>OX422215.1:570197858-571397858 GCA_949130495.1 Sambucus nigra | reverse complement strand
GTCTCATAAATAAAACGAATGAATGGAAAGAGAAAATTCAACTACTAAAGCAATAACATAAATCCATTTGCACCTCCAAAAGATCTCCAATGAATCCTATGCAGCAACTCCCAAAAAAATCCTGAAAAAGATTAGTCAACGCATGTGTCAGAGCCAAAGCCCCGAGCATGTAAATCGGCTACTCTCCTCAAATAGGGTCCTTGAACCCAGACAAAAGTGCTATATATATCGACTATAACAATATAATCATTTAATTACGAGATTAATAATCACCATAAATAAATTCACAATTAACCGTAAGGTTTTCATAAAAGCCACACCAATATGATTTTAATTAACCCACCTTCCCATAATGTTAAATTTAATTAATTTAACCATGAAGAATATTACCAATACCCGTCCCCTTGTCAAGTCCGCCGTTTGATCCATTTTTATCCTGCGATCCTCGCGATATGACAAGGTTCCACACACGCACCCGTCCCCTTGTCAAGTCAGCCGTCTGGTCCGTTTTTATCCTGCGACCCTTGCGATATGACAAGGTTCCACACACGACACGACATAACTCGTCCTCTGACCCATTCAAATTGTCGGCCCTAGACACATTATGTCGCCAATAAATTTTTAATATCCGTTTTACTCCTGCGATATTAAATTCCACATTCCTTGTTTTCGTTAATCACATTAATTTCCCCCACCCTTAAAAGCGATGTGAAAATCCTCAAAATAACCCTTAGTGCCAACTAAGGGTTCCCAAAACACAATATCGTCCTATCCTAAGCAAAGAATGATTACCAAAATTTCACTCCACCTAGATATCAATCCTAGGCTATCACAACAAAGGTATAATATAGAAAATCAGCCTCCACCCCAAATTATATAACCCGCATATACTTACACTAACTAGTCCCATACCTAATTAGCATAAATCGTAATTAAGGCCCACTTACTAGTCCCATACCTAACAAGTGTACTATAACAAAGGGGGAAAACCAATTATCTACCATACCCAACCTTTCCGAAATATTAACATATTTCCATAAAGTAACACAATTCCAAATTATAACAACATTCATGAGAACACTAAATTCCCATTTAAATAATTTAATTTAAAAAGTGGAAATCAAAGACACCTAAATATTATGATTTTCAGAATAATCGTTACGTGCAAGTCTTAACATGATCCTTATTTTCCCACACAAGAAATTAAATTAAACTAGGGTTTTCACATGAAATATCAAAATTTACTTTTAAAAGGGCTCTTCTACATGCATATGCTCATAGCAAAATCAACTACACCGACACAACCCAAAGAATACACAGTTATAAGTATTCGGTATCATTATTTTTTTTTTTGTAAAACATCCCCGAAATTTATCTCTTCAATCTTTATATTCATATCTTATTTTAGAAAACATGAGTTTAATGGAGGCTACAATCAAGACACATAACACTAAAGGAAAAGAATAGGGTCAACATGCCTGGGATTAGTTCGACAGAAAAATCTGATTACATGAATGTGTTCCTCTCGAAAAACGGTTCAAAATCCCCTCTTGAACCGACTCGGGACAGATTCGCCTTGGCCTTCAAAATTGAGCTTGAAAAGTTATTTTAATGGTGGCTAGGGTTTTGAGGTAGAAGAAGATGGAGAAAATAGAGTTTTCTGCTCTTAGGGTTTTCACAAATGAGTGTTTAAAAATCTAGCCCCGGCCCTTTAATTATATATAAGAGAAAGAGTTTTAAAGTAAGTCAAATTCGTAAAAAAATGGAATGCAACGCACATTTTCTGAAGGCATCGATCGATCGATGGCCAGGCGTCGATCGATCGATCACCCCGGAAAACTGACAGTTTTGCTTAAAAATTATAAGGGACAAATATTTCAAAAAATCATATAAAATCCATTTTAATTCCAATTTCAATTCCTCTTGAAGTTTTATTCTTCTAAAATCATAATCAACATATTTAGCCAATAAAAAATATTAAATTCAAAAATTTATTTTTCTCAAAAATTCCAATTAATTAATTAAAATAATAAGTAAAAACACGGGGTGTTACATACTTCCCCACTAGCAAAGAACTTCGTCCTCGAAATTAGACGAAGCATAGACATTAACGCATAAATCTCGCAAAAAGAAATGAGACACACATAAGGCTACCCCGCAAAATAACACCATTAGGCACCCATACACCTAATCTACTCAAATACAATATATATAAGTATCTAAGAAGGTATTACGTACCGCGATACTCCACTAGCCACGCAATATATCCTGCTCTGACTAAACCTGAGGTACATAACACCTCCCAAAACTGAGATTGGTTGGTGCAGTGACCACCCCTTGTGCACCTGACGCTACCGGCGCTGGTGGCGCTTCCTGAACACCGATTGCCGCCAATACTGTTGGGGCTCCCCGCACCCCGGACCCTACCGGCGCCGGAGGCCCTTGGCCTCGTTGGCCCTGCATAGCTTGACCCTGATGGTCCTCTCTTTTGAAACACCTATTCGCCTTGTGTCCCAATTTCCCACACTTGAAACAAGTACCCTTAAAAGTCTCTGAATTCCCATTCCAATTTTGCTCCCCCTGACGACCCTATCTCTGTTGGTCCTGATGAGAGTTATTGTTCTGCTGTCCTTGGTTAGGCCTCTTCCTTTTCCATGCTTGGTCATTGCGTCCCTTGTTGTCTCCTCCCTGATCCTCGGTCTCTTGCCATTTTCTCAATTTCTTTTGATAGCTTATTTTCTCCTGCCAGTGTAACATTGTGACATCCACTACTTGGGCGTAAGCAGTGTATGCCGGAATTCCCAAAACCATCTGCCTAATGGGCCAGGACAGCCCTTTGATGAAACACTCCATCTTTTTCCTCTCAGTGTCTACCTCCTCCGGTACTAACATAGATAAGTTGGTAAACTCCTGTTCATATTCGATAATTGATTTTGTCCCTTGCTCCAACTCCAGAAACTCCCTTTTCTTTGCACTCCTGATAGCATATGGAAATACTTATTATTGAACCTAATCTGAAATTCTGCATAACTTAACTGATCTCGCTCCTCTGGTGTGGTGGTACTCTCCCACCACTATAAAGCATTCCCTGACAATTTGAACATTGCTAACATCTGCTTCTGCACATCCGTGCAGTCCACCATCCTCAAATGCCTCTCCATATCCCTCCTCCACTGGTGAGCAACCGTTGGGTCAGATCCCCCTCCAAAGGTGGGAGGATTTCCCTTAAAGAAACTGTTCCTCACCCTATCCCAAGTTGAGACGGGTGTACCCCGTTGCTGCGCCTCTAAGGTCACCCCTCTCTGTCTCCCCATCTCCAAACCAGCCGTTGTGGCCTCACGAATGATAACCTCTAACTCCTCAGCCTCAAAAGTAATCAGACGCCGCCTCTCCTGAGTCACGGGTCCAGAAACAGACTCCTCTCTCCTACTCCCATTTCTCCTTGTGTTCGCCATCTAAAAAGATAGGACAAAACAACATCAGACTCGGAATGCCTAAGAGTACAAATCATCAAAACGGAATCAAAGATAAGCAACGCGGAAGCTAAAAAGGACTCATAACCAACAAGACCTAAGACCATGCTCTGATACCATCTGTCACACCCCGCCTAATTCTGGCGTCGGCCGCCACCAAAACTAAGTCGTGCGTGAGTAAATAAAATACCATTCTTAGCATGAGACAGATATGAGACATAAATAAACAAGTCCATAAGATACATAATTGAATTAATCTCAAATGATCATAAATAACTAAGCGATAAAAGATCCATCACATGCTAACTCCAAAAGAAATCCATACTCTAATAATGATATAAATCAATCCAACTGAAAACTTAAAACAACTTTGGAACCAAAGAGACCCAATAACTCCAAAATAGTTTCATAAATAAAACGACTGAATGGAAAGAGAAAATTCAACTACTAAAGAAATAACATAAATCCAGCTTCACCTCCAAAAGATCTCCAATGAATCCTTTGCAATAACTCCCAAAAAAATCCTGAAAAAGATTAGTCAATGCATGTGTCAGAGCCAAAGCCCCGAGCATGTAAACCGGCTAATCTCCTCAATAGGGTCCTTGAACCCAGACAATAGTGCTATATATATCGACTATAACAATAGAATCTTTTAATTACGAGATTAATAATCACCATAAATAAATTCACAATTGCCCGTAAGGTTATCATAAAAGTCACACCAATATGATTTTTATTAACCCACCTTCCCATAATGTTAAATTTAATTAATTTAACCGTGAAGAATATTACCAATACCCGTCCCCTTGTCAAGTCCGCCGTCTGATCCATTTTTATCCTGCGATCCTCGCGATATGATAAGGTTCCACACAAGCACCCGTCCCCTTGTCAAGTCCGCCGTCTAGTCCGTTTTTATCCTGCGACCCTCGCGGTATGACAAGATTCCACACACGACACGACATAACTCGTCCTCTAACCCGTTCAAACTGTCGGCCCTAGACACATTATGTCGCCAATAAATTTTTAATATCCGTTTTAGTCCTGCGATATTAAATTCCACATTCCTTGTTTTCGTTAATCACATTAATTTCCCCCACCCTTAAAAGCGATGTGAAAATCCTCAAAATAACCTTTAGTGCCAACTAAGGGTTCCCAAAACACAATATCGTCCTATCCTAAGCAAAGAATGATTACCAAAATTTCACTCCACCTAGATATCAATCCTAGGCTATCACAACAAAGGTATAATATAGAAAATCATCCTCCACCCCAAATTATATAACCCACATATACTTACACTAACTAGTCCCATACCTAATTAGCATAAATTGTAATTTAGGCCCACTTACTAGTCCCATACCTAACAAGTGTACTATAACAAGGGTGAAAACCAATTATCTACCATACCTAATCTTTCCGAAATATTAACATATTTCCATAGAGTAACACAATTCCAAATTATAACAACATTCATGAGAACACTAAATTCCCATTTAAATAATTTAATTTAAAAAGTGGAAATCAAAGACACCTAAATATTATGATTTTCAGAATAATCGCTACATGCAAGTCTTATCATGATCCTTATTTTCCCACACAAGAAATTAAACATGAAATATCAAAATTTACTTTTAAAAGGGCTCCTCTACATGCATATGCCCATAGCAAAAAAGACTACACTGACACAACCCAAAGAATACACAGTTATAAGTATTCGGTATTATTAAAAAAAAATTTGTAAAACAGCCCTGAAATTTATCTCTTCAATCTTTATATTCATATCTAAATTTAGAAAACATGAGTTTAATGGAGGCTGCAATCAAGCACATAACACTAAGGAATAGAATAGGGTCAACATGCCTGGGATTATTTCGACAGAAAAATCTAATTACGTGAATGTGTTCCTCTCGAAAAATGGTTCAAAATCCCCTCTTGAATCGACTCGGGACAGATTCACCTTGGCCTTCAAAACTGAGCTTGAAAAGTTATTTTAATGGTGGCTAGGGTTTTGAGGTAAAAGAAAATGGAGAAAATAGAGTTTTCTGCTCTTAGGGTTTTCACAAATGAGTGTCTAAAAATCTAGCCCCATCCCTTTAATTATATATAAGAGAAAGAGTTTTAATGTAAGTCAAATTCGTAAAAAAATGGATTGCAGCGCACGTTTTCTGAAGGCATCGATCGATCGATGACCAGGCGTCGATCGATCGATCACCCCGGAAAACTGACAGTTTTGCTTAAAAATTATAAGGGACAAATATTTCAAAAAATCATATAAAATCCATTTTAAAATTATTAAATTCAAAAATTTATCAAAAATTCCAATTAATTAATTAAAATAATAAATAAAAACACGGGGTGTTACATAAACCATAGAGGATAAGGTAGAAAGGACGTCGGCTAAGCTGTTACTTTCTCGGGGAAAGTAGTGAAAGATGATGTCTCGAAATTGGGAGGCCAGCTCTCTTCTAGGTGAGTGTGGAAGGGTAGGATCTTCTCGTCCTTCACTTTCCATCTTTTAAGAACCTGGCCAATGATGAGGGTTGAATCCTCGTAGACATCCAAGCATTGGATTCCTTTCTTGATATCTACTTTGAGGCTTACAGTGCATGCCTCGTATTTGGTCACCTAGTTTAATGGCAATGGAAGTATAAGAGTCATGGGGGTGATCAGAAGTATCCTAATGTTGTATCCTTTCTTATTGGTAGCGCCGTCAAATAACATTTGCCACCAGAGGTCTTCTTGAGAGGTGCAAAGGATATCTTCATCTAGGAATTTAGAGATCCAAACGTCAGCTTCTTCCATGGGGTAATCAGTAAGGTATTCAGAGATAGCTCGTCCTTTTATGTCTTTCTACGTGACATACAAAATATAGAACTCGGTTAGCAGTATTAACCATCGGGCCATTCGACTAGACAAGGTAAGTTTCTAGATCAAGTATTTGATAGTATCCATTCAGGACACAAGTTTGATGGGTACAACGAGCATGTAATGCTGTAATTTCTGAGTGAGACAAGCAAGGGAGACACATTCCTTCTCCAAGGAAGTGTAGTTAACTTTGTACCCGACTAATTTACGACATGCATAGTAAATGGCCCTCTTTTTGTGGGATTATTCAATGTATTGGGCTAGAAAAGCCCCTATTACGGTGTTGTTAAGTATAGGAGTAGACGAAGATCAGGTTGCGGTGGCATAAATACCGGAGGTCGGGTTAGATACTGCCTGATTCGATCAATGGCTTCTTGACAAGCTTCGTTCCAGATTTTGGTAGAATCCTTGCGGAGGAATTTGAAGATGGGTTCACAAATAAAATTCAAGTGGCTAATAAATCGACTGATATGCTACAATTTTCCTAGGAATCTCCAGACTTCCTTCTCTGTTCAGGGTGGTGGAATTTCGAGTATGACTTTCAATTTGGAAGGATCTGTTTCAATCCCCTTCTCACTAACCATTAATCCCAAAAAAATTCCTTTGGTAATGCCAAAAACACATTTATGCGGGATAAGTTTCATTTCGTATCGTTGCAGTCATTCGAAGAACTTCAGGATAGTGGAAACATGAACTTCTCAAGTTTTAGATTTGATGATTGTATCGTCCACGTAGACCTTGACCTCTTTGTGTATCCGATCATAAAAAATGGTTGTGGCAGCCCTTTAGTAGGTAGCCCCTATATTTTTAGACTGAATGGCATAACTATATAACAGAAGGTTCCCCAAGGCTGGTTGTATCCAACAAACCCATCAGCGAATGACTTGAGAGCGTGACTGGTCATATTGTCCATAACCATGTCGATATTGGGTAGCAAGCATTCATCCTTCGGAGAAGCCTTGTTCAAATCTCAAAAATCAATGCACATGGGAACCTTTCCTCTTGGTTTTGGCATAGGTACGATGTAGGCAACCATGTGGGATATTCGATCACCCGGATGAAGTGTATGTGCAACTAATTGACCAGTCCTTTTTTAACCTTAAGTGACCATTCGGTGCGAAGCTTTAGCAGTTTCTATTTGATCGGTTAACATTCTAGGAGAGTTGGAATCTCGTGATGAGCTATTTCAGGATCAATGCCAGGAATGTTGTCGTAGGAACATGTGAAGACGTCTACAAATTCTTTCAGTAGTTTTTTAAGTTGTGCGCGCTCATGCTCGTCAAGGGTGGACCCTATCCTAATCTTACGCAATTGGCTACTAGAACCGAGATTAATAATAACAATTTAATTTTCATTAATTTGACCACAGTTATATTGTTTGTTATTAACCTTATTAAAATTGGTTAAGAATTGTTCATTTATAAAATCATCATCATCAATAGTTTGATTAGAATTAAAGAAATTAAGGTAAGGCACATCAAGATACTCAAAATCTTCGCTTATTTCATTCTTGGGAAAAATATCATTGAGAACCTCATTGAAGGAGGTCTCAATTACATTATGACCAGAATATGGAACAACAGAAGAAGAAGAAGAAGAAGAAGAAGAAGAAGAAGAAGAAGAAGAAGAAGAAGAAGAAGAAGAAGAAGAAGAAGAAGAAATAGGATAAACATCTGGGTTGGGTTGAGTTGCGTTGCATTACAGCGAGTGGAACTCGTATAATATTCCACTTGAGGAGTGGTGCATCAGTAGTCCTGATTACGATGGATGGATCTCATGAATGGATCTGATGAGTGGATCATGCAAAGCGACAGCCCCAGTGTCTGCAAATTGAATGAGTCCTCAAAGTCACTCGAAAACCTCGGTAATAACTATAGTCTTCTCAATGAGAGGTTGCACGTGATGCGGGGAATCTCCAACACATGAGCAACTATTTTGGAAGAAGATATTCATTCTTGGATTCATCTTCTTGTCCACATGATCATACCATGGTTCAGTTAGGCCACAAAAGGGAAAATCTTCACCTTTTTTTATGATCTTCCGTTCAAAGAATCCCCTGAAATAGTCTGTCACTTTCTCGGCTTCTTTTTAACCGAGATTGGTGGATCATGTTGAGCTCCTCTGATGATGGTTGATAACCTAGGCCACATGGAGGTGAGAGTGTGCCAGCAATCAATGATTTAACTTGTTTAATGAAATTCTAATTTTTATCCCCAAAATCCTAACTCTTGCAAATAAAATGTGACAGACAAATAAACTCAAACCACGCATGCACAGTCAATCATAACATGAGGAAAAATCCCCCAAAGGGGAAAAATCATTTTTATTTCAATGTAATTCGTAATACTTACAATTACAGCAAAATATAGTGACACGCGAATATCCGCATGCATCGGTTTGTTATCGTCGGCACGAGATCCCGCAACATCTCCAAGTCAGCAATGGAGAACAACCTTATTCTCCATAAGAATAATCCAGATGAGTAGAAAAAATAATCTAGAGTTTATAAAGATTCACATATATGTTTGGGAATGACTTCTGAATCAAAAAGGTAAGAAAACCTTAAAAAAACGAAGTCTGTTTTGTGCAGAAGTTCAGTAAAAATGTGAGTGCGAAAGACTTGTAAAACGTGAATGATGAACACTACTATAAATAAAGAAATCGAGGTGGCGCATCGCTCGAACGAAATGAAGCTATCGCTTGAAGGGAATGATGTGTCGCTTGGACGACTTCGCGCGAGTTGCCAATATCGCTCAAACAACTGGCGAATCTCCCTCGAAGAACGTTAGTGTCATTTTTTCTTTCGCCTCTACACTTAGAAAAAACTTATCATTCGAAGTAAAACTTTTTAAATCCTTAGAAAATAGTTTCTAAAAATTCCTAAATAATTATGTAAACATTTAAAAACTCTAAATTAATTAGTTTACCATTAATGCAAGTGGAGTAGTGGTAATGTTGAATGTTGAAGATGCACGTTGAACGATGCTCGGTGATGATGCACTACGCACGAATGAAGATAGTGGGAGCGTGATAACTTTAGATCAAGATCGAGTCCGTCATGGATGAACGTGTTGACGTGCCGAATGTAACGGTATCAGACATACTAATTGTAATCTAGGACACATAGAAAACTTCCTAGATTCTAAATGAACACTTATAAAAACATGTCCTTATAAATCTCCCCCTATGTCTATGTTGATACATACATAAAAACTATCTGATTTATCCTACCCAACCTCAAAACAAATGACATACAATTTAATATCCACATTAAACATAAAAGATGGAAATAATAAATGACATGTATTTAAAGATTTCAACATCTTCAAATCTTCAACTTTTTCTCACTTTCTTTGTTATCATCAGGGTGTGCAAAAATATTCCTCAATTTTGTACCTACACACATGAGACAAGAAACAATACCCACGACTTGCAATAGTTTGAAATATAATGATAAGTAGAAATAAATATTAATTAAGCTCAAAACAAATCAAACAAAAATTCTCCCGCACAATTCGTTCTCCCCTTTTTTATGATGTCCCCAAATAGACAAATATGAAGAACATAAATTAATGGAAATAGATAATGTCACAAGGTAATAAAACTCCCTTTTTCAATTTTTCAATTTTTTTCTCACAAAATCTACAACAAATAATCACACTATGAAAGAACACGAAAATAACCAAGTCGGTGATAGCGGAAATGTAGGGATGTGAACAAATTCAATAGGAAAATCAATACATACAAACATAACATATGTGCACAATAAATTTCTGATATTTCTAACGAATGAGCTCAACATCTTCCTTAGGTGTAAAATGGTGGAATTATAATAAATTGACTCAATTAATATCAACAAATCAAAGCTCAAAGTGATTTCCACACCAATAACGTCCAAAACTATGTAACATTTTTTCATGACTTTCAAGGGCATGAAAAATCATTTTATATTCCATTCAAATTCCCTCAATAAATAATAATGCTTTTTATTTATCTTTTGAGGTGATGAAACTAAAACCCAATGCCCATTTTTTGCCATATTTTTCTTTTTATTGCCTATGAATTTTTCGGGCTCTTGACAACCTCTTTGGACCTTGGCTTCTGTTTTTGACAAATATTTATTTAGGTCTGATTTAAACGGTGTCTTAGTCGCAAAGGATAAATGAGTACCTTTCGCATCCCTTCCCTATTTTTCAAAATCACACAAACTCACTGCAACAGTTTTTACATGCACTACTTTCTTGTCAAGTTTTATCGCATTTGGTCCGTTGTATAGACATAATTGAGATGGAAACACTCAAGCCAATATATGATAGACAGGTACAATACTCAAATAATACCATGCACGTGTGCAATAAAGGACATAAGGAGCCAAACATGTAGAAGATATCACTAATAACATCTCAATGACTCCAAAGAATCTAAAGCACATGGATGAAATGATGTAGCATCTTAAATCATTATCAAACAACCACATGGAATATGGAATGAAGTTGTGACTAAGTCTATCTTAAATGTTCATCCATAAATGGTGTAAACAAAATACAAAACTCTTTGTGTGTTTTTAAAAAAAAAATTATAAACATAAAATCTTTTTATATTTTTCTAAAAAGGAAAAAATAAAAACTAAAACAAATAATGATACACATGACACAATCTAGAGATAGAAATCAAATTATTTGAACATGAAAAATGCATCCTACTCTAAACATGGTAACCACCCCTCAGTTAACTGTGCAAATTCCTAAAGAATTCCTAAGACTCTCGAATCTAAGGGCATCTAAAGGTTTTGTGGAAATATCAGCTAACTGGAGGTCGGTAGACACAAAACTTAAGGATACGACCTTCTCTTCTACAAGGTCACATGACCTTCTCTTCTATAAGGTCACGAATAAAGTGCTCGCATATCCTAGTGTGATTTGTGTGCGAATGCTGGACTAGATTACGGGATATGTGTATCACGCTCGTGTTATTACAGGAAATAGTCATGATGTCCTATAATATCCCATAATCCTCCAACATCTGCTTCATCCACAAAAGTTGCATGCAACAACTCCCGACGGCTATGTACTCATCCTCCGCAGTGGACAAAGAGATCTATTTTTGCCTCTTAATCAACTAAGAGACAAGAGCATAACCAAAGAAGAAACACCCACCAAAAGTGATCCTACATCCATCTGCATCATTGGCCCAATCGGCATCCGAATAGGCGGATAAATGTTCAGCCGTATCAAAGGAATACCAAATGCTAAATGAAAGAGTCCCACTCACGTATTTGATAATACGTTTAAGATTGATTAAGTGTGACTCTTTAGGAGACACCTGATATCGTGCAAAGACTCCAACACTAAAGGCTATGTAGGGATGACTGATAGTCAAGTAGAGAAGACTACCTATCATACTCCGATACACGGTTTTCTCTATGTTCTTTACTGAAGTGTACTTCCTAAGCTTTGTTTTAGGTACTCATCGGGGTACATGTGTGCTTAGCGGAGTCTAGACCAAATTTCTTCACAAGGTCTCTATCATACGTGGATTAGGAGATGAACATCCCATCCTCTAGCTGATAAACTTGGAGACCAGGGAAAAAAGTAAGCTCACCTACCATGCTCATCTCAACCTCAAAGTGGTGAGCATGCTTGGAGCACGTGGATCCAAAGACTATGTCATCCACATAGACCTGGGTAACCAAAATAGCACAGTCATCTCTCTTGATGAAAAACGTCATATCAACTCCCCCTCTCTTGAACCCACGGGCTAAGAGATAGGAAGTATGCATCTCATACCAAGCATGGGGTGTTGCTTCAAACTATACAAGGGTTTCTTCAGATAGTAGACGTGATCAGGGTGCTTAGGGTCTTGAAACCCTTTCATTTGTTCCATGTAAACCTCCCCCTATAGAATGCAATTCATAAAGGCACTCTTAACATCCATCAAATATAACTTGAAATGCAAATGACATGCGATGGCGAGTAGTAAGAGGATGGACTCAAGCCTCGTAACAAGAGCAAATGTCTCGTCAAAGTCTACACCCTCTATTTGTGTGTAGCCTTGAGCGATCAACCTAACCTTATTTCTGATAATAGTACCAGACTCATCCATTTTATTCTTGAAGATCCACTTGGTACATATCACATTTGTCTCACTAGGTTGGGGGACCAGTTCCCAGACATCATTTTTTCTAAACTGAAGCAACTCATCCTTCATAGCGCATATCCAATGTTCATCTTGAGTGCTTGCTTATGATTCTTGGGCTCGATTTTAGACGTGTAATAAATATGACTAATAATGTTATCTAGTTAAGCATGAGTCTTGACCCCTAGGGTGGGATCTCCTAGAATAGTAGTAGGTTCATGACTCTTTCAAACCCAAGAAGAAGTGTCTCCTAAGTTGGGAATAGGATCCACTGTGGGTGTGGGAGGCACAATGGTATCATCAGTAGGAAGTGCATCATCCTCATACAAAATATTAGAATTAACAAACGTCGATGGTTCGTCATCTTGCATAGTGACATTTATTGACTCCATAACCTTAGATATACTCAGGTTAAAAACCCTATATGCTCTACTAGTCGATGAATATTCTAACAATATTCTTGTTGATACCAAATTTAGTCTGCTGACATGGACCAATCACTTGAAGACGCATGTCAACCACATGGCAAATACGAATACTTTCAACGAGCAACTCATAAATTCCGAGCAGTTCAAGAGTACCGAGCAACTCAGAGCTTCGAGCAACTCAAGCCTATTGAGTAGTTTAAGCGGTCTGAGCTACTTAGCGTGCAGAGAATCCAAATCAAGAGAATCAAAAAGACGATTGCGCATTAAATGCTAATTATTATCGTACAGATGTATATGTCTACTAGATAACAGCGCATTGTCCTTTCACAGGTACATCCTCAAGGCAATAAATACATTGTAACTTCCTTATTAGAAGGGGACTTTGGATCTCTCGATAAACCCATTATTGAGAATTCCAGGCAAACAGTCAGCAATACAAAAACAGTGGATGTAGGTCATTCTCATAAGGCTGAACCACTTTAAAAATCCATTGTTTTATTTATTTATTCATTTTTATCTGTGATTAAAATAATTAGATCGAATCTAGTTTTTTACATCAAGAGATTGGCGCCGTCTGTGGGAAACGACTATACTTAGCATTTTTCACCAAAACAATTCATCATCAATGGTCGATAATTCGAAATCCAGTAATGGAAACGCTGGGATCCCTCCAAATCCATCTACTCCCTCAAATGTTTCGGATCTGGCTGGCATAATGGCTAATTTAGCCCAATTCCAAACAACCATGCAAACCATACGTTAACTTATACAAACTGTTCAAGGCGGTGTGTCGACCCAATCAGGACAACGAAGTGTTCAAAGAAATACCCGTCTACCCTCTTCACGAACTAGGTGAACGCTATTCCCGGAGGTATCTCAATCTAGACACACCGAATCATATCGTACTGAGAGATCTGATGATCCTTCTTATTAACCTGGTCGAACTTCCTCGGTACGAGATACAAATTCTCAATAAAACGTCACTCTATCTCCAGAAAGGACCAGCTCTCTAGAAAGGTTGAGTAGAGTCTCTCCTTTTGATCGTTTGGTCCCCAGGAGGAATAGAAGTCATCCTAGGACTGCGTCGAGGAATTCTCCACGACCATCCAATCTAAGGGAAGGCTCCGCCCAATCACGACCAGCAGCTCAATCCCAAGAGGAAAACTCAATGTGATCTGTTGCTCGAACAAATAGGCCCGAGGTGGGAAACGATGCATGGAAGGGCTCAATTCAAAGATTGGAGGATAGATTAGGGGAAATTTCTAAGGCCAAGAGTCCTCTACAAAGAACTTTTGTCCAAGGGACACCATTTGTACAGGTAATTGTGGATTTTCCCACACCATCAAAATTCAAAGCTCCTACGGTGACGCCTAAATATGATGGAAAAACTGACCCTATCCTTCATATATAACAATACCAACTGCCGATATTTATGCAGTGTCAGATAAGATAAGATGCAAGGCATTTTCAGGAACTCTTACCGGATCACCTCAGATATGGTATAACAACCTTCCTCGGGAAAGATTGTAACTTTCTTTCAATTGGCAGAGCTCTTTATCGGGAACTTATGTTTTGGAGCTAAACCAGTCAAACGAGTAGCACACTTGCTAAGTGTTAGACAGAAGGCAGGTGAAAGCACCAGGGACTATATTTCTCGTTTCAATAACGAGAAACTTGAAGTAATTGATTACGAGGAGAAAATAGCTATTACTGCCCTAATGAGTGGACTATTGCCAGATAAGTTGTACTACACTTTAGCCAAAGATCCACCTAGGACCATAGCAGAACTGATGGAAAAAGCAGCCAAAATCATGAATGCCGAGGAGGCCATGGCTGCAAAGAAGAATGCAGATACTAAGGAGACCAAGGTGGAATATGGTAAAACCGAAAAGAAGGATCAGAAGAACAATGGTGGCCGCAGGTAGTCAAAAGGAAAGCAAGCACTGGAGTAGATGAGGAAATTTGGAAAGTATACTCCTTTGAAGGTAGATATAAATCACATTCTGGAGGAGATCAAGAACAACGAGGAGCTAGCCTGGCCAGCAAAAATGAAGGCAGATCCTGACAAAAAGGATAAGTCCAAATATTGCAAATTCCATAAAGACCATGGTCATACGACCAAACGTTGCATAGCTCTCCAGAATGAAATTGAAGCACTCATCAGATGAGGAAAATTGGCTAAGTACGTTGATCGCCAAAATGGTGGGAAGACCAGCGACCGAGGAAGACAAAGATCTAAATCTCCTCGTCGAGCAAAAGAAGATATGAAGAGAGACCACGATGATAATCCAGAAGATGATCCCGACCCTCCTAAAAGACCAAGACAGATAGAGCGTGGGGTATTTTTAATCCATTTTGGATCATTTGAATGTAATGTTATTACAGGTGGAGATGCAGGAGGTGGAGATCTTACTGCGAAGAGGAAAGATTACCTCAATGAGGCTCAAGCTTAGTCGTACATACAACAAATAAATTTGGTTGAAGGTGATCGCCCGAGGAAGGTAAATAAGGACAAACTGGTCATTGGCTTCTCTAAAAATGACCTGGCATGTGTATTATATCCTCATGATGACCTATTGGTGATCAAGATGAGAATGAAAGAAGTGGTAATTTCACGGGTGCTGGTGGATAATGGTAGCTCTGTAGACATTATGTTCTACCCATGCTTTGATAGTTTGAACTTGAAGTTAGCCCAGTTGGAGCCCTATCATAGTCCCCTCGGTTTTACTAGTGAAAAGGTTTTTCCACTTGGGACGATCAAGTTGGATATGCTTATTGGTGCATGGAATGCTTGTTGAACAGAAAGAGTACGCTTCTTCGTAATGGATAAAAATATTCAATCGGCTTACAATATCATCATGGGAAGGGTAGGTCTGAAGAATTTTGAGGCAGTACCATCTACTGTACATCAATGTTTAAAATTCCCAACCAATTTTGGAGTGGGGGTTGTAAAAGGCGACCAAAAAGTAGCTCGGGAATATTACTATTCATCTGCCGAACATGAGGAACGTGAAGAATCCAGGAAGAAGACTATTACCTATCAAGTGGATGAAATAGAAGATGCAGAGATTGAAACGTTAGACCCTAGAGATGAGTCTCAGCTTGTGAAGGGCCAGGTCATGGAGGCTACCAAAAATATCATTCTGGACGACGAGCATCCAGAACGAACAACTCAAATTGGTGCATCACTGGATGTATCGATAAAATAGGAATTGATAGAATTTCTAAGGCGTAGAAAGTAGACTTTTGCATGGATTCATGAAGACATGCCAGGGATAGACCCGAGTTTCTTGTGTCATGAGCTCAACGTGAACAAGGAAATAAAGCTAGTGAAGCAGCGAAGAAGAGTGTTAAGTCTTGAGAAGAACCAAGCTATACAGGAAGAAGTAGAGAAGCTACAAAAAGCCTTTTTTATTAAAGATGTCAAATATCCTGATTGGCCAGAAAATGTGGTGATGGTAAAGAAAAAGAATAACAAGTGGAGGATGTGTGTAGACTTCACTGATCTTAATAAAGCATGCCCAAAGGATCATTTTCCTTTGCCCCGAATCGATCAACTGGTGGATGATACCTCGGGTCACGAGTTGTTGAGTTTTATGGATGCTTATTCTGGTTACAACCAGATTAAGATGAAACCTGAAGATAGGGAAAGTACCTCTTTTATCACCCCAAGGGGAACTTATTGCTATAATGTTATGCCTTTTGGACTTAAAAATACAGGTGAAACATATCAAAGGCTGATGAATAAGTTGTTTGTAGAACAAATTAGTCATAACATGGAGGTTTATGTTGACGATATGCTGATGAAGGGAAAGAAAGTTGTTGATCATCTAGTTGACCTAGGTCAGACCTTTGATCAACTAGAGAAATATCAAATGAAGTTGAATCCCACCAAATGCATATTCGGAGTACGAGAAGGCATGTTTCTCGGATATATTTTTAACCAACGAGGTATCGAGGCAAACCCTGAAAAGATCAAAGACCTATTGGAGCTGCGATCTCCAACTACGAAGAAGGAAGTGCAAAGTCTCACATGGCGAGTCGTAGCACTCAACAGATTTGTGTCACGAGCAACAGACAGATGTCTCCCATTCTTTAAAACACTTCAAAAAACTTTTGAGTGGAATGATGAATGCAAGGAAGCCTTTCAAGAATTGAAGAAATATCTAGGGACACCTCCATTATTATCTAGACCAGTGATAGGAGAAAGTTTATACCTGTATCTGGCAGTTTCAGAAAATGCAGTTAGTTCGGCATTGATAAGAGTGGAAGTCGGAGTCCAAAAACCGGTCTATTACACCAGCAAAGCTTTCCGAGGAGCAAAGATCAGATATCCAAAGTTGGAAAAATTAGCACTAGCACTAATCTAAGAGAGCAGAAGGATGAGGCCATACTTCTAAGCCCATACTATAGTGGTGTATGCTCATTTTCCCTTGAGACAGGCTTTGCATAAACTAGAGAAATCAAGAAGATTGATGTACTGGGTAGTAGAACTTGGTGAATATGATATAGTGTATGAGCCAAGATCGTCACTTAAGGGGCAGGCAGTAGTGGATTTTATCGTAGAGTTTACTCAACCTGATACCTTCGAAGAACAGGAGTCTACTACAGACCAACCCGTGGATATTACGAGAGCATCAAATTTAACCCCCGAACAACCTCTATCCTTGAACGATCAAGAGAAGATAATCAAAGATCAGCAAGAAGTGTTGGGGGAAGATAAAAAGAATCATCAAATACTCCACCGAGGAGCTCTGTCCGACAAAGAGTTTGATAATGAAGTACCCGTGTGGAATCTGTATGTGGATGGCTCTTCATGCACTACAGGCAGTGGAGTAGGAATTATTTTAAACAGTCGAGATGAGATTGATATAGAATATGCTCTGCGCTTTCAATTTAAGGCGTCTAATAATGAGGCTGAATATGAAGCTATGATTGTGAGTCTAAGTCTGTCCAAAACCATGAAGGCAGAACAGGTCGTTGTATTCAGTGATTCTGAGTTAATCGTAAATCAAATTTTGGGGGTTTATGCAGCAGAAGGAGAATTAATGATCAAGTATCATGCAAAAGCAATGGAGGTTGTATCGAGTTTTACTACAGTTCAATTGATTAGAATAACAAGATTGGAGAATGCAAGAGCAGACGCCCTAGCTCGGTTAGCATCAGCCACACGCACCGAGCTACTAAGAATAATCCCAATATAAATAATGGTTGGACGGAGCATAAACGAAGATTTAATGATGAACTTCATTGCCCTTGACTTGGGACCATCTTGGATGGACCCCATCAGGGCCTATATTGAAGAGGGGGCTTTGCCAACTAATAAACTTGCAGGCAAGAAACTGAAGTTTAAAGTTGCTCATTATGTATTGACCAGTGGCATTTTATATAGACAAGGAGTTATAGCAGGGCTACAAAGATTTATCCATCCCTTCAAAGTGAAAATTTTGATCGAAGAGGTCCACGAAGAGTCTTGTGGAGCCCATGTAGCAGGTCGGACGCTTTTGCAAAGAATAATAACGTAGGGGTATTACTAGCCAACAATGAGAGCTGATTGCGTAGCTTATGCCAAGAAGTGCGATAAATGACAACGATTCTCCTCCATTCAAAGAACTCCCCAAGCATTGATAACACCCATCACGTCCCCTTGGCCATTCGCCATGTTGGCGATAGACTTGGTCGGGCCACTTCCAATGACCAGGGAAAGATTCAAATACCTTGTGGTTGCTGTGGATTATTTTACTAAATGGGTGGAAGATGAGCCTCTCATTAATATGACATACGACAAAGTCTATCAATTTATTTGGAAAAATATTATTTGCAGATATGGTCTCCCACATGCATTCATTACTGATTATGGAACCCAATTTGACAACGAGGAGGTTACTGCATATTGTCATCAATCCAATGTACTAAAGATCCACTCTGCACCAGGCCATCCCCAGAGCAATGGAAAAACTGAGGTGATAAACAGAACGCTACTAAATGGTTTGAAAAAATGACTAGATGATGCAAAGGCAAATTGGATTAACGAGCTACAATTTGTGTTGTGGGCTTATCGCACCACACCACGAACAGTAATGGGAGAGTCCCCATACATGCTGGCATTTGGAAGTGAGGTTGTCATACCTGCTGAATTGGGTCTACCTACGCATAGGGTGCTTAATTTCAATTCTCCTATCAGTGACTTGATTAGAATATTAGACCTGGATATGCTCGAAGAAGTTAGGGAAGAAGCATCAATCATGAATGCAGCATATCAACAATGAACAACTTTGTTCTACAACAAAAGAGTGAAGAAGTGTGATTTGAAGGAAGGGGATTATGTGCTGAAGAAAGTGATCCAAAAGCATAACAAATTGGAAGCAAACTGGCACGGACCTTACAGAGTAACACAAGTTGTTCGTCCAAGGACATACAAGATTGAAACTTTGGAAGGAGAAGAATTCAAGAATGCATGGAATGCTGAACATTTGCGCAAGTATTATCAGTAATTGAAATTCCTATGTAATGCAGTTTCTTCAATATGAATAAAGTGATGTTTCACCCATTTTCTTTCTTTATTGAAATTTTTTCGGAATATTAGTGCTGCACACTACACAAATCCAAATTCAGAGAAACATACCACTAAACATCAGCTCCGGTTGGTCGACAATTCAAATACCACCAACTCCGGTTGGTCAGCAATTCAATTACCACCAACTCCAGTTGGTCGGGAATTAATACCACAAACTCCGGTTGGTCGGCACACTACACCAAAATGTTAATTTTGTGACTGCCTTTTTTTTTAGCCAATAGGGGTGACAAACTAGTCACTCCCGGGAGCAGTCATAAAATTATTTGTGACTGCCATTAGGGGTGATAAAATTAATTGGTTAAAAAAAATTTGAGTGCATTAGTTTGTTACCGCTAATGGGAGTCACAAATGTTACCATATAATTAATTTGTGACTCCAATAAGCAGTCACAAATTTATAACTGTCACAAGCTTATTAGTAGACATAAGTTATGACTCTTATGAGCAGTCACGAAATTATAACTGCTATGAGGAGTCACAAATTTTAGTCTTAGATTTAATTTATGACCGCTATTAGCGGTCACAAATTTGTGACTGCTATTAGCAGTCACAAAATTTTTCACCTACTTTAATTTCCCTCTATCTTACGTGAAGAGCTCCCGCTTTAATTTCCCTCTCTCTTTCATTTGCCAAAAACGAAATTTTGGCAAAAACAAAAATTTCGTTTATACATACACACACACAAATAACATAAATTTCGTTTGCTATTTCATTTGCCAAAAACGAAATTTTGTCTTAGCTGTGAAGAAGACGTTGATGTGAAGAAGCATTTGAGAATCTAAAACCCTAATTTCTGTGAATCAAACAGGTATATTTTTGGGTATTTTTGTTGTATAATTTCTCTCTAAAGCCTAATTTCGATTCTTATTATGTGTGGGTATGTGTGTATATTTGTGTGTATGTAGAGATTTATGTTTATATGTGTGTGTGTATGTATAAATTTATGTTTACATGTGTGTGTATGTATGTGTATGTATAGATTTCTGTTTATATGTGTGTTTATGAGTGTATCTATATACAAATTGTATTTTATGTTAATAAGCCCTAGAAATTGTATTTAGGTTATTTTTTTGACAAAATATTATTCAAAAACTCTAGACATTATATTTTTTTGACAAAATATAATCAAATGGATTTTTAATATTACGAGTTTTTCCCGAGCTTTGTGGTCAACGTTCTCTAGACAAAATATAATCAAATCTGATTGTTTTGTTGTGAGTATATCTACACATCGTTTAACCTCTTTCGTTTTTTGAATATTATCTTGTTTGGGAATATGTTAGATTTTTTTCAATAATCATTTTATACTATTCATATTTATTTTATCTAAAAATTAATTAAATAACCATTATTTTGTGCTCGTTGAAGTTTTGACGTTTTGTGCTTGGTTGGGTTTTCCTGTGAGTTTTAATGCAATGATAGTATTAATGCAATGATAAGTCAGAGATTATGTTCTAAATATTAGCTCAAACTTCATTTAGTTTTATAATTTACTGAGATTCCATTTGTTTGTATTGTAGAATTAATGGGGTTTCCACAATATAAAGAATAGATGGGTGAAAGTTGTAGAGTGGGGCAAGTATACGTTAATGGGGTTAAAGACTTTGTGAATTATGCAATGAAGAATCTCGAAACTGATATTATCCCATGCCCATGCAATCGTTGTAAAAATGGGAAACGCTTGAAAGGGGTAGATGTAAAAGTACATTTGTTTCATTGGGGTATGCAAGCTGACTACACGTTTTGGCATTTCCATGGGGAGAGGGAATTTAAGTATATTCCAGAAGAAATACTTGTCAATGAAACCGTTCACACAAATGGTGACTCGTTAGTACATGCTAGGTTAAACGATCTCATAAATGATACGTATGAAGTGCACGCAGCACAAGAAAAGCAAGATAGTAGAGGGAATGCTTTAAGATGTGAGGATCATGTTGGCAACGATACGGACCAAGTTAAGGATTATATACGGTTAAAAGCAGCAGCCACAACACCATTATACCATAACTCCAACTCCGACCACACAAAGTTATATGCCATGGTTGGGTTGCACAACTTAAAGGGCAAATTTGGCTTCTCGGGAAAAAGTGTGACGGCAATACTCCTATGGGCGAAAGATTTGCTCCCCAAAGAAAATACACTGCCAGTCAATTATTCGATCACGAAGGATAATTTGAAAGGTTTGGGTATGAAATACAAATCAATTCATTGCTGCAAGTATGACTGCATTTTATACTATAAGGAGCATAAGGACAAACGGGCTTGTTTTGTATGTAAGGAACCTAGATATGAACAAAAGATGATAGTACATAATAAACATTTGTTGAAAGTAGATACGCAAATACCTAAGAAGGTGTTAAAGTATTTCTCTTTAGGTCCTCGATTGAAGAGACTTTACACTATACCTTGGATAGCAGAGGCAATGACTTGGCATGGTCGAGCGGAGGTGGGTGAGAATCTCATGCGACATCCGATTGATTCATTTGTGTGGAAATCTGCAAATCAGCGATACCTAAACTTTGCTACAGAAATACGCAACGTTCGCCTCGAAATATCAACCGATGGGTTTAACCCGTTTGGCAAATTGAGCACAGATAAGAGTATATGGCCTGTGTTTACGATGCCTTTAAATTTGCCCCCGTCGTTGTGCATGAGAAAGGAGTTTTCAATTTTGTCGTTGTTGATACCAGGTCCAAAAGCACCGGGTAGTGACATTGATGTTTTCTTAGCGCCACTAATAGATTAATTGAATGAGTTATGGGTTGAAGGTGTGAGAGCATTCGACTCATACAAAAAGGAGGAATTCGTTTTGAGAGCTATGTTGATATGGGCAATTCATGATTTTCCTGCTTATGGGACCTTATCTGGGTGCAATGTACATGGTTACCTAGGTTGTCCTATATGTGGAGAGGAGACTGAAGCCAGCTGGCTTAAGAAAAGTGGTAAACTTTTTTATCATAGTCATCTAAGATTTCTGCCCCAAAGTCATAAATTCAGGTCAATACGAAGCAATTTTCTCCTAGAAGGCACCGAGACGCGACCACCTCCACCAAGACTTTCTGGTTTGGAAATTGAAGAAATGTCATTAAAGGTTGATCAAAAGTTGAGGGGGAAACACCCCATAATTTTGGCCCAAAAGCGTAAAAGAAAGGATGTTGATGTGAAAACGGCGTGGTCCAGGAGATCAATAATGTTTAATTTGCCATACTGGAAGGAACATCCTGTCCGACATGTGATAGACATAATGCACGCTGAGAAAAATATCATTGATCATCTCGTAAGCACATGCATTGGTGGTTCTCATTCCAAGGATGGAGAAAAATCCCGTGAAGATCTTCGTGATTTGAAGATTAAAAGATCATTATGGTTGAAAGAAGATACAAACACTGGAAAAAAGCATATGCTAGTTGCATCTTATACTTTGAGCATTGAAGGAAGAAATATGTTCTTAGAAACATTAAAGGGCTTGAAGGTCCCTTCTAATTTCTCATCCAACTTATGCAGGATTGTCTGCGACGCAACAAAAGATTTGAAAAAGTGCAAGTCCCACGATTGGCATGTGATAATGAAACTTATCCCTCTGTTTTTCGGAACACAAGGATCTTCGAAGGGCCATTCTACAAATTAGCTTATGTTTCTCCCTATTGTGTGAGAAAGTTGTCAACAGGACGCACATAATGGCAGCGAAAGAAACTTTGGTCGAGGCTATATGTGTTTTGGAGAAGCACTTTACTCCCTCATTCTTTGACATAAGCATCCAACTTTTAGTGCATTTGTGCGATGAAGCACTTTTATGTGGACCAGTAAGGTACCGATGGATGTATCCATTCGAACGATTAATGAAAACTTTTAAAGATTACGTTAAGAATACACGGTACGTTGAGGGGTCCATTGCTGAGGAGTACATTATGGAAGAGGCTTCCTTGTATGCAAAGGAATATATGCCTAACCCAAACGTTGGATGTCGTGAACTCTTTATTGATGAATTAGAAGACTTTGCTGATGAGGAGGCCCTGGGGAAAGGTAAGGTAGTGAAGCTAACAAGTACACAATATAACCAGGTGGCTCGATATGTATTCGAGACGCATGAAGACATAGATAAATGGAAAATGTGAGTTTATTTAAAGTGTTTTGTAAAATAATGTAATATGTTCGATGTTATATTCATTAGAAATTAATATTTTTAGTGTTTTAACCTAGGCAATATAATGAGTGCGGGCATGCCAAGAGGAGGAAGGGAGGCGCGAGCGCAGACAATGACTTTAGGCATTGGGTAGCTTCCGAGGTGATTACAGTAATACCTCACTTTTATTTACTGTCTTTGCAACATATTCACAATGCAAATACTTTCTTGGTTTCAGTTATTGAAAGTTGGTGAAGTATCGACGAGGCTTGCACGTCTAGCAAATGGGCCTAGTTTTGTAGCCAAGGAGTTTGGACAATATCGTGTCAATGGTTTTGTGTTCTCTTCAAGCACACATGAGTTAAAACTCATTGGAAAACAAAACAGCGGCATTTCATATAAAGCATTAACTCATTTCAGGGCAAGCGCGAAAGATAAAAACTTGATAGAAGCTGAGATGACGTAATATGGGATTATAAAACAAATTATCCTATTAGATTATATATCTTTCAGCATACCTGTATTTTACTGTGATTGGGTGAGAGTGGAGGACAAGAATGCATGTATGGTCGACCCTGACACCCACATGGTGAAGGTTGATTTGGCCAAGTTGAAGAGTAAAGACAATGTTAATGATGAGCCATTCGTTTTTGCATTTCAAAACTTAAAGCAAGTGTTTTATGCAAAGAGCCTCAACAATGATCCATGGTCTGTTGTTTTACATTCTCCTCAGCGCTTGACTACATCGGTAGACGATATAGAGGCACTTATCGAGATTCAGTCTATTCTGGATGACAACCCAGAATTAAAGAAATTATTAAACGCATTAGAGGAGTAGATGTTTAATTGTGGCATGTTATGTTGGTTTCAGTTATCAAAACTTTTAGAATATGTTGAAAAGGTATAACTTATATTATATTTTTTATATTATTTCCTTACTCGTGTATTAACATATGAACTAATGCATAAATATAAAAATGCAGAAAATGGCGTCCGAGAATACAATTCCATCATCCAGGCCAGAGAGTTCAAGTCATGATGAACATTCTGCCATTGATTCTCGTGCTAACGTTTCCCTTAACCTATTTGTTTTGCCAATAGTTGGCAAGAATCCTTTTAAAGCTCGAGCCTTGTCTTTGTTAAAATCTTGTATTGGCTTAAAATATGAGAGTTGGGATACGGTTGAGCAAGTAAAAAAGGACGACTTGTGGGATACGCTCATGAAAGAGTTCAATCTTTCGGCCGACCAGAAGGAGGGGTCCATGAAAGCCATTGGTATTCAATTGAAGACTTTTAGAAGTAACCTCCGCTCGACTTATTTTAAGGGATTGGACAGTGATGGGATAAAGGCCCTGAAGGATCAAGTACCGTAGAAAGAGCATATCCCTGTTCGTGAGTGGAATGAATTTGTCTCGCGCGAAGCATCTGAGGTAAAATTAAAACAACGACACCAAGGCCGGGTAAACATGGCTAAAAAGACTGACGTCCATTGTCTTGGTCGGATGTCGTATGCTGAGAAAACCGAGGAGATGGTATAAACCCTTTCTTATTTTAATGTGTATATATATTATATGTCTTGCTCAAATAGTTAATGGAAAATTAATTTATAGGTGCTTAACAATAAACGACCTGTTGATCGTTCGGAAGTGTATCTCGAAAGTCGTAGGCGGAAAACTGGGGAGTTTCACCCAAAGGTAGCTGATGATATGGTGAGTTTCATAATCTCAGTTGTAAGAATTAAATTCCTTCAAGTTTCATCGTTCAATGGTTTTAATCGATTCATAAATAATTTTGCAGCAAAAATTGAGTGAGCTGAGAAGTAGTCAAGGTTCTTCAAGCCAAAACAATATTGATACAGATGCATTGACTGCCTTTAGAGGAAAAGATACTAGGGGGGCGACTCGTGGTGTTGGACCCGTGTCTAAAAGTAAACTTAAGGAAATTGCTCCTATAGTATCACAGTTGACTAGAGCAAAGACACGAGAAGAAAAACATGATGAGGATATGGCATTTCTCAAATCATCTGTTACCATGCTTTTAAGTGCTTTTGAATCGAATGGATTGAAAATACCAAATCCAAGTCCTCGCAATTATACTCCTGTCCCACATCCAAGTCCTCGTAATTACACTCCAGTTCCGCATTCAAGTCCCCATGATTACACTCCAGTTCCGCATTCAAGTCCCCATGATTACATTCCTACCCCCCCCCCCCACCCGTCAACTGAGCCAAACTTTGGAGATTCAACTGAGACAAACTTTGGAGATTTAACTGATCCTCCACATGATCCATATGTCAATTTATTAGATTTTTCAAATCAGAGAAAGATTGCAAGTGGACAAGTTGTTGCTTCAGCTGCTACTGGAACGGTGGTGCATGGCCATCAATTGCTGATATTTGAACGTAAGGTTTACATTAGTAGTGTTGAGCCAGGAGAAGAGAATCATCCGTTGTATCGTCGAAGTCATGGGGCTGACACTATTAAGGATGTCGAGAAATCTTGGGTGGTTTGGTCGTTGCTTTGTCTTATCCTTAAGTGATCCAGAGTAATTTGTCTTGAGAAATTTGAGCAAATTGTCAAAGTGAACAATTAGTAGTGTTTGAACTCTATTTTAAATATTAGTAATCTGTTTTGAATCAATTAGTAATCTGTTTTGAATGTCTTCCGATCTAAAACCCGACATAATTGTTAAGTGTGTGAACTTTAGTTGGAACGAAGTCGGAAGAATGGGAAGAATAGGTGTTCACATTGTGAATTACGTCCTAATTATATATGCGGATTTACAACCGGACATCGTACGCAGCAACCCCGTTAGCAGGGGTGATTGGGTTCGATAAATTCTCAATTTTGGTGCCCAGCATCACCCGGCACGTGTGGGGTTGCATTTTTTGGTTCCGGACCTATTACATACATTAGATATACCATATGGGTCCAAGAAATCCAGTTGAAGGTGGCCCAATGATCAAATTTCATGAGATTTAGGAAATCAGCAAAGCAGAAAGTTTGATCCCAGCATCCGAATCGATTCGGTTTATCATCGAATAGATTCGACCCCTTCTAGTAGACAATTAAGGGTTTGCGAATCGATTCAGGTTACTTCCGAATCGATTCGGAAAACCAAAAGTGTCAGGTCTCTACATCCGAATCGATTCGGTTTATCATCGAATCGATTCGCCCTTAGACAGTGTTGGATTCGAGAGTTTCGAATCGATTCGGTTTAACTACCGAATCAATTCGGTTCACCTGGTCACTTAAAACTCCCTCAAAATCAGCAAATCAACTTCTCATTCTCTCTTCTCCCTTAGCCGAAGACCTCCTCCTCTCCCATATCATTTCCTTTATTTTATTCATTTTCACCCTCATGGCTTCCTCATCTAGGGCATCCTCATCTAAGGTTACTAATTCAACCCTCTTAAATTGTTTTCAAATCTTATTTAGTGTTCTTTGTATAAAAGTAGGGTTAAATTCATTCTTGTAAAATCCATATTTTCTGCAGGAAACTTCATATTTTCTCATTGTTTGTGATGTGAATCCAACAAATACAACTTGTTTATGTTTCTTTGATGATTAAGTTGTATTTGTTGGGGTTTTTTCACTTTGAAAATGCCATTTTCACCCTACTTTCTATACATTGCACGCTATATGTTCAATAAAATGCCTCTGTGAAGGTTTTGTGCGCTAAAGCTCCATCTTCGCACCTTTTATCGCACATTCTTGTTGAATTATCCTTGTTTGAGTGTGGTGTGCATCGGTTACGTCTACTCGACCAATTTTTCCCAACGCGCACCCTCTGAACCTAGTTTCCCCAAATTTCACGATTACTTTGATTTTATGCATCGCGCTTATGGTGTGTGTATTGAATTAATGTTTTGTAGGTTCCTTCGATCACCAAGCCATCATCCAATGAGGTTACTGGACGGGGAGGCGCTGGTTTTGAATCTTTTCGTTCCAAGGATGAGATGGAGTGGTATCGGGCCATGTTCAAAACCAGTCGCCCGATTACTATTGAGAAGGAGGTGATTTTAGATGAGATGTCGGCTTCTGTAAGATGGAATTTAGCCAAATTCAATTGGGAGGCCCATCTGTCCATGAGAGGGGAGGTCAACGAGGACCACGTGCGCCATTTTTATGCTTCTCTAGTATCTACGCGCGGCGGCACGTATGAAGCGTATGTGAGAGGGAGGCGGATTACTATTTCTAAGCCCATCTTGGCTGCGCACCTTAGTGGGGCTTCTAACCCCGAGCTCTATCATTACCCGGTCCTCGCAGATGCGCCTCAGCTTCCACAAGAAGTACTTATTGCGCGTCTTGCACCCGGCAAGATTTGGGCGGGGGAGACTTTCCCCACTTCGGGCATGCCCAATGTACATCGTATCCTCCATCTCATCGCCGTTAATTCCATCATTCCAACTCAGACCAAGGTTGTCCTCCATTACAAGCAGACCCTCTTCTTATACAGTCTTTTAGGGGATGACACGGTCATCAGTATTCCCGCCCTCATGTTGCATCAAATAGTGAACGCTGCCTATAGCGAGAAGGGAACCACAACTCTTCCTTTTGCGCGACTGATTTGTCGGATTTGCAGGGATGCCGGATGTGAGGTCTTGGGCAGCGACAAGATACCTAGGCTGCCCAAGGTGTTTAATGATAAGACCGTTGCTAAAAGCTTGGGGCAAGATTATTGGGAGAGGAGGAAAAAGCGTATGTTGGATGCTCCTGATGCTCCTATGCCGGATATTCCGGAAGTGCCTCATCCAGTCCCACCTCCTGTGCCTCCTACTGTTGACCCCATTACATATCTCGGGGTGCGGATGGATGAGTTACAGGCTAATTTTACTGAGTTTCGGGGCCCCTATATGGAAAACTTCGCATCGTTGAAGGGTTATTTTACCGAGTTTCGTGACACTTATATGACAAACTTCGCATCCTTACGGGCTAACTATCAGTGAGATACTTCCATGATTGCCCGGGCACAGATGGATTTGTTTGCTCATATTCGTGGGGGCGAGGCTGCTGTGCCTCCTTACCTTTATGATCCCTATGCCCCTCGTGACCCCACCGCGCCCGAGTCCTCGAGCCGCCATCCGGACCATATGTAAGGCGTTGTCATCCCTCTTTCTCTGCTGCTAACTTTTGTGGTTCTTTATTTTGATTTTTGGGTTTGTAACTTTGTAGTTGTGTAGTGGTGTGGGGAAGAGAAAGTACATTTAGTCTATTTTCTAATTTTGGTTTTTGTGCCCCATGTACACAACTTGTGATTATTAATGAAATTACTCATTTACTTCTTCTCTACTTGTTATACTAGCTTTAATTTGCATTTAATTCCATCTCTTGTATTGGTTTGTGTTTAAACTAGATAACTAACGTAATTATGTTGTTAACTAGCATGTGTAGTGTAGTTTCAATTATGAGTAGCTAGATTTATGATTGGGGATCATAATCCCACCTTGGATGCTTAATCTTAATATTTAGGGTTTGGTTTATAATGCGTTGCGATTGATTTGCACTTGAATCACAAGCTTTATTTAGAGCGCACCAATGTGAATTACTATTTCATAAGGTTTATTTGATTGTTGTATTAATAGTCTGGGGGACTTGATTGAAAATATTCAAGAATGGTTTTTATGTACCTATAAATTGTCACATATGCAAAGAATGCTTCTATTTTACAATGATTTTTGTATTCAAGTAAAATGGATGGTTTTTGGTTCAAGTTGTGCTATCATTTTTAATTATCAATTCACATGTCTTATTTCAGGTGAAGGAGTAGTTAAGATATAAGTGAAGCTATCATTTAATGACGAGAAAAGGTAAGATGATGGTAATGAAATTCATATATGTTTACCCAACTTTGGGGAAGTTGTTTGTTTGTATCATTCCTATCATATCCACCACCACCCCTTATATAGATTACTTTGTAGTTATTTGTAGCTTCAAAGTTTTGGGATTACATTTATTTCACTTTGTTGTCGGGTAACGATTTTTTTTTGCAATTTTCGTCGTGCCTTCAGGCACGGGAATACGCTAGTATATATATATATATATGCTATGGTAGTTTCATTATCACAAAAAATGAATGTATATATATATTGATATACACAGATATACCCTCCAACCGGACGACCGGACGACCCTTCATCAAGTTTCGGACGGACCCTCAGGGGGTCGACCCTTCATCAGGCTCCGGACGACCCCTCAGGGGGCCGACCCTTCATCAGGCTCCGAACGACCCCTCAGGGGGCCGACCCTTCATCAGGTTCCGGACGACCCCTCAGGGGGCCGACCCTGCATCAGGTTCCGGATGACCCTCCAAGGGTACGACAGTACGAGGCCTAAATTAGGCCAGGCTCACTACCAGAAGGAACTTTGTCCTCGGCCTCGGCTCATAGGCCGAGGGTGACATCATCACAGCGCGTGGCTTGGGAGACGCGTGGAACAGTGCGCGTGAGGCTCACATGGCACAGGGGAGACCATTATAACAAAATCACACCCTCACGTGAGGGAATATTATGTCATCATTTGGCATCTACAGGTGTCAACAGGGGATTGGCTAGATCATCATTCACATGCACCATGCATACTTGGGGGGTACACTACACCCCCCAAGACCTATATATACTTGTCACCTACAACCCTACAGGGGATCGATCAATTTGTTGTAACCCTAGCTAAAACTCTACTTGTACACACAGTAGAGAGAGAAAGTGAGCTTATGTGCATTGTATCCAAGGCCATTAGTGCCCATACTTAGTGGATCACACACTCACAGTGGATGTAGGCCAAATTGGCTGAACCACTATACATCATTGTCTCATTTCCTCTTATACTCATCCCCTTCTACATACTTATACACTTATACATCTATATGGCTGCCATGGTTACTATTGTTTGAGCTCATTATCAATTATTCGGTGGTGCTAAATCTTAGCATCATCAGTTTGGCACCGTCTGTGGGAACGAGAAGACATCTCTTCCCTTGTACAGCTTGACCTCACTGGGCACTCTGGTGGTGAGCCAGCTCTCCCCCTGAGAGGAGATGTTTCACCATTGAAAGAGACCCATTAAGGTTCTCAAGCTCATCAGTCTTTTTTCCAGTTCAGCTGTTCACAGCTCAAACACATGGCACCTGATATGCCACCACCACCACTTCCCCCGCCGGATGATAGGGGAGGGCCCAGTTCCAGTCAGCCACCACCTCAGTCTGAGATGGCTGATGTGGCGGCAGCCTTAAAGTCTCTGGCAGCGAGCCAGCGGATGATGCAGGAACAGTTCATAGCTCTAAGCCAGAACATACTAAGACCACCAGGGGTCTCACCTGAGATGATTACTCCGGCAGCAGCTCCAGGACAGCATGAGGCCAGGGGACCACCCCAGGCACCACGCAAAGACTTGCCACCTCCTCAGCGGCGTAGGGATGTTGTTGACCCTCGGCGTCTACGCCTGGGGAGGCAAGGAAACCCTTCCCCTGAAGACATGTATGATGACCTGGAGGGAGAGTAGGCCCCCATAGAATGCTGGGAGCCGTATGAGGGCTCCAACAATACTGTACGACCCCTCCATGAGAGCAGAGGGAAGTGCGGGAGACCAAATCCTGAAGATCGCCCAAGAGGTTCCCCTTTTGATCGCTTGAGCAGGGGGTCAGCCTTTGAGAGGCTGGGCCCAGTAAATGACCTACGGGAGAAATTGTCCAGGTCAAGAAGTGCTGCGAGGTCCAGGAGGTAGGCAGCAGATGGCCGACCCCAAGGACGGGATAACGGCCAAAGGGAAGTAAACAGCCGACACAGGCCTGCCGCAGCAGAACCCTCCGTCCACCTTAAAGAGGCGGCAGGGGATAACATCGGCCAAGCCGACCCTGCGAGGCCCTGAAATGACTCGATCCAGCCACTAGAGGATAAGATCGGTGATATACTGAAGAGCCGGAACCCTCTTCAGAGGGGATACACCATAGGCTCACCCTTTGTGGTGAAGATAGTCAACTTCCCTACGCCAACAAAGTTCAAGCCACCTGTGGTCACCCCAAGATACGACGGGAGCACCAACCCTGTCCACCATGTTGAGATGTATTAATCAGCAGCAGACATATACTCTATCTCAGATGAGATGAGGTGTCGTGCCTTTTCTGGTACCCTGACTGGGGCTGCACATATCTGGTACACGTCTCTTCCAAAAAATTCCATTGAAAACTTCAAGCAGTTGGTAGACCTGTTCATCCACAACTTTTTGCTTTGGGGTGAGGCCACAGAAGAAGACCACCCACCTGCTCTATGTTAAGTAGGGGAAGAATGAGAGTCTGAGGGACTACATAGCCAGATTCAATAAAGAGAAGCTGGAGGTGGAAGACTATGAGGAGAGCATAGCTATGACAGCCCTGATTGGAGGACTCCAAAAGGGGAAGCTGTTATGGAAGTTTGCCAAAGACCCCCCCGAAGATGATGGCTAAATTGTTGTCGACAGCAGGAAAGGTGATGAACGCCGAAGAGGCGATGGCCGCAAAATATGAAGACGAAAAAGGAGGTTCTAGCGGGGGTAAATACCCTAAGAAGAACAAAGAGGGGAAGAAGAGGTCTACGGATGACAAGTTCGCTGGTTACACCCCTCTAACGGTCAGCTGTGAACAGATTCTCAATGAGATAAAGAGTGACCGGTCCCTGAAGTGGCCTGAGAAGCTGAGGGCAGCCCCCAGTAAGAGGAATAAGAACCTGTGGTGTGAATTTCACCAAGACCACGGCCACGTAATAGACAAATGCTTTGCTCTGAAAGATGAGATTGAGAAGATGCTGAAAGAAGGGAAGCTCAGAAAGTACGTCGACAAAGGTGCCTTCAAGAGGGGCCAAGGGGACGACCCCAGAAAGAAGCGAGGCGATGCATGTAGAGAAGGTCCTCAAAAAAGAGGGGACGACCCTTCTGATGATGAGGACGACCCTGACCTCCCACCGAGAGACGACCACAGCCCTGTCAAGAGGCTTAATATGATCTCGCTCGGAGTGGGAATGATCTCCGGGGGTCTAGCAGGAGGAGGGTCTGAGGTCGCCGACAGGAAGGCCCATGTGGCTGAGGCCAAGGCAGTGACGAAGACGGTACACTCGACCTCTCTGGAGGTCAAGTCAGAAAAGAGGAAGAAGGTTGATATGGACACTCTGATAGTGGGATTTTCAAGAATGGACTTCAAAGGCCTCTTAGCCCCACATGATGACCCTCTCGTCATCACTACCAGGGTGCACGGGTGCGAGGTGCCGAGGATCCTAGTAGATGGGGGCTCATCTGCAGACGTGATGTTTTGGCAATGCTTCAAAGCCTTAGGTCTCAGTCGTGCTAGACTTGTCCTATACCATCATCCATTGATGGGGTTTAGTGGGGAAAAGGTTCATCCCCTTGGAGTGATTGAGGTTGATGTCAGGATGGGGGACGAATGGCCGAGATGGCTCACCAAGAAGATCAGTTTCTTTGTGATGGATGAGCATGTGTTTTCGGCCTACAACATCATACTGGGGCGTGTGGCCCTCAAGTGGTTTGAAGCTGTGCCGTCTATGGTCCATCAGATGATCAAATTTCCTACCCCTTACGGGGTGGGGGAAGTTCAGGGAGACCAGACGACAGTGCGAGAATGTTACTACAACTCCGCTGAAGAAAGGGAGGCACACAAGAGGGCTACGACCACTTACAATATTGATACCCTAGACCCCAGGGATGAGACGAAGCTCAAGAAGGGAGAGGCCGCGGAAAAGTTAGAATCCATCATCCTCGATGAGGATGACCCAGAAAAAACCGTCCAAGTCGGCAAGTCTCTGAAGCCCAATATCAAGGAAGACCTCATTAAACTGTTGAGGAGAAGACGAAGCGTCTTCGCATGGAGTCATGTAGATATGCCGGGGATTGACCCTGAAATCATATGCCACAAGCTCAATGTGGTAGAGGGAGTGAAGCCAGTAAAGCAGAAGAGGAAAATTTACTCTAGAGAAAAGTATGAGGTCAAAAAATTAGAAGACGCTGAGTTTATCAGAGAGGTCATCTACCCTGAATGGCTGTCCAATGCAGTCATTGTCCCAAAGGCCAATGGGAAGTGGAGAATGTGTGTGGAGTTCACCGACCTCAACAAGCACTGTCCCAAAGACAGCTTCCCTCTCCCCCGCATTGACCAGATGGTAGACGCTACCGCAGGCCATGAGCTCATGAGCTTCATGGATGCCTATTCAGGGTATAACCAGATCTTCATGAACCTTGAAGACTCGAAGAAGATAGCCTTCATTACTGATAAGGGGGCATACTGCTATAGGGTCATGCCCTTTGGCCTGAAAAATGCAGGGGCAACGTATCAGCGCCTTGTAAATAAAATGTTTGAAGACCAAATTAGGAAGTCTATGGAGGTTTATATAGATGACATGCTGATTAAGAGTTTGAAGGCAGAGGATCATGTGGTAGACCTGGAGAGGACCTTTAACACGATGGACAAATACCAGATGAAGCTCAACCCGACTAAGTGTGTCTTCGGGGTCGGAGCAGGGAAGTTCCTGGGGTTCATTGTCAACCAAATAGGCATCGAGGGCAATCCCGAAAAGATAAAAGCCCTTGTTGAGATGAAGACCCCCAAGTCCATCAAAGACGTTCAGAGACTCATGGGGAGAGTTGCTGCCTTGAACAGATTTGTGTCAAGGGCCACAGACAGGTGTCTACCATTCTTTAAGATCCTCAGGAAGGCCTTCGAATGGAGTGAAGAGTGTGATGAGGCTTTCAAGGAGCTAAAATCATATCTGGGGTCTCCCTTGCTGCTGTCACGCCCCGTGCAGGGTGAACGACTTTATGTGTACCTCGTCGTCTCAGAGTCCGCCATCAGTGCAGCCATTGTAAGAGATGAAGACGGGATACAGAAGCCTGTGTGTTTTAACAGCAAGGCACTCCAGGGGGCAGAGCAAAGATATCCAAGGATGGAGAAGTTGGCCTACGCCTTGATTCACGCATCGAGGAAGATGAAGCCATACTTCCAGTCCCATACGATGGTCATCCTCACTGACTCTCCCCTTAGGCAGGTTTTACACAAGTCTGAAAAATCAGGGAGGTTAATGGTCTGGGCTATAGAACTGGGGTAGTTTGACATAGTGTATCAGCCTAGGGCGGCCATTAAGGGGCAAGCATTGGCTGACTTCGTGGCTGAGTTTACTTGGGAGGAGGATGAGGCCGAGGATGAGAGCCTCGGGAAGATAGATACCCGACAGGGTGAGCTCACCGACACACCTACAGATAAGGACTAGACAAGCACCGCTAGAAGGAAAGTGGTTGAAAATGAAGAGGGAAGATATCTCTTTAGACAGGGGTCACTCGCCGAGGGAGGTTTCTCAGAAGAACACACCGTGTGGAGCCTCTTCGTCGATGGGTCCTCTTACGAAAGCGGGAGCGGAGCTGGGTTAATAGTATCAGCACCCGATGGCACAGACATTGAGTACGCCCTGAGGTTCAACTTTAAGGCCTCCAACAACGAGGCCGAGTATGAGGCCTTGATAACAGGCCTCTCCTTGGCCAGATCTCTTAGTGTCAGAAAGATTTTGGTTCACAGTGATTCGAGGCTGGTAGTGAATCAGATACTAGGAGCCTACGAGGCCAAGGATGAAAGGATGGCTAGGTACCTTGAGAAGGTGAGGTCAATACTGAAAGACTTCAGAGAAGTGAAATTAAAGAGGATTCCTAGGCTTGACAATGGCCGTGCTGATGCCCTTGCGAGGCTGGCCTCGGCAACTAGGACAAACATCAGGAGGACGGTCCCAGTGGAAATTTTGCTTCGACCAACTATTAAAGATGCTGAGGGAACACTTGGCAATTGCCTGAATGTTTCTCAGGAGGCTTCATGGATGGACCCTCTGATCAGACATATTAAAGAGGGAGAGGTGCCAGAAGCAAGGCAAGAAAGGAAGAAGCTGAGATACAGGGCTGCAAAATTCACTGTCATCGGAGACACTTTGTATAAAAAGGGGTTTTTGCTCCCCCTACTTAGGTGTGTGCACCCCTCATAAGTCCCTTCCATTTTGCAAGATGTGCATGAAGGATCGTGCTCAAGCCACGTTGGGGGTAGATCCTTAGCGAAGAGGGTGATCACCCAAGGCTACTGGTGGCCGACCTTGGGGAAAGATACCGCAGCATATGTAAAAAAGTGTGATAAATTCCAAAGATTTGCCACCATCCCTCATCAACCTCATCAGCCTCTTACCTCCATTACATCCCCATGGCCGTTTGCAGTATGGGGGATCGACCTGGTAGTACCCTTACCGAGAGCTGTCAATAACTATTGGTTCCTCATCGTAGCGATTGACTACTTCTCAAAGTGGGTGGAGGCCGAACCAATGGTCACGATTACAGAGCAGAAGAGCTTCCAGTTCATCTGGAAAAATGTGATATGCAGATATGGTCTTCCCAACACCCTCATCTCGGATAACGGGACTCAGTTCAAAAATACCTCTCTTCAGAAGTACTGTGAAAGGGTGAGTATCAAACAATTCTTCTCCACCCCTGGACGACCTCAGGCCAATGGGCAGACAGAGGTTACAAACAGGACAATCCTAGATGGAATCAAGAAGAGGCTTGAGGAGGCAAAAGGAAAATGGGTCGAGGAGTTATACGCCGTGCTGTGGGCCTACAAGACGACAGCGAGGTCCTCTACCGGAGAGACCCCATTCATGCTAGCTTATGGCTCAGAAGCCGTCATCCCCACTGAGATTGGGTTTCCTACTCATAGGATCCAAATGTATGAACCCCAGAGAAATGAATAAGAAAGGAGACTTGACTTAGACCTAATCGAGGAAAGGAGGGAAGATGCTGAGATAAGACAAGCCGCCTACCAGCAGAGGACCGCAAGGTTTTACAATCAGAGGGTGAAACAGAGACCAATTACGGTGGGGGAATTGGTCCTCAAAAATACTTGGCAGAAGCCCAACAAGCTCCACCCTAATTGGCACGGCCCATATAGGGTCATCGATGAAGTCGTCCCAGGGACCTATAGGCTAGAAAACCTGGAGGGGGAACCCTTTTCCAACCCCTGTAATGCAGATCATTTGAAAAAATACTATCAATAGTGTTGTAAGGTCTTGATGGACCATGATTGTAATAGGTGTTGCTCCGATTGAACACTTGGAAAAGTAATAAGAAATACCAGTGTTTTCTCTCATCCTATGCTCATCAATTCTAGTACGCATGGAAACATCTACAGAGAACTACCCTCGGCTATAATGAGGGTCAATGGAGGGGACAACCCCACCACTGTCCTCAAGAAAGACGAGGGAAAACTTTGTTAAAAACTATTAATTTGGTAAGGTGAACCCTCGGCTATGATGAGGGCCAGTGGAGGGGACGACCCCACCACTGTCCTCAAGAAAGAAGAGGGAAAACTTTGTTAAAAGCCATTAATTTGGTAAGTTGAACCCTCGGCTATAATGAGGGCCAGTGGAGGGGACGATCCCACCACTGTCCTCAAGAAAGACGAGGGAAAACTTTGTTAAAAACCATTAATTTGGTAAGTTGAACCCTCAGCTATAATGAGGGCCAGTGGAGGGGACGACCCCACCACTGTCCTCAAGAAAGACGAGGGAAAACTTTGTTGAAAAATATTTATTTGGTAAGTTGAACCCTCGGCTATGATGAGGGCTAGTGGAGGGGACGAACCCACCACTGTTCTCAAGAAAGACGAGGGAAAACTTTATTAAAAACCATTAGTTTGGTAATTTGATCCCTCGGCTATAATGAGGGCCAGTGGAGGGGACGACCCCACCACTGTTCTCAAGAAAGACGAGGGAAAACTTCATTAAAACCATTAGTTTGGTAATTTGATCCCTCGGCTATAATGAGGGCCAGTGGGGGGGATGACCCCACCACTGTCCTCAAGAAAGACGAGGGAAAACATTAAAACCATTAGTTTGGTAATTTGATCCCTCGGCTATAATGAGGGCCAGTGGAGGGGACGACCCCACCACTGTCCTCAAGAAAGATGAGGGAAAACTTCATTAAAACCATTAGTTTGGTAATTTGATCCCTCGGCTATAATGAGGGCCAGTGGAGGGGACGACCCCTCCACTGTCCTCAAGAAAGACGAGGAAAAAACTTCATTAAAACCATTAGTTTGGTAATTTGATCCCTCGGCTATAATGAGGGCCAGTGGAGGGGACGACCCCTCCACTGTCCTCAAGAAAGACGAGGAAAAAACTTCATTAAAACCATTAGTTTGGTAATTTGATCCCTCGGCTATAATAAGGGCCAGTGGAGGGGACGACCCCACCACTGTCCTCAAGAAAGACGAGGGAAAACTTCATTAAAACCATTAGTTCGGTAATTTGATCCCTCGGCTATAATGAGGGCCTGTGGAGGGGACGACCCCACCACTGTCCTCAAGAAAGACGAGGGAAAACATAAACCATTAGTTTGGTAATTTGATTCCTCGGCTATAATGAGGGCCAGTGGAGGGGACGACCCCTCCACTGCCCTCAAGAAAGACGAGGAAAAAACTTCATTAAAACCATTAGTTTGGTAATTTGATTCCTCGGCTATAATGAGGGCCAGTGGAGGGGACGACCCCTCCACTGTCCTCAAGAAAGACGAGGAAAAAACTTCATTAAAACCATTAGTTTGGTAATTTGATCCCTAGGCTATAATGAGGGCCAGTGGAGGGGACAACCCCACCACTGTCCTCAAGAAAGACGAGGGAAAACTTCATTAAAACCATTAGTTTGGTAATTTGATCCCTCGGCTATAATGAGGGCCAGTGGAGGGGACAACCCCGCCACTGTCCTCACGAAAGACGAGGGAAAACTTTATTAAAAACCATTAGTTTGGTAATTTGATCCCTTGGCTATAATGAGGGCCAGTGGAGGGGACAACCCCACCACTGTCCTCAAGAAAGACGAGGGAAAACTTTATTAAAAACCATTAGTTTGGTACTTTGATCCCTCGGCTATAATGAGGGCCAGTGGAGGGGACGACCCCACCACTGTCCTCAAGAAAGACGAGGGAAAGGTTAGTGATTGTACAAAAAAATTCACAACGCAAACCATACCAAAGGAAAATAAGGAAGACAGTAAAGGGGACGATAGTATTAATGAAATATCAAGTGTTCTACAAATAGAGTACAAAAATGATAATTACATTAAGAGTGTATGGGCTACAGACAGCCACCCTATGGGACAATATCGGAGGGCAGGGCCTCAACATCCACTAGAGGGGTTTCCTCAATGACCACAACCGGCTGATCCTCAGATGTGTCGACACCCTCGACTTGCACTTGTGATTCCACCTGAGTCAGAGCCTCGACGATCAGAGGGTTGTCCAATCTGACTGCTTCAATCGATGGGCGGACCGAGGAGACGACATCACCAAACCTGAGGACGACCCACCGGCAGGCCGTCCTGATTCCTCTCTCCAAATATTTAAGGCCGAAGCCTTGAAACTCGTCAGAAATTTTGCAAGCCTCAACATCATCAGCCTCGGTTTTCCTGACAGCTGCTTCAAGATCAGTCTTGTGCTTGACCCCCATGTTGGTCAAGGCCTCATCCTTTTCCTTGATAAGCAAGTCTTTGGCCTTAAGGTCCTCGTCGTGCTGCCTCATCAGCTGGTCCAGGATCCTTGCATGCTCAGTCCTGGTACTTTCCAACTCGACCCTTGTCGTATCAAGCTCCGATTGAAGATCTGTCTCGTGTTGAATAGCCCTCTCGGCTTCATGGAACTTTGCTTGGTTCTCAGCCATCCACTTGGTGGCCGAAGTAAAGGCGCATACAGACTGCACAATAAAGATAAACAGATGTCACGAGGCTGAGGAAACAGTTGGTGAAATAATGAAATTAAAAAAGTGGGTCAAGACCAATACCTGTGCAAGGGCGTGCAGACCATAGTCGTACACTTTGGCAGGAGGCATCTTTGACAGGAACTCGTAATCAGCGGCCAAGGGAGCAGAAAACATTGAGGCCTTGGCTGCCCTCAAGTTTGTGATAAGTGATGAGGGCTCGGCCCTCAGATGTGCCAGGTTCTGCGACCAGAAGGCCCCCATGCTGGATGAAGAAGCAGTCCCTTCAGATGCTTCGACCCTGTCCCTCGTTCGAGAATCCGGCCGAGGGTCAACGGGAGCCTCAGGCTTCTTTCTTTTCTGGCTATCGGCTGTCGGCTCAACAACCGTCGGCCCCGCTGCCTTGGTCTTCCTCGGAGCCTGCTGAGGCTCCTTACCCTTCTTTTTTGCCAGGCTTGATAGTAAACTGGGAGCAGTCATTTCCCAAAGATAGTCTGATATACCTGCAGGACGACCTGAAAAGAGGACGACACATCAGAAAAGTGCAGAGATAAAGAGGTAACACTTGAAAAAGTAAAGAAGAGGGGAAACATTAAGTGTAACTCACATAGTTCTGTCAGGGGGCTGACCCTGAGACTAGCTTCCTTGAGGAACTGAGGGGTCATCAGCTCTTCAAACTTTGCAAGCTCACCACCTCTCCCTCGTCCCTTGAGATACTCAACGATGGCCTTCTCCTCCAGACTAAGTCCGGGGTCTAACCTGGCCTTCATTGAAGGGTTAGACCATCTTCTGGGGACCCTCAGACCATCGGCTATAAGTTGAGCCTCGGCGGTGAACTCCCACTCCCTAGAGATAAAGAAGAATCTCTTCTTCCAATCGTGGTTGGAGGTTTGTGCCACGTGGAGAAGTTTTTTCTCAGACCTCCTCGCCCCTAGATGATAGTACCCAGGATGTTTGGACGAGGAGGTGATATTATAGCAGGCCAAGAATACGTCAGCCGAGGGCTCATCAGTGAAAGCATTCTTCCACAGGGAGATGTAGCCCAGGATCATCCTCCAAGAGTTGGGAGGAAGCTGAGAGGGGGCAACACCAAGGGCTGACAAGATATCTACGATGGCAGGATGCAGAGGGAATCTGACACCAACCTTGAACATTTGTTCGTATACTGCAACCTCTCCCTCTTCACCCTCGAAGACCCTCTCAGACTCAGAGGGAACCCTCATAGTTATATTGGGGGACACTCCATAGGCATGCCTCCATAGCAAGAGGTCGCGATCCCTAACGGAGGAGATATAGGACGAGGCATGGGAGGTATCAACCTGGTCATCTGTATCATCGCCCTCGTCCTCAGTCCCCTCTCCCTCGGCCTGATCATCTACCAGAGGACCGTGGGGAAAGGCCATCTGGAAGGCATGTGGAGATAGGGTTGTCACAGGGACAACCTCGGAGGGGACCATACCCTCGGCCTCTCGGCCTGGGCTTAGGTCAGATGTCTCTCTCCTACCAGAAGGTCCAGCGCCAGTTGGCGAGGATGCTCTCTCGTCCATCTCACTTGAATGACACTCGACTGGACGATGGGACGACCCACAAGACTCAGACGATTCAAATGGATTTATTGTGGCTAGAGGAACGGGAAAGATGGGTCGTACCCAATTAGTGTCGGCCCCTCGTCTCCTCTCTTCCTCTTCCTCTTCCTCTAATCGTCTGATCTCTGCAAAGAGCTTCTCTCTCAAGGATGGGAATTCAGATGCTAAACTATAAAGCCTCCTAAGAATTAAAGGGAGGACCCTACACTTAGAGATTTTAACTAAACTTAGCTACAAACAAGTTGGCAGTTGACCGGATTAGACTTTTGGATTGAAACAAAGGGAATCGATGGGTTTCACTCAAGACCACTCAAGAACACTCGAAAACCAGTCGTCGGAAAAGTTAAGAAACAACTCAAATCCAGCCCTACAAGCCTAAGGCAAGAAAGAGAAAAAGAAATGAAAGTGAAGAGGACACTGGGGCAGAAGGATTACCTGAAGAGAGAGGACAGTTGCTAAGCTTGAAGGATCGAAGATTGCAGAAATGGAAATGAAGACTGGTGAAAGGCTAGAGAGAGAGAGCTTGGGCGCGAAGAAGAAGAAGAAGAAGAAGAAGAAGAAGAAGAAGAAGAAGAAGAAGAAGAAGAAGAAGAAGAAGAAGAAGAAGAGAGAGAGTTCAAAAATCTCTTAAATACCTTAGTAATGAATGGGCCCATTAACCAAGGCAGGGCACATCCCACGAGGAAGGCATCATTAGGGCACAACTTTGAGGAAGGCATCATGGTAATGAAATTCATATATGTTTACCCAACTTTGGGGAAGTTGTTTGTTTGTATCATTCCTATCATATCCACCACCACCCCTTATATAGATTACTTTGTAGTTATTTGTAGATTCAAAGTTTTGGGATTACATTTATTTCACTTTGTTGTCGGGTAACGATTTTGTTTTGCAATTTTCGTCGTGCCTTCAGGCACGGGCATACGCTAGTATATATATATATGCTATGGTAGTTTCTTTATCACAAAAAATGAATGTATATATATATTGATATACCCAGATATACCCTCCAACCGGATGACCCCTCAGGGGGCCGACCCTTCATCAAGTTCCGGATGACCCCTCAGGGGGCCGACCCTTCATCAGGCTCCGGATGACCCCTCAGGGGGCCGACCCTTCATCAGGTTCCAGACGACCCCTCAGGGGGCCGACCCTGCATCAGGTTCCGGACGACCCTCCGAGGGTAGACAGTACGAGGCCTAAATTAGGCCAGGTTCACTACCAGAAGGAACTTTGCCCTCGACCGCGGCTCATAGGCCGAGGGTGACATCATCACAGCGCGTGGCTTGGGAGACGCGTGGAATAGTGCGCGTGAGGCTCACATGGCACAGGGGAGACCGTTATAACAAAATCACACCCTCACGTGAGGGAATATTATGTCATCATTTGGCATCTACAGGTGTCAACAGGGGATTGGCTAGATCATCATTCACATGCACCATGCATACTTGGGGGGTACACTACACCCCCCAAGACCTATATATACTTGTCACCTACAACCCTACAGGGGATCGATCAATTTGTTGTAACCCTAGCTAAAACTCTGCTTGTACACACAGTAGAGAGAGAAAGTGAGCTTATTTGCATTGTATCCAAGGCCATTAGTGCCCATACTTAGTGGATCACACACTCACAGTGGATGTAGGCCAAATTGGCTGAACCACTATACATCATTATCTCATTTCCTCTTATACTTATCCCCTTCTACATACTTATACACTTATACATCTATATGGCTGTCACGGTTACTATTGTTTGAGCTCATTATCACTTATTCGGTGGTGCTAAATCTTAGCATCATCATATATATTAATCATATTTTATTATTTGAAGGCATACACATGGCATATCCAGTATACGTAGTATTCAAAGGCCTAAATCCAGGTGTTTACACTTCGTGGCAAGCAACACAAGCACAAGTTAATGGATACCGAGGCGCCGTATTCAAAAAATTTGAGTCCATTGAACTTGCTCAACAGGCATACTCCGAGTACACGAGGGAGGATGTCACCGCATCAATACCCCCCACGGCTGATATACCTAGACTTCACGAATCGTATCCACTGCGTGGTGACTCCTGATCTAGATTTAGAATGATTTGTTACATGTTCATGGCATTCTATGTCATCGAAGTGTTGTGTCGTTACTTTTTTTAGTTTATTTTTTATTCTATGTTCATTTTTTACTTGGCGCCCACTTAGGGGTTGTTTGATGTTAAATTAAGTTTAACAAGTTTTATGTGTACTGGATATTTGGAATATGAGAAATATAAATGAAATGTTGTCAAAATTTTTAGACTTGTTATCATGATATTTATTTTACTTTCATTATTTCATCATTTTGTGAAAATATAAAAATATTTGTAATAGATTTTACAACATTTAACAAATTTAATTTTGTAACTCCTAATAGGAGTCACAAATTTGTCACTACTATTAATTTTGTAACTGCTAACAGCAGTCACAAATATATGATTCGTAACTGCTGTCAGCAGTCACAAATATAACATTCGTAACTGCTAACAGCAGTCACAAATATATGATTCGTAACTGATGTCAGCAGTCACAAATATAACATTCGTAACTGCTCACAGCAGTTACGAATGTTATATTTGTGACTGCTGACAGCAGTTACGAATAGCAGTTACAAATTGGGGTCACCAGTCATAGGGGTTATAAAAAATTATGACTGCTGTTAGGAGTTATAAATTTTCTTTTGTCACCCCCTAAATTATGACAGTAAATAGCAGTTATAAAGGTCATTTGTGAGTGCTAACAGCACTCACAAATCTTCCATTTTGGTGTAGTGGCAATTCAATTACCACCAACTCCGGTTGGTAGGGAACTTAATACCACCAACTCCGGTTGGTCGGCAATTCGATTACCATCAACTTCGATTGGTCGGGAACTTAATACCACCAACTCTGGTTTGTCGGCAATTCAATTACCACCAACTCCGATTGGTCGGGAACTCTATACCACCAACTCTGATTGGTCGGAAATTCAATTACCACCAACTCCGGTTGGTCGGGAACTTAATACCACCAACTCCGGTTGGTCGGCAATTCAATTACCACCAACTCCGGTTAGTCGATAACTTAATACCACCAACTCTGGTTGGTCGGGAATTAAATTACCACCAACTCTAGTTGTCGGGAATTCAATACAACTAACTCCGGTTGGTTGGTACCAAACTAGGCAAGAAGCTGGACGACCTCCCGGGGCATCCACTGTCTAGGAAACAAGGTAATCCATACGAGATTACTACAACTAAGCAGGAACATGGGATGTAAATCATTCCATTACTTAGGCCCAAAGAGTGACAAGTCACTATAATCAAAAAACAAATGGGATAAGTATAGTATATACATATATATTTACCAACCAACAAGAAAGGACATTCTAAAAATTATTTAGAAGAAATGAAATGGCAAAAGACTAAAAATTTCTTCATTCAAATAAGTGAAATTACATATGATGTGAAAAGTCTGATTCATTACATAAGAATATCCTACTCTATGGGTTTCTTCCCCTCTGCTTTTGAAACAGGTTCTACCCCGGCTGGAGGATCATCTAATTCATAAGGAGAATTTATAAAGTTTACATCTCGCAGCATTCTAACATTCATTACAGAGGGTCGATCAAGCAAGTACTCTGGGCGAGATATCTCAAAGTTTTCATGAAGACCGTAATCACCGAGATACTTGGAAATCAAGCATTGAGGAATTACACGAGCAGGAATCCAACTAATATCAAGCTTAAAAGGAGGCATGAGAAAATTGAGCACTCCAGGATCATAATAATCCCATAAGTAGTGGCCCTGCTCCAATTTTAGGACACACAAGGTATTCAACCACCCCTGCTTATATCCCTTATTATATGACTACTGCAACCGAGCAACGAGATAGTACAGAGCTTCGTTATACCCATCCATCCAAAATTCCCTGGGCTACTTGTGGAACAGATAAGTTAACCTCTCAAGTTGCTCATGGAGTTTATTCACTAGAATTTCTTTACTTTCCAGAGAAGAGCTTTGGTTATAGAGTTGTTCGGTGAAGGTCAGAATCTTCTTAGACATTTCTTCCAAGGCTTGGTTCTTTGCCATTAACTGAAAGGCTTGATTCTCTAAAGACGAATGAGTTCTCACTTCTTCAATGGTGACCCGACCAGCCCTTGCTCGTCCACGAGTAGATGTGGAGGGTCCAGCTCGTTTCAAGGTTTCTAACTCATCCCTTAAGTTAGCATTTTCTACTTCTAAAAATGAAAAACCATCATCATTTATTGGGACCAAGGCTCCCGAAGAAGAAGCAGCAGATTTGAGTTGTTTTATTTCATCCTTCAAAGCAATATTCTCCTGCTCCAAAAACTTGACGATATGCCTATGCTCTTCTATTTCAAGCTTCAGAACACTCTCCTTCTTATCATGAGCAGAGATGGATTTGTCAGACCCTTTGTCAGCACTCAATTATTGATATTTTTCTCGTATCCTTTATGTAAAAGGGTAGTGGATTCTTTATATTGTTGTTGAAATTCCTCGATCGTTCCTTGAAGCTCTTCAATCATTTCATCGTAGGCCACATTGTTGGCCACAACATGATCAAGTAAGCACTTCAAGTATTGGTAAGCTTCAACTGCTCGTTCAGAAGCATCTGAACCAAGGATATCAATGATTTAAGCTTCAGTAAAATCAGCATGACCAGCTTTCAAATAGTCATTGCATTTCTTCATCAACTCTGAATCATGAGCTGATAAAAGTTCCATCCTGGCCATAAACTAGCAAAGACAAAATGAAACACAAAATCAACAAGGGTGCGAGTAGAATAAGAGAGAAATTTAAGATGAACAACTGAAGTTCAAATTTTATTCATCATGATAAGGGAAAACAAAGTTCAGGATTACATCCACAAAAATAACAAAACAAAATAACCGAACAACTTTACACATTCTCTTTATTTCCAACGACTTCCTCTGATGGCTTGGATGAAGAGTTTGGTTGCTCAGAGGGCAAGGGCAGCTGCTCGGTAGATGTACTGGCTGGTTAGACTTGCTCTGAGGATTGAGCAGTAGCAACAATAGGGACCTGCTCTCCTGTCATCAAGGAAGATTTATCTGAAGCTACTTCATCTTCTTCCTCTTCTCCAGGAGAGGGAGGAGGGCCATGAGTGTGCTGCTAGAACAATTCAGAGTTCTCAGCAACCTTCAGCTCCTTTAAGGCTGATACCTATCCATCCATAAAGTATTTGACACTGGCATACTCCATTTAAGAAGATATCACAGCCAGGCCCTTGTTCCAGCCTTTGTCCCAACCAGCACTGAATGATTTTTTAACTGTAGCTTTCCTTTTTGCCTTCTCCGAGGAAGTCCTTTCCCTAAGGAGTTCCTCGACAGACTTCAGCTTTTCTTCCACTTCCATTTTCTGTCGCTCAACATCTTGAAGTTTAACAACTTTTTCTTCAGCAGACTTAAGCTTTTAACCTCAAGCTCCTTGTTTCTCTGTTCAAACTCCTTCAACTTCTTCTCCAATTCCTTGGAGGCATTCACAACTTGATCTCTGTCTAGCTCAACGGACTTAAATTGCTTCTCCCAAGCACCTTTATCTTCCTCATACTTTTGACGAGAATCTTTCAAAAATTGGGTCAGCCCAACAAAAGCTTCCTCTACTCCACCCGAGGAGCTTGAAGCCCTAATAGCTTCATCCTTCTTCAAAATGCTATTAAAACACATCACCAGCTGAAAAAAGAAGTAACTTTAAGTCAATACATGAAAATAGTATTAAAAAATAAAGGGGTCAAGCTAAAGATACTTACTGAAGAAATTTGTTGAGCAGCCAGTGTAGTAAGTTTCTCACGAGAAAAGGTGTCTTCAACACCTTGAGATTCTTGAATAGTCCAGGATCTTACCAAGCTCACAGCAGAGCTAGGAGCAACAAGAACTGGAACACTACCTTCAACATTTGAAGGTTGAGAGATAGGTTCAGCAGGTCTCTCAGAAGAACTTATTTTTAATCTCCTCAGAGGAGTAGGAGCATTTTTAACTAAAGATGTTGTCTTTATTGGTGATATTACAACAATCACTCGAAGGAGAGATAGCAATGGTCTTACTCGGAGGCACAGGGGGGTTTTCACCAGCCTTCTTGGAAGCAGAGGGAGGGGGTACATCTATAGTCTTTGTCCCTTCTTCTGGGACATCTTGTTTACTCTTTTTTGCCTCTACAGTGACAGAGGCAGATTTGTAAAAAAAGGCAGGAGATCTTCTCTTCTTCATCAGATTAGTGATAGGAATATTCGATTCAGAAGAAGAACCTTCCACACTAGTCTCAGAGGTTGGTACCTGATCAAGATCAACCACCACTGGACGAGGACGAGCAATGAAAGACGAGGTGTAGCTTTTGTATTGCAATAAGTAAGAACCAGATCTAATATTCTCCCCAGCAACAGATTGATGCAAACCCCAGATCAGTTTTAAATGCTTTATATTAACATCAACACAAAGAAAATAAGATTTCAAAAAATAAAAACAACCTATCCCATTTCCATAAGGTGGACACCTGGGACCTTGGTATACATCATCTCCATTTAATAGAGGGTGTTGCCAATTTTTCATCACAACCCCATGATCAAAATAGTCCCTATTGGCATAAGGAAGATTGACAACTAAATCTCTATTCAAAAAACTAGTTTTTAAATAGAATGTGGCATCACTAACAACCCAGCTATAGCAATACATAATCTCTAGAATCCCTAATCGAGTCCCATGAAGTTGATTTAACCTATGTACGCCATTAACTACCCTCCATGTATTTGGAGCTACTTTTGCAGGTACAATATCAAAATATTGGCAAAACTCCAAACACAAGGCATTTGGTAGAAAAGAAAAGCCACATTCGGCTACAAAAAGACTTGGGAACCAATGTCCCTCAGCCAAAGAAAAATAATCAGAATGTTCAGAAAGTTCTTCCAAAATAACCCATGAAAATTCAGACCAAAATTTGTCCAGCGATTCAACAAGATAAACCATGGTGAACAAAGTAAATAAAGGAGAGGGAAGAAAATCTTACAGAAAAAAGAGAGATCAGTTGACAATGAACGATAGAAAGAACAAAGGCACAAGATAGAGAGAAAATGAAGAGTTCAAAGATACAGATTTAAAAGGTGAAAAATGATAGGATTTTTGCCGTGCTTAAATACTTTACCTCGGGAATAGAGAAAGGCAATGATTACAAGGGAAGACATCTGCGTTTTCGACGACTAAAATAAGAAAAGGGCACAAATATCGAAGTGGTCATGAAAATTCAAAATATTTATGAAGCCTGATACTATGCGCTCAAAAAGGAGTTATATACAACAAAAAAATTCCTAAAATCCATAAAAACCAATAATCTAAGCAGTTTTCAAGCAGAATGTTCCACACTTTTCTTCAACCTCAAACTATGAAACATTGGGGGCTTCTGTTGATACCAAATTTAGTCGGCTGACATGGACCAATCACTTGAAGACGCGTGTCAACCACATGGCAAATACGAATACTTTCAATGAGCAACTCATACACTCCGAGCAGTTCAAGCATACCGAGCAGCCTAGGCACCCTGAGCAACTCAAGTGTACCGAGCAACTTAAGCGGTCCGAGCTACTTAGCTTGCAGAGCATCCAAATCAAGAGAATCAAAAATATGACTGCGCATTAAATGCTCATTATTATCGTAAATATGTATATGTCTACTAGATAACAGCGTATTGTCCTTTCACGGGTACAACCTCAAGGCTATAAATACATTGTAACCTCCTCATTAAAAGGGGACTTTGGATCTCTCGATAAACCCATTATTGAAAATTCCAGGCAAACAGTCAGCAATACAAAAATAGTGGATGTAGGTCATTCTCATAAGGCTGAACCACTTTAAAAATCCATTGTTTTACTTATTTATTCATTTTTATCTGTGATTAAAATAATTAGATCGAATCTAGTTTTTTACATCAACAATTCCCTTGTCGCTCTGGGAGTTGAGCTTTCCTAATTTCTCTCTATTCCGTAGGATATAGAATTTACTCTCAAAGACACAAAATTTTGAAAGGTTGGGCTTATTTCCAGTCCAAAATTCATAGGGTGTCTTAAGTGTGTATGGGTGAAGGTAAACCCTATTCACTATATGGCATGCGGTAGACACCGCCTCCACCCAAAATCTCCTAGAAACTCAACAATCTCATTTTGCTGAGGAGTCTTCATGGAAAAAAATTCATGTTTAATCCCAAGTCTATCACTGTAAATATCTACTTTAGCTTCCTTAAACTCAGTGCCATTGTCACTACATATCCTATTGATAGTGACTCCGTGTTGATTTTACAAGACACGACACTTGGTCGTGAGAAATTCCATAGCATCGGATTTCTCTCTCAAAAAATCTACAATTGAGTAACGAGATAAATCATATACCATCACGAGGATATACCTCTTACTACCCAAACTCTCAGTACGAGTAAGAACCATAAGATCCATGTGTATCAACTCAAGCACTCGTGAAGTTGTAATGGAATTCAACTTACTATGGGGGCTAAGAATTTGATTTCCCAACTCACAGGGTCCACAAACTGAGGAAGTTGACTTTCCAAGTGATGGCAAGCCACGTACTAGGTCCTTTTTAGCTAATATCTCCAAATCTCTAAATTTCACATGACCTAGATGGTGATGCTATAGATCCATAAGAGTGATCATGGTGTTGTTGCAGACAAATGAGGACTTGGGCACAATACCATAGAAATTATCTTCAGTCCTCACCCCTTGCAATAGAAGTTTACTGGATTGATCATAAACATTTCACTCGTTTCGATCAAACTTTACTACAAAGTTAGTGTCGCGCAGCTGGCTAATGCTGAAAAGGTTTGCTTTCAAACCTTTGACGTACAAAACATCCTCTAGCTTAGGAAATCCCAGTATCTCTAATGTATCTCCTCCTACTACGCTAGACTTGATCCCATCTCCAAAGGTGACTTTACCTTCCTTGCGATCCTTTAGGTAGGTAAAAATGAGACATCACCTGTCATGTGCCTGGAGCACCCTCTATCGAAATACCACTGAGAAGTATTATGGGCTTGAAGAGAAACATGAACAACAAGGGGTTTTGTGTCGAGTTTAGGTACCCAAGATGAGGTAACCTTTTATCATAGTAGAAGTGTTCGCTGACGGCATCGAAATCCGTTGGAACTCTTCCATTAGACTCTGAGATGCAGCGACCAGAAACTCAACCTGCTAGCTTGGCTTGTTTTTCTTGGCCGAAATCTTGTCCAGGGTTTTTGGTGATGGATATATGGATTTGTAGTAAACTCAAGAACTAGTTCCGGTGTCACATGGGACGTGGAGGTACCATCAAAACCTATTCCTTGCCTTTCACCAAAACCTAAAGCAGGGGTGAGGAGCATCTTACCCATCTTTCCAGATTTATCCACTATCTTTACCTTGACCTCTCTATCTCTCTCAAGGTCATGAATAAGTTGGGTTACAAGGGCTTCAAGTTTCTTTTAAATTTCTATGGAGGTCAGGATCTTACTCGTAAGACTATACACTTGCTTGTTCAAGTCCCCTTTCTCTTTTTCTAAACATCTATCTCTCTCACCAAACTGACTCCCTATCTCTCTACGCAAACTCTCTTTCTCTCTCTACGCAAAGAGTCTCTCTCTCTCTCAAGGTAGTGTTAATGGAGGAATCTCTCTCTCGTCTCTCCCAAATATTTCTCTAAGGCAACTATCCTAAGTGCTAACGCTTTGTTACAATTTTTAGTTTTAAAAGAATCAACATATAAATCAGCGTACGCGCGTTATAAATCACTTTTGTTCTCACTTGTAGTATCCTTCCCCTCACTCACTTCGCTTCCACTGTCGAGGTGTCCCTGTGAAGTAGCATCCTCATTGTCATGAGGTTCACTGTCAGTACTCACATGACTATCCATGAATGCGATGAAGTTACATTCATGCGGGGACTCGTCACCAGAATCCACCGACTCGACCTCATTGTCGTCACTAAGGGAGGCATTAAGAGAAGCTTTGTCTTTGTCTTGGCGTATCAACCTAGTAGGACACTCAAATTCCTTATGACCTCTACTGTCACACTCATAACATCTATCCTCGTCTTTCTTAGGCGCGTACTTTTTATCCTTTTCATTTTTCTTTTCAAACTTATTTCTCTCAAAAATCTTTTTATCTTTGAAATTGCCATTTTTCTTTAATTTAAGAAATCTCTTGAAATTTTTTTCAAACAAGACCAAATCGTCTAAGTCAAAATAAAACTCCAAATCGGATAACTCTTCCTCTCTTCTCCTAGACGAATCACCTCTCTTTCTTACTTATCCCTCACTCTTCCTAGCCTGGGCTTTAAGTGCTACCCCTTTATCTTTTGATTTTATCGTGTTAGGAAACATGTCAATTTCATAAGTCTGGAGGTCTCCTACCAATTCTTCTAATTTCATACTAATCAAATTTCCTAAGGAATTTAGTATAGTGACTTTAGGGATAAAATGCTTAGGCAGTGATATCAAAATCCCTTTAACTACTCTAGCATCAGTAATGTGTTCACCAAAATTGAAACTAGTGTTTAAAATATCAGATAAGCATGCATAGAATTCATCAAAACACTCGGCTTCAAGCATAGTGATTGTCTCAAATTGTTTAGTTAAGTTTTGCAATTTTGATTCTTTAACTACATTAGATCCTTTATGGGTAAGTTGAAGAACATCCCATGCTTCTTTTGATGTGGTACATGTCATGATGAGTCAGAACTCATCGGGGGTGATGTTTTCAAAAATTTCACTAAACCCACGTGAGTTGTATGTGCTTCATTTAAATTCATCCTCAGTCCATGTAGTCACGGGTTTTAAAGTAGTTACGTTATCTACACTGACAGTGGGAGGTGTCCACCCTCTTTCACACACAACCCAAACACGTTCATCAATGGCCTTTAAGTGAGATTTCATACGGGCTTTCCAATATGCGAAATTAGACCCATCAAAAATTGGCACTCGATTATACAAGTTTTCTATTGAAATTGTGCTTTTTCAAAAATCAATTTTTAGACCAAAATTGATATCCAACAAAATTTTGTGGAAAAATTACACGGTATGATTGCGTAATAGGCTATGATACCAATTTCAGAGTGCGCAAGCAATCAATGATTTAACTTTTTAATTAAATTCCATTTTTTATGCCCAAAGTCCTAACTCTTGCAAATAAATTGTGATAGACAAATACACTCAAACCACGCATGCACAGTCAATCACAATATGAGGAAAATTCCCCCAAAGGGGACAGAGCCATTTTATTTCACTCTAATTCTTAATACTTACAATTACAGCAAAATACAGTGACACACGAATACACGCAAGCGTCAGTTCGTTGTCATCCATAAGAGATCCCGCAAGAGCTCTAAGTCAGCAATGGAGAACAACCTTATTCTCCACAATAATACTCCAGATGAGTAGAACAAATAAACTAGGATTTATAAAGATTCACATATATGTTTGGGAATGATTTGTGAATCAAAAAGGTAATAAAACCTTGAAAAAAGAAATCTATTTTGTGCAGCAGGTCTGGAGAAACGTTAGTGCCAAAGAATTAAAAAACGTGAATGATGAACACTGCTATAAATACAAAAATCGAGGCGGCGCATCACTCAAATAGAATGAAGCTATCGCTCAAAGGGAATGACGTGTCGCTTAAACGACTTCGCCCGAGATGCCAATGTCGCTCGAACGACTGGAAGATCTCGCTCTAACGACGTCAACGTCATTTATTCTTTCGCCTCTACACTTAGAAAACTTTATAAATCCTTAGAAAATATTTTCTAAAAATTCCCAAATAATTATGTAAACATTAAAAACTCCAAATTAATTATTTTACCATTAATGCAAGTGGAGTAGTGGGAATGTTAAAGATACACGTTGCACTATGCTCGGTGATGATGCACTACGTACGAATGAAGATAGTTGGATTGTGATAACTTTGGATCAAGATCGAGGTCGTTATGGATGAATGTGTTGACATGCCGAATGTATCCGTATCAGACATACTAACTCTGATCTAGGACACATAGAAAACTTCTTATATTCTAGACGAACATTTATAAAAACATGTCCTTACAGGAGGAAAGGCTTTATTCAACACTATGGGTTCTAGTATTCCATGTTGTCATCGTCCCAGCCCCAGCCTGGGCATGAAGTGCATTTTTTTAACATTTGTATCACGTTGAAATTACCGTGAGGGTCGTGCTCTGGAAAGACTCTACTTTGAAATTAACCCCTACTGGGAGTGGAAGTGGTTCGACTCCGAAATCGAATAGAAGAATGTCATTTGCCCCATGTTGTATCTCTAATTTTGAAATACTGGTGCTTGCATTATTAGTATTATCATCATCACCCAGGATCGTGATGACATGCCCCTTGGCAAAGAACTTCAGTTTCTGATGGAGAGAGGAAGATACCCCTTGATGTTGTGAAGACATGGTTGATCGAGCAATAGGTTAAAATAAGTCGTTATCTCGATGACTTGGAATTTAGTAATGGGATTTATTGGGTCAACCCCTATTGGAAGCTTTATGGATCCTATAACCTTCAGAAAAGTATTGTTATAAGCACGCACTGTGGGTAAAGTTGGAGCAATGTCGCTTATTTTCAAACCTAAGAAGTTGAGGGTTCCTAATGGGAAGACATTAAGTGTTGATCCGTTGTCGACAAGCAAAAGCGGGACTGTCTTCTCCATAACCTCAATGTGGATATTAAGATCATAGTTATACTTAGGGATTTCTTCCTCAATTAAGGAGAGCATTCTAGTACATGTTAAAGATATGACCAAGTTCACGGCTTCTTTCGGAGTGGTGGAAGGAGGGATTGTGGGTTTGGTAAGCCATTTAATAAAGGCATTTCAATGCAGTTGGGAAGACATGAAAATTCCCCACAAAGTGATGCTAGCCTAAGTTTTCTTCAACTGGTCGAGATTCTTGCTCTTCTCGATGGTCATTTTTTATTTAGGGAGTTTCTCGACAAAAAACAATTCTTTATCTATCGTTGTTGATTGAGGGTTCGGACTCTGGTAGTGCTTACCAGATCTAATCATATGGTTCGCAGAAGAGGGAAAAAATAATGACCCTGTTTCTTCATGTATCTCGGGTTGTTCTGCCACTTTGTTCATCTCCCCTAAAATATCTTCAAACGATATCATCCCACATACACTGATCACTGGGCTACTCTTTTCCTTGATCGATTCTTCATCTGAGCTATCAAATTCATCCCCCGTCCGATGGCAACGATGTCATCTCTCTACGAGAAGTCAATGCATTGTACAACCTCAATGGCTTCTTCATATGGATCCTCCTACTCAACAGGGGGATGCAGAAATGAAGGGACCAATTGCCCTTGGAGTTTTTAAGCATCAAGTAACTCGGTAAGACTTTCTTCAATCTCCACTACTGCTTCTCGAAGGACTAAAAATGGAGGTAATATTGTCCTCCCATCATTCCTCGAACATGGGGTAAGAGGTTCTTCTTTACAATATTAATTTTCACCTCTTCGAAAGACTAGTACATCATGGTGGCCTCTTTTTACCTCTATCTTTCTATGAAATTACTGATAGCTTCTCTAGGGTTTTGCTTGAGAAGTTCTAAATCATGGCTTGTAACCTCCAATTCCCTGTTGTACATATACTCCAACTCGAGAGATAGGAGCCAGTGAAGAACGCTATCCTTCAAAGTCTGTTGGAACATCTGGGCCATTATTTTCTTAGAGTCACCTAGGAGAGTCATGGCTCGGTGATAACTTTGGAGATGGACAATTAGGGGTCCGCTACCCCCAAACTTCTCAATATTAGTCATCTTAAACTTTTTCAGCATCCTTGCTTTAGGGTAGGGAGATAATATGGGTGTAATACATGTAGTTCTCGGAGATTCTAACTTGGTCAAACTTCTTGGTCAACATCTTAAGGTCCTTCTTGACCTTGTTCAACTCTTCTTCCTTCGAATCGACTGTCACTGGAAGGTTAACCCCTAGCTGGGCAAGATTCGACATAGGGAGTTGCGCTAGTGGTGGCCCTTTGATTGGAGGGGCACGTCGAGCGTGCTGATACTCTTTTAAGACCCAAATAGGTTCAGGTATGGGCATGCCCATGGCGAATGGGAAGATGACCTCGAGCTCTTCGGGAACTGGAACCCAGTTTCGCTGCATTTCATGAATCTCTATTTGAAGGTTGTCAATCTTAGTGGTAAGTTAAACTAGGACCATCATCAAATTAGGCTGCACAGATGGTGCTTCGGGGTGGTTCGATGAAATACTGAAGCCAATAGGGAGCCAGGCCAAGGGTCGGGTATGCGATCAACTTGAGAAGGAAAATTATCTGAATTTATTTTTAAAAGAGTGGAGGGAAAAAAATTGTTATTGAAAAAGGCGGAAAATATTTTTGAAAACTTTTTTGGAAAGGGAGGGACAAATGTTTTTTGACGTTTTATGATAAAAAGAAGGAAAGTGCTTTTGGTATTTTGATAAAATAGGGGGGGAAAGGTTTTTGACATTTTTTTTAGGGAGAAAAAATGAGAAAAGGGTCTCAGTATGATTATTATTATTATTATTATTATTATTATTATTATTGTTGTTGTTGTTGTTGTTGTTGTTGTTGTTGTTGTTGTTGTCGTCGTCGTCGTCGTCATCGTCGTCGTCGTCGTCGTTGTTGTTGTTGTTTTTGTTGTTGTTATTATTATTATTATTATTATGTTTTCACTTGTATTAGGTTTACCTAAATGCAAAAGAAATGTCGGACGGGACCCTAGCCTCGAAAAAATTAGGGTTGAAAAATTATAAAACACGATTTGACTTATTTCCAGGCTCATGGACATGGTCCCATTTTGGAAAAAGACGAAATTGTACAAAAATTTGGGCAGCATGTCAACCCGTCATTTCGACAGAGTATCGAGTAGTAACCGACAAACTAAATATGAGTGCCCTAGGTTTGATGCTTATATGAGGGTATGCAGTTGTTGGGTTAGTGGAAAGTTTTTCCCCTTTGGCATGACTTCCACAATATACATCTTGCTTTTGAGGGAATCGGTGCATGTGGACAAGCCATTTGATATAATTGAGCGTACGTGAATTGCCTCATAATATACCTCGTGGGGACAGTACGTGTGAGAGCAAATTCGATATACTTAATATACGTGATCGAGTTCCCTATTATATATGTCCCGTCATGACTTCTATGGGAGCCCACTTTTTACAACCACATGAGAGTAGCCAGCCAAGATAACTCAAGTTATTTGACCCGACCCAAATCATAACTTAATTTCTATACGGGTAGTTTAGTTAGAGGAGGATACTCACAAATATGGTCAAATAGGGTGCCAAGAATCTCGATCGAGATATTCAAGCACCTCATGGCCAATCCACGTACATGATGGAGTTCCTTAAACAACTCAAACTATGTAACAAACATATATATAAATTACACTCCCTGACCCGAGGCTAGGCCTACAAATGGAACGAATTCGGACCGGATAAGGAAAATCCAAATCCATATCCATTTATGTTAAACGGATTCGGATCTGATTCGATTATCCGACGGATCGGATCAGGCAAATCCAAATCCATATCTGTTTATAATAAACGGATTCAAATTTGATCCGATTATCCAATCTAATATACTTTTGACCACTTGATTTGTAACATTTTAATTTTTAACTCTTATTTCATAAATTTATTTTGCAAATGCTCCAAAAAAAATAGATAATGAATAAAGAACTATTATAATATATATATATAAAATATTATTAAATACAATATATATTAATTAAAAATATATTATATATAATTTATATATATATATATATATATATATATATATATATATATATATATATATATTAAAAATATTAATCGGATCGGATTATTAACGGTTCGGAGTATATAAATCCAAATTCACTCCATTTAATAAATGGGTAATTGGATAATCGAATTTTAGGCATGATCCATATCCACTTAAATGGATCGGATTCGGATTTAGATAAAATTCGATCCATTGACAGGCCTCTCCGTGGATGTAGGCAAGTTGTCGAACCACATACATCGTTGTTGTGGGTGATTCCATTTACTTTTTACCTTCGTGATTGTTTTTGTAGATCCTTTATTTTTTATTTTTCTGCATTCACAATTGGCGTCGTCTGTGGAAATTGACTTTTATTCCTAAGAAAGCATTCAACACCGGAAAGCCAACAATGTCTCACCACAATAACAACATTCCTCAAGCCGGTGATGTTCAGGCAGAGTCAGACCCCCTTAGTGTTAAGTCTTAAATTCGCCAACATACAAACCCAACGTTTATCTAAGAAAGGCAACCTTCAGAGAAAGTCATGGACCTCCATGGTCCACTCAAGAATTTTGTAGCACTGACAGAGGCTTTCACGGCACGGTTCATAACGAGCAACTCCCAGCCCAAGTGGATGGATGCACTATTCACTATGATGAAAAAGCCTCAGGAGAACCTCAGAGATTATGTCAAAAGATGTTGGGATATCTTTAATGAGATCGAGGACTTCTCGGAGAAAGTTATCGTAGCATCCTTCAAAATCGGAGTGTTGGCCACCTCTCCGTTGCACCAATATCTCGCTAAGAAGAAAGCCATAAACATCGATGATCTTATAACCCATATCAAGAAGTACGTGAAGGTCAAAGACGTGATGGAGACAGTGGTCGAACAAAGGTGAACAAGGGGACAGAGAAGAATGACACCCAGAAGAAGGGAAGCAAGAATGGGGGAAAGAATGGCTCCAAAGGTGGAAGTAAGAATGACACCTCCTAGGCTTCTAGGATGTTAACAAAGTCTTTAAGGAACCCATTTACAAAATTCTCAGCAAGATCAAGGATGATCTCTTCATCAAATGGACCAAGAAGATAGGTAGTGATCCAACTAAGAAAAATAATGCACTGAGGTGCGCATTCCATAAGGAGGGTGGTCACTGAACCGAGAATTGCAAAGCTCTGAAGTCACAAATGGAAGAACTAGTTCAGACTGGGAACCTTAGCAAGTACATTGATAAGAAGACAGAGAAGGTCGCAACCAATGGTGACCAGAATCCAAAAAATGTCCTCGATGATGATACAGGACACGAGTTTGTAGTAATTCATGGGGTGTCAGACCTCACACAGATTCAGGGCAACACTATTAGAATGGATCTCAAGAAGGTGACTGCCATAATGGAATATTTTCATATTGATCCAGCCAAGACTCAGGCTAGAAAGCATTGGTGACCAGAAGGTGTTGATTACACGAAGCACATCGTGTTCACCGAATAGGACTTGGTCGGAGTATGGACCCCATATCATGATGCATTAGTAACCACACTTAGGATTAATAACTAGGATGTTGACAAGCTATTATAGATCAGGGGATTTCATTTGAAGTGATGAATCTGGACTTGTTCCATAAACTGAAATAGAATTTCGTTGACCTCAAAGAAGCCATTACTCCATTAGTTGGCTTCGTAGGAAGGATTACCATGCCATTTGGAAAGATCACCTTGCCAGTCAGGGTGGGGAACATCTCGAAGTTAATCGAGTTCTTAGTTGTGGACATTGAGTCCCCTTACCATGCTATTTTGGGAAGAGGTTGGCTATACGCCATGAAGGTCGTTCCATTCACTTATCATCAAAAGTTGAAATGCATCATAGATCGTGTAGTGGTTGAAATTTGCAACGACCAGGATACAGCCTGAAAATGCTTCATCACAGTCATCCACCCAAAATAAGAGAAAAAAAGGAGCCCGATAATGCCCAAGAGAAAGCCCAGGAATAGGTTATTTTACTTCAAATAGAAACTACGGCATGGTCGACCAGGGGTGGAAGAGAGAAGGGTCCACCCCACGGACAGGGTCGTTGAAAGCCTGGAAGAAGTTGTAGCCGATGACAACTTGACAGAAAGGAAGTTTTTGATCAGATCTGCTCTTAACGAATAGGAGAAAAAGGGAACTAGTTGGATTCCTTAAAATCAACATAGATTTTTTTGCATGGGAGCCTTACGAGTTTCATGGGCTTAACCCTAGCTTGGCATACCACCGCCTACACGTCGATCCTACTTTTAAGCCCATCACTCATAAGGCTCGCCAAATATCTCCCGAAAAGGCCAAGGCAGTAGAGAAAGAGGTACAAAATCTATATAATGCAGGATCCATCAGGGAATTCCAGTTCCCTATATGGTTATCCAAACCTGTACTGGTTCCCAAGAGCAATGGAAATTAGAGGGTGTGAATCGATTTCACCGACTTGAACCGAGCATGTCCTAAAGATAGCTTCCCTCTCCTAAAGATATATCAGCTGGTCAATGCCACAGCGACACATGAAGGGATAAGCTTCCCTGATGCTTACTCTGGATATCATCAGATCCCCCCACATGGGCCTGAACAAGATATGACCTCCTTTATAACCTCAATTGGTTTGTACTACTATAGGGTCATGCCTTTTGGCCTCAAGAACATAGGGGAAACTTACCAAATATTGGTAACCAAGATATTTAACAAACAGATGGGAGAGATGATGGATGTATACATCGACGACATACTCGTCAAAAGTAAGAACAAGGTCGATCACCTCTCAGACCTAGAAGCAACCTTCAAAATCCTCAGGAAGTAGAGAATGAAGCTTAATGCAGATAAGTGTTCATTCGGGGTCCAGTCAGGAAAATTCTTAGGATACCTAGTGAGTAAAAGGGGAATGAGGCCAACCCATATCAAATCGATGTTATCACCAAGGTCCAACCTCCTCATACATTGAGAGATGTTAAAAAGCTTACTGGATAGCTCACTGCACTCAATGGCTTCATCTTTAACTCTTCAAAGCGTTGTCGACCATTCTTCTAGCTCCTAAAGAAAGGCAAAGGCCTAGTATGGAATGAAGACTATGCACAAGATTTGGAAGAGGTCAAGTCTTACCTTAGTAAGCCCCCACTATTAGAAATTCCAAACGATATAGAACAATTGTACCTCAATCTGGCAGTATCAGACCATGCTGTGAGCTTTGCCTTAGTTTGTGAAAAGGATGGAGAACAACATCCGATTTACTATGCCAGCAAAATGCTATTAGATGCTGAATAATGGTACTTCCCTCTGGAAAAACTTACCTATGCCTTAATGATCACTTCTAGGAAGTTAAAGCACTACTTTGAAACCCATTCCATAACAATAATCACCTCTTACCAACTCAAAGTCATTTTCAAAGGGCTGACCTCTCTGGACGTCTTTCAAAATGGTCGGTCAAGATCGAGAGATTCGACATCCACTTTTAGCCCAGAACAATGATCATGGGACAGATCCTAGCAGACTTTATTACTGAGTTCATATGGGATCCACTAGCAGATCAGCTGAACGAAGAGAAATTAGTCACTTGTGAACAACATCCAAAGACTGGACACTCTATGTTAATGGAGCCTCAAACTCCAAGGGGGAAGGAGTGGGGATTGTTATTATTATCCCCGAAGACACCATAATTGAGAAAGTAATTAGGCTAGGATTTGAAGCCTCCAATAAAGAAGCTGAGTACGAAGCTTTGATCGCCGGTTTACAAAAATCCAAACTAGTGGTGGCAAAATGTCTTGATGTATTCGGTGACGCAAAATTGGTCTCCAAGGAGGTAAGTGAAGACTTTAACACTAGAGACGAATGAATGGAAACATACCTCAATGTAGTAAGAGGACTCATGGGAGACTTTGAGCAGGTGTAAATTCAACAGTTCCCGTGAGAACAGAATAGTCACGCTAATGCCTTAGCAGCACTAAGCTCGACAATCAACTCTGACCTGAAAAGGACAATCTAGATTAAGTTCTTCACACAGCCTAGTATCGATGATACAGTCGTAGCTGAGCAAGTCCTCCTCATAGATAAAGTCCAAAGTTGGATGGATCCTATTATCACTTATCTATAGAGCGACGTACTGCCAGACGATAAGATATCGGCCCACCAAATCAAAGTCAAAGTTGCTAGTTTCAACCTTAGCCCTGAGGAGAAATTTTATAAGAAGTCATTCACAGGCCCCTACCTCCAGTGAGTTCACCCACAAGATGTTGAGTAAGTACTTAGTGAACTTTACGAAGGTATATATAGGAGTCACACAGGTGGAAGATCCCTAGACTTTCGAGCGATCAAGGAAGGATATTGGTGGCCTCACATGCAGAAAGATGTTAGCATATATGTTCGTAAATGTGAAAAGTGTCAAAATCACTCGTCCATGGTTCACTAGACCGCCAGCGACCTAAAATTGCTTACTAGTCCTTATCCTTTCACTCAATGAGCATTAGACATTATGGGACCACTACTTACTATATCTGTAAATCGTAAGTATCTACTGGTCACAATTGACTACTTCACTAAATGGGTTGAGGCAGAACAATTAGCAAACATTAGAGACTTTGACATGACCAGGTTCATATGGAGAAACATCATAACTCGCTTTGGGATACCAAAGACCATCATCAACGATAACGATACACAATTTGAAAGTGGCTTCTTCCAAGCCTTCTGCGACGAGAACAACATTAACCACCACTTCAATTCTGTTAAGTATCCCCAAAGCAATGGGAAAGCAGAAGATTCCAACAAGACCATGATCGACGAGATAAAAAAACGATTGAAAAAAGCTAAGGGCGCTTGGGTGGATGAAATCCCTCATATTTTATGGGCTTATCACATAACGCCTAGGATATCAATAAGGGAAACACCATTTGCCCTAGCTTATGGCATGGAGGCTATCATCCCTTTGCAAGCAGGCCTCGCTACTATGAGAACCACATTGGTCGACCAAGGCCTCAACATTGAAGCCCTATGCACTAAACTTGACCTAGAGGATGAGCGACGAGAGATATCCTTGATCAAGTTGGCCTCTTACCAATAGCGATTAGCGAAGAAGTATAACAAAAGGGTCAATCAGAGAAAGTTCTCAATAGGGGCTATGTCCTGCGAAAAGTCATTGGTAGTGCTGTGAGACCATCAAATGGAAAACTGGGACCAAATTGGGATGGACCATTCAATGTAAACAGAAATGATCTTCAAGGAGCATATCATTTGGAAATTTTAGAGGGATGGGAGATACCAAGAGCATAAAATGCAACCAATCTCAAGAAGTTCTACTTTTAGATCTTTTTTTATCTTTTAAGTTAGGAGAATTTTTAGTTTTTTATAATTTTCGTTACTTGATAAGATAATTTGCAATGAATAAAGGCCAGACTGACCCATCTATTCTCAAAAGTTTATGTTGGCTGCTTAACTCGTCTTGATTATATCTCATTAATCTTCACCTTTTTAAATGATATCCCCTTTGTGAATATATAAAATATTTAATTAACAGGGTTAGAAAACTAGGTACAAACACTTCGAATCACCCTCAAGACCTTGTCGTTAACACAAGAGGCCTCATCATTTACCCTGGAAACAACAAAAATCCCTATAGGGGATACTTAGGCAATAAAGTCAACTCTAATTGGTCTCCAACTTCGGTTGGTCATAAAAAATCTACTCAGGCTGATTTCCCACTAGCCAGGTTCATTCTCGACATCATCTCACTTAGTCCTAAGGAAGTGTGATGACATGACCTAAAAGGTAAAGTGAATGGAATGATACTGCTCAGCCATACTGGACTAGGAGAATGTTGAAATATACGAAAGGCAAAAAGCTAACACATAGACATCATTTAGTCGATTACAAAAGCCCAAAATGATTCAAATTAAATATGGGTCTACCTAGAGCCTACAATTAGTCAGTATATATCATTTTGGTTAATAAAAGTGCTAGTCAACCCACGCTCAGAACATAAGAAAGTTCTTTATTAATAATATAAGTTTACAATCACAGACCAAAAAGAGATACATAAAATCCTAAGAGGTTCCAGTGCGTTGAGTAAGATATTCTGCTACAGCTGCCCTCTGACCATCGTCTGGCTTTGGCACAAATTCTTCTATATCTTCATCAATATTTTGATCCAAAAGATGGGAAGGAATATCGTCTACTAGAATCCATTCATCATCTTTCGAGAAAGTGTTATGTTTATAGGCAGGACATTCAATCTGGTACTTTTACCAAAGTCTGGATTCTTTTGGAGTTATCGCCTCTTTAAGAACACTCAGCCATCCTCGAGATAAAGCAATGCTTTTAGCCTCCTTAAGTTTTACTGGGGCATCGTCTTAACTAGCATTATAACCTTCCCCCCAGACCTCTCTGGGCCCTACCTTAAAGGACTATCTCAGCTTCTTGACATTATCTTTTAATACTCTTATAAAAGATTTCAAGCTCCCCACCTCTTTTCACAGAGCATCATTTTTGGACTGCAGGACCTCACCCACTTAGTCGATCTCAGTCTTCTCCGAAAATTGGACCCTCAGGGAATTAACTTCCTCTTGAATAGAGTCCCCCATCTCCTCCATCTTCGGGAGATCATCTTTCAATTTTGCAATCACTTTAGTCTAGTTTTTGTATTGTCTGTTCTTAGCTCTTAGTGACTTACAGATTTTCACGAATGCTCCTGTAGGCTGATATCAGGTTCAGGAATTTTCCCCAATTAAGAATTAGGAGAAATATAGTGATCTAAACTACAAATTATACGCATAAAACCAGAAGCAAGTAAATTAGCATAAATGAAAACAAACCAACACATTAGCAAGGGGAACATTTTATTACCACATAACAAAAAAAGAAGGCCAATGGCCAGTACAAGAAGTTTATAAAATAAGGGTACAAATCAACAGAATCCTAGTATTTCTCATGGTCTCCTTCACCTATTGCTTTCCCCTTATCGACTACCTGCTTCTCCTGGCCAGCACCAGCGCTCCTGCCAATCATAGTAGGAACAATCTCAGTGCTGTCGACAACTTGGTTGACACCTTCTCCTTTTTCTTCCTCAATATAAGTATTAGGATTGGTAGAGTGAAGTCTAAAAAGATCAGAATCCGTAGGAGTCCCACCAGCCTTCAAACCTTGTCCCAATCCCTTCTTTAAGGAAACCTTGTAATCATAAGCCATCTAGCGTTCAACATCCTCGTAAGCCTTATAGAAACATTTGTTTTAGCTTTAATCCTTAGCTTGAGGGAGATTGCTCTCTATCTTGGCAACCTTATCAGTTAAATTTTTTTTGGCCTCCATTAGTTCGGACTTCTCAGCAATCATTACTTTCTGAGCAGCCCCTAGAGCGCCATAGGACTTAGACATCTCACTTTTTTTAGACTCCCATAATTGAAGAGCATTGATAAGGGCCACTTTCTCGGCCTCCAAGTCCTTTTTCAACTCTTCCTCCCTTCTGAAACTGCCTGATTGATTGTCCATAAGGGTAGTGAATTAGACAACATCTACAAAAAGAAGAACAATAACATAGAATCAGAACATAAATGGGAAAGAGTAAAAGAAAAGATACAGATAGGAAAGACTTACTAGAGCCATTCCATGTGTTGTCCTGAGGGCGAGTTGAGTTGGCCTCAGCTTTAAGAAATGATCGCGATCAGCAGCGAGTATCTACCTCTTTGGGAGGTCAAGGTACAAAAAAGGGGAATCACCCAAACTATCCCCTTAAGATTAGGGATAGTGGTAACTCCAGCAGATTGTATAGCTAACTTCTTCTTACCCTCATCCATCTCTCTCTTTTCTTTTCTCCATTTCTCTCTCTCTCTCTCTCTCTCTCTCTCTCTCTCTTCTTCTCTCTTTTTCTCTCTCTCTCTTTCTCTTGATCTCCTCCTTTATTATATGGGCCAGAACTACTGCCTTGGCAGAGTCTATTGCAAAAACCTTTAAAGCAGGATTCCTATCAGAAAGGATCACATGATCATCATCATCATTAAAAAGCCTTAACCTCCTCTTTTTAACTAAAGGAGTCATGTCCTCCTCTTTCTCCTCCTCTTCTTCTTCTTATTCTTCTTCTTACTATGTTTCCTCTTCTTTCTTATTCGCTCTCTTCCCCTTCTTCTTCAGAACTTTCCTCCTTAATAAGAACTATATCACAAGGACCTACCTCTAGAGCTCTTCAAATTTGTACATGGTCGAGCAATGAAACTGGTACCTGTGTTTTTGTATTCCAAATGAAAGGCTGCCGACCTGGGATGCTTACCTTCTGCTAATCTCTCCTTTATGCTCCATGTCTTCACAAGCTCTTCAATATTAATTTCACTGATATCAGGCTCCTGGTTCTTGGCATGAGTTATAATAATAAAGAAGATGAATATCAGCCACAAGAATGAGGATAATTCATAAGTTAGCAGAAAGAAAAAAAGAGGAAGCGACCTATTTTGGCATATCCATAGTAAAAAATGGGAGGGTCACGTGGTCTCTCCCCCTCCAACAGTGGAGGGCGCTACTATATCCTTGCAATGAACCAACTTTCCCAGTAGTCTTTATGGGAATCCAAAAGATTTACCACTAGAAATCACTCGACTTTTTCGATTTTCAGATACAACAAACCCTCTTTGGTATTCGAGAACACATAACAGTAACATATCTTAGTGAGACCCAACTTTATTTCTTAAAGAGTATTTATCCTATGGACACCGTTTACTATCTTCCTGACATTTGGGTCACATTGAGCAAGAACAATGGCAAAGTATCTAAAAAATCTAAGAAATAACTCGTTGGGGGGGGAAGTTAAACCCCCTTGAGTTATCAACAGGGTGTGAATCCAGTGCTCCCCATTAACTCTACGAACATTATGAGGAAGGGAGCACAATCGATAATCACCTAGTTAGGGATGTTATACTTGCGCCTAAACTCTTCTACAGATTTACCATCCAACATCGCCATAACTGAATAAGAAGATACCTTAATTACAGTAACTAGCTAATATAGGTAAAAAGAAGTAAGAAGAGGCAGAGACTATAACTTACAGACGATAACGAAGCTTTGAGAAAGCATAGAAGGAGGGAAATTTTGAAGCAAAAGGGAGCTTAGGAATGAAGTATGCGCAAGAACAACTAGAAATAGTGAAAAACTCTTGAGTAAGCAACAACTGATCACTAGAACACTTAAATGATGAGTTTCAACTTCCCAGGAAGATTATATTGCTTCGATTTCTTTTTTAAGACAAGCGTGCCCTTGTTGCAAGCCTTGTTATTACAAAGATGCCACCACGGACTCTCACTACATTTTAAGTCCTTGGGCCTCCGACCCAGTTGAAATCAATTGGCCCATGGTCATTAGCCCAAAGATTTTAGGGGCAATTGTGAGCTAACTTTTTACAAGCCCATAAGAGTAACCGATAAAGATAACTCGAGTTATTTGGCCCAGCCTAAATCATGGCTTTATTTTTACACGGGAAGTTTAATTAGAGGAGTATAATCATAGATATGGTCAAATCGAGTGCCAAGAATCTCGATCGAGATATTCAAGCACCTCATGGCCAATCCACATACATGATGGAATTCCTTAAACAATTTAAACTCTGTAATAAACACATATATAAATTGTACTCCTTGACCCGGGGCAAGGGGATGAAATATTATAATTATTGTGAGACACATAATAAGAATAGGTAACCTCTCCGTGGATGTAGGCAAGTTGTCGAACCACGTAGATTGTTGTTGTGTGTGATTCCATTTAATTTCTGCCTTTTCTGATTATTTTCATAGATCTTTTATTGTGAATTTTTTTGCACTTACAACTTTAGTCAAGTAGTACGATACGGGGGAATGGTTCGATATACGTCGAAAGTACTTGTCCAATAAAAGGTGAGAGTCATATTTCTTAGGCTAACTGCGACCTACCGGACCCGTTCCCATCACAAAGTGACCTCCCAGTTACGGGACAAAATTTTGGTCGATAGCCATGCTCTTTAGTGATGTAGTGTGGGAAATTTATGATTCTTGATTAGTTTATTATGGAGAGAGTATTTTTGTTTATCATGATGAACACTAGACTAATAGGAAAGAATGTACAAGTATCATGAAAAGTAAATCTAGAATGGAGAATGAAGATTACACTAAGCATGGATGTGAGAGTGTGTGATGTGTGAGTATATAAGTGAGTGTATGGTAGTGAACCTAAGCATGTATCATCTACTAATGGTGTGTGATAAGTGTGGGTGTGCATGGATATATACAAGTGTAATAAGTATAGGTGTGTGTTAGTGGCAACGAAGCATGGATATTCTAAGTGGTGTGTGCAACATGTGGATATAAATGATCCTACGTGTAAGTAGTGTGAAGTGTACATGGAGAGTATGTACAAGTATTTGAGTGAGGAGTGATATAAGCATGGGGTAGATATGTACAATAAATAATAGATAGAAAAAGGGAAACATAGAGGTAAGTGCATACTCTCACAAGTAGAAAATTATATCACCATTTCAAACAGAGTCTAGCCCTCTCAAGTCAGTCCCGGTGGAGTCGCCACTATGGACATCCCTCCGATTTTCCTTTGTCTCGGGATCAATGCTCATGCCCGCCCTCTTGGAGAGGAAGATAAGGTCTCGTGACCTTTTCTCTAAGAGGTCTTTGACCGTCGTCAATGTGGGGTGATGTATATAGATGGAGTCTCTAGCCTATTTTACACAAAACAGCATTGATGCTTACGAAACCAATAGTTCAGAGGTTTGGGGGCTAAGTTACGGAATAGAACGGTGTTAGGCACCCATACCGCCCTTTTGATATCTCATGGGCTTATGTTACCATTTTCCTTAATTTCTCCGTGAAGTGTTTGCACGTGTGTATATAAATGGAGATCGAAATCGCTCGACTCATGTCATAAAAAAGATAGAGTGAGGGCATCCAAAGGAATTCTCCCGAAATAATAGTTAGAAAATATGATGTGTGCCTTATCATGATATTGATCGTTATAATGGAACGATAATATTTGTTAGATAAAATGCAAATATGAATAACAAGTATGATATATATATATATATATATATATATGAGTAATGTATGGATAAAATAGAAAAAAGATGAAAATTGGAAAATTGGACTCGAGTCTCGGGTTTTAGCCTGAAATGACTACGTAGCCTATAAAGGCATCAAAGTCCACGTAGCTCACATACGGAACAAGGGTGGGGTTTCTCCCATAGATTCAAATGAGAGTTTGTTATGTGTGTGTGTGTAGAAAAGATATTTTTAATTTTGAAAAAATGTGGTGAATAATCCCGTCGAAATTTATAGGTGTAACTCTCTTTTTCTTTGTTTTGTTTTTTTATAGAAAATAAAGTGTGTGCAATATAACTAAATAAGGATGAAATGTTAATGTGTAAAAGCTAAATTGAGAATTTATATAAGTAATGCAAAAAACATGGAAATTTAGAGAGAGGGTAGGGTGTTTGGACCTTGTTTAGAGACTTGAGGCTTAATCGTGATCCTTAATGAGCTTCCGTGAAAGTTGGGTGAATTGTGAATGAGAGAGAAAGATATTTTTACTAAATTGGGTACGAAAATGATGGGAATGAAAGGTGGAAAGGAATTTCACAAAAAGAAACTTCGCTGATTGTAGAAGAATGTTGCTAAGATAACTGATATTGATGGATCTGAGGTGAGCCTTGGAAGTGAGCTCATGCCCTCCTTATATAGGTAAGGTATACTATCGATTGGCATATCCCTATCCCTTCCAATTGGTGGGTGACGCTAGACACACTATTAATAGGCAGGGGAATGGACCTGCCAATCAGCAGTCTCGTGCAGATTTTTTTTGAAAAAACGATCGTAGAATGCAATTTATATATCCAAATCACTCACAACGAATACCATTAGAAAGTTATTTCATAGACCTTCAATATTCCTTTGAGCCACTCCCAGGTCCATGAGTTGACTCTAGGTCAAACGAGGCTCGAAAGCGCGCCCCATTGGTCCTTTGGATAGGAGATCGTCGGACGGTAATGGATCATTCGTCCAAATTGTAAGTCATTATCGTGCATGGTATAGACCGTTAGAAAGGTTATGAGAGGCACTTTGATGTTCCAATGAGCTTCGCTTGGTTTGGAGACTTGACTTTGGTCAATTAGGGATCGAAAATCCCCGTGACCGTTTGGAGTAAAACGAAGCGTTCGTCCGTACCGTAAAGCTGACTCATACATGGGGTAGACCGTTGGAAAGGTTATTCAGTGGCCTTAAAATATTCATTTAGTCTCATTTGAGCTGAAGAGTTGACTTTGTTCAAACGGAGCCCAGGAGTGCCCGGTGGCCTCTGGATCAGTTTTTAGGGGAAAAGAGATCATTCGTCCAAACAGTTATGTCATTTCGTACGTGGATTAGACCAATGGAAAGGGGTTTCAGTTTACTTTGAAAATTCATTGAGCCTTTTATCTGATGATGAAGTTGATTGCGGTCAAATCGAGATCCGGGAGCGCCCGGTGGCCTCCAGATCGATTTTTTATAGTACTATGGTTCGTTTATTCGAACCATTATGATGATTCACGCATGAGGTAAACTGTTGGAAAGTGCATTCATAGCCCATCAAAGATTCATTGAGCTTTCACTATGACAATGGAGTTTACTAGAGTCAAACAGGGATCGGGAGCGCTCGATGGCCATTAGATAGATACTCGGAGTATCACCTAGGGTTTGTAGTGAATGGGGAGGAGGTAAGGACCTGAGGAAAGACTTAGGCGGGTACTAGAATGTGGGGTCAACAAATATATCAAATGGGTTAGGTGGGGGAGGGGATACACCCACAGTTAGGTTTTATTCTTAAAACCATGTATGGCGTTTACTTTTAAGTAAAGGCGTAAAAGTGGTGATCATTTAAATAAGATTTGATACCAATTTGTAAAAGTGGTGATCGCTTAAATAAGCTCTGATACAAATTTGTAAAATATGACGGTGGTGTGTGATACCGATTTAAATTAATTTGCAAGTTTATAATTAAATGTTACTTAATTAGAGTCTATTTTTAAATCAAATTAATTCAGCCCCTAAACATGCAACTACGTGTGTGCGTGTTTCAAACCATAAATAAATAAAGCATGCGGCACAAATTTCAGGAAAAATCTCCGAAGGGCAAAACCTTTTATTTCTAGAACTTTAACAAGTTTACAAGATCATTGACTTACATACCATCTTGTTTTCTCCCACAAGAGTAACGCACGGTGTCTTCGTCAAACCTCCAAAGCAACGGCTAGAAATCAGCAGTGTTTCACACGCAGCTATACCACAAGGATGCACAGTCCAGACATGCAGTCTAAAATCTTCACAAGGACTCCCTCCACAATAGCACGGAGTTCTTCGGTTGTAGAGTTCTTCCCACAAAGAATGAACAAAAGCAAAGTGTGTTCTTGAACACCAAAACAATTCACCAAAGCATATGGAATTTTTGTGAATTGAAAATAAAAGGGATAAAAACCCTAAAAGAAGAAGTTAAAAAGAATTCTGCAGATTCGCAGTTTTCTGTCTTTCAAAACGCTAGGACTTCTAAATGAAAATAAAACCATTTAATGAGTATTTATAGAAAATCGAGTCACCTCGGTCGTTAGAACGAAAAGGGGATCTCGCTCGAACGAAGTACACATGTCATTTGAACGACATCGCACAACATCTCAATGTCACTCGAACGAGATGGGATCTCGCTTGAACGACCTGAGCGTCAAAATCGAGGAACGTTGCAGGACTTGGAAAATTTACTCATTCTCAAATTTTGACGAAAAAATTCAGCTCCAACACTTAGAAAATATTTTTAAAAAATATCCCAAAGCTCTAAGTGCAAAGTTAAGGTATTTAAAACATAACCTTACCAAAGTAAACTTTGCAGAGGCTTTTTGATGAAGAACCTTGATATATTCGGATCCATATTGATGTAGATTGCTCTTGAACTTCTTTGACGGTTGTAACGGTATACGACATTGTTAGGACATAATTCTCATGTCCGTTATCTTACAGTTTTGTATGTCGTACGCCGTTGCATTTGGCACGTCCCTACACAATCTCATATGACGACCTCAATCCGAATTCTAGGAATCAATCATGCATTATCTCCATCATGTGTCCCTCATCTGCCTCAACGACTTCACGTTCCTTGATTTTAGGCTCGTAATACAAGTGGTACACAAGAGAAGTCAAAACAGTGCAACAAGGCTTGATAGGGATGTTCAAGGGTAAATTGGTAATTTTACAGCCATAGTCCGGAGGTCCAGTCAACTGGAAAGTTGAAGATCTTTCCGCAACAAATATACTGGAAGAAATGGCACCTCAATCCGAGCTACGGTGAACAAGTTATGGCTCGTTGAAAATGGAGTTATTTCCAAGAAAAAAACCTTGGAATTTTTTAAAGTGCTGAAAGCCCCTTTTACCAGCCATTGTCCCCGAACCCAGCCTGAACCGGTTAGGGGGGGCGAACCGGTTCGCAGGGTACCCGAACCGGTTCGGGGTCCCCGTACGCTGGATAGAATTTCAGAGTTTTAAAATCGTGGGTCTCTTCCTGTATTTCCCTATAAATACCAACTTCGGGGGAGTTGTTTTGCAAGACTTTGAAAGACGAATTTGAGAGTCCTTATACCTCAAGTCTTCACCTTTTTGAGTTTCCAAACTCATGTTTTGATTCACACATCTTTTCCAATCCTTTGTGAATCAGTTTGCAACCCAAGAACACAACCTTGTGTTTGTTCATACTCTTATGGAGAAGACCGACCTTCTTCTTCATTGCTGCCCTCCTGGAAAGGGATATTTCCAGCCGCCGACTATAGAACCGACACCCGCGGGTATTTCTGTGTCACTGTATTTTTACTGTAATCCGTGTAACCGTTCCTTACAATATTATAGTGAAAATAAAAGGTTTTACCCCTTTGGGGGATTTTTCCTCACAAGCATGTGTTTGAATGTTCTTGCTTAGATCATCATCTTATTCAATCACATATTGTTGCATGTTTAGGGTTTGTTTGGGTTAAAAAGTGTTTAATATATAATTTGCTCATTTGAACACAATCGCATACGTTCTCAAATTGGTATCAGAGCAAGTTACGCTAATCTATCGCGTATTCCTATTTTCCGCAAAATTTTTCTAAAATATTTTTTTTTTCTAAAAAATTGATTTTTGAAAAAGTGCGTGTTCAAATGGAGAAGTTATATAATAAAATGCCTATTTTTTACGGGACAAATTACGCTTATTGGAAAGCTCGAATGAGGTTGACTTTAAAAGCCATAGATGAAAGGGTTTGGATTTTAGTTGAAAGAGGGTGGACTCCTCCCTCCGTGACTGTTGATAATATGATCAACTTGAAACCTGTCACTTCTTGGACTGAAGAAGAATTTAAATGGTCATCTTTTAATTCTAAGGGTCTAAGTGCTATTTCTGGGTCTGTCACACCTGATGAGTTCAAACGTATAATGACGTGCACCACGTCAAAAGAGGCATGGGATGTTTTACAACTCACCCATGAAGGAACTAATGCTGTGAAAGAATCTAAGTTGCAAAATTTGACAACTCAATTTGAAACCATCACCATGCATGAATCTGAATGCTTTGATGAATTTTATGCTAGACTTTCTGACATTGTGAATACTAGCTTTAATCTTGGTGAACATATTCCTAATGCTAGAGTTGTTAAAAAGATTCTTCATTCTTTACCTAAGCGTTTTATCCCTAAAGTCACTATGCTAAATTCTATGGGTAATTTAAATACGCTAAAATTGGAAGAACTTGTAGGAGATTTGCAAACTTATGAAATTGATATGTTCCCTAAAACTGCCAAATCTAAAGATAAGGGAATTGCACTTAATGCCCAAGAAGAAAGAGAGAGACTGACACGTCAGATTCTGAGTGTGATTTTGATCTAAATGATTTGGCTCTTTTTGCAAAAAATTTCAAGAGGATTCTCAAATTTAAGAAAAATGGCAATTTTAAAGATAAAAAGAAATTTGAGAAAAATAAGTTTGAAAAGAAAAATGAAAAAGACTCCAAAAATCCTTCTAAGAAAGAAAGTGAAAGATGCTTTGAGTGCGATGGTAGGGATCATAGAGCCTTTGAGTGTGCCACTCGTCTGAATAGAGAGAAAGGGAAAGGTGTCCTTAATGCTACTCTCAGTGACGACAGTGAGGTCGAGACGGTGGATTCAGGAGATGAGTCACCGCATGAGTGTAACTTCACCGCATTCATGGCCAGTCAAGTGAGCACTCCTTGTTATCTTCACGACGATGAGGATGATGCTTCACGGGGACACCTCGATAGTGAGATCGATGTGAGTGAGGGGGAGGATGACTCAAGTGAGAGCGAGAGTGATATTCAACCCGCCTACGCTGAGTTATATTTTGAGTCATTTAAAACTAAAAAATGTAACAAAGCGCTAGTTCTTAAGATCACCAGCTTAGAGGAAGATTTAAGAAAGGCGAGAGAAAAAGAGTCCTCCACCTTCACCGCCCTGAGAGAGAGAGAATCTGCCTGTGTCGAGAAAGAGAGTTTGTTTAAAGAGAGAGAGAGTGCTTTTGAGAAAGAGAGAGGGGACTTGACTAAACAAGTGGCTAGTCTTATGAGTGAGCTCCATTCCTCTGTGGAGACTCGAAAGAAACTTGAAGCCCTTGTTTCCCAGCTGACTCATGATCTTGAGAAAGCACGAGAAGTCAAGGTACAAATCGAGGACAGATATGGGAAGATAGGAAAGATGCTCCTCGGCCCCGCTTTAGGTTTTGGTGATCGGCAAGGAATTGGTTATGATGGTGCCTCCACGTACCAAATTGCACCTGGACCAGTTCCTGAGTTTACAACGAACCCTTATGGCCATCGTCAAAAACCTCGAAGGAGAGTTCGACCAAGAAAATCAAACCAAGGTCCGTCTTTGACTGTGTTCTTTTGTACTTATTGCAAAAGAAAAGGCCACCTTAGGGAGTCTTGCTATAGCATGGGTCGGACACGACGTACTACTGCTCCACCACGTCATACAGATGAGTTTTCTAGTCTGAGAGAGCGAGTTGAGTTCTTAGCTGCCATGACCCAGAGTTTAATGGAAGAATTATGACGGATGTCTTTGCTGTTAGTGAATGCTTCTCACATTCCACCTATAACCAACAACAACAAAGGCAAACAAAAGGACATCTCGACTTGGGTACCTAAGAAAGATAAAAAGGATTTTGTTGTTCATGTTGCTCTCAAAGCACATAATACCTCACAGTGGTATTTTGATAGTGGGTGCTCCAGACACATGACAGGTGATGCCTCATTTTTTAAGACTCTTGAGGACTATCAGGATGGCAGAGTCACCTTTGGAGATGGGATCAAGTCTAGCATTGTAGGACGAGGTACAGTCGAGTTACCTGGATTTCCTAAGCTATAAAATGTTTTGTATGTCAAAGGTTTGAAAGAAAACCTTCTCAGCATTAGCAAGCTGTGCGACGCTGACTTTGCAGTAAAGTTTGACCAAGATACTTGTAAAGTCTATAATCAAGCCGGTAAACAATTAGTGCAAGGGGTAAGGACAAAGGATAACTGCTATGGGACTGAGTCCACGTCCTCACTTGTCTGCAACAGCGCCACGATCACTCCTATGGATCTGTGGCACCAACGTCTAGGTCACGTGAACGTTGGAGATCTCAATCACTTAGATAAAAAGGACCTAGTACGTGGCTTACCATCGCTTGGAAAGTCAACTTCGACGGTTTGTGGACCCTGTCAGTTGGGAAAACAAATTCATAGTCCCCATAGAAAGTTGCATTCCATTACCACTTCTCGTGTTCTTGAGTTGATTCACATGGATCTTATGGGTCCTACTCGTACTGAGAGTTTGGGTGGTAAGAGGTATATCCTCGTGATGGTAGACGATTTCTCCAGGTACTCCATTGTAGGTTTTCTGAGAGAGAAATTCGATGCTGTAGAGTTTTTAATGACTAAGTGTCGTGTCCTACAAAATCAACACGGTGTCACTATTAACAGAATACATAGTGACAACGGCACTGAATTTAAGGAAGCAAAGGTGGATTTGTATTGTGATAGCCTTGGGATCAAACATGAGTTTTCTGCTGTGAGAACTCCTCAGCAAAATGGGATTGTTGAGAGAAAGAATAGAACGATCCAAGAGATGGCTAGATCTATGCTTCTAGATCGTAAAGTTTCTAGGAAATTTTAGGCGGAGGCAATGTCTACTGCATGCCACACGGTGAATAGGGTTTATTTGCGTCCTCACACACTTCAGACTCCTTATGAGTTGTGGACTGGCAAGAAGCCCAACCTGGCATATTTTCGTGTTTTTGGGAGTAAATGCTACATCCTACGGGATAGAGAGCAATTAGGAAAGTTTGACTCCCGGAGCGACGAGGGAATATTTCTAGGATATTCATCGACTAGAAGAGCGTATCGAGTTTTTAACTTGAAGAGCTCTAAGGTTATGGAATCAATAAACGTCACCGTGCAAGATGACGAACCTTCGATGGTTATTGATCCTAACCTTCAGTGTGAGGATGAGGATTGTTCTGACAGTGATTTACATGTTCCTCTCTCACACTCTGTGGACCCTACTCCTGTGTTAGGGGACACACCTGCTTGGGTTCGCAAAAGTCATGACCCGTCTGCCATTGTTGGCGATCCCACTCTAGGGGTCAAGACTCGTGCTCAACTAGAGAATGTTTTTAGCCATATTTGCTACACGTCCAAAGTCGAGCCCAAGAACCATACAAAAGTACTCAAGGATGAACACTGGATATCTGCTATGCAGGATGAATTTCTTCAGTTTAAAAAGAACAATGTCTGGGAACTTGTCCCCCGACCTAGTGATACTAATGTGATAGGTACCCAGTGGATTTTTAAGAATAAAATGGATGAAAATGGTACCATAATCAGAAATAAGGCTAGGTTGGTCGCTCAAGGCTACACACAGATAGAGGGTGTAGACTTTGGGGAGACATTTGCTCCTGTTGCGAGGCTTGAGTCCATCCGTCTTCTTCTCGCCATCGCATGTCATCTGCGCTTCAAGTTATATCAGATGGATGTTAAGAGTGCCTTTATGAATGGCATTCTACAGGAGGAGGTTTATGTGGAACAACCAAAAGGGTTTGAAGACCCTCAGCACCCGGAGCACGTCTACTATCTGAGGAAAGCCTTGTATGGTTTGAAGCAAGCACCTCGTGCTTGGTACGAGAGGCTTACTTCCTATCTCTTAGCCCGTGGCTTCAAGAGAGGGGGAGTTGATATGACGTTGTTCGTCAGGAGAGATGACGGTGCAATTTTGGTTGCCCAGGTCTATGTGGACGACATAGTCTTTGGATCCACATGCTCCCAGCATGCTCACCACTTTGAGGAGGAGATGAAAAGTGAGTTTGAGATGAGCATAATTGGTGAACTTACATTCTTCCTTGGTCTCCAGGTTCGTCAGCTAGAGGATGGGATGTTCATCTCCCAATCCAAGTATGCTATAGACCTAGTGAAGAAATTTGGTTTAGACTCCGCTAAGCATGCTCGTACACCTATGAGGACCACTACCAAGCTTAGTAAGGACGCTTCAGGCAAGGACGTAGAGCAAACCTTATATCGGAGTATGATCGGTAGTCTTCTCTACTTGACTGCCAGTCGTCCCGACATCGCCTTTAGTGTTGGAATCTGTGCGCGATATCAGGCGTCCCCAAAAGAGTCACATTTACTTGCTCTAAAACGTATTATTAAATACGTGAGTGGGACTCTCTCATACGGTATTTGGTATTCCTTTGATACCGATGACCGTTTGTCTGCCTATTCGGATGCCGATTGGGCCGGGGATGTAGATGGTTGTAGGAGCACTTCTGGTGGGTGTTTCTATTTTAGTTCTGCTCTTGTCTCCTGGCTGAGCAAGAAAGAAAATTCCATCTCTTTGTCCACTGCGGAGGTTGAGTACATAGCCGCTGGGAGTTGTTGCACACAACTCTTGTGGATGAAGCAAATGTTGGAGGATTATGGGATTTCACAGGACACCATGATCCTTTCTTGTGATAACACGAGCGCGATTCACATATCCCGCAATTCCGTCCAGCATTCGCGCACAAAGCACATCAGGATACGTGAGCACTTTATTCGTCAGTTAGATGAGGAGAACACTGTATCCCTGAGTTTTGTTCCCACCGACCGTCAGTTAGCCGACATTTTCACGAAACCTTTAGATGCCCTTAGATTTTAGAGTCTTAGGAAGTCTTTGGGGATTTGCACAGTTGACTGAGGGGTTGGTCTATGTCTAGAATAGGATGCTTCCTCATGTTCATATCATATGCTTCCTATTGCTAGTCTGTTTTATATATACCATTGCTTAGTTTTACAGTTTTTTATTTATTCATTTTTCTTTTTATGTTTCTTTTGAAAAATACAAAAATATTTTCTTTTATTTTTTAAGAAAAGCACAAAAATATTTTATTTTGATAAATTTTTTGAAAAAGACCAAAAAGATTTTTTTAAGCAACTTTTATGGATGAGCATTTAAGATAGCCAAGTCACAACTTCATTCCATATATTCATGTGACTGTTTGATAAAGATTTGAGAGGCTACATCATTTCATCCATGTGCTTTACATTGGTTAGAGTCTTTGAGATATAGTTAGTGATATCTTCCTACATGTTTGACTCCTATATCCTTTATTGCACACATGCACGGCTATATTTGATTATTGCACTTGTCTATCTCATATTTACTTGAGTGTTTCCATCTCAATCCTGTCTATACAATGTACAATATGTGATAAAACTTGACAAGATTGGAATGCATGTAACAACCGTTTTGGTGAGGCTGTGTGTTTTTGTATAACGGGGAGGGGCTGCGAAAGGTAATTATCTATTCTTTGCGCAAAAGCCACCGTTAAAAAGGACCTAAAAAATGGAGGAATTTTAATATTCGAGGTCCAAATAGGTTAAAAGAGCCCGAAAAATTTAAATGCCATAAAAAGCACTTCCTGCCACATATGGGCCTCTTAGGTTTCACCATCAATTCTCCAAAGTTTGAGAATTTAGAATGCCTCTATTCAAAATTATATCTGAGGGAGTTTGGTTGGAGAATCTTTAAACAGGTTTGCACTTCCTTGAAAGTCCGGAAAAAGCATAAAATCATTTTGGACGTTATTGGTGTGAAAATCACTTTGTGCTTTGATTTGTTGATTTGATTGAGTCAATATCTTATATTGTCATTCTTTTACACCAAAGGACGCATTTGAGTTCATTCGCTAGGAGTATCCAATATTCATCGTGCACATATGTCATGTTTGTATGCATTGATTTTCCTATCGAATTTGATCACACCACTTCATTTACGCTATCATCGTCTTGGTTGCTTTGTGTTCATTCATGGTGTGATTTTATACTAGTGACACCCCGCACTTGCTTATTTGATTTATTTCTCTCATTTGTCTATTTGGGGACATCATAAAAAGGGGGAGAATGAATTATCTAATTATGGGGGAGTTTTGAAAGTTTGAGTTTGCTCATAAATTGGTATATATGTTTATCTCATTTCAAACTCGATATGTCACTTGGTATTTTGCTTTTTCTCATGTGTGTAGGTACTACATGGATTATCATTGGATTGCACACCCTGATGAGAAAAGTGTTGAGATTCCTGAAGATTTGAAGAACAAACGATGAAGACTTATTCATTTATTTCTTTCCAGTTTTGGGTTCATGAAAGGGTAGATTTGTATAGGCAATTTCATATTTGATAATTCGGATTTTTTATGTATGTACCGGCATAGACATAGAGGGTGATTTGTTAGGACATAATTCTTATGTCCGTTATCTTACAGTTTTGTATGTCGTATGTCGTTACATTTGGCACGTCCCTACACAATCTCATATGACGGCCTCAATCCGAATTCCGGGAATCAAGCATGCATTATCTCCATCATGTGTCCCTCACCTGCCTCAACGACTTCACGTTCCTTGATTTTAGGCTCGTAATACAAGTGGTACGCAAGATAAGTCAAAACAGTGCAACAAGGCTTGATAGGGATGTTCAAGGGCAAATTGGTAATTTTACAGCCATAGTTCGGAGGTCCGGTCAACTGGAAAGTTGAATAGCTTGTCGCAACAAAGATACTGGAAGAAATGGCACCTCAATCCGAGCTACGGTGAACAAGTTATGGCTCGTTGAAAATGGAGTTATTTCCAAGAAAAAAAACTTGGAATTTTTTAAAGTGCTGAAAGCCCCTTTTACCAGCCATTATCCCCGAACCCAACCCAAACCGGTTCGGGGGGCGAACCGGTTCGCAGGGTACCCAAACCGGTTCGGGGTCCCTGTACGCTGGATAGAATTTCAGAGTTTTAAAATCGTGGGTCTCTTCCTGTATTTCCCTATAAATACCAACTTCGGGGGAGTTGTTTTGCAAGACTTTGAAAGACGAATTTGAGAGTCCTTATACCTCAAGTCTTCACCTTTTTGAGTTTCCAAACTCATGTTTTGATTCACACATCTTTGCCAATCCTTTGTGAATCAGTTTGCAACCCAATAACACAACCTTGTGTTTGTTCATACTCTTGTGGAGAAGACCGACCTTCTTCTTCATTGCTACCCTCCTGGAAAGGGATATTTCCAGCCGTCGACTACAGAACCGACACCCGCGGGTATTTCTGTGTCACTGTATTTTTACTGTAATCCGTGTAACCGTTCCTTACAATATTATAGTGAAAATAAAAGGTTTTTCCCCCTTGGGGGATTTTTCCTCACAAGCATGTGTTTGAATGTTCTTGCTTAGATCATCATCTTATTCAATCACATATTGTTGCATGTTTAGGGTTTGTTTGGGTTAAAAAGTGTTTAATATATAATTTTCTCATTTGAACGCAATCGCATACGTTCTCAGACATAATTAATTATGACGGACATTTATAAAAATATGTCCTTACAAATCTCCCCATATGTCTATGCCAGAACATACATAAAAACATCTAAATTATCAAATACCAAAATGCCTATACAAATCTACCCTCCCATAAATCTCAAAACTGAAAAGGTACAAATTTGCAAGTTCTCAATTTTTTCTTCAAAAAATCTTCATCAAATCTCAAAGCTTTTCTCATCAGGGTGTTCAACATAATGATCTTTAATCTTTGTACCTACACGCATGAGATAAAGCAAAAACCTTCTTGATGCATCGAGTTTTAAATGATATAAGAATAAATCAATAATAAATCAAATCTCCCCCATAATGCAAAAACTCCCCCATAACATGATAATTCTTTCTCCCTCATTTTATGATGTCCCCAAATAAACAGATAAGAAGAAACAATCAAAACATGGAGTGTCACGAAAAAAATGCATAGCAAATATGAATCAAACTACGCGCATGCAAAGGAGTATCTCAAAAACTTTCATAAACTATTTTTGATTTTTTAAATTTTTTGAAGCAAAAATAATAATACAAAAATCACACACCGTGGATTTATACTCAAACAACCAACTCATGGAAACGGAATGTATGTGTGTGAACATATTCGATAGGTAAATCAACTCAATTAATCATATGTGCACGATGAATACGTGTACCCTTAACGAATGAACATCACAAGTATCCTTAGGTGTAAAAATTGTTAAATTTAGATGATATCGTCTTAATCAAATCAAAGTCTAAATGATTTTCACACCAATAACGTCCAAAACTATGTAGTGCCTTTTCAAGACTTTCAAGGACGTGCAAACTTGTTTTAATTCTCCATCCAAACTCCATCATGCATATTTTCTTTTAGAGGTAATCTAAATTCTCAAACATTGGATAATTGGTGCAAAAACCTAATGGCCCCTTTTTGGCATGAATTTCTTTTTATTGCCTTTAAATTTTTTCGGGCTCTTTTAAACCTCTTTGGACCCCGGATAATAAAATTCCTCAATTTTTTAGGTCCGATATAACGGTGGCTTAGTATTCGTAAAGGTCAAATGTGAACCTTTCGCAGCCCTTCCCCGTTTCCAAATAAAGCACACAAACTCACAAACGGTTCTTACATGCACTACTTTCTTGTCAAGTTTTACCGCACTTGGTTCATTTTTTAAAGATAGGATTGAAGTGAAAACACCCAACCAACATGTGATAAGATAAGAACAATAATCAAACAAGTTTGTGCATGTGTTCAATAAAGGAAATCATGAGTCAAACATGTAGGAAGTAACAACTAATTACATCTTAAAGACTACAAACATTATAAAGCACATGAATGAATTAACCTATTGTCTCAAAACACTATCAAATAGTCATATGAAAAAAATGGAATGATGTTGTGACTCGGTCATCCTAAGTGTCCATCCATAAACGGTGTAAACAAAATACAAAAATCTTTTTGGATTTTTCAAAATTTTATCAAAATAAAATCTTTTTGTATTTTTCAAAAAATTTCAAACACAAAAATCTAATACAAAAAGTACATGTCAACACACTAGCAAAAATATATCAAAAAGCATAACCAACGCATGACAAACGTGCAAACACAATCAACTATATGATATGACAAGAGAAGAATCATGTGCAAGCAAACGGGAATCAACTTGTCTAAAATCTAGTGCCTCTAAAAGTGATTTCCTAACCCAAATAGATGTGAAACGTTGTGTGGGGGATTTAAGAACCAAGGGAACACTAGACATAAACTTCCTATGACTTTTTCCAAGATCAAAACAAAAACGCCAAAGGTGACCTTTCCTACCACAATATGAACATGTCTAAACGGGTGGAACGACACCTATGAGTTGACCTTGTATGACGTCTTTAGGACTGGTTGACCCTCTAAAACAAACTATGGTTTTGGCTTTTACACTCGAAGCATGAGAACAAAACGAGCCATTACCATCACTATCAAACCTACTCGAGTCTGTCAAATCATTTTTTAATTTCAAACTTTTTTACTCAAGCAAAATATTAGACTCTTTCAATCTGAGGGACTCCTTCTTCAAATTATCAATCAAACCTAGAAGGTTATATCGCTCCCCCTCAATAAAAACAAACTTTTCCCTAATAGTCTTTTCACTTGCCACAAACTCATTGATTAAAATATTTTTATCCTCTTTGACACAAACACAAACCATCGAATTTTTAAGTTCCTATAATTATTTTTCTAAAAATAAGACCCTATCATCACTCTCCTTCTTGGACAATTTTAAAGCAACAAATTCATGGTCCAAGGTAACAAATTTCTCACGATAAAAATCTCTTTGATTTTGAACCGCTTGCAAGTGATCCATAGCGGATTTAAAATGAGAATTTTCTTTTTCCAATAAATAAATTCTTTTAGCAAACGTCAAATTCAAATGATTTATATCCTCAAAACTCTGACTCGTGTCATCAAAGAGGGGTATCCGATTACATAAGTGCTCCATTAAAAAAATTGAAATTTTTTTTCACACAAATTGATTTAAAAAAATCAATATCACACAATTTTGCAAAAAATAGGAATACGAGATAAATTAGCGCAACCAGCTCTGATACCAATTTGTAAAAGTGGTGATTGGTTAAATAAGCTCTGATACCAATTTGTAAAAGTGGTGATCACTTAAATAAGCGCTGATACCAATTTGTAAAATATGACGACGGTGTGTGATACCGATTTAAATTAATTCGCAAGTTCCAATTAAACCTTACTTAATTAGAGTCTATTTTTAAACCAAATTAATTCAGCCCCTAAACATACAACTACGTGTGTGCGTGTGTCAAACCATAAATAAATAAAGCATGCGACGCATATTTCAGGAAAAATCCCCGAAGGGCAAAACCTTTTATTTCTAGAACTTTGACAAGTTTACAAGACCATTGACTTACATACCATCTTGCTTTCTCCCACAAGAGTAACGCACGGTGTCTTCGTCAAACCTCCAAAGCAACGGCTAGAAATCAGGAGTGGTTCACACGCAGCTATACCACAAGGACGCGCAGTCCAAACACGCAGTCTAAAATCTTCACAAGGACTCCCTCCACAATAGCACGCAGCTCTACGGTTGTAGAGTTCTCCCCATAAAGAATGAACAAAAGCAAAGTGTGTTCTTGAACACCAAAACAATTCACCAGCATATGGGATTTTTGTGAATTGAAAGCAAAAGGGATAAAAACCCTAAAAGAATAAGTCAAAAAGAATTTTGTAGATTCGCAGTTTTCTGTCTTTCAAAATGCTGGGACTTCTTAATGAAAACGAAACTATTTAATGAGTATTTATAGAAAATCGCGCCGCCTCAGTCGTTAGAACGAAAAGGGGATCTCGCTCGAACGAAGTACACTTGTCATTTGAACGACATCGCGCGACATCTCAATGTCGATCGAACGAGATGGGATCTCGCTTGAACGACCTGAGTGTCAAAATCGAGGAATGCTACAGGACTTAGAAAATGTACTCATTCTCAAATTTTGACAAAAACAGTCTGCACCAACACTTAAAAAATGTCCCAAAGCTCTAAGTGAAAAGTTAAGATATTTAAAACATAATCTTACCAAAGTAAACTTTGCGGAGGCTTTTTGATGAAGAACCTTGATATATTCGGATCCGTCTTGATGTAGATTGCTCTTGAACTTCTTCAATGGTTGTAACAGTATACGACATAATTAATTATGAGGGACATTTATAAAAATATGTGCTTACAAAAGGTGTGTAATTTCATTTTTAATATTCATGGTAGCGAGAATGCCTTGACTTTGATTTATATATATTATAGACATGTCGTTCAATTGATCCCCATAGGAATTCCAGTGAGTCAGCTTCAAATTGGTCACTAGGAGATTGGGATTTCGGTCTTAGAACTATTAAAATGTTCATAACCTCGATAGGAAGTTGAAATACTATCATAATGGTTGTGATGCAATCCTAGTAGTTTATCTCAAACAATGGGATCATGTTTGTTAGTTTGAGAAATTATTAGATGGATAGACAGAGCATTGTGATCGGCACATCCCAATAATGTACTGAACAGGGTCACCCATGATGTTTGAGTCCAAGGACTGTCTTGATTAAACTTATGTAATCTCACACTATTTTAAAAGGGTGCATAGATTCCTAATTTTGAGAATAATGAGGAATGGCATGCTTGTGCAAATGTCACTCTGATTGCTATAGGTGCGATCTGATTTTATTGGTTCAAATGATCATCGCATACTGGGTGACGGATGTGTGAGTAGGTTTAAGATCATAATTCTCAGGAATCCACGTCCAGTGAATATTGTGGATTGTGATACCCCTTGATAGATTTCAGGGTTTTGTTTCAACTAATTAAAACCCATCCATGGATTATTATATAATCTTGTTAGAGTAACAAATAATTTAAGTGCGAGAATCAAGGAAATTATAACATGTTGGTTAAAATCTATTAACAATAAATTTATTTAACCAAGCGAGTATGGGAGAATTAACGTGGGAAATCATATTGTGTATCATACTTAACTTTGAAAATAAAATCTATTTATTCCGATAATTTAGAGATAATTAAATTGGAAATTGGTGTGCAGTTCTTATTCTAGACACTACATTCTAGAACACCCTAAATCTCTCCTTAGGTCCCTAGCACCTCCCCATTTCACTATGAATCCTAGGTCATGCTTCGAGTATCAATCTAGAGGCCATCGGGCGCTCTCGAGCCTTATTTGACTCTGGTCAACTTTATCGTCAGAGCGAAAGATCTTTGAATCTTTGAAGGGATTTGAATTCCATTTCCAATGGTCCACCCCATGCACGAATCGGCATAACGGTTCGGACAAACGAATCAGTTTACTATTAAAAATCAATTTGAAGTCCATCGGGTGCTACTGAGCCCCGATTTGACACCAGTCAACATCATCATTGGAGTGAAATCTCTTTAAATCTTCGAAGGGCACTGAAACCCCTTTCCAATGGTACACCCTGTGCGCAAAATGACATAATCATTCGGATGAATGATCTATTTTCCCCAAAAAATTGATTCGTAGGCCACCAGGCGCTCTCGGGCTCCTTTTGACCAAGGTCAACTCTTTATCTTGAACAAGACTAAATGAATCTTTGAAGGCCTCTGAATACCCTTTCCAACATTTTGCCCCGTACGCGAAGCAGCCTTACAGTACGGACAAACAGCCCATTTTACTCTGAAGATAACTTGGGCCCCGGTTGATCGAAGATAACTTCCTGAACCGAGCGAAGATCTTTAGAATGTCGAATTACCTCATGTAACATTTCCAATGGTTCATCCCATGCACGATTCTAACTTACCATTTGGACGAACGATTCGTTTCCGTTGGACGATCTCCCGTCTAAGGACCAATGAGCGCTTTCGAGCCACGTTTGACCCAAAGTCAACTCCCGGACCCAGGAGTGGCCCAAAGAACTCTTGAAGGTGTCTAAATTACCTTTCTAATGGTATGTCCTGTGTTATTTGGATCAAAGTATTGTGTTTTATGACCGTTTTTCCGAAAAAATATGCACGAGACTACCGATTGGCATGTCCATTTTCCTGCCAATCGGTAGTGTGCCTAGGGTTAATTGCCAATTAGGACGGATAGGGATATGTCGATCGGCACCCCCTTACCCTATACATAGAGGGCATGACCTCACTCCTGGGGCACACCTCAAATCCATCACCATCAGTGATCTCAGCAACATTCTCTTTCAATCAGGGAAGTTTCCTTATCTGAAATTCCTTTCCATCTTACATTCCTATCCTTATCATACCCAATTTGGCAAAATCTCATTCTATCACTTCTATCATTCACCTCAACACTCCAGGGAGTTCATCCAAGGTCAAGATCAAGCTTCAATTCTCAAAGAAGGTCCAAAATCCTTCTCTCTCTTTAAATTTCTTGTTTTTGCATTAATTACATAAATTCATAATCTAGCTTTTACTTTAGTTCATACGCATTAACATCTCACCTTTTTATTAATTATATTGCACATACTTTATTTTCTATAATAAAAAAAGGGTTACACCTATAAATTCCAATGGGATTATCCATCACAATTTCTCAATACTAAAGCACATTTTCTACACACACACGCATATAATAAAATCCCACTCGAATCTATGGGATAAACCCCACCCTTATGCCGCATGCGAACTATGTGTACTTTGATGCCTTTATGGGCTACGTAGCCATTTCGGGTTAAATCTCGAGACTCGAGTCCAATTTTTCAATTTTCACAAATTCTCCATTTCCGTATTTGTCACCTTTTCATTATTTTATTACATATTATGTTCGTGATCCTTATTAGCGTTCTATTCAACATATATTATTGTTTCATTATCAAGATCAATATTTTGATAAATACATAAATCATATTTTTTCTAAATATTATTTTTGGAACATTCCAATGGATGACCTCACTCTAATTTTCTCATGGTATGAATTGAGAAATTCCACTCTCCATTTACATATATACATGCACACACACTTCACGAAGAAATAAAGGAAGACAGTAACATAAGCCCATGAAAGACTGAAAGGGTGGGATGGGTGCCTAACACATTCCCATTTCGTAACTTAGGCTTAGCCCTTGGACCTTCAAACTATTGGTTTCTTAAGCATCAGTTTGTTTTTGATGCCGCTCTCTTGAGGCGGTGACATTTTCTTTTTCCTATTTTATGAAAAATAGGTTGGCGACTCCATCTCTTTACATCCACCCCACACCAACGACGGATGAAGCGCTCCTAGAGTATAGAGGGCGCGAGACCTTCACACCCTCCCCCCTCCTCCGAGAGAGGAGGTGGAATCCAGGAATGGACGCAGTTATTAATTTGGATTTATGAGTACTTATTTGAAATTCAATTTAGTTATTTATCTCGGGTCCCTAGTATAGTTCATTGTCCAAGTAGTAGGCCCCAAACTCTCTAGAGGTCGAATTTGACTAAATTCCTTGGCCCACACCTATATATATCAATATAATCTTGTGTTTTAGTCTAAGAATCCCTTATCAAGGTTTAGAGAGGGAGGGAAAAATTCTATTCATGTTTTTGTGAAAGGGTGAGGGGAGGTCAGGTCAATTCTCTCATATTTCACCATAGTTTCATCTCCAAAGGGGACCACACAAACCTTACTTTGGGTGGATCATATTCTATAAGATTCAACATGTTCAGAACTTTCTTGAATGGTTTTGGATACCTTGGAAGACAGCAATGATTTCATCATCGTCATCCTTTGTCTCCTTGTACGAATCACTATATCATTCCCTATGGTATTGTGTTTTTGAACCAGACATTTAATCTTTAAACCTAGTTATTAATTTCTTTTCAATGCATGATTAACTAAAGATCTCTAGGGATAAAATTGTTCCATGTTTTAAATGTCAATCCCAAGTTATTTTCCCCAACACCCACATGCTGATAACCCAACTTCCAATGAATCTAACATAAGTGTGGCCCCAAACAACATGTCTTTACTGTTGATGTCGATTAAATAAATCTAGAAGAAGAGTAACATAGTTGTCTATATGAAATTGGTGATGAATTTTTATTATTAACTTTTGTAATGAATACTTTGAAGATGATAAAGGTGGTGGAGAGTTTAATGAAACTTCATAATAAGATGAAGGTTTAGGGGATATTGAGGTTGCAGTTGGGAATAATGTTTAAGACGGTGAGGGTGGTGTCAAGGGTAATGGGGCTGAAGTTATAGATGAAGGTGCGACGCATAAGGAGTATAGGAAGTAAACAAACAATGTTTTCACTAATGAACATAATATAGATGATGGAATCATCGGTGAAGTTGAGTAGTTGTATGAAAATATGATATGGCCTACCATTATACACTTTAGAGAGTATAATTTGTGTAGGCAAATGAAGATTCTAAACCCGGGTTCAATATATGAGTGGGATAAATCACTTGTTGATTCAAGGTCTTTAAGTATTTGTGTGGATTTTAAAGTTCATTTGGATGGTTTCTTGAATGGTTGCATAATATTCCAATAGAATTCATTCCGTCTGATCGGTGATTGTGAGCAGAATTCAAAGAATGGTTTGGGACAAAAATGGAAGAACATAATGGTCTAAACATTTTTGAAAGGTAAATTTGGAGATGTTTGTCTTAGTTATGTCTCATCAGATGATCAAAATGATCTATTTCCAATAGTTATTTGTATCACAACGAGGGAACGATATGATATATGGAAATGTTTTATAAGAATACTTTCACCTCATTTATAACAACAAGAAACAAAATTTACCTTTTTTTTACAGATCTAAGGGCCTCGTTGATGTTGTCCTAAAGGTGTTTAATGGTACAAACCATAGGCATTGTTTTAGGCATATATATAAGAATTTTAAATAAATATAAAAAGGTCCACAATTAGATAATCTGATATGGGGAGCAACTAGGCCATACATAATGTGACACCCTGCCTATTTTAATCCTGGGTGATCAGTCCATTATTAAAATAAATAGGAATCATTAATGGTTTCATTCATAGCATTACTATCGAAAACTTTTTAATTACTAATTACCTAGGTTAAATTAAGTTGGTGTCAAATTTTATCTTTTATTATGAACACATGCGGAAGTCAATTAAAAGAACTAAACCATTCACACATAATCATAGTCTGAACAATCACACGATAGATATATAAATAAATGTGACCGAATAAATCATCGGTTATCCAATTATAAAATCCAATGACAATCCGAAATAAGTAATACTAAAATCTAAATGCAGTCTGATGTATAACTGAATAAAAGAGATCATTTGAAGGCAACACACCCAACTGAACTGCTATGTAAATCTCCAATCTAGAATGAATGAGCTAAAGCGCCTATAGTAATCTCCTTCAAGCTTCCACACTTTTGCAGCTATGTATCTCTGAATAGGATCACTAAGTTGGGCGTCCCTATGGCTGGACACATAAAAGTTTTTAAAAATATTTTTGACAAAGGTCAAAGCCCAAGTAAAACATTTTTAAAATATTTCAGTTTTTTATTACACATGGATTATCCACGTACACTCACTTGAGATACCCACCTCTCAACTAATGTGCACATCGAACGTATTCTCCCTAACTAGTATCTCTTTCTTAACTAGCTAATGTATTTGGCTATTCTCATTAAGTCTCATTCCCTCTTATTTCTCCATACGACACAATACTACAGACTCAATAATAAGTTTATTTATTCCCATTTTATTATTGATCAGTCATTTAAGTTTCACTACTTAAATTCTTTTAGATACACATCATCTATAATTCTACTATCTCACATAAGTAGATATGTCCCATCGATATATATATTCATAACACAAATAATATATATACAAATATAGCATCCTCGAAATGGCCCCTCGTGATGCTGGCATACTCTGCTACCAAATCCGTGTACCTCTCGTACTCAATCAAGGACTATTGGTTCGGCATGTCTCCTCGAACACAAAATCAATCAACATAACGGTGGAGGCGAATATGGTTCTAAGCCTTTGGGATATGCACATACCTAACGTACCCAAACGACACGTCGATCCAACTAATACACGTCACAAAATGGGCTTCCCTAAGTTCCATGCTCTGGGGAACTAATCCATACCTCACTAGAATCGTCAAGGTGGGATCGCCCTCTGTGCGCAACCTCCTGGTAGCAGGCAGCGTAGGTATGTTCACACACATAATCAAATCATAGTTATAGGTATTCACACCACCAATATATATATATATATATATATATATATATATATATATATATATATATATATATATATATATATATATATATATATATATATAATTTTTAGTAGGTAAACAGACAACCCAATATTTATCAACTTGTACGTATTATATATCACTCGCATATTTGACGTACCATAAATTTTAATTACAATTCCAATTCTTAAAATTTCCAGTATCGCCCATTACTCTAAGGGTCCTACATAACCCTAAACTAATAAGTATTTATTCCCGTCGTCACTACTGGTCATAAACATAGGTTCACTCATCACTACGTACCCCTTCTTGAATTTCATTCATTTATCAATTTCGGATATTTTCTCAATTATCCCAACACTTAACCCATCTCAATTTATGTAAACCTAATCTCCACTCTAGGCTTACTGTCATTTATATTTCCCTCTATAGTTTAAAATTATCCCAAAAGTCCCCTCACGAATTCTCCATAATTTTTTGGCTTAAAAAAAGACAAATTTTCCATTCTGGGACAAATCGAATCGATTCTTCCTTGGGCCGAATCGATTCGAAAACTGTCACGGGTCTTCTTCTTCATTTCACTGTTATGAATTTTTCATATTACAATCCCAAACTCCCAATTTGCATAACTAAACATCAAATATACATAAAGGGATAATTTCTAACGTAAAATATGTATAAAATCCATACAAGTTCACCCAATATCAGATAAAAATTTCCATTAATACTCAAACCCTACAATTTTGTGTTATTCACATCAATTAATCAAAACCCTGATTTATCCCATAATCTTAGTCCCATAACTCTTTGTTTAATTTTATCTATCTAATTGGATTCATTATACATGCAATCATATTCCCAATAATGAGTTATATTCATTAAATCACAAGAATATTATCATTTTTCCTTAATTCAAATACCTTACTCAACATGGGTATTATAACTCATAAAAATTTGCAAGATAAATACTTGACTTACATGGAAATGATCTGCCTTGGTTCTTTTGATGACTATTTTCTTTTAATCCACAATCCAAAGATGGTTGTGAGGCAAGAACAAGGGTAACTTCTCCAAGAATCCTCTCCTAAGCTCTAAGAAAGCTCCTCCTCTCCTCTCCAATGGCCTCCAAGTGTTTTATATTTCATTTACCCTAGCCTCACACAACAACAAATATATATAACCCTTGAAATTTCATAACTCCCTTAGCCCTAGGCTATAAAATGACTAAAATGTCCTCTCAGGGTGTCAATTTGGTTTAAAACTGTCTCGAAACCCAAACTATATATCCAGGTATACTATTTTGACTATTTAATCCCTTCTGGACTCATCTGTGACCTCAAAATCATAATCCGACTTACTCATAATTTATTTCTTATCTCGGCCTCGTTTAGTCCACACACGACATCCAGTTGAAATAACATACGGACACGTCACTGTCACGCGTTATAACATTAAATATATAATTACTATTCATTTGGTAATTTTATTTAATAAACATAAATCATTTCTCTCCTATTAATAATTTAATCAACCCATAATATTTAATTATAATTAAATTACGTCACACGTGTAATTTAAATTTAACCAAATTAATTCACTTTTAATTCCTAAAAAATACGGGTTGCTACATACTTCCCCCCCTTTCAAGGGAATTGCGTCCTCGAAATTCGGATGTACCTGCAGTGAATAACTTTGGATACTGCTCATGCATGTCATTTTTTCCGCTACCACATCGACTCGTCCACATTATGGTGCCCCAACTGAACTCTAACCAATGGTACCACCTCAGACCGCAGTTTACGCTCACTACGATCTAGTATCGCCACTAGTCTTTCCTCGTATGAGATGTCGGGATGAAAGGCTATCTCCTCCAATGGAACGTGCTAAAAATGTCTCTCGCTCCTCCGGTATCTCTTCAGTAATGACACGTGAAGCACATCGTGAATTCGCTGTAGAGGCTCCGGTAATCCCAATCTATAAGCCACTAGCCCCACCCTCTTAATGATTGGAAACGACCCCACATATCTCGGTGCCAATTTCCCTTTCTTACCAAATCTCATAACTCCCTTCATAGGAGACACTCTCACCAACACCTGGTCACCAACCTCAAGCTCAGTGTGTCCCCTGTCTACATCGGCGTAACTCTTCTGCCTATCTTGAGTTATCCTAATGAGCCCTCGATTCAACTCAATCTTAGAAATGTTATCCTGAATCATTTTTGGCCCCAATAACTTATTATCCCCCACCTCCAACCAGCAAATATGCGAATGACAAGGCCGACCATACAGTACCTCAAATGGTGCCATGCCGAACTTTGTCCTGGAAATACTAATGTCTTGCCTGTGCTTTCACTACCCTCATCACAATCTCGAGTGTGATAGTTAATACGGACATACAAGCCATGGAAATATCATCATTGTGTCGAAGTTATCACCAATTCACTTTCAAAACCTCTATTATCTCACCTATAGGTCTTTGTCTAAACGAGTCTGCCATCGCGTTAGTTTTTCCATGATGATACTGAATATCAAACTGGTAATCCTTCACAAACTCCAACCACCTCCTCTGCCTCATGTTCAGATCCTTTTGCATGGACAGGTAATGAAGCGATTTATGGTCCCTGAATAAGGTAAATTGCTCCCCCAATATATAGTGCCTCTAGATCCTCAAGGCAAATACAACTACGGCTAATTCTAAGTCATGTGTGGGGTAATTATTTCCATGGGGCTTAAGCTTGTGAGATGCATATGCTATAGCCCTCTCCCCCTGCTAAAATACAACCCCAAGTCCCTACAAGGATGCATCAGTATAGACACAATATGCCATTCCTCCTTTAGGCAGTGTAAGTACGGGTGCTGAGGTTAATTTGTCCTTTAGCTCATCGAAAGCTAACTGATAATGGTCATCCCAAATAAATGGCACCCCTTTGTGATTCAAGTTTGTCAATAAACCTGCAATCTTCGAGTAACACTTAATGAACCTCTGATAATATCCTGCTAACCCCAAAAAGCTTCGAACCACGATCGATGTTGTGGGTTGTCCCCACTCCCTCACCGTCGATACCTATCTTAGATCAATAGTGATACCCTTCTCAAATACAATCTGACCCAGAAACTGCACCTCCCAAAGCTAGAACCCACATTTAGTAAACTTTGCATACAATTGGTGTTCTCTAAGTGCCTGTAAAACCTTTCGTAAGTGCTCGGCATGCTCATCCTCAAAACAAGAGTAAATCAAAATATCGTCGATGAACACAATCACAAACTGGTAAGAAACTCTTAAAAAACCGAGTTCATCAGATCCATAAAAATTGCTGGGGCATTAGTGAGTCCGAATGGCATCACCCTGAACTCGTAGGACCCATATCGTGTCAGAAAAGAAGTATTAGGAATATCCTCTTCCTTGACACACAACTAATGATAATCGAATCGCAAATCTATCTTGGAGAAGTAAGCTTATCCCCTCAGCTAGTCAAATAGATCATCGATACGAGGCAGTGGACACTTATTTCAAATTGTGACTTTATTCAACTCCCTATAGTCAATACACAACCGAAATGACCCATCCTTCTTCTTGATGAACAACATTGGTTCGCCCCATGGTGAAGTACTCCATCTAATAAACACCTGCCCCAAGAGCTGCTGAATCTTCTCTCTCAACTCCCGTATCTCTAATGAGGCCATACGATAAGGCGCTCTAGTTATAGGTTTCGTACCCGGTGCTAGGTCAATAATAAAATTAATTTCCCTGCTAGGTGGCAACTCGAGTATGTCCTGGAATTAGACCTGTCAACGGGTCAGTTTGGGTCGTGTACGGGTCGGGTTAACGGGTTAACGGGTGAAAACACCCTTAACCAGTACACGACCCGTTAAGCCTAACGAGTCTAATAACAATACCCAAACACGACCCGTTAATATTAATGGGTACACGACCCAAACCGTTAACACCCATTAATATTAACGAATCATTTTGGGTCGAAATGGGTAACGGGTTGGGTGACCCTATAATACCCGTTAGTTTTCAATACTTTAAAAATAATGGATTTTAATTATAATTTTTATTGGGTATAGATTGGGTGACCCTATAGCACCCGTCAGTCTTTAAAGATTTAGAAATAATGGGTTTTAATGGTTATTGTTATTGGGTACGGGTTGGGTGACCCTATAGTACCCGTTAGTGTTAACGGGTGTTAACGGGTAGAAACGGGTTAAAACGGCTACAGGTAAATTTACAAACCCGAACCGTTAGTGTTAACGGGTCTACCGTGTCAATCCGTTAATGACCCAAACCCAATAAGGGTAAACCCATTAACTTATAATTTCGTGTCGGGTCGTGTCGTGTTAACGGGTTATCGTGTATTTTGACAGGTCTACCTGGAATACATCCTCGAACTCCCTTATGACTGGAATTGAGTCTAATAAAACTATCACCTCCTGTGATATTTCCTCCTTGATGTAATATAGATGTGTGCTCGACCCTCCTTCACGAAGAGGCATTTCCACTAAAAACATATCTTGCCTTGGAATTGATAATACCATAGTCCTTTAGAAATAATCCACCATCGCCGAATATCCAGCTAACCAATCCATCACCAAGATAACATCATACCCCTCCATATCTATTATAAGAATATCGACGTCTAAACATAATCTACCCACATCAATATTCACACCCCTACAGATCGAGTGTATAAGCGACCAATTACCCATCGGTGACGTCATACACATAAGGAGACTACCAGTTGTCTCTAATAGGTAGACATCTCGTACAAATCTAGTCACTATAAAAGAATGTGATGTCCCAGTATCAAATAGGATCCTACCTACAAGCTCGTGAATAGGAAATGTACCCACTACTGTTGATGGTGCCTGAGGGGCCTACTGTATAGAGACATCTCAAACGTTATAAACATGTTCGTACTATAGTTGTCCCTTCTATGGTGGTGCGGGTGGGGCTGGTGCCGCAGTTGTCTTTTGTGCCTACTACTCCTGCAGGGCACCCTGTTGTTGCGGAGATCTCCCCTGTTGTAGGAAATCCCTCCTCTTGTGGCTCGTCTGTCCATAAATAAAACATTGGCCTACAAACTCTCTATGTTGCAGGCCCTGATTGCCCTGATGGTATTGACCCTATTATTAGCCCTACTGGCCTCGACCCTACTGACTTCCCCCATTATTCCCTTGGCCCTGGCAGACATAAGGAACCTTCTGCTATTGAGGACCCTACTGGCCCTGCCTGTAACCAACCTTGGGTCGATAACCCCTAGATCTTAACCTCTTGGCCTGATCCCCCTATCAATAATCCTACCCCTAGGGTCTGCTTGACTACTGCTATTGTGGTGCTCCACTAGCACCGCTCCCTCCTATCTTGCCCTGTTGGTTGGGCTCACATCCTCTCTTTCTTCCCTTCACATGGAAACGATGATCCTGGAAGTGTAACAGCGTGGCATTGACAACATTAATATAAGTCACCAATGCGGGATTATCGATCAAGTGTTGCCTTATCCTCTAGGCTAAACCAACCATGAACTTCACCTTCTTCCTTTCTTCATTGTTCACCTCGTTTGGTAAAAAATTAGACAAACGACTGAACTCCTTCTCATATTCAGACACTGAATGATCACCCTGAGTCCCATTACTAAACTTCTTCAGCATCTCCGTCTCTACAGATGGTGGAAAATATTGGCGGCCAAACTGCACCCAAAAATCAGCAATAATGATAGTATCCATCGCTGCACGGTGGCCACCGACTCTCACCACTGTAGTGCTTCTCTAACCAACCTGAAAGTAACAAGCATATGCTTATGTACGTCACTACGATTAACCATATACAAGTGGGTCTGCACAACTGGTATGATTGCACAACTGGTATAACTGCACAACTAGTGCCACTGGTTGTGGTGGTTGCTGGACCTGAGGGAAATGTTGAGCCATGGCAGTCATCGTTGCATGTATTGCCTATGCCACTATCTCCACCACCTCAACTGCTGTCATTATCCACTATGGTATCGGTGGCTACGGTGCCTATGGCTCTGACATAGTCTCCCCATCATTATTACTAGTTGCTATTGTCGGAGCTCTTCTTTTCCTGGATGGCATCTAAAAATATATTCGAATTGTATGAGTTCATTGTCAATACAATTATAATAGCAAAAGAACGAAACTCAAATGCGTAATCATGAATGCAACATTCCTATTAATAGGTCCCTAGGTTAAAGAACACTACATTGAAATCGTAATAATCCATACAGATCCTATGGACACTAGAACCTAATGCTCTGATGGCATCTGTGACACCCTGCTTATTTTAATCCTGGGTGATCTGTCCATTATTAAATTAAATAGGAATCATTAATGGTTTCATTCTTAGTATTGTTGTCGAAAACTTTTTAATTACTAATCACCTATGTTAAATTTAGTTGGTGTCAACTTTTATCTTTTATTATGAACACATGCGTAAGTCAATTAAATGAAATAAACCATTCACACATAATTATAGTCAGAAGAATCACACGACATATATATAAATAAACGAGACCGAATAAACCATCGGTTATCCAGTTATAAAATCCAATCATAATCTAAAATAAGTAATACTAAAATCTGAATATAGTCTGATGCATAGCTGAATAAAAGAGATAATTTGAAGGCAACACGCCCAACTAAACTACTATGAAAATCTCATATCTAGAATGAATGAGTTGAAGCATCTATATTAATCTCCTGCAAGCTTCCACACTACTGCAACTACATATCTCTAGATAAGATCACTAAGCTGGGCGTTCCTGTGGCTAGACACCAAAAAGGTTGTAAAAATATTTTTAACCCGGGTCAAAGCCCAAGTAAAACATTTAGAAAATATTTTGAAATTATTTAAATCAGTTATTTATTACACCTATATTATCCACGTACACTCACTTGAGATACTCTCCTCTCAACTAATGTGCACGCCTGACGTATTCTACCTAATTAGTATCTCTTTCTCAACAAGCTAATGTATATTTAACTATTCTCACTAAGTCTCATTCCCTCGAATTTCTCCATACGACAGAATACTACAGTGTCAATAATAAGTTTATTTATTCCCATTTTATTATTGATCAATAAATTAAGTTTCACTACTTAAATTCTTTTAGATACACATCATTTATCAATTATATTGTCTCACATAAGTAGATATCTCCCACTGGTATATATATTCATCACACAAATAATATATATACAAATATAGCGTCCTCGAAATGTCCCCTCGTGATGCTGGCATACTCCGCTATCAAATCTATGTACCTCTCATACTTAATCAAGGACTATTGGTTCAGTATGTCTCCTTGAACCCAGAATCAATCAACACAACGGTGGAGGCAAACATGGTTCTAAGCCTTTGGGATACGCACAGACTTAACGTACCCAAACGATACGTCGGTCCCATTAATACACGTCACATAATGGGCCGCCCTAAGATCCATGCTCTGGGGCACTAATCCAGACCTCACTGAAATCATCAAGGTGGGATCTCCATCTGCCCGTAACCTCTTGGTAGCAGGAAGCGCAGGAATGTTCACACATATAATCAAATCATTGTTATAGGTATTCACACCACCAAAATATATATATATATATATATATATATATATAATTTTTACTAGGTATACAGACAACCCAATTTTTATCAACTTATACGTATTATATATCACTCGCATATTCGACGTACCATAAATTTTAATTGAAATTCCAATTCTTAAAATTTCGAGCATCGCTCACTACTCTAAGGGTCCTACTTAACCCAAAATTAATAAGTAGTTATTCCCATCGTCACTACTGGTCATAAACATACGTTCACTCATCACTACGTAACCCTTCTCGAATTTCATTCATTTATCAATTTCAAATATTTTCTCAATTATCCCAACACTTAACCCAGCTCAATTTATGTAAACCTAATCTCCACTTTAGGCCTACTGTCATTTATATTTCCCTCTATAGTTTAAAATTATACTAAAAGTCCCCTCACAAATTCTCCATGATTTTCGGGCTTAAAAAGACAAAATTTTCATTCAAGGACAAATCGAATCGATTCACCCAATGGCCGAATTGATTCGCCCTTGGACCGAATCAATTCGAAAAGTGTCAGGGGTCTTCTTTTTGATTTCGCTGCTATGAATTTTCAGACTATCAAATTCCTCAAATTTTCATATTACAATCCCAAACTCCCAATATACATAACTAAACATCAAATATACATAAAGGGATGATTTAAAATGTAAATCACGTATAAAATCCATACAGTTTCACCCAATATCATATAAAAATCTCCGTTAATACTCAAACCCTACAATTTTGTGTTCTTCACCTGAATTCATCAAAACCCAGATTTATCCCAGAACTCTTAGTTTGGTTTTATCTATCTAATTGGATTCATTATACATTCGATCTCATTCCTAATTATGAGTTATATTCATCAAATCACAAGAATATTATTCTTTTTCCTTAATTCAAAGACCCTACTCTACATGGGTATTATAACTCATAAAAATTTGCAAGATAAATACTTGTCTTGTATGGACATTATCTGCTTTGGTTCTCTTGATGACTCTTTTCTTCTAATCCACACTCCAAATATGGTTGTGATGCAAGAACAAGGGTAACTTCTCCGAGAATCCTCTCCTAAGATTCAAGAAATATCTTCCTCTCCTCTCTAATGACCTCCAAGTGTTTTATATTTCATTTACCCTATACTCACACAATAACAAGTATATATAACCCTTGAAATTTCGTAACTCCCTTAGCCCTAAGCTATAAAATGACTAAAATGCCCTCTTAGGGTGTCGGTTTGGTCTAAAACTTTTTCGGGACCCAAACTACACACCTGAGTATATGATTTTGACTATTTCGGCCCTTCTGGACTCACCCATGACCTCAAAATCATCATCCAAGTTGCTCATAATTTATTTTTTATCTCAATCTCGTTTAGTCCACACACGATATCTGGTTGAGATAATATACTGACACGTCATTATCACGCGTTATAATTTCAAATATGCAATTACTATTCACTTGGTAATTTTATTCAATAAACATTAATCAATTCTCTCCGATCAATTATTTAATCAACCCATAATATTTAATTTTGATTAAATTACATCACACGTGTAATTTAAATTTAACCGAATTAATTTATTTTTAATTCCTCAAAATTACAGGTTGTTACACATAATCCCATAGCATCTTGCCTACATGGAACAAATCCAAAAGGATGCTCAAGAAGCTAAAGAATGGTTAAAACAGGAGGCAAAAGAGAATTGGCCTAATTCATACTTTGATGTTACTTCCAAGTGTGAGCATTTAACTAATAATTTTACAGAATCATTCAATAGGTGGGTATTAGAATTGAGGGAGAAACCAATTAAAAGTTTTGCGGTTCAACTGCATTTGATGATCATGACTTTTCTACATGATAGGTGGGTTGATGGGGCATCATGGGATGGCAATAGGGTGGTACCAAGGGTAATAACAAAGCTAAATAAGCACAATAAGGAGTACAAGAAATTCATAGTAATATCTAGCACTGAGAGGTTTGGGCTTGTAACAAACAAATTTAGTCATAATGTGACTGTGAATTTGGATGAGCATACTTGAACTTGTTTTGAGTGGAAAATATGTGGGATTCCTTGTGTTCATGCATTTGTAGTGATCAACCCCGTGAGGGAATACTTGGAAAAGTCGATTTCTCATATCTAATATAGTTTATGATGTTTTATTATGTCATATCTAATAAATTTTTGCATTTAGGTAATACAGTCCCTTTTTATTGGTGAAAACATATAAGGATGCATATAAAGGCTATGTGTTCCCACTGCCAGACCAGATTTGGCCAAAATTAAGTATTCGCCCACTTGTGTAATTAAATGCATAAGCTGCTTGTGCTCTTAAATTCATAAATCACTTGTGCAATAACTAGTATAATATCATGTCATAGACCAATGTCTAAATTACTGAGCCACGATCAATTATAGGTCAAGTCAGACACAAGAAGAATAAGATCAAATATCCAGATAAGATGAATCCAAACAAGACATTTAATAAGGTTTGTGGAATATGTGGCACGGTTAGAAGGCTACTATGTCAATCAGAAAGAAGGCTACCACTAGAGCAAGAGCATAGGGGACATCATAAATCAAGGTGGAAAGGAGACAAGAAAATCGAAAGCTAAAAGAAATGGAAATAAAAGTAAAGAGGGGACATCACAAAATAATGACAATAAAGCTAAAGAAATGGGGGTGAAAGTTGTGCAACGAGGGATAGGAAGACCAAAAAGAAAAGGAATGTGTAAAGAAACTGCAGAGAGACCATAAAGTAATGTGGTTGGAGTGTCTTCTACTAAGAGGATCAAGATGAAAATAGGAAGTGGGCGACATATTAGTTGGGACGAACTGAATCTATACAACTAGAATTAACTTCAACACCAAACCAATTATTGAATGTTTTAGTTTATGTCTACTTTTGGACTATGACAACTTTTGGACCATGTCCACTAATGACGTTGAAACACTTATGTTTTGGCACACTTTTGGTGTTTACTTATTCCACATAATCATAGGTTATTTGCATTGCTTTTAAAAATTGCACATACACGATTCATTCATTTCTTACATGTTTCTTTCAAAATTGGAACACAAATAATCTACATTGCACCTATATATTGTTGTTGTTCGCCACTTCACTTTAATATAATTCATACATTTTAAAAACTTAGAATCTTTGCAACATTATTTGGTTGAAGTCAAAAGTCTCATATGGCCAGCACATCCGATAAAACATTTGACCTTCTTCAATGAACATTTATTAGCCCGATGACCATATAACTCACACTCAAAGTAGGCTTATTGGTACTGTAATGAATTTGCTAATGCCTTCTTTGTATTCCCCATTTTCATGGCATCTTCTAACATGGTAAATCCCTTGTATGTGGTGAATTGACATTTTAGTAGCTTACACCTAGTTTAATCTTTTTTTATATAACATCATCAAACCATTTTATTATGGTTCTTTTAATTTTGTATATATCCATGGACATTTAGATTATTTATGACCTTCAATGTCATAAAATTTGCATGTAATGACCTCTTGTGTTGAAGCTTTTCTCCCAACTTTTTAAATCCACCTCCCATGTTTTACTTGTTTCGCAACCCCTCTTATGTTGTGTTAAAAGTTTGGTTTCTATCATTATTATTATTGTATTCCAAATACTATATTGGTGGTCTCGAATGGCAATAATCAGTCTGAATTTCATGAAATGACAGTTAGAATGACTTTAAAAGCCTCTTTTTACTTGTTGACAATAGTTTAGAATTCGATCATTTTTATGTTTTCAAATTAGACTTTCGTGCCAGGTGTATAATAGAAAAAGTTAACTATCATTAAGGGTTCCATTAGAAAACAGTAGTAAAGCATAAAAGAAAACAAAATGGTGGGTAAATTCTAATAATCAAAACTAAACTAGTGGTAGAGTTAAAATACCCCTATTTTTTTATGGCTAGGCTCTATTTAAATGGGCTTTGTTTTTATTTCTCCTACATAATTTTCTACATGTGTGAATATCTTCTCACTTCCATATTTACTTCTCTCATATTCTCACATGTTCCATATGCCCATTTTCATATCATGTCACCCGTGTATATTTCTCTCCATCTCTTGTATACACTTAACTCTTTGTCACATGTACATCCCACTTTTTCTATAACGTGCTTCGTTCCACTTCTATATTCACATCCACCGCTTCACTTTTGCATGTTCACATGTTTTACTTCACTTGTGTAGTAGTTCTTTTACTCCATTCCACTTGTATATATTTCTTTTTTACTTCATTCTTAGTAGTTTTACATATATCTCTTATCATACATAATGCTTTCTATAAGGGTAGTAATTAAGACTTGTACATTTTCACATTAGATTACACGTGTAACAACCCGCGTAATTTTTGGGGTATTTTCAAAATAAAGAGGAAAAAAAAAATTTGAGATAAAATTATTTTTATTGCTCAAATATGTTGGTTATGATTTTAGAAGAATAAAACTTCAAGCGGAATTGAAATCGGAGTTAAAACGGATTTTATATGATTTTTTTTAATATTTTGCCTTATGGCATTTTTTTAGGGAAACTGTCAGATTTTAGGCATGATCGATCGATCGATGATTTTCATAGATCGATCGATGGTCCTAGAAAACGTGAACATCAAATATTTTTGAGGAGTTGTGGTTTGATTCAAACTCTTATATTTTTACCTTATAAAAAGGGATCGTTGGCTATTGTTTTGGAACAGCCTTGGGTCACAAAAATACTCCGAAAACATATTTTTATTTCCTCTCTTTTTATACACAAACAGGCCCTTTAATTTATGCATTCAACCTTAGGTTTTTGGAGGTGTTTTGGGGGCTATTTTGAGGTTGTTCTTGGAGGAGTTCTTGGTGATCTTTGAGGACTGTTTTTGGTGGCTTAATCTGTATTTTTGAGCAGATTGTTATTGGTATATTTTGGTGGTTTAAGGTATGGGGTTTTACACAATATGCTCATTAATCTCGCGAGTATTATTCTCGTTGTTTTCTATTGATTATTGACTCATAAATCGAATTGCTAAATTCATTGGAATCTGGAAATATTTGTTGGAATCTAACTTCGATTCATGTGGTATTATATTTGGTGTTGAGCATGTTGTCATGAGATTTTAATATGGCACGGAGGTTGGTGATTCGTATCGAATATTGTATATTTCCGCCCGTTATCCTTATGCATTCTAGCTCTTTTACGGTCCTAAATGCCTATAATTATGCTCATTAACCAGACAACCTTGGAGTTGGATAGATACATGTTTTGCAGGGGTTATTTGTGCTTTTGTAGGTATTGGAACGTTAAAAGTGAGGATCCGTTGCATTTCGGAGAAGTTTCGTCGATGGACGCTACTTCAAGGGCTTCTTAGTCAATTCACATTCCTTATTCGGCTCTTGGAAATTCCACGGATGCGTAGTTCATTGAGTTAGCATCGCGTGGCCGCAAACGGTGCGTCGTTTGGAGTTCGGACGAAGAAGCTAGGCTCGTTTCCGTAATGGACCTTTTCCCCCTCATCATGGACCAAATGCAGCCTGAAAACAGAGTACCGGTCGACCGCGTACAAGGGACCGGTCGACCGCGGTTTCAACTTTTGCCGTGGGAAGGAGACAGTATGCTTTGGCTTAAGGGACCGGTCGACCGCGCCCCTGCGACCGGTCGACCGGTAGTGCCAGATATTTTGGGCTCTTTCCTCTTTCTTTCCTTTTGCCCTTATCTTTTCCCACTTACTATATAAACCCATTTTTGGTTTTAATATCAGATATACACGATTTTAGGTTATTTTAGCTTAGGGTTTGAGGGTTTTGGAGAGTTCTCCTTCATTTATACTTGGTTTGACACCCCATTTGTTGTGTAAGTTGACTATTCATCATCCTCTTCCATTAATATATTTTGTATTTCTTCATTTCTTGCTTTCTAGTTAATTTACAAGCTTTCTAATTTAGGTTTTCTTGCTTTATTTACATGCTTTGATTTACACGCTTTCTAGTATAGATTTATTGCGTTTATTTACCGCTTTCCATTTATTGCGTTTTTAACATGCTTTCTAGGTAATTTAAATTAGGTTGTGTTTGAATTGAACTCACTCGGGTTGATGCGTTGCTTTGCTTTGGTGATGGAGTTTACGGGTCTATTTCAGGTGCGTTGTCCTAGTTATTACGCCTAGGAGATTTGACGGGGCATATCATGTATGTCCCGTGCTTACGACCTTTCGCGCGTAATTTCCGGGATATTTGTTGACGCCAAAATCTTATTAGGCTTTTATGATGATTTGGGGCGTAACAACCCTTGATTTAATTAACTGTCGAAACGAGACGCATTTGTAATAACTCGTCGACCCATGTAACCATTTTATACTAATTAACTCGGGTGAGGGATATTCGACGCAACCTATAGCTTTACTCGATTTCATAATCTAGTTTCAATACCATTGCCTAGTTAATCATTTACCTTTATGCATCTTTTCTTTTAGTTTGTAATCATCTTTTACACTTTTATTTCGGAGTATTAAATCACTTGAATTCTAACATCTCGTCTCTGTGGATTTTCGATACCCGACTTACCGCTGTGCTTGCCTTGCAAGTGTAGTAGTAACTTAGGTTTTTTGTATTGAGTTGGCGAAACGAAAACAACGATTAGCGTCTTTACACGCGCTACTTTTCGCACCCGATCAAAATGGCGCCGTTGCCGGGGACGAGTTTGTTTTAGACTTTATTTGATTTAGTATTTCATAGTATTTTCTTTCTATTTGTATTATTTGCTAATATTTTGCAGGACTTTCACATTTGAGCACTTAGAAACGCTTGAATTTTTCCCGCGCGCACCTACTTTGTGGAATTCGCCACTTGAGCCATTTTTGGGGTAAGCATGTCTTATTCCAATTCTTTCGGTAATCCTTGTTGTAATTCTCAAAATTCTCGCAAGCCTATGACTTTCGGTGAATACTTAGAATCCCAAAGTATAACAAATTCAAATATGACTTTGGGCGAGTATAACGAAAGTCAAAACTTAGGTTATTGGAATTTTGATAATGATGATAATGATTTTGGGCCTTTACCTCCTTATAATAGGAATTTTGAAACGAATTCGAATAGTTTTCAAAATTCCTATAATAATGAGTTTTCGTTTAAGTCCGATGGCAATTTTCAAAGTTCCCATTCTAATGCATCCGCACCTCGACCTATGACATTCGGTGAGGGTTTGCGTATGTATGAAAATGAGAAAATTGAAAATTGTTATCGGGAAGAAAATCTTTCGTGGGAACATGAGTTGGATTTATTATTTGAGTCCGACGACGATTTTGCTTCCGAGACTTTCGAAGTCGAGGAATGTTTTGAACCAAATGAGGTACTTGTGCCTACTTTGGAACAAGCCATTCTAGACTTTGCCCATTGCGTAATAGATATTGAAAGTGAGGATGAAAATGACGTAATATCCATTTGCAATGAAATGATTTCTTCTTTGGCCCCCAAAGAAGAACATGTCATTGAAAATGATATTATTTCCTTTGAAATTCCAACTTCATGCGATGATGATTCATCTAATGAGTTTGAATTTCTTTCATCCCCATTTTCATTCTCTATTTCCCCACCGGAACAAGTACCCGATGATTCGGTTTCAAACTTTAATTTTTTAAATCCTATCGCCGATGAGGAGTACTTTCTCGAGTCGCCCTCCACGATCGCATCTTTGCCTTTGTGTGCGCCACCTCCTATTCCAACTTCAAAATCTTTGGGAGGATTTTCGGCTTTTCTTGGTCCCCACTTGTTTTTGTCACCCGTTCAATCCAAACCCCCCATCGTCCCTCCAAAACTTTTAATTGGTGATGGTTCATTTCTTTCGCCTTACACATGCCTTCCGTTGTTAAAACGAAATTCATATTTTTCGGAGGGCATGCTTGTATGTGAGGGTACACCGGTTATCCTCCAAAGTCAAATTATTTTCACGGTGGACCCTCAGCTATTTAGACTTCTAGTGTACAGTTAGTGTGAAGTCTAAATAGTAGATTGTATATAGTTAGCTTTCTTTCTTTATATTTTTTTTCTTTCCTTGTTAATTTAGTCTAGTGTAATTAGTTAACTTTTTGTTATTTGTTTTTGCTATGCTCGGTACTAACTTGTTTTGTAGATTCTTTGGACTTGTTCTCATGGGGATCGCTCCAGTTTTGGGTAATATCGCTCTTTTCCTCTCTTTCACTTGGTTCTTAATTAACATTGAGGACAATGTCAAGTTTTAAGTTAGGGGGTGTGGGATATTCTATCCATTTCTTTATTTAGTCCATGTTTTTGCTCACATTTTAGTTACTTAGTATGCTTTTCTTAGAAAAATTCAAAAATTTCAAAAAGATTTTCTTTCTTTTTTCTCCTTTTTGGGGCTTTTTGCCTTTGTTTCCGATGATAAATTTTAATAATTGCCCGATCCAATAAACAACCAAATGATGCATGTTCTCGATTTTAGAAGTTATTAGACTTTAGTCTCGATTATTGATATTATGAATAACTTCATGAATTAGACTTTAATCCCATGAGCACATGCACTTTTATTGTTATATTGATTTGGTTTAAGATTTTTATAACTCGGTATTCTTTTGTTGCATTGTATATACTTACACCGAGTAAGCTTTGTACCTTTCGTCGTTTGTGAGTGTTATACACTATTCTTTCCTCTTTGAAAACGTTGAATTCGTCGGTAATCTCACTATTCTTTCATTTGACCGTTCATTAGTTGAGTTCATACTTGAAATGTGTTACTTGAGCATGATTTTCATATATTGTTTTGATTCGAGAATTGCGTAAACTTTGTGAAATGATCATAGGCATTCTTTGTTATATCACCCATATTAGCCTTGACCTCACCCTTATATGTTTACCCTCGTTAACCCTTTTGAGCCTAAATATAGCCTTTCATTTCATATCCCATTCCCATAACCAACTCTAAATTGGAGTTTTAGCCCATACATACACTTTCCATACCTTTGTTTGGAATGTTACTTGGGATTGAATGATGTTGTTATGATGCTGGTTGCAATTTAGGCATATGAGAGTTTGATAAGTAAAGAAAGAAAGTAGTGAAAAAAGTGAAGAAAAAGAGAAAGAAAAAAACAAAAGAAAACAAAAGATAAAATGAGAAAAAGAAGAAAAGAAAAAGAAAGAGAAGTTTGTAAATGTTGTATAGTGTTTAATAATCTTTGATTACTCTCCCCGATGATATATCTAATGCCTTTTTGGAACTTGTTTTTCGATTTTGATATTGCCCGCATTATCCCATTATCACGAGTTTTCATTCCGAACACTTTGAATCCGTATATACATTCCTTTCATTTCATACCCAAGCCATACCTACATTGTAACCCTATTAAAGTCCTATGTGATCTTAGTTGCATGTAATTCAAAAGTCATAATAGATTTGATAATCTGTGAAAATGCATTTCGCCTCTTTTAGTGTGCGGTATCCTTTCATTGAGATTACAGTTTTTCATTTTATATATAGCGTTCTTCATTTGTGACATGTGTGCGGCCTAGTTTCCATTTACATTTACTCTTTATGCCCGCATGTCCCGTGTATTACCTCCCATTCCGAGTGATTTCATTTGTTGAGCGTAATGCCCGTGAGGATTGAATGTATGCTTGCTTTAATGATTATCCGGTTTATATAAGTTTTTGCCAAATCACACTTTGCATGTGCTCGCTCCCCTCCCACATTTTAAGGTTTCAATTCTATGAGGTGCATTCTATAATGTTAATGATTCGAACTTTTGTGTGAATTCATTCACTTTGCTAATAATTCATATGAAATCCTTTTCTCCATTGTTGGGCTTGTCGCATGTTGGGTTGGGCATATTTTGAGGAAACCATATGATGTTTGTGGGTATCATCCCTGAAAACCCTCACGAGACGACACTCGTCCACTAGGGTAACCTAGGGGTTTAACGGCTTATTGCATATGCTAAATGCAATCGTGTTCCCTACGAAAGTGGCATTTATATTTCGATGCATATATACATTTTGTACCGCCCTCTGTGGTTTGGTTTTCTTTGTTTCATTACTAGGGACTAGCAATGTGTAAGTTAGGGGGTGTGATTCGTATCGAATATTGTATATTTCCGCCCGTTATCCTTATGCATTCTAGCTCTTTTACGGTCCTAAATGCCTATAATTATGCTCATTAACCAGACAACCTTGGATTTGGATAGATACATGTTTTGCAGGGGTTATTTGTGCTTTTGTAGGTATTGGAACGCTAAAAGTGAGGATCCGTTGCATTTCGGAGAAGTTTCGTCGATGGACGCTACTTCAAGGGCTTCTTAGTCAATTCACATTCCTTATTCGGCTCTTGGAAATTCCACGGATGCGTAGTTCATTGATTTAGCATCGCGTGGCCGCAAACGGTGCGTCGTTTGGAGTTCGGACGAAGAAGCTAGGCTCGTTTCCGTAATGGACCTTTTCCCCCTCATCATGGACCAAATGCAGCCTGAAAACAGAGTACCGGTCGACCGCGTACAAGGGACCGGTCGACCGCGGTTTCAACTTTTTCCGTGGGAAGGAGACAGTATGCTTTGGCTTAAGGGACCGGTCGACCGCGCCCCTACGACCGGTCGACCGGTAGTGCCAGATATTTTGGGCTCTTTCCTCTTTCTTTCCTTTTTCCCTTATCTTTTCCCACTTACTATATAAACCCATTTTTGGTTTTAATATCAGATATACACGATTTTAGGTTAGTTTAGCTTAGGGTTTGAGGGTTTTGGAGAGTTCTCCTTCATTTATACTTGGTTTGACACCCCATTTGTTGTGTAAGTTGACTATTCATCATCCTCTTCCATTAATATATTTTGTATTTCTTCATTTCTTGCTTTCTAGTTAATTTACAAGCTTTCTAATTTAGGTTTTCTTGCTTTATTTACATGCTTTGATTTACACGCTTTCTAGTATAGATTTACTGCGTTTATTTACCGCTTTCCATTTATCGCGTTTTTAACATGCTTTCTAGGTAATTTAAATTAGGTTGTGTTTGAATTGAACTCACTCGGGTTGATGCGTTGCTTTGCTTTGGTGATGGAGTTTACGGGTCTATTTCGGGTGCGTTGTCCTAGTTATTATGCCTAGGAGATTTGACGGGGCATATCATGTATGTCCCGTGCTTACGACCTTTCGCGCGTAATTTCCGGGATATTTGTTGACGCCAAAATCTTATTAGGCTTTTATGATGATTTAGGGCGTAACAACCCTTGATTTAATTAACTGTCGAAACGAGACGCATTTGTAATAACTCGTCGACCCATGTAACCATTTTATACTAATTAACTCGGGTGAGGGATATTCGACGCAACCTATAGATTTACTCGCTTTCATAATCTAGTTTCAATACCATTGCCTAGTTAATCATTTACCTTTATGCATCTTTTCTTTTAGTTTGTAATCATCTTTTACACTTTTATTTCGGAGTATTAAATCACTTGAATTCTAACATCTCGTCTCTGTGGATTTTCGATACCCGACGTACCGCTGTGCTTGCCTCGCAAGTGTAGTAGTAACTTAGATTTTTTGTATTGAGTTGGCGAAACGAAAACAACGATTAGCGTCTTTACACGCGCTACTTTTCGCACCCGATCAGTTGGGCACCCTTCAATATTCCTTTTTTCGGATATGCTAAAACACGCATAGGCACAGTACGGTGGTGAGGTCTGGTGACCCAGTTAATGTGTTATTGAGAAATTATATTGATATAATTGCTTATGAGATTCGCGTTTGATTTGAATATTCATACTCGTATTGTTACGTTTTATTCACCGCTAATATTTGTTGAGCATCGTTCCTGTCGTATTGTGTACTTCCCCATATTTTATTTTAGTGGTAGGTTAGCGCGGATTTTGGGGCGCTATGAATATTGATTTTAGCGAGAATTATTTTAGGAAGAATTTTAATACAAGAGAGAAGGCTTGTATTTATTTTTGATGTATAGAGCATTTGAGATTTATTTTTAGGTGTTGTATTTATTCGAGAGACTTGTTGTATTTATTTGAAGAATTGAGATTTGTAGTTCTCTTTTGTTGTTGCGGGGTTTGTTTTAGATGCTCTATACCTTGTGATATTATGGATTTGGTTAGTTTTATCGATGAGTAGCGCTCCGTTCGCTCTCCCCGGGTGGGCGGGGTGTTACAGAATGGTATCAGAGCTTAAGTATACGACCACGCTCGGGTCTTTGGTTTTGGGTCTGTTGTGTTTTTGCTGCGCGTATTTTTGGAGATAGAATCTTTAGATGATCGTTTCGTGTTAGGCATCTAGATTAGATGTGAGGAATTTATTTTTGGTGACGAGTTTATTTTTGGAGATTGTTGGCCTGATTTTTGAGAGTTAGGCATTCGGTGAATTTCGAGGGCGAAATTCCATTGTTAGTGGGGAAGTGTAACAACCCGCATAATTTTTGGGGAATTTTCAAAATAAAGAGGAAAAATAAATTTTGAGATAAAATTATTTTTATTGCTCAAATATGTTGGTTATGATTTTAGAAGAATAAAACTTCAAGCGGAATTGAAATCGGGGTTAAAACGGATTTTATATGAATTTTTTAAATATTTTGCCTTATGGTATTTTTTAGGAAAACTGACAGATTTTAGGCATGATTGATCGATCGATAATTTTTATAGATCGATCGATGGTCCCAGAAAACGTGAACAATAAGTATTTTTGAGGAGTTGTGGTTTGATTCAAACTCTTATATTTTTACCTTATAAAAAGGGATCGTTGGCTATTGTTTTGGAACAGCCTTGGGTCACAAAAATACTCCGAAAACATATTTTTATTTCCTCTCTTTTTATACACAAACAGGCCCTTTAATTTATGCATTCAACCTTAGGTTTTTGGAGGTGTTTTTGGGGCTATTTTGAGGTTGTTCTTGGAGGAGTTCTTGGTGATCTTTGAGGACTGTTTTTGGTGGCTTAATCTGTGTTTCTGGGCAGATTGTTATTGGTATATTTTGGTGGTTTAAGGTATGGGGTTTTACACAATATGCTCATTAATCTCGCGAGTATTATTCTCGTTGTTTTCTAGTGATTATTGACTCATAAATCGAATTGCTAAATTCATTGGAATCTGGAAATATTTGTTGGAATCTAACTTCGATTCATGTGGTATTATATTTGGTGTTGAGCATGTTGTCATGAGATTTTAATATGGCACGGAGGTTGGGCACCCTTCAATATTCCTTTTTTGGGATATGCTAAAACACGCATAGGCACAGTACGGTGGTGAGGTCTGGTGACCCAGTTAATGTGTTATTGAGAAATTCTATTGATATAATTGCTTATGAGATTCGCGTTTGATTTGAATATTCGTACTCGTATTGTTACGTTTTATTCACCGCTAATATTTGTTGAGCATCGTTCCTGTCGTATTGTGTACTTCCCCATATTTTATTTTAGTGGCAGGTTAGCGCGGATTTTGGAGCGATATGAAGATTGATTTTAGCGAGAATTGTTTTAGGAAGAATTTTAATACAAGAGAGAAGGCTTGTATTTATTTTTGATGTATAGAGCATTGGAGATTTATTTTTAGGTGTTGTATTTATTCGAGAGACTTGTTGTATTTATTTGAAGAATTGAGATTTGTAGTTCTCTTTTGTTGTTGCGGGATTTTTTTTAGATTCTCTATACCTTTTGATATTATGGATTTGGTTAGTTTTATCGATGAGTAGCGCTCCATTCGCTCTCCCCGAGTGGGCGGGGTGTTACAGAATGGTATCAGAGCTTAAGTATACGACCACCCTCGGGTCTTTGGTTTTGGGTCTGTTGTGTTTTTGTTGCGCGTATTTTTGGAGACAGAATCTTTAGATGATCGTTTCGTATTAGGCATCTAGATTAGATGTGAGGAATTTATTTTTGGTGACGAGTTTATTTTTGGAGATTGTTGGCCTGCTTTTTGAGAGTTAGGCATTCGGTGAATTTCGAGGGCGAAATTCCATTGTTAGTGGGGAAGTGTAACAACCCGCATAATTTTTGAGGTATTTTCAAAATAAGGAGGAAAAATAAATTTTGAGATAAAATTATTTTTATTGCTCAAATATGTTGGTTATTATTTTAGAAGAATAAAACTTCAAGCGGAATTGAAATCGGAGTTAAAACGGATTTTATATGAATTTTTTTAATATTTTGCCTTATGGCATTTTTTAGGGAAACTGTCAGATTTTAGGCATGATCGATCGATCGATGATTTTTATAGATCGATCGATGGTCCCAGAAAACATGAACAAGAAGTAGTTTTGAGGAGTTGTGGTTTGATTCAAACTCTTATATTTTTACCTTATGAAAAGGGATCGTTAGCTATTGTTTTGGAACAGCCTTGGGTCACAAAAATATTCAGAGAACATATTTTTATTTCCTATCTTTTTATACACAAACATGCCCTTTAATTTATGCATTCAACCTTAGGTTTTTGGAGGTGTTTTGGGGGCTATTTTGAGGTTGTTCTTGGAGGAGTTCTTGGTGATCTTTGAGGACTATTTTTGGTAGCTTAATCTGTGTTTCTGGGCAGATTGTTGTTGATATCTTTTGGTGGTTTAAGGTATGGGGTTTTACACAATATGCTCCTTAATCTCGCGAGTATTATTCTCCTTGTTTTCTTGTGATTATTGACTCATAAATTGAATTGCTAAATTCATTGGAATTTGGAAATATTTTTTGGAATCTAATTTCGATTCATGTGGTATTATATTTAGTGTTGAGCATGTTGTCATGAGATTTTAATATGGCATGGAGGTTGGGCACCCTCCAATATTCCGTTTTTAGGATATGCTAAAAAAAAGCATAGGCGCGGTACGGTGGTGAGGCCTGGTGACCCAGTTAATGTGTTGTTGAGAAATTATATTAATATAATTGCTTATGAGATTCTCATTTGGTTTGAATGCTCGTACTTGTATTGTTACGTTTTATTCACCACTAATATTTGTTGAGCATCGTTCCCGTCGTATTGTGTACTTCCCCATATTTTCTTTTAGTGGCAAGTTAGCACGGATTTTGGGGGGCTATGGAGATTGATTTTAGCGAGGATTATTTTGGGGAGAATTTTAATACAAGAGAGAAGACTTGTATTTATTTTTTATGTATAGAGCATTGGAGATTTATTTTTAGATGTTGTATTTATTCGAGAGACTTGTTGTATTTATTTGAAGAATTGAGATTTATAGTTTTCTTTTGTTGTTGCGGGATTTGTTTTAGATACTCCATACCTTGTGATATTGTGGATTTAGTTAGTTTTATCGATGAGTTGCGCTCTGTTCGCTCTCCCCGGGCGGGCGGGGTGTTACAACACGAGCATCGAGTATTGACCCTATATTTGTCCCATGTTGGGGAGTAACTTTGTGATGGGCTGCCGATTCTGCAGAGTGCGGCTACCCAAGCTTCCATTATTCAATTACACTCAACATATATCTAATGGTTCCCTCACAACATACCGCTTGACCGAATTCTTGGAGGGAGATATATAGCAAGACCTTATTCAAGTACATCGACTATATCAAATTCTCTCTCACACATACTATCACCACGAGGTATATCATGAGGCAATTCATGTACCCTTGGGTATTGTAACGTCTTTAGCCTTGCCCTAAGTGATGGGCAAGTTTCCTTCATCTCCCACAATAAAATTAAAATGTAAACTTTGTACAAGTACATAATTGGCTATATTCCAATGACAAAATATTAATTTATTGAGTTAATCAAGTCAAATAGACTTGATTCGTATTGAGTGAGGCGCAATCTAGAATAGGTTAGATGTACCTATAAAATGAAGATTGAAGATCAAGTAACCCAACTAAATTTTGAAATATTCCATAGCCACACGTCCAATTGAATATTAAAAATGTATCATTTTACTTGATTGTGTTATTATAAGGATAATCACACATATGCGCATTTTTCTTAAAATGATGTCTTTCAAATTACACTTGTTTTCAAAATATGTGAGGATTTCAAATAAAAGGGGATTTAAGTGACTTTTCTAAAAGTCATAGATTTTAAATCATTTTGAAACATTTTGGAGATTGGCTAAAGTTTCATTTTAATGATGGTATTGAATTTGTTTAGGATGATTCAGTTGATGAGAGTCATGATAATGCAAACTATGATGATGTTGATAATGATGGAGACAATGCTTCAAATGTGGATGACATATTGGATGATTAGATTTTTCTAGATTTTCATCTTTTTATTCATGTTATTCATTTTTTATGTACCGCCTCTAGTACTTGATACATTTCTGATCTGTATATTTTTGGGGTACTTCTGTTAATCTATTTTGTTATTTGATACTTGTCCCTTTATTTTGGTACTTTTGATGCTTGGATGGCTTTATGGATATATGGTTTTATGGGTATTTTTTCCTTTATCCATGATAATATGCTTTAATGTTCCATATTATTATCCCATGAAGTCTATTCATATTCACATTGCCAGTATGATGTTTTGGTTATCACATTATTATGCTTTCATATTTGATATCATTCATTATATAGTATATGTTTGTGTGACACTTATATTTTGATGTTCTGATTTACATATTCGTATGCTCATTGTGATGATTTCCTTAATATAGTTTGGTAATTCACATTGCTTTCTCGATTTTGCTTTGCTATTTTCTCATGCTTTGTGACTTTGTATGCCCTGCCACACCTGTAATCTATGATTTATACTTCTCTTTGAATTTTTTGCATCAAAAAAGGGTAGAAAACTTTGTTCACCTTAGATTAAGGGGGAGTAAAATTTCTATGTAAATTGTACTGTCATTTACTAAGGGCGAGAAAGTATTGTCTATGATAGGGGGAGTTTATTACTTATTTATCTTTCCTATTACATATATGTTATCACTTGGATGATTTACACTTTGGTATTATTTAGTGTACTGATTAAATATTGATTTACTTGCTCACAAGTTCACATTTTTCTATCACGTTGATACTCATCAAATTATTCCCAAGTAGGGGGGATATGTCTTTGTGCATATTATCCTGCATGATGATTTTTTAATTTCGTGTGATTTCAGGAATAACATTGTTGATTCTGACTTTTGCCCGTGTTTAGAAATTACATTTACATTATTTTCTTGGTCTTATGAATTTTGGACATTACTTCTTACCGAGTTCATTATATGGCTAGTGTAGTGTTTGTCTTATAGGGGTAATAAATATCTTTTGGGGTTTATGGGATTTTTTCACGAAATAGCCAAAGGAGGAGGTTGAAAATTTAAAATTTATATTATATAATTGGTTATATTCTCGTGACAAAACAATGAGTCGTTGAGTCAATCAAGTAAATTCGACATGATTCGTATTAAATGAGGCGCGATATAGACTAAGTTATATGTACCTAGAACATTAAGATTGAAGATCAAGTATCGTCGTTCAATTTTGACAAATTCCATAGTCACAAATTCAATCGAGATTGAAGATGTATCCTTTTATTTGTTTGTGTTATTACAAGGCTAATCACACACGTGCACGTTTTTCTTAAAATGCTTTTTTTCAAATTTCACTTATTTTCAAAATGTGTAAGGATTTGAAATAAAAACGGATTCAAGTGAATTTTCTAAAATTCTCAAAAATTTCAAAATGTTTTCAAACATTTTGGAGATTGGCTAAAGTTTCATTTTTATTTGGAAGCACTTTCAATGGTCTTTTGAAAAGGACTATTCGAACAAACACTTTTGGTGGGTTCATTCATAGCTCCATTTGCAAGGCTCTTTTTTGAGCCCGTGCATACGGCCAATGGTCGAAGTCCATACTGGACATCATCGTGTGAACGATTAAATCTAACCATGCACCTTAAACGGCCAAATTTTTAAAAGTCTCTATAAAAAGCCATTTTCTAATACTTGATTCCAATAACACTTCTCTAAGAAATATTTCGAGGTAAAGATATTTGCACTTGTTCCCTCGTCTTAAAGATAATTATATCACCACTTTTAATCTACTGACTTTATGAGTGGATTTTCTGTGAGTTAGTTCAGGTCACACAATATCCTTCGTAATTCTAATCATTTGATTGGTCAATTGATGCGATCAAGTACTACACGGTCTCAAATTATAAGTGATTTAACTCACTAAATTAAATGGAGCATGATGTGATTTCGAGGAGAAGAATGGTCTTTATAATTCGCATCGCGGAGCGCGAAGTAGATTCGTATTTTTCTATGGGGAATGTTTGAAGTTCATAGGTAATTACTCATGAGGGTGTAGTAGGGGTATAAATAAATTAACCCCGTACAATTGATAAAATGAGGCTAAGTGATTTATAAAAGCCCTATTGATATTCGGGCACTACACTGACAGCAATATTATTGCGCATGACTAATATATCGCATATATCGCGGATCTGACGAATTAAACTAGACAATAATCTAGTAGTGATTTGAACCAATTATTTGAGATACCACCACATATATTGTGACAAAGTGGTACCATAAATATTGGACATTTGGCTCCACAAAAGAGATGACATGTGTTAAACCCCACTTGGGGTATTTTGGCTATAAAAAGAGGGCTTCCCCTCATTTTATAGGGATGATGGTCTTGGGGGAAAGGTAAGGAGAACAAATCTAACTCTTCTCCTCCACGAACCTCTTGAGCTCCATCATGGGTTTGATAGTGACGAGCGAATTTTCATGGTTTCATCATGAGTTTTACATATTTGACACGGTATATGAGCGTTTGGTGGTGGCTATCCGGATGTGGCACCCCCCCCCCCCCCCCACGCACCAAAAATACCAAAACCATACGAGAATTGAGTTTTTTGGCATATCGTACGGACCCTCTAACTACGCAAATTTTGATTTCGTGAAGAGACGAATACGTAGGCGTAATAACGTTGCTCAAGTCTAAAACACGCTAAATGCGATGCTTCCCCATATGATGATGTTGTAATAGAAGTATGAATTTTCTTTACTTTCCATTGTCTTGAGATAAAAGACAAAACAAATAAAAGATGGGGAAAGTGTTGTATGATGTAATATTTAGTTGCATAGGAGCCTGAGTAATAAGCGTGCTCAGATCTGGTCATGAAATAGCCATCATTGTCGAGGCATCACCAAAATAGACTCCAGAATTCTTCAACATAGCCATCGATTGGTTCACATATGTCACTGACTACATGACATTATTTCCAGCGAAGTGACAGGGATCAAGAAAATTTCCTGTAAAACCTAGAGCATGGATACAGAGTTTGCATACAAACCTTACCAATATTATGGTAAGTTTCCCATAGGGGTGCATTATAGCTTCGAGAAACCTTATCGATATTGGGGTAAGTCTCCCAAAGTGGGGCGTTATAGCTTCGAGACACCTTACTGATATTGTGGTAAATCGCCCAAAGTGGTGCATTATAGCTTCGAGAAACCTTACCGATATTGGGATAAGTCACCTAAAGTGGTGCATTATAGCTTCGAAAAACCTTAACGATATTGTGGTAAGTCGCCCAAAGTGGTGCATTATATCTTCGAGAAACCTTTCCGATATTGAGGTAAGTCACACAAAGCGGTGCATTATAGCTTTGAGAAACCTTAGAGATATTGTGGTAAGTCACCCAAAGCGGTGCATTATAGCTTCGAGAAACCTTACCGATATTGTGGTAAGTCGCCCAAAGTGGTGCATTATAGTTATGAGAAACCTCGACCTATATGGAAGTCCCAGTTTTACTTAAAGCGCCTTTATAGTTGCTCGACTAAGTAAAATTGGGCATTCACCAAACCCCAATTTGCCTAAAGCACCTTTACGGTTGCTCGACTAGGTAAATTATTGTCCCTTAAAAGTCCCAGTTTACTTAAAATGACTATATGGAACAGCGACTAAGTAAATTGGGCATTCTCGAATCCCCAGTTTGCCTAAAACACCTTTATGGTCGCTCGACTAGGTAAATTGTCATCTTTTAAAACTCCTAGTTTACTTAAAGGGCCTATATGGAACCTCGACTAAGTAAATTGGGCATTCTCGAATCCCCAATTTTCCTAAAGCACCTTTATAGTTGCTCGACTAGGTAAATTGTTGTCGCTTAAAAGTCTTAGTTTACTTAAAGGGCCTATATGGAACCTCGACTAAGTAAATTGGGCATTCTCGAAGCCCCAGTTTTTCTAAAGCACATTTATGGTTGCTCGACTAGGTACACTGAGGACGCTTAAAAAATCTTGTCAAGCGATTTTCATTGTTAAGTCACATATTTTGGTGGCGTTTGCGAAAATCTTAATAAGTGGTTTTCGTTGTTAAGTCACATATTTTGGTGGAGTTTGCAAAAAATCTTAACAAGTGATTTTCATTATTAAGGTCACATATTTGGGTGGAATTTGTGAAAAAATCTTAACAAATGGTTTTCATTGTTAAGTCACATATTTAGGTGGAGTTTGCAAAAAATATTAACAAGTGTTTTCAATATTAAGTCACATATTTTGGTGGAGTTTGCGAAAAATCTTAACAAGTGGTTTTCATTATTAAGGTCACATATTTAGGTGGTATTTGTGAAAATATCTTAACAAGTGGTTTTCATTGTTAATCCACATATTTAGGTGGAGTTTTCAAAAAATCTTAACAAGTGGTTTTCATTGTTAAGGTCACATATTTTTGGTGGAGTTTGGAAAAATCTTAACACGTGTGTTTTCATTGATAAAGTCACCTCGTAGGTGTGAATTTGTGAAAAAGCTTTAACAAGTGGTATTCATTGTTAAGAAGTTATATTTTCCTTCTTATTCTTCGTTATAACTCATAGTGTTCAATCACATAAAAAGAATTATCATAAGATTCTTCAAAAATAACCCATACGATCAAAGCCTAAAATGTGAGATATGAGATATAAGTATACCATCAAACTGAAATGAGATAAAAGATTATTACCCATGATCCACAGGTTGATCGAATGTATAAAAACTGGCTAAAGGAATGAGGGCAACCCCCAAAATACTCCTCCAAAGCGAAAAACGGAAGTGGCAATGATTGCCCTCAAAATTATATGGACATATACACATGGTTTAGATCGAACGTGATCACATAATGGCTTAAACAAAACATAGTGAAAGATGTTTCGTACACATAGTTAATATGTCTTAGCCAAAGAATCACCACACCAACCAAGCGTACGAGGGGGCAAATGTAGTAGGGGCTTAAATAAATTAACCCCGCACAATCGATAAAATGAGGCTAAGTTATTTATAAAAGCCCTATTGATATTAGGGCATGACACTGACTGCAAATTTATTGCGCGTGAATAATATACTGCGTATATCATGGGCCTAATGGATTAAACTAAATAATACTCTAGTAGTGATTTAAATCAATTATTTGAGATACCACAACATATATTATGATAAGTGGCACCATGAATATTGGAAATTTTCCGCCACAAAAGAGATGACATGTGTTAAACCCCACTTGGGGTATTTTGGCTATAAAAAGAGGGTTTCCCCTCATTTTATAGGGATGATGATCTTGGGGGCAAGGTAAGGATAACAAATTTAACTCTTCTCCTCCATGAACCTCTTTAGATCCATCACATGTTTGATAGTGATGAGCGAATTTTCACGGTTTCATCACGAGTTTTACGTATTTGACACGGTATATGGGCATTTGGAGGCAGCTAGCCGGATTTGGAACCCCCCCATGCACCAAAAACACTAAAACCATATGAGAACCGAGTTTTTTGACATATCGTACGAACCCTCTAACTACGCAAACTTTGATTCCGGGAAGAGATAAATACGTAGGCGTAACAACGCCTCAAGTCTAAAACACGCTAAATGCGATGCTTCCCCAAATCTGGACCACTCTCTTATAGAGGTAATGAGTGAGAGGTAAGTTCTCACTTTGTATTAAACTTTTTTCAAGTTGAAATAGAAATTGGAGTGAGTTTGAGTTTTTTTTACCCCATGTGTGGGGGGTGTTTCCCAATAAATTCTATTTCATGTTGTTTTGTGTTTATCTCTACACAATTGATTTCACACACATCACATAATTTAGTTCACATCTTGAGAATTGATTTAATATTGATGTTTTAGATCTAGGTTTGTTTAACTAGACTCGCTTAATTCAAGTGTTTTGTCTATGTTCAAATGTTTTTTAGAAGATTGAAATCAAATCAAGTGTTAGAAATTTGAGTTCATGAAAATAATTTTGAAATCATGAAAAATTGGTCAAGTTTGCTACTAACCTATTCACCCCTCTCTAGGTTACTCATTAGTAACTGTGTCAGGACACATAATTTAGTCCTCAATTGGTATCAGTGTGTGGTTCTTATTGTTTAAGGACTAACGTGCTTGAGTTGATCTTTTTGTGTGTGATATTTGTAGTTTTTGCTACTTGTGATTTTATCTCATCTTGTTCATTTATTTTTATGGATCAATTTTGTGATTCTAGTTATACTACCTGTCCTCCTCACTTTGATGGATGAAACTATGGTCATTGTAAGGTTAAAATGAGAACACATCTTAGATCTATACATGAGAGAGTATGGATGAGTGTTAAGGAAGAATGGATTTACCCAACCATTGAAGAAAATGAGGTTAGAGTTGATAAACCAACTATATTGTTGACGGATGCTAAATTTATTGATTTTAATTTCAATTCGTTCGGGTTGAATGAACTTTTTGGATCGATTTTTACTCAATAGTATAACTGAATCTTGAATTGTGAACAAGAGAAAGAAGATTGGGATATTTTGCATGTTGCTCGTGAGGGGACTTCAAATGTGAAGAAAGCGAAATTGCAACACATTACCACGATGTTTAAGAGAATGCGAATGGAAGAGATTGAACATTCAATTAGTATTACATTAGGCTAATAGAAGAAATTACAGTTTTGTTAACACTAAGATAACTACATTTTCTGAAAATCCTAGTGATGATATCTAATGGCAAATGGATGATTTGATGCGTAAAATGGATTTATTTGTGTGAGACAATAGTGAGGATAGAGGTAACATTCCTAGAGCTAGACACCAAACTCAATTTTCAAGGACTGTGAAAAAGAATCCTAGGAGGGAAGATTAGTTGATACTTAGAAACGTTAGGGGTAGGCCAAGGAACACACAAAAATTCAAAGTTAGCTTGTGAAAGAATGAAAACAAAGTTGAATCGAGTGGAATCAAGTTTGCCCGACCCATTGACCTGAGGGGTGAACAATCCATCACTACTTAAAACAATAGTTTTATTAAGATGACTATGTTCTCATAGGTTTCCATTCGTAGTTCATTTTTTATTTGCGGGGAAGCAAGTCTTTTATGGGTGAGAGTATTCTTTGAGGGTTTCTTTATATTTTTGGTTGAGATTATTCATGCATATATGTATTCTATATGTATTTGCTTTATGTACATTAATTTCTTGTCTTAAACATGCTTCTGTATATATTTATACATTATTCTTATTTAAAAAGGCAAAAATATTTTATGTTTATTCGTTTTGTTATTTATGGGGTTATGTCACTGATTCAATATGATTTGATGTTGGATTTAACTTAATAAGGATTGGAAATTGAATATTAAACCATTTTATATTTTAATGCTGGATTGATTCAGTTGTTAGTTCAAATTCAATTGAAAGATCATGATTGTAACTTGTTGGGATCTATAGCACTTGATTTCAGACTACTAGCACGTGCATGTCACTTATTTCATATGATTCTTATCAAGTTAATCTTACTTTTTGTGCTTAACTTCATCATGATCAAATCTTAATTTCATAATGGTTTTGAAAAAAATGTGTTCTCTATATGCAAGAAATTTAAGCGTTTCTTACTTTGGTGGAGTTGAAAATTGATCATTTTTATTAGCATTGATAGGGGCTACCTCTAGGAGTGATTACACTCATCTTGAAAAAATCAAATGTGTTTGGATAGGTGTCATCTTGGCATGTGAAAAGTAATGGCTAAAGACAAAATGTGTTGAAAAGATCCATAAGACAAGTGCTTGAACTGGAAGGAAAAACAAGATAAGACTAAGCATTTAAAAAATTAATTTATTATTAGATGGCATTCAAAAGATGTTTAATAACATATGCTTGAGGGAGTTATAATGGGTTGAAAATAACATTTTTGACAATTTGGATATTGATATAATGATTGTATTTTAGGCATATTTAATAATGTCTTATATGATTTGGTTATGTGTATTCATGTTGATTATGCGATTTTATTTTTCATGTGAATTATGCCTTGAATTACATTACATAGTTGCAAAATATTGATTTAATGAACATTTTATTCATATATGTTGAATTGATTAAATTCATTTGATTTTGTCTTTCAATTCATATTTTTCTAATCAATATTTAATGTAAATGTCTATATAAAATCTTTGAATCACTAGTTGCCTAATCACTATTATACCTTGCACTTTTAGAGTGTGCATATGTATATGTGTGTGTGATTTGTCCATTTTTATTGTTTTGAAAATTTTATCCCATTATTAAAGCTTTTAATGTCAAATTAAATGATATTCATGCATCTGGATTTCATTCATACTTATGAGAGGTTATGAGTTGATATTACAAATTTCTTTGGGGTTAAAGCTGAATTTTACAAAATTTGGTTTGTTCTGTGTATCATCCCCACGGTACACAATTGAGGGAATTCTCACAAACCCATGCGAACTATCAAGTCTATTTATTCAAACGGTGTCAGGTTTTTTTTAAAGGATTGGTTGCTTATTTGGTCATTTCATATTCAAAAATCTTCTAGAGCCAAAAACCCTGGGCAATTTCCATCCCAGTCCCATTTTTCATACTTGTTAGTTAGATTGATCAATGTTTGGTAGGATGATTCATAGTTTTTAAACGTGTGCCCTAGGTTCGTTGGTGTAAATTTTCTATTACAATCATTGTGGTAAGTTCATAAAACCATCTTAGTTTCAGTGATTTACTCTCTCATTAGCCATTCTAGGTTGATTTCCTAGATTTTTGTGGACTGGGCATTTTATTTATGGTTTTAGTGGCTTGGAAACTCTATTTAGGGATTTCTCTATGATTGTCTCTATACATTTGATTTAGGGTCACAGTTGTTTATGAGATTTGTTGGTTATATTACATTATTGTTGTTAGTTCTTTAGCCTATTCTAGATGCCGTGAGAAAAGAGAAATTCGAGGATGAATACCTATCCACCATGAGACATTAGAAGTTTGAGACTCCACGTTACCTCCTAGACCGTCTAGGAAACTTAGACAAGAAGCCTAAGGTGCCTCTCATTCAATTCCTATTGCTCCTATAGATGCTTTTAGGATTCATTTTTACTAGAGATGGCTCTTCTTTATCTTTTGTTTATTTGGCATAAGCGATTGTCACAAAGAGAGATATTTCCTTAGCCAATTTAGAGTGGAGTGCAGATGGTCAATTTTTATTCACACTAATTGAGGGTATCCATGAGTTCCAATTGGTTCTGCCTTTCAGATCGACCAATACAATTCTAGTTTGCGAGTTTTACATGAACATGGTCTTATCTAAGGATGTTGAGATTGTTTCTATAATGAGAGGGACAAAGATTGTTCTATTTAAGGAGATATTAAGTACTTATTTAGGACTAGAGAGTCATGGTGCTAGTCCTGATTATATGTTGTATATTATTTCAAACAACCTTGATGACCATAATCTTGCAAATTTTCTAGCTAGTCGTGAGGCCCAATGGGTTCATCCTTTATTTCGACAGGCCGATATGGATTGTTGATATTTATTTGTACACCTTTTTATTGTGTAAAACCTCATTACTTGACACAAGACTCGAGATTTTTCTTACTATACGGGTATGTTAATTTATTATTTACCTCATCATCAGTCCATCAACTATCCTGAGCTCATCATTACGACTATGAGGAAAGTGTGCACCAAGTCTACAGACCTCGCTTTACTGTACGGGAGATTCATCATGGGTAATCTGTACTAGTTAGGTGTTCCTCATTTGACATCTGACACCGATGCACATATCATGAACGCACTTTCTTTTATAAGTTCCCACCATTCGAGAGAATAGATTATGCATCGACAGGCCCCTCTAGCTACACAAGTACCTTCAGATTTTCAGATAATTCCCGGTTGTCACAGTCAGTGGACATTCATGTCATTCTGAAAATACAGTCCCATTATGTTGTATGCTTAGGCAAGGATGGTATTGCAAACAAAAAATCTATTTTAAAATTTTTCAATTTTAAAAATCAGAAACGGATTAAATCCAATTAAAACTCGTTCACCAAATTAAACCGTTTTGTTGTGAAAACAAATTTACATGATTTTATCTTTCTAATCTAAAATATGCATATAGTTGATAAGAAGATAAAATAAATAAATCTAACACAGCATGCCGATGTACGAGGAAAACCACAAAGGAAAAAACCTCGGATGGCCCAACCAAATAGTACACTATGATAAGGTTTTCTAAAGATAAACATTTTATTTCTTCAACGAATTGCCTCCCTCGCAATCCTTGACGCTCTTCAGTCTTTAACCTCTCCTAAATAATGCAATGCAGGAGTCCACCCACGCAAGATGCCATAACGTGCGAGTTCACGCATCTCGGTATCCACCGATGAGGCTTATCATTTATCTACTGAATCGAAACACGAAATCCACTACTTCTTCACCACAACACTACAAACAGCACATACAGAGTCCACCGCACGAAACACGTTCTCTCAATTTGAGGAGAAAAAAACTTTGGTTCCTATACTTAATATATCAAAGAATAAGAAATATAAATCTTGTATCTTTAAATGTAATGGGTGAAAGTAGGGTTTTAGAACTTCAATAAACAGGTAAGAAATTTCTTTTCGCCAAAAGTCATTTAAAAATCTGAGTCTAACATGCCTAAAATAGTGAAAATACGAATTTTGAGGTGGAAAACTTATTCAAATGAGAATACACAGTTCGTTCAAACGAGAATGAGTTTTCGTTCTAATGAGAAAATTATATGAACATTCCAACAAGATTCCAACCTCATTCTAACAAGATCAAGGGCATTATAACGAAACTGCCTTTTTTTTCTAATGAGTTTCGAATCTCATTTTAACGAGATTAGAACCAAAAAATAGTTTTCTTCAAAAAAAACATTTTAAAAATAATTCTAAATGATTTTGTTCAAAAATAAATACCCATAAAAAATACCCAAGGACCATATTCCAAAATGCATTCATACCTGGGAGGTACTCGGTAAATATGAAGACAAACTTGGCACTAAACACGGCACGATGCGTATCAACTTTGAAGCTTTACCGTTATATCTTCACCAAATATGCCATAGGCAATGCAAAGCCTAATTTATGACTCAAATATCTTTTTCGAAATTAAGTCATTTACAAAACAAATTACTCAATTGGAAATGTATCCATACATATCCCAGTATTCTTTAATCATAGATCATTTTTTATGGGTCATTACAACATTACTAGTATTCGCGTCAACATTAACTTCATGACCGACTACCTTCGATAATCACACTTGCTTTCGAATTTTGATCCAAAGGTTCCTGCTCCTGCTCCTCCCACACTCGCAGATGATGATGTTCATGTTGCTGATGATAGTGTTGATGTTGATGAGGATGACACAATTGATGAGAATAATGATGATGCAAACGATGATGATATTAATAATGATGGAGACAATGTTCCATATGTGGAAGACATGTTGGATGATTAGCTTTTTTTCTAGTTATTCATGTTATTCATTTTTAATGTACTGCATGTGGTACTTGATACATCTTTGTTCTGTATATTTTGGGGGTATTTTTGTAGTTATATTTTTCAGTTGGATAATTGTACCTTTATTTTGATACTTTTGATGTTTGGATAACTTTATGGATATATGGTTTTTATGGGTATTTTTTCCTTTATCCATGATAATAGGCTTTATTGTTCCATATTATTATCCCATGAAGTCTATGCATGTTCACAATGCTAGTATGATGTTTTGGTTATCACATTATTATGCTTTCATATTTGATATCATTCATTATATTATATATGTTTATGTGACTCTTATATTATGATGTTTTGATTTACATGTTCGTATGGTCACTGTGTTGATTTCCTTGATATAGCTTGGTAATTCACATGCTTTATAGATTTTTCTTTTCTAGTTTCTCATGCTTTGTGACTTTGGATGCCCTACTACACCCGTTATCTATGATTTAAACTTCTCTTTGAATTTTTTTCATGTTGAAACGGGTAAGAAAACTTTGTTCACCTTGGATTAAGAGGAAGTAAAAATTCTATGTAAATTTCATTATCACTTATTAAGGGGGAGAAAGTAATGTCAATAATAGGGGGAGTTTATTACCTATTTAGCTGGCCTATTATATACATGTTATCACTTGGATGAGTTTCACTTTGGTATTATTTGGTATATGGATTATATATTGATTTACTTGCTCACATGTTCACTTTTTTTGTAACATATATATTTTGATACTAAGCAAGGGGGGATGTATCTTTATTCACGCTTGACTACGTGATGCTCTTGTTTTATTATGTGATTTCAGACATAGCATCGTTGATTTCAACTCTAGCATGTATTCAAACATGGCCTTTGCATTGTCATCTTGGTCTTATGGATTTTGGATATTACTTTCTACTACACTGACTATACGGATAGTGAAGCATTTGTCTTATAAGGGTAATAAGGATTTTTTTTTGGATTTTTGGGAGTTTTCCATGGAATATACAAGGGGGAGATTGAATATGTACACTTTATATTACTATATAATTGTCTATATTCCCGTGACAAAACATTGAGACGATGAGTCAATCCATAAAATCTACTCTATTCGTATTGAGTGAGGCATAGTGTAGACTAGGTTAGATACCTAGAAGATGAAGATTAAACATCAAGTACCTATGATTAATTTTAAAGAATTCCATATCCACACATTGAATTGACTATTGAAGATGTACCACTTTACTTAATCGTGTTATTATAAAGCTAGTCACACACAAGCATGTTTTTTTTAAGTGATTTTTTTTCAAATTGCACTTGTTTTCAAAATGTGTGAGGATTGGAAAAAAAGGGACTCAAGTGACTTTTATAAAAGTCTTAGAGATTTTAAAATGTTTTGAAACATTTTCGATATTGACTAAAAGTTTCATTTTTGTTTTGAAAATCTTAAAATGGTCTTTTGAACTGGGCAGTTCGAATGGACACTTCTGGTGGATGTGCGCTTGACTCCATTTTCACGGATCCTTTTTGAGACTGTGCTCACGGCCAATGGTCGAAGTTCGTAATGGACATCATCGTGCAAACAGTTGAATTAAACCGTGTGCACGAAACGACCAAATTTTTAAAAGAATCTATAAATAGACATTTCCCATTCTCATTTGAGATAGGTATGAATATCTCATCCCAAAAACACTAAACTAAGAATATTTCGAGGTAAAAAGCATTATATATTGCTTTCAAACCATTTTCACTTGTTTCCTCTTTTTTAGATAGAATTAAATCACTACTTTTGATCTCATGACTTTGTGAGTGAATTTTTTGTGAGATGGATCAGATCACAGACTAGACTTTGTAATTCAAATCATTTGATTTGTGGATTGATACTATCAAGTACTCAACGATCTAAAATTGGAGGTGATTTGATTCATTGGACGAATTGGAGTATGACGTGATTCCAATGAGAAGATTGGATTTTCTCATTTACTTCGTGGAACTCGAAGTGTATTTTTATTCGTCTACGGGAAATGTTCGAATTTAATTTGTTAATACTTGATAGGGCACGAGTGAGACATACTTTCTTGCTTTGTATAAAACTATTTTCAAGTATAAATATAAATTGGAGTGCGTCTGAGGTTTTTTAACACTATATGGGGGGGTCCTCGTAAATTATATCGCATTTTATTTGTGTTCATTTCAACACTTTGATCTCATACACTTCACATAATTTAGTTTACAACTTGAGAATTGTTAGAATATTATTCAAGTGTTGTAGATCTAGGTTTGTTTAACTAGACTCACTTAATTCATGTGTTTTTGTGTGTGTTCAAATCATTTGGAGAATATTAAAATCAAATCAAGTGTTTAGAATTTGAGTTTGTAAAAACTATTTTGAAATCATGAAAAATTGGTCAAGTTTGATAACTAACCTATTCAACCCTTTCTAGGTTAGTTCATGAGTAATTACATTAAACAAGCAATCTTATTAGGTTCCTGCCCTTAAATGGACCTTGGCCTCATAATCAGAGTTGATATTTCTTCTCATTCGCCATAATTGTTAAAGCATGAAATAATAAATCTCATATTAATTTAGTAAACCACAGTCCTTACAATATTCATTAGATAATTTCCTTGGTTCGATACATGATAAGCTTTACAATTAAACAAAGTTAAACAAAGTACTATCCATAACTAGATATAGGATTTCTTAGCCAAAGTCTGCCCTAACTCAAAATATGCACGCAAGCTTTTATCTTTCACAATCTCTAATCCATTTTGTGGCCTCTCATCCTACGAAAATCAAGGAATAAATGGATGATCTAAAGGTTAAATCAAATGTCCCCAGCCCACTTGTCGATGTTAGTAATCACAGGATTATGCATATAGTAGCAGAACTACGATTTATCCCAAGAAATAAGATAATGCATTGCAATGCTTAAGTAACAAATATAAGAGAGAAAATTAATTATTAATACCGTAGTTTCACGCTCAACAATGAAACATTTTTTTAAGGTCTCAAACCTCCCTCGATAGATAAATCTAATATCCCAAGGTTCAATCTCCCTAGACCATCAGTCTCAGACTTCCCCTAAGACTTTATATCCCTTGGTTCGCCCAATCATCTATGGCCCTTTGTTTTGACATTATACATCACTACTCCGCGACCCTATCATGGGTTCCTTTCAACCAAGTCATGCCATAGACCGCTACCTCCTTTCCTACCCAATTATAAGATAAGTAATTTGCGGTATGCTGTAAGATCCACAACCTTAGTCGATCTCTTTCAAGGTGTAATCCCTAACCTAGGATCAATCTCCCTAGACTAACCATTTTGTGTCAAGCATAAAATAATAGGTCACTCTACACATAATTCCTTGGCCTGGTACATCGAATGCCATAACCTTAACATTAAGATACAATAAGCACATAACAAAATAAGGCACAAAATTATACTTCCTAAGTCTGTGGCCTTAAAGAAAGAGTTAGAAATATTGATCTCTAAAAAATAACGGGTATTTTAGTAAAAGGAAGATTTTATCTCTAAACGATCCATAACCTGGGTTTTTAAAAATCTAAATGGTATACCCTAATAATCTTCCTTAATAAATCATGAATATCTCCAATATAGTTTTATCTTTAGGAATCCAAAACCCATTCCATACAAGAAAATAAGCTTTATAATAAGAACATAAGATGAACAATAAAATTCCATGGTTAATGACCCAAAAAATCATACTCACACAAGAGGGATCATCTCATTCAACAAAATCATGGATACTAGGGTTTATAAGAAGGAAGAAAGGGGTAAGGATGGAATCCCTTACCAAGGACTTAGTTCAATGATGAACATTAGAACTTCGTCACCCTTTGACAACCTACTCCCATAGATGAACTCCTTAGCCTTAGTCTGGAAGCACCACTTTTGCCTCTCAAATTCTCACTTTCGCTATAAAGATTGTTGCAAATGATTTCTGGCAGCTTTGGAAATAGAGCCCATGTGTGTAATTTATAGAAAATGAAAGGGAACATAGGTTTTCCAATTATGTCATGACTTTTCCTAAAAGGTCCCTTCAAAAGGGCATTTAGAAGATCTAAACCTTGGTTTGCAAGAAATAAGCCAATTGGGCCACATCATTAATCCATGTGTTAGGTTTTATCTACTCCATTTAAATTATCGTGACCAAACAAGTGACCATATTAAAGAGTGACACCAATAAGGAAATGATCATGGTCTGGATCCATGCCTAAATGACTCACAATCCAGAACCGTGACCCAGTCGTAACCCTTTAGGCCTCCAATTTCCTGCCAAAATTACCACCATGATTGTCAAAGTCTATAACCATGACCCACTCGTGACTAATGTCGGTGATTTATGGTCACGGTTTAGAATTGTGACCCCAAACTCTAGTTCAAAATGTCCATGTTATTTTGGTCACGGTCCACAACCGTGATAATTTCTCGAGCATCAATTTGTCATAGTATGGGTCACGGTCTGGAACCATGACCAAGTGTAAGCAATTCATTGGTCACAGTATGGGTCACGATTCAAAACTGTGACCATGTTTTGGTCATAAATTCGAGAAGTTAGGGCTTTATTTATTTCACCAGGATACGTAACTCTTTTTATCCCCCCCTAAATGATTTTCGGTGAACCTATCACTTTTCCAAATTGGGGCTACTCTATCTCTCTCCATCGGTACATCTCTCTCTCTCTTTCTCTCTCTCTCTCTCTCTATCTATCTATCTCTCTCTTTGTGTGAATTTCAATGTGTATGTGTATTTTAGGATGTGTGTGAATGTTTCGGTGTATGTGTCTCTATTTCGGTGTGTGTGTGTGTGTGTGTGTGTGTGTATATATATATATATTGGCATAGAAAATATATATATGTGTGTGTGTGTGTGTGTGTGTGAGCGTCTATGTGTATGTGAAGAATTGATTAACATTTGGATAGACCCAAAAAATTGAAGAAATGCAACACAAATTCATACAAATTTATTGATTAATTGGTAAACTCTTAAGGCTCGTTAGGTTGACCCAAAAATTTTAAATTAGACCATTTCAACAAAAACTTGATATTGCATAATTCATAAATTTATTTTGAAAGTATAAACCTATGATGTAGAATACAATTTATACTCATTTGGGCTGTAGTTGGGTATTGGCATTGGAATTTAGGTAGGCCTAAAAAATTAAATAAACACAACACGAATTCTTACAAATTTATTGATTAATTGGTAAACTCTTAAGGCCCATTTGGCTGACCCCAAAATTGTAAATTAGCCCATTTAAAATGGGTTCATTTTCGAATTGCCTTATTATTTCTGTTTGATCGTAAGGATGAAAAACAATACACAAATAGACCCATTCATATTGATTCATAATAGAAAACTTGAGACATTATTCCATTCCTCTAACGGAATTAAAATATGTGAGAGTAGTTATTGAGAGACTACCCATAACCATAAGGGGGATTTGGAAGTCATCGGATGTTATGGCACATTTGCCACGACCCATTCAACAACCGCCCAACATTATTTTACTTGTCACATGGGTACATAAATGTGAATATATATACTTTCACACACACATATATGACATACGCGCATATCATGTATGAATGTTGCACGCACACACATACTCACATGACCACAGATACTCACGCGCACACATATACACATATACTCACATTTGCACACATATATATACACATACTTTCACACATATAACATATGAATACACACACACACACACACACACACATATATATATATATATATATATATATATATATATATAATCCCTCGTATACTCACAGGCACATACACACCCATACCTAAATACATATACTTTTACACAATCGCACATATATATTCACACAATTAATAATATATGTTTAGATTATACGCATTTGGTAACATTTTACATTAAATAATATGTTGACACATTTTTTTCTCGTTCCACGTGCCTATGCAAATGGAGATCAATTATTGAATCTCAATTGATTCAAGGTGCTTTTTTAAAGTAATTTTACTTATCTTTTCTTTTATATAATAGTCTTATATATACTTATTGGTTAATTTTTTGTTGCCATGTTCATCCCTTTATTAAGTGTTTATTGTTTAGGCGAACACAAATATATGGAAGGGCTTGAACATATGGTGGAGAGATAGTATTTTTCGATTTAATTTAATTAAAAATGAAGTTATTGGAGTTGTTAATTGTTTGTGTGTGAATATTATTGCATATAACTTCTTGGTTAACTTGTTGTGGTCGTGTTCACCCCTTCCTTAAATGGTTTATATTTGGGAGAACACAAATTGGTGGAAGGGCTTTCACAATTGGTAGACAAATAGTGATTTTAGGTTTAATTTAATTAAAATGAACTTAAATTGGACTTGTTGTGTATGATTAATCAGATAAAAAACCATAAGTAGTTTAGTATTAATTAGAGTCATTTCCTTTATGACTCATATTCACACCCTCCTTTTATATATTTTCTCAGGAAAAATGAGTCGCGGTAGTAATTACTTTCAACAAGAGTACGAGGGGTGCAATTTCACCACACAAAAACATATTTAATTAGTGCACGCTATATAGAGGTAACTCTTATTGAAAAGTATGGGAATAGAAAAATTGAATAGTTTAATTACCTTACAAATCGTGAAGTTGATCTCTCTCAAGATTACATGTTCGATCTTATTCAATTTTTCATGCCAGACTGCTGGGACGAGGAGTAGAGAATATATTTTGTCATCATAATCCTGAAAGGGCATTGATGTTGGTGACATAGTAAGAAAAGGCTAAAAATATTCAACCATTATGGATACAACTTCGTAAAGTGATCATTCACCTAAATTGTGGTGTCTCGCAACATATGCATATTACAAATGAGCTTGCAAATAAGTTAAAGAAGAAAGGATTTCGAGTTCATGTCACGGACCTTTATACGTGAATAATAAATACGCTTCTCCCCAGTTGTCCGCATGAAAATTTTAATAGATTTTTAAAAAGTAATATTGATTAGATGAAAATCAGACACATTGAGAATGTTTTAAAAGATGTTGAAAAGGTATATACATATATATAGTCGTTAACATGAATTTTATACATATGCCACTAAGTTTTTTTTAATAGTAGAAAATATCGAACAGGAATGAAAATAATCAACTAAATAGCAGACCACTGCTAACTGGGCGCTCTCCTACACCGCAACTGCAATTATTATCTCATATGGGTTATCAATACTCTACTCTACTAGAGATAAAATCTACCACTCCATTTTTGAGTCATCAAACTCAAGAACTCCCTATTAATCAAATATGCCCACCACTTGCTATCGAGGAACCACAAGAAAACCTTAAGAAGCCCATTGGGATCTCCTTGGTCGAGAATTATCCTACTAGTTATAAACCTGATGTTCGGCTTTTTAAAAACCGTATTTAGTCTCTCAGGTGACTATGGGCATCGGGGGCACAAAAAATTGGAAGAAGATTGATCCTTCCATAAAGGATGACACATGGAACCAACTTGATAAGACTTTTGAGGTTGAAAGACAGATTTCCCCAAAATGTTTCAATGCCCACTAACCAATGGAACAATTTCTTTAAAAATGAGGCCAGAGAGGGAAAACTGATTAAGAGGGAGAAAAATAAACTGAACAGGTCAAAGAAAGTTAATTTCCACAAACTTAGGGTAAAATATTGTCATAATATAAAGGGTGAATGGGCGAAAAGGATCAAGAGGACTTCGAAAGAAGGTAAAAAAATTAATCAGGTTAACATGTACTTACATACTCGAGGGAAAAAAAGACTAATAAATTCCCAGAAAAATTGTCTCCAACTCTGGTGATTTTGAATTTAATTATCATATACATATATGGTGTAATAAAATATTGTTGAAATCATAGTCTTAAATATAATATTATGTTACAGGAAAGATGGAAGGGATGTTAAGCAGTCAGTCCGAGTGAAGCCCCTATGACACTGATGAATATGCCCTAACCAAGGTACTTATAGGAGGGACAATAAGGGGAGTAAAATAGGTGTAGTATCACATATGCCAAGTAACAAAATACAAAACAGTTCACCTCTATTAGACGATATCTCTTGGGTGAGGAGTCACGTGTCAAGAGAGGCAGAAGACCATGCCGAGACTAAAAGAGATGTGTTAGAGCATCTGAGGAAGGCGGGCATTTATTAGTAACAATATGGAAATCTTAACGAATGAAATCTAAGGGTTAATTTGATTCTTTACTCAACAACAGGGTTACCCTTCTCAGATGCCTCCTCAAATATTCCCATAGCCTACGCCTCAAGGTCTTTTGTCCCAAATGCCTTCTCCTGGAACATTCCCCTACCAAATACCTCCTGCAATATTCCATGGATCAGCGTTAACTATGCACGGTGACTATAGTGCGAAGTATTATATAAGGGACTTGTCCAATAGTACGGTATTTGGCTTGTGCACTCTTATTTTCATGAATGTTAGAACACCTATTCACTATTGACCTTTGGCGTTGGGTGAGGTTCATATATTGATTGATACAATATAAAAGGGTTGAGGAGACAAGTCTATGTACTTTGACCATGGGGAAGGGCCTCTATTAAAAAAATATCATAATTGTTTTTTTACCTGGCGAGTTCATTTATTGAACAAGACTAGGCATTAAACAATGTTTGCCTTTTTGAAAAATTAAAATATTTTAATTATATGGGATATTTGCTTGGATTTATTCCATATTTATTAAATGACCGAGTTAATTAATTTTCTTTGAATCTCCTTGAATTATAAACTGCCCCTCCAATCAGATCTATGCTGCTCATTGACAGAACCCAGTTCCAGACATCGTGAGTTCTCCATGGAGCGCTCCCTGAATCAGTACCTCTTTATCCCTATGGGGGGAGGTGGTGGAATCTCACTGCACCTGTCAAAATATTCTACAACTGCTAGAGTGATTGGATCCAGCTCCTGATGGGGCTGGACCGGTTGGGTTTGTCCAATGACAAGGCTCTGGGTCAAAGTCTTCATGGTTTCCTACATAGTTGTTTAACTCTTGATAAAACTCTGCAAAATATCCTACAAATATGTCATTATGATGCGAGGCGATGGAGTTACCCCCTGCTACATTGCTACTCTATAGATTATCCGACATTTTCACTATTTTACCAATCAGGGTTTGCAACAGGCAAAAATATAGGAAAAAGATAACGATCTAACAAAAATATGACATAATACTATGAATCAAGCAAAAATTGCACCAAAAAGTGGCTCTAACACCTCGTAATCTAACCAAATCGGGTCACAATTTGATGGTACGAATAATTTGGGTATCGTTAAGCCCTAAGAGTGAGATTTGGGGGGGGGGGGGGGGGGGGGGGGAACATGGCTATGATGTTTCCCACCGACAGCGCTAAACTATTGTTTCCGAAAATTGGTATTGACTAGACCTTAGCTAAATAATATCAATAAACTAGTAATCTAACCAGTTAAGAAATAAAATACTGAATGACTAGCACAGAAATGAAGCAGAGAGTAAAGAGGAAAATAGGAAGAACCGAATCTACGTAGCTCAACCCAATTTGGTGCATGTATCCATAGGTGCAGTGATCTATATTGCATTAATGGAAAATCGCAATGGAAATACAGTTGAGTAAAAGCCCACTCTCAACAATTTGGCAGTGTAACAGCATATAATATCTCATACCTTACATGAGATTAATGGACTGCTATTTATAGGGTACTAAAAGTGAGAGGGGAAGGGGACATGTGTCTCAAATTTATAAGTCGGGTGAGATCACATTTTACAAATTGTGTGTATGAATAATCTTAAGGTATTTATGGCACATGGGGGAGAATATCAACAAATCTTCTTCTGTTGCATGTATATATGGTTGTTGATGACACTCAATCACAAGGTACACACCTCCTGAGACAATGCTAACTAACGACTTTACTCCTTTTTGTTTGCCCTAGGCTGAAGTCGACCTAACGACAAGTCGAAAATAGTAAGACCTGAACAGATTCCCTAATCTCTTAAATTTCTCGTCCATGTGTTTGTTTTGAAAAACGGTTTCAAAAACACAAGATCTAAAAGATTTTGTGGAAAGCAAATACCAAGCTCTTATACCAATTGAAAATACCTACCTAAGTAGGTCCCGAAGTTGTTTTTTGAAGAAACTCCTTTACAAAACAAAATAGTAATGAACATAAGATGTGTTTAAAAACTTTGAACGAGTTATTTCAGATATTAGTGAATAAGTTTTGAAAAACAAGACTAATTTTTGTTAATGCAGAAGTAGAGCAGTAGTTATGAGAGATTAACAAACAAGCACAGGAGACAAAGATTCTAACGCGGTAAAACCCCACCCAAACGGGGAAACATCCACGGAGGTCTCTGCACCTCAAAATAAAAAATCCACCTGAATGAATTTAGGTTACAAGCACGCGAAACTTAAACCCACAAAAACATACCTAAATCTAAGTTAAGAAGTTATACCTGCTCCGTTAGGTAACTCCAACTGTCAAGGCTCTGATTTGGTTCCTTGTCATTTTACAGCTTGTCTCTTTAAGCTCTTTCTTTACGTCGACTCTATGTGGACAAAATCTCTCTACCAACACACTGTTTAAGTGTTGTTGTGTGAAACTCACACACGCTTATACAAACAATATCCGACAAATTACAAGATTTCTCTAAGTATGATATGTAATATTTACACTACTGAGATTAGGTTTTCTTTTGAAACTACTAATTTCAGATCTATGCTCTTAAGAACCTTTTATAATGAGGTTCTTTAGATCTTTATTTATCTACACATTTTTCAAAATGAAAAACTTATATCTGAACCTTGAAAACCTTTAAATTAGTTTTGTAAATCAGAAATAAGAGATTGTCGGATTTGAATAGGAATAGCAACGAATACACAGTTAATCCAACAAGAGAGGTTGATTTCTAGTAAAAGAAATCAAATCTAACTACTACGTGACTGTATCACTTTACTAAAATTAGATCCCCAGGTTTCTATTAGTCAGAAACAAGTTCTAATTCAAAGTGAAGGTGTTAAGAAGAGAGATTAAAACCAAATAGGGGTTGAAATAGAAAAGCAAAAGACCCTCAAACTCTTAAACTCTCAAAACTAATTTCTGAAGAAAAAAAATGCAAAAGTTTTGTTTGGATTTCATAACTTTCTCTCGATTTGTCTCTCTCAGTCTCTCTCTCTTTCTCTCAATCCTCTGATCTCCCAAAAATTGTAATTGAAGGGACAAAGGGTCTTATTTATAGTGGAGGGTGAAGGGAACTGGAAGATTGGATTGAATCAATGGCTGAGATTAAACCGCCTGTTCGAGTTCGAATCTTAACGGTTACAAATGCACCGCTTCAAATAACAATCATATTGGTTCTTTTAATCAGCACATGGATTGATCTAGAATACATGTAGACCATTGATAATTTTGATCGAACGGTGGTAAACTAGACTTCAAGCTGTGAGTATAAAGAAACGCAGATCTAACCGGTGTAAACCCAACACGTGTATGTCTCAGATTTCTCCTCACACGCAAGTTTTTGAAGTCTTAAAAATTCAATTTGTACCCACAAAAGTCTCTAGCGCTTTTGGATTCTACCCAACCCTATTTTTAGGCAGTTTTGGTAATTCAACATAAACCCCAAACATTTTGAAAACCCTAAATTTAATTTTTAGAAAATGATTTTTAAATGTTTAAAAACTCCAAATAAATCTTAAAAAATTGTAGAAAATTCCTTTTAGCCTATATTACCACACACACCTCATAAATGTATAAAAACATGCTAAATGCAATCCTAGAGTGCGTTGTGATGTAGGTATACTACCTGTATGACCATTTTCTTGTTGATGTAGATATCTTGGAATCTTTAAAGAGGCAATGAGGCTTTAGGAAAAAAAAAATAAGGATGACACAAATTTTGTCCCTATTTCCAAACTAGACGCGCTCCTATATATTAGACTCAAGTAAGTCATATATATAGTGTGCTTCATCCTACACGTATCCTCAAACAAAATGCCAATTGCAACTTCCATTATTTAATCTGACATGTAAAGAATAAGTCATCTAGCTATGCGTTAACTAAAAGTAGGTAATTATGTCTAACACCCTAATTCCCGAATGGACTTCATAATGTTGACTACACAAGTTATATGAACTCGGTGCAAATTCTTACGTCATAAAAAAATTCCATAACCCTTGTTTATCTCTTCATACTATTTAATAATTCAATTTGTACTCCTCCTCGTCTACCCCATTAGAGTATACGTTTCATTCTCTTAGATTACCAAATTTTTATTCTCATTAATAATTGTCTACCTCGATATTCATTCTCCTTAATTATTGTCTACTTTCTTAGACTACCCAATTATTATTCTCATTAATAATTATCTACCACATTATTCATTAGAACTCATCTTCGTCCTTATTTATCCACATCATTTTATTAACCCGACTTTATTATCATTAAGAATTGTCTACGTCTATAAACTAAGAGGACAAATTCCCATATAAGGCACACCACAATGTATGAATAGATAAATAAATAAATATATGTGATACACAAAGGCATCTACCGTTGTTGTCTCGTTTGTGATCTATCGGTAAGTCCGAATGAATATCTTATCTAAAGCGAACACCACAAAACACACATAATTTGGGGGGTCCCCACGCAGGATACCACTTCACGGCTCATACCCAGCGTCGACAAAGGCCATCAGCGCCAACACCTACCTCTCATAGATGGCACCTCCACGTAGTACCTATATAACCTACACAATCGCCAAGCCCACTTGTGCTGGCATGTGCTACGCAGTCCGAACGTACAAACCCCAAAGCCGATAGGACAGTTCACGAACCCGGGTATGTTCACACAAAAATAATGTAATACATATTATTATCCAATATGTATAAGTAGTTACCCTATAAAATATAGCCTTTTTGGCTTAACTATAAGATTTTAGTCAATTATTCCATAACTCATTTTAAGGCATTATCCTACGACTGCTTCCCTATTAATTATTAAGTCTCATACATTACCTTTTAGACTTAAATCACATTTGCTTCATAATTTATTTCTTTTTAAATATATTGGTATAGTTATTCCTAACTAACCTTTCCAAAGCATTATAGGTATAGTTATTCCCATATTAAACCTCACCAACATGATTATAGGTATAGTTATAGTTATCTTCAACTACCCTTACCAATACATTTAATAATCTTAGCATATTATCCTTTTGACTCAGACTTAAATCATTTCAGATAACTACCCTTACCAATACATTTAATAATCTTATCATGTTATGCTCTTAACTCAGATTTAAATCATTTTATTACTAATAACTATTCGCTTCTTGTTACCTTTTCAATAAGCTTTATATGTACATATATAAGAAATCCTCTAATATGGATAAGTAGTGTCACCCCCAAACTACTATCACAATCGATGTAAAGCATTTAAACTTACCCCACTAGGCTTACGATACATTAATACTTATTATTCTTATACGGTAAAAATTTGAGGGACCTAACTATTAATTATATTCTCAAGCATTTGACTTATCTCAAATAAGTGTTTCTTTTTATTTAAACTCTCCCCGAATTAATCATAATATTTTCATTGTATCTTTTAGGGTCTTATCCTCTATGTGCCCCTACCAAAATTTCCCAAATCATCTAGGTACATCCCGACCTTTTAATATATTTATTTCATATAGATTTATTCAAGAATCCCACGTAATTCATCTTATTCATATAGTTAACTTGTACTTTAAGTTATCGCCATACCACGAACCCATCATGGTTTAATTGCGTATATAAGTTCATAAAAATATCACTAATATCTTGAAATAAGTCTCTATCCCTCACTTGAATAAAAATGATCTCGTACACCCTTTCGTAGAAAAATATAATTAATTAAAAAAAATCAGAAAAATACACGGTTGGCATCCACGCAATCGTGAGCGAAAAACTTTACAAGAAGGTATTTCGAATCGATTCGGTAGGAGACCGAATCGATTCGGGTTGCCCAGTAAGCCGAGAGCGGGTCTTCTTCAAGACTGGATTTTCCAATCCAATTCTTTTTGCATCAAAACTCTTTCTAACGATTCAAGCACTAAACATAGGTTATCAACATGAGTTTTACAATAAGGTAAGTTCATTCTACACATAAATTACCCTCTAAATCCACCAAGAAGCATCAATATTCACAAGGGATTTTCTCAGATTTTTCTACACAAAAAATTGTCTCAACTATCGTCATGAATCTTCAACCATCAAACCCAGATTTTTAAGATTTGTTCTAAATGAAATTTCGCAAACACCCTATTCTCATCATCTATTATGGGGTTTCATAAATCTAGCAACCTAGCACATGCTCATCATAAAAAATTCAAGATTGTTCAAGAACCCTAACATGGTTTTATTAGATCAGATTTAACCTCAAATCTAAACATGGATCAAACATAAAAATGACGTTAGAACAAAATGAGTAAGTTTGGCAAGAGAATCTTTGCCTGAAATTTGTAGAAGAGCCTCTCTTCCTCCTCTTAAGGTGGTTCTCCATCTTCCTCCTGGGTGATTGTGTCTAGGGTTCTTGAATGTAACTCCCAAATGTGGATTAACTCTTAAATAATACAATTAGTCTTCAATTCCCGAGTTAGGCCTTAGGCCACAACTTTGGACCCTCAAATGAGCTCGGATACATTATTTAATTAGCCCGACAATTACCACACACACACACACACACACACACACACACACATATATATATATATACACATATATATACACTCAGGACCATTCCTAAGGGTCTAAAATCCCCGAACGAGCCCGTAATACCTCTCAAATTGTGTCCCGAATATTTATATCCAAAAATATATTTTAATTGTGACGTGACACACGCAAATACTTTTTACTCAAAAAAAATCATTTTTGATTAGTTCCGTATTATTAAAGTCCAACTCCATAATTTATAAATAATGAGGAGTATAATTACTCACATCCCAGATTAATTAATTTCACCAAATTAATTTAATCCTTATTAAATTTTATTTTCTTCCAAAAATACGGGGCATTACACTTGGTGATGATCTCAATCGTTAGTTCACTGATTGAAACATTAAATAACGAGAAACCCATAACAACCACGTTTATATCATTTTATGTCACCAAACTAACAAAATATCCAAAAGAACATATCACAAGCAAACATAAGCCCAAATAATGGAATTTCATTAGTGAATAAAAACTATTCTGTTTTCGAAAGAAGGCATTCCCGGCAAAAGAGAAGCTCATACTCAACATATCAAAACAACATTGTTCTAAAGTTACATAAACAACTACATGTAGACAATAGCATAAAAGAGAGAGAGAGAGAGAGAGAGAGAGAGAGAGAAAGAGAAAGAGGAGAGAGCTGTCTACGGAGAGTATCCCTAAAGCAATTATTATTTCGCAGTTATTATAGGAAACTGAGAAGGTGTTATACAAATAAAAAAACAGTTTAGAATACATAAACCTGCTTAGAAGACCCCTCTTTGTCATAACTTATATAACACATCCCAGTGCACTACAGTGACATTCCATCAATGTGATCTTATATCAGAACTTAGATTAGAATTATCAACTTCTTCATATAACAATAGGTTGGATTTTAGAACAGTTGTCACCATAGGGCAGGCTCGAACCATCAGCACACGCGGAAGTCAAACAGTCCAAAATGATTCAAAAAAAATGTGTATATATGTATATAATTAGCAAATATTTTAATACCGATCAGCAGACCTGAGAGGCTTTAGCAGGTGGGCTCCACGTAGAGCAACCATAGGGGGTAATGCAAGAAATTATGTCTCGCCTTGGATCCCAAGGAAGATCGTAATCTTTCCGTAGTGTTGAAGACAATAAACTAGCTGACACTTTTTGAGCCTCTTCGAGGCATGGGAAGTTGGAGGATAATTAAGAAATAGCATCTTTCGGACTCTCTGATATATTGGACTTCACCGTTCATAAGCTTTAAGATTTTCCTTGACATGCTCAAGCCTAAGCCTTCTTGAGTAACCCAACGACTGCTGTGGAACATATCTTGAACAAGTTCAGGAGGAAGACCTTCACCAGGGCATACAATCCTTCACAAAACACTTCTATATTAGGTAATAAAATGTAACCCACTAATTAGTACTACAGTACTAATAATAGAATCAGAATCAATTCTAAGTGGGTTAATTACTAAAAGAGTGAAACATACTTGGGTCATTTTTTTCATTTTGGGTAGCGTACAATGTTTTTTTTTTAAATGACAATGTAGTTGCAAAATGACCTCAGTTTTGGGTAAACGTTATATATTACCCAAACTTGAGGTCATTTACAAGTGTACTGTCATTCTTGTCAAATAAAATATGTATGTTACCCAGTGAAATAAATTACCCCAAATACGTTGCATTTTTTGGTAAGCTACCAATTTTAAAATATGCCGATTGCAGGTGGTTATCACTTCCAACAAATATGTAAGAATAATTCAGAGAGGAAGAGAAGTAAAGACATGCACTTTGCTAAGTTGATTCAACTCATTTTCACTCAAGTCATTTGTTCAATGGAATTTCGTCATTAAGGTACAAATGATAATATAGTTGCCGTATTGCTATATTCAATGTCAATTTTTTGCTACCTTCAAAGCACTTGGATTTTGTTGAGGAATTTAAAGGCCAATTCAATGAGTTAAACAGCCACACCTATACCCAAACCCACTAGTAAGGTAAGCCCTAGCTTGAGCTATGTTGGGGAAGAAATAGAAGTTTCAAGTGGTTTCGCATACTACTCAAGTTACACTACACTTTTTTTGTGTGTGTGAGAGACAGAGAGAGATGGTAGCTGCCTTGATCAAAGGTGTCAAAGTTTTGCATAAGCAACATTTTCAAAGTCATTGGAGAAATGAATGCTTTTGGAGCTCTTAGAGTTGAGACTTCAAATTTTAAGATGTCATGGTACTTTGGACAAACCAAATATTAAATCTTTCGAATTTTAAATTACTAACTGAATTGAAAGGTATTGTAACCAGCTAAAGGAAGTGCACAATAAAGCAAAAACACATATTACATTGCACTTAACCATGCGTTGTGCTCTCACACCTCAACCCTAGCCAAACCCAACCTAAAGGTCAAGGGTTATATGCCTCAACATGAGCCCAATCCTATATCCAAAAGAGCTACTTTGAGCCTCTCATGTGTTAGGTTCGAGGGTCAGGGTCAATTAACTAAAAACTTTGATTTAGTAGCATCTGCTGATTTAGTAATGTAATGTAATGCAATTAAACTTGGCAGAGTCAGTATATCAACAAATGGAATAGAATTAATATAAATATTGCAATATTAATGGAAGAATACGTGAACCAACTTAAAATATTTCAAAATGAATTTGATTCCAAAAGCCTTGAAACCATTCAGTGGGAAAAAATATAAAGAATAAGGTAGGGAACCTCGCCACTAGTCGCTTTTAGACTTTGGCACCTAACTCGTTATTTTCATACTTTGGTGTATCCTCCGCTAATGGTCCATTAAAGATTAACGGTCATGTGAACTTTTAAAAATATAAAACAATGTTATTCAAACAAAGTAGTTGACCTTTTAACTATATATAAGAAAAAATAGCAAATTATTATAAATCGAGAATAATGAAGTAAAAATTCAAATAATTGAAAAAACAAAAAATTCACCCATCCCATTGTGTGAACCCACCCAATAAATCGCAGAATTACCATCTATGTTCCGATCAAAATCACAACTGAAATAACCCGTTTGCAAATTTGTACATACACAAATATATGCTTACGACATACCCGTTGAAGTTCTCTGTGTATTTTTTTTTCTTTTGATGTGTTATTATATATATATATTAGGTCCAAAAGGTCATGTTGTTAAGGACAAATTTCCAATAGAGTCAATTTGTATGTATTGGCTTAATTCCGGACAAAACATTTTGAGTCATAAGTTAGGCTTTGTGTTGTTGACCTATCAAGCCTATGACGTGTTTGATTGAAGAAGTAGCGGCAAAGCTTGAGAGATTGCATATCGTGCCGTGTTTCGTGTCACGTTTTGTCTTTGTGTTTTCGAGCATCTCTCAGGTATGAATACGTATGAATTATGATCCTTGGAAATTTTATTTTGAGTGTATTGTTTTGATTCAAATAGTTTGGAGCTGTTTTTAAAATGATTTAAAAAGAAAAAATATTTTTTTCGTTTTAAAGTCGTTCGATCAGGTGTAGGGTTTCGTTCAAACGAGAATGGCAGTTCGTTCAAACATACATCAAACAAGGTTTTTTTGTTTACGGAAGTAATATCGTTTGAAGCTCATTCGAAGCTGGTTTGAATGAGTTTCGCTGTTCGTTCGAACAAGTTTTGGCTTGGTTCGAACGAGTTTGCAGTTTCACTCAAACGAAATCTTGTTTTCATTCGAACGAACTTTATCAAAAAAACGTACCGCGTAAAAAAAATGTGTTTTCTATATAGAAGGGGTTCAGGCATTTATTTTTAGAGAGACTTTTGGCGAGAAACGTTTTCCAATACATATCCAAAAGCTCTCAAACCCTAGTTTCACCCAAAGTGTTTAAGATCCAAGTTTCATTGTTTTATCTTGTTTTGTGTGCACCAAGAAGTTTATTCTCTTCATCTTGATTGAGAATCCTTTAGTGCGGTGGACTCCGTACACTGTTTGATGTTTACACGCGGTGGATTCCGTGTAATTTTGCGATGAAGAAGCAATGCGTCGATGTTCCGTATTCGTAAACGGTTGTTGAACCTGTTCGGCGGATACCGAGGCGTGCGTGGGTGAATTCCAGCATGGTCACTGTGGAGGCGAGGTAAAAGATCGAAAACGCGTTAAGGCTTGCGAGGGCGTCGAGTCGTTGAGGAAGTCATTTGTCGACTTTTGTAAAACCTTATCATAGTGAATTTGCGTGGTTGGGCCATCTGATATTTTTTCCATTATGGGTTTTCCTCGTACATTAGCGTGTTGTGTGATTGATTTATTTAATTTATAAGCTAACACCTAGATGCATGTTTTACGTTAAGATAAAATTTGGTAAATCGAATTATCACAACTTGAATTAAAACTGGTGCAGAGTTTTATTTGGATTAATTTGTTTAAGGTTATATGTTTAATTTGAAAAAAATTAAAAATTGACTTTTGTTGTTCAGACCCTACCCTTCTGGGACTTCAAATTGGTATCAGAATGGGTACACTAAGTTATCGTGTAGATCCATCTTTTTGTGCTATTTAGGGTGGTATGTTTCTCTCTTTCTCTCTTGTATTTATTTTTATTTGTTTTCTCTCGATGAGTCATCATTGTGATAAGTTTTCCGATGCATTTAGCGATGACGATGACTTTGATATCCGAGATGCGTGTAATAAGCTTCATACTCCTGCTGTGAAACTTTAGCTCTTGGGAATTTGAAGTTTGCAAAAAGAATTAAAATTCTTGAAAAAGAAAATTTTTGTTTTAAAGCTAAAATTGAATTCTTGCAAACTGTTCAAACTCAAAGAGACACCCTACGTGAGAAGCTTATCACTACACCAAAAACAGCATTTTGGCACACCCCGATATTAAAAATCTGGCACAGTTTAAAACTGTGCCAGATTTTGGCACGGTTTAAAGATAATTTGGCACACCTTAAAATAGTGCCAAAATTTGGCACTGTTTTAAAGTGTGCCAAAATTAAGCACACTTCACTAAAATATAAAATCCCCCAAAAATATTCCCCCCTCTAACTTCCCGCTCGCCCCGCTCACCCCTCTCTCTGCTTTAACCTCTACGTTCATCTCTCTCTCTCTCCGGCCGATCAGCTCTCCATCAGCGCAGCTCCATTCAGCTCTCTCTCTCCGGCTCAGGTAACCTCATTCTCTTTCTCCGGCTCAAGTAACCTCATTCTCTCTCTTTACTTCTTGCATATAGAACTGATCTTCAACGAGAAGAGAACGAAAAGATCACAAACCCCAACCATTTGAATGCCTTTAATGAGAACGAAAACAAAACATCTACATTGGTTTGGTTTAATTTGTATCCATTTACAGTCTACGCTTTGTATTTGATAGCATAATCAGTGTAGATTTTTTTAAGTGTTTCTTAATCGATCTTTTACTCTATTTAATCTTGCCTCTCTTGAAATTTCCCAACCACATACATATTATACACATACGTATACGAATGTAAAATGTAGATGCCTACATGTATTTGTAGAAGTTTTTATATGTGGATCGTTTATATTAATTGGTAATCAAAGTTAGTTTCAGCTTAAATTAGTGTCTGTGAAATTATTGATTCTTAGTTTGGCAGATATGTGGTTGTTTTGGTGGTACTCTGGTTGATACATACATTTGGATTGCTTGATATGTTGTCCTTACGGCTCTTTTTTTATTTAAAAAGTATTATAATACATTAAAAGTTTTATTGTGATCTACTGGGCTAATACTGGATAACAAATGTATGTACTTATGATGTCGAAATGTGTGCCTTGAGTGTTTGCAATATTTTAAAGTCTTGATTGTATTCATTATAAGATGTGTGCTTTTGTCTTCATAATTTTTTTGAATTAAATGCCATTTTAGGGAATGGCTTTTGGGTTGTTCATATGGATATCGTATTTACTTAGGTATGTTTATTTTTAGGGAATGACGAAGGTTATTTGCTTAGGTATGTTTATTTTTAATTTGCGTGTTTGTCTTTTGCAAAATTTGTTGATTATGCTTTTAATTAATACTAACATAAGCTACAATTCAAGGTGAAGTGTTTAGTGGAAAAAAAATTGGTGTTGACGCTTGTATAACTGCAATTCAAGGTGAAGTGTTTAGTGCAATCTTGATGTTTTTTTGACTTATTGTATTGACTACTTTTCTTCTCTGTTAGTCTGTCATTGATAAAGAGAGAAAGGGGGATTATCTTGAAAAAACTGTTCCGATTCTTCCACTGTTGCTGAAATGTATCTATTATATTGTTCAATCACTTATATTCCTGTCCTCACATGTTACTTCCCTTGTTCAAGTTGATTTTACCCTTGCTAAACTTGATTTCAATTTATATGTCACAATAATATTCTTGACATTGTGCATATTAGACATGTTTTACCCGCATCATCAACTAGTATGGTTATATTCTTTCATTCATTGATTTTCAATTCAGGAGCATGAAACTGATGTGAAACCTAGCATCGTGGAATTCTTCAAGACATCTCATTGGAGTAAGAGAAAGGGTGATTTGATGAATGATAAGTGAAAGGATACACATGTATGTTTCAGTTCTTTCCCCCTTTTATCCTTTTTGTATTTTATAAGACAAACCGTCTAATATAAGTCTTCTGACACTTCAACAGTCACAACACAGTCTCGGTCTCATAATGAAGAGCTGAGAAACTTGAAAGATAATATATCATCTCATGAACAACTAAATACCGCTCAGAATAGAAGATTTGAGAATTTGCAGACATTGTTGGACCAAAATGGGATACTTTCAAGAAGTCATGGCATGAAGAGTTCATCGGGTGGCTATCAAAATGCAAATGAAATCAGGTTAGTCTCAAATTCTCATAAAAGTTGTAGTAGCATTAAATAGAAAAATGGTCTGAAATAGCGACAAGTAGCCAAACGTAAAATGGCTTACTTTATGAGCTTATTTAGTTAAATTGGTGGAAGGGATTTGCTGGTGGTTTGGTTTTGAAATTTGCTGCTGCTGTTGAGTTTATTTCATATGTTAAAACAAGTTGGATTTAATGAATAAACAAACGAAACTATGTCAAAATTTTCTAAAATCAATAAACGTAGTCTCGAGTAAGAGGCACGAACACCTCGCACGGGACCAATGTAACTTGTAGGAACTCACCGCGTAGTCCCGGGTCTCCCGGTTTGAGAGTATGACAATAATTTGTAAAAATCAACACTGAAACTTAAAAATAAGCAGTTAAAGGGGGAAAACCCAAACCAACCCCCAAACGACCCCGTAGGAGGCACGAACACCTCGCACGGAAGCAATGTAACTTGTTGGAACTGACCGCGTAGTCCCAGGTCTCCCGGTTTGATAATATGACGATAATTAGCAAAAATCACACTTAAACTTAAAAACATGTCGTAAAAGGGTGAAAACCCAAACCAACCCCCAAACGACCCCGTAAGAGGCACGAACACCTCGCACGGGACCAATGTAACTTGTAGGAACTGACCGCGTAGTCCCGGGTCTCCCGGTTCAAGAATATGACGATAATTTGTAAAAATCAACACTTAAACTTAAAAACAAGTCGTTAAAGGGTGAAAACCCAAACCGGCCCCCAATCGACCCCGTACGAGGCACGAACACCTCGCACGGGACCAATGTAACTTGTAGGAACTGACTGCGTAGTCCCGGGTCTCCCGGTTTGAGAATATGACGATAATTTGCAAAAATCAACACTTAAACTTAAAAACAAACCGTTAAAGGGTGAAAACCCAAACCAACCCCCAAACGACCCTGTAGGAGGCACGAACACCACGCACGGGACCAATGTAACTTGTTGGAACTGACCGCGTTGTCCTGGGTCTCCCGGTTTGAGAATATGACGATAATTTGCAAAAATCAACACATAAACTTAAAAATAGGCCGATAATTTGCAAAAATCACACTTAGAGTTAAAAACATGCCATTAAAGAGTGAAAACCCAAACCGGCCCCCAATCGACCCCGTACGAGGCACGAACACCTCGCACGGGACCAATGTAACTTGTAAGAACTTACCGCGTAGTCCCGGGTCTCCCGATTTGAGAATATGACGATAATTTGCAAAAATCAACACGTAAACTTAAAAACAAGCCGTTAAACGGTGAAAACCCAAACCGGCCCCCAAACGACCCCGTAGGAGGCAGGAACACCTCGCACGGGACCAATGTAACTTGTAGGAACTGACCGCGTAGTCCCGGGTCTCCCGATTTGAGAATATGACGATAATTTGCAAAAATCAACACTTAAACTTAAAAACAAGCCGTTAAAGGGTGAAAACCCAAACCGGCCCCCAAACGACCCCGTAGGAGGCACGAACACCTCGCACGGGACCAATGTAACTTGTAGGAACTGACCGCGTAGTCCCGGGTCTCCCGGTTTGAGAGTATGATGATAATTTGCAAAAATCACACTAAGAGTTAAAAATAGGCCGTTAAAGGGTGAAAACCCAAACCGACCCCCAATCGACCCCGTACGAGGCACGAACACCTCGCACGGGACCAATGTAACCTGTAGGAACTGACAGCGTAGTCCCGGGTCTCCCGGATTGTGAATAGGACGATAATTTGCAAAAATCAACATTTAAACTTAAAAACATGCCGTTAAAGGGTGAAAACTCAAACCAAACCCCAAACGACCCCGTAGGAGGCACGAACACCTTGCACGGGACCAATGTAACTTGTAGGAAAAGACCGCGTAGTCCCGGGTCTCCCGGTTTGAGAGTATAACGATAATTTGTAAAAATCACACTTAGTTACAAACATGCCGTTAAAGGGTGAAAACCCAAACCGGCCCCCAAACGAACCCATAGGAGGCACGAACACCTCGCACGGGACCAATGTAACTTGTAGGAACTGACCGCGTAGTCCCGGGTCTCCCGGTTTGAGAGTATGATGATAATTTGCAAAAATCACACTTAAAAATAGGTCGTTAAAGGGTGAAAACCCAAACCGGCCGCCAATCGACCCCGTAGGAGGCACGAACACCTCGCACGGGACCAATGTAACTTGTTGGAACTGACTGCGTAGTCCCGAGTCTCCCGGTTTGAGAGTATGACGATAATTTGCAAAAATCACAGTTAGTTAAAAACATGCCGTTAGAGGGTGAAAACCCGAATCGGCCCCGAAACGACCCCGTACGAGGCACGAACACCTCGCACGGGACCAATGTAACTTCTTGGAACTGACCGCGTAGTCCCGAGTCTCCCGGTTTGAGAGTATGACGATAATTTGGAAAAACACACTTATAGTTAAAACAGACCGTTAAAGGGTGAAAACCCAAACCGGCCCCCAATGGACCCTGTAGGAGGCACGAACACCTCGCACGGGACCAATATAACTTGTAGGAACTGACCGCGTAGTCCCGAGTCTCCCGGTTTGAGAGTATGACGATAATTTGCAAAAATCACACTTTATTAAAAACATGCCGTTAGGGGTGAAAACCCAAATAGGCCCCCAAACGACCCCGTAGGAGGCACGAACACCTCGCACGGGACCAATGTAACTTGTAGGAACTGATCACGTAGTCCCGGGTCTCCCGGTTTGAGAGTATGACGATAATTTGCAAAAATCACACTTAGACTTAAAAACATGTCGTTAAAGGGTGAAAACCCAAATCAGCCCCCAAACGACCCCGTAGGAGGCACGAACACCTCGCACGGGACCAATGTAACTTGTAGGAACAGACCGCATAGTCCCGGGTCTCCCGGTTTGAGAGTATGATGATAATTTGCAAAAATCACACTAAGAGTTAAAAATAGGCCGTTAAAGGGTGAAAACCCAAACCGACCCCCAATCGACCCCGTACGAGGCACGAACACCTCGCACGGGACCAATGTAACTTGTAGGAACTGACCGCGTAGTCCCGGGTCCCCCGGTTTGTGAATAGGACGATAATTTGCAAAAATCAACACTTAAAACTTAAAAATAAGCCGTTAAAGGGTGAAAATCAAAACCAGCCCCCAATCGACCCCGTAGGAGGCACGAACACCTCGCACGGGACCAATGTAACTTGTTAGAACTGACCGCGTAGTGCCGGGTCTCCCGGTTTGAGAATATGACGATAATTTGTAAAAATCATAACTTAAACTTAAAAACAAGCCGTTAAAGGGTGAAAACCCAAACCGGCCCCCAAACGACCCCGTAGGAGGCACGAACACCTCGCACAGGACCAATGTAACTTGTAGGAACTGATCGCGTAGTCCTGGGTCTCCTGGTTTGAGAGTATGACGATAATTTGTAAAAATCACACTTAGTCACAAACATGTCGTTACACGGTGAAAACCCAAATCGGCCCCCCAAACAACCCCGTAGGAGGCACGAACACCTCGCACGGGACCAATGTAACTTGTAGGAACTGACCGCGTAGTCCCGGGTCTCCCGGTTTGAGAGATTGATAATAATTTGCAAAAATCACACTTAGAGTTAAAAATAGGTCGTTAAAGGGTGAAAACCCAAACCGGCCGCCAATCGACCCCGTAGGAGGCACGAACACCTTGCACGGAACCAATGTAACTTGTTGGAACTGACCGCGTAGTCCCGGGTCTCCCGGTTTGTGAATAGGATGATAATTTGCAAAAATCAACACTTAAACTTAAAAACAAGTCGTTAAAGGGTGAAAACATAAACCAGCCACCAAACGACCCTATAGGAGGCACGAAGACCTCGCACGGGACCAATGTAACTTCTTGGAACTGACCGCGTAGTCCCGAGTCTCTCGGTTTGAGAGTATGACGATAATTTGGAAAAATCACACTTAGTTAAAAACAGGACGTTAAAGGTCGAAAATCCAAACCGGCCCCCAATCAACCCCGTAGGAGGCACGAACACCTCGCACGGGACCAATGTAACTTGTAGGAACTGACCGCGTAGTCCCGAGTCTCCTGGTTTGAGAGTATGACGATAATTTGCAAAAATCACACTTGGTTAAAAACATACCGTTAGAGGGTGAAAACCCAAATCGGCCCCCAAACGATCCCGTAGGAGGCACGCACCTCGCACGGGACCAATGTAACTTTTAGGAACTGACCGCGTAGTCCCGGGTCTCCCGGTTTGAGAGTATGCCGATAATTTGCAAAAATCACACTTAGACTTAAAAACATGCCATTACAGGGTGAAAACCCAAACCGGCCCCCAAACGACCCCGTAGGAGGCACGAACACGTTGCACGGGACCAATGTAACTTGTAGGAACTGACCGCGTAGTCCCGGGTCTCCCGGTTTGTGAGTATGACGATAATTTGCAAAAATCACACTTAGACTTAAAAACATGCCGTTAAAGGGTGAAAACCCAAACCAGCACCCAAACGACCCCGTAGGAGGCACGAACACCTCGCACGGGACCAATATAACTTGTAGGAACAGACCGCGTAGTCCCGGGTCTCCCGATTTGAGAGTATGACGATAATTTGTAAAAATCACACTTAGTTACAAGCATGCCGTTAAAGGGTGAAAACCCAAATCGGCCCCCATACGACCCCGTAAGAGGCACGCACACCTCGCACGGGACCAATGTAACTTGTAGGAACTAACCGCGTAGTCCCGGGTCTCCCCGTTTGAGAGTATGATGATAATTTGCAAAAATCACACTTAGAGTTAAAAATAGGCCGTTAAAGGGTGAAAACCCAAACCGGCCCCCAATCGACCCCGTACGAGGCACGAACACCTCGCACGGGACCAATGTAACTTGTAGGAATTGACATCGTAGTCCCGGGTCTCCCGGTTTGTGAATAGGACAATAATTTGCAAAAATCAACACTTAAACTTAAAAACATGTCGTTAATGGATGAAAACCCATACCAGCCCCCAAACAACCCCGTAGGAGGCACGAACACCTCGCACGGGACCAATGTAACTAGTAGGAACTGACCGCGTAGTCCCAGGTCTCCCGGTCTGAGAGTATGATGATAATTTGCAAAAATCACAGTTAGTGTTAAAAACAGGCCATTAAAGGGTGAAAACACAAACCGGCGCCAATCGACCCCATACGAGGCACGAACACCTCGCACGGGACAAATGTAACTTGTAGGAACTGACCGCGTAGTCCCGGGTCTCCCGGTTTGAGAGTAAGATGATAATTTGGAAAAATCACATTTAGAGTTAAAAACAGGCCGTTAAAGGCTGAAAACCCAAACCGGACCCCAATCGACCCCGCGAACACCTCGCACGGGACCAATGTAACTTGTAGGAACTGACCGCGTAGTCCCGAGTCTCCCAGTTTGAGAGTATGACGATAATTTGCAAAAATCACACTTAGTTAAAAACATGCCGTTAAAGGGTGAAAACCCAAATCGGCCCCCAAACGACCTCGTAGGAGGCACGCACACCTCACACGGGACCAATGTAACTTGTAGGAACTGACCGCGTAGTCCCGGGTCTCCTAGTTTGAGAGTACGATGATAATTTGCAAAAATCACACTTACAGTTAAAAATAGGCCGTTAAAGGGTGAAAATCAAAATCGGTCCCCAATCGACCCCGTAAGAGGCACGAACACCTCGCACGGGACCAATGTAACTTCTTGGAACTGACCGCTTAGTCCCGGGTCTCCCGGTTTGAGAATATGACGATAATTTGCAAAAATCAACACTTACTTAAAAACAAGCCGTTAAAGGGGGAAAACTCAAACCAGCCCCTAAACGACCCCGTAGGAGGCACGATCACCTCGCACGGGACCAATGTAACTTGTAGGAACTGACCGCGTAGTCCCGGGTCTCCCGGTTTGAGAGTATGATGATAATTTGCAAAAATCACACTTAGAGTTAAAAATAGGCCGCTAAAGAGTGAAAACCCAAACCGGCCCCTAATTGACCCCGTACGAGGCACGAACACCTCGCACGGGACCAATGTAACTTGTAGGAACTGACCGCGTATTCCCGGGTCTCCCGATTTGTGAATAGGACGATAATTTGCAAAAATCAACACTTAAACTTAAAAACATGCCGTTAAAGGGTGAAAACACAAACCAGCCCACAAACAACCCCGTAGGAGGCACGAACACCTCGCACGGGACCAATGTAACTTGTAGGAACTGACCGCGTACTCCCGGGTCTCCCGGTTTGAGAGTATGACGATAATTTGTAAAAATCACACTTAGAGTTACAAACATGTCGTTAAAGAGTGCAAACCCAAACCGGCCCCCAAACGAACCCGTAGGAGGCACGCACACCTCGCACGGGACCAATGTAACTTGTAAGAACTGACCGCGTAGTCCTGAGTCTCCCGGTTTGAGAGTATGACGATAATTTGCAGAAATCACACTTAGTTATAAACATGTCGTTAAAGGGTGAAAACCCAAATCGGCCCCCAAACGACCCCGTAGGAGGCACGAACACCTCGCACGTGACCAATGTAACTTGTAGGAACTGACCGTGTAGTCCCGGGTCTCCCGGTTTGAGAGTATGATGATAATTTGCAAAAATCACACTTAGAGTTAAAAATACACCGTCAAAAGGGTGAAAACCCAAATCGGCCCCCAAACGACCCCGTACGAGGCACGAACACCTCGCACGGGACCAATTTAATTTGTTGGAACTGACAGCGTAGTCCCGGGTCTTTTGGTTTGTGAATAGGACGATAATTTGCAAAAATCAACATTTAAACTTAAAAACATGTCGTTAAAGGGTGAAACCCCAAACCAGTCCCCAAACGACCCCGTAGGAGGCACGAACACCTCGCAGGGACCAATGTAACTTGTAGGAAAAGACTGCGTAGTCCTGGGTCTCCCGGTTTGAGAGAATAACGATAATTTGTAAAAATCACACTTAGTTACAAACATGTCGTTAAAGGGTGAAAACCAAAACCGACTCCCAAACGAACCCGTAGGAGGCACGAACACCTCGCACGGGACCAATGTAACTTGTAGGAACTGACCGCACAGTCCCGGGTCTCCCGGTTTGAGAGTATGATGATAATTTGCAAAAATCACACTTAGAGTTAAAAATAATAGGCCGTTAAAATGTGAAAACCCAAACCGGCCGCCAATCGACCCCGTAGGAGGCACGAACACCTCGCACGGGACCAATGTAACTTGTTGGAACTGACCGCGTAGTCCCGGGTCCCCCGGTTTGTGAATAGGACGATAATTTGCAAAAATCAACACTTCAACTTAAAAACAAGCCGTTAAAGGGTGAAAATCAAAACCAGCCCCCAATCGACCCCGTAGGAGGCACGAACACCTCGCACGGGACCAATGTAACTTGTTGGAACAAACCGCGTAGTGTCGGGTCTCCCGGTTTGAGAATATGACGATAATTTGCAAAAATCAACACTTAAACTTAAAAACAAGCCGTTAAAGGGTGAAAACCCAAACCGGCCCCCAAACGACCCCGTAGGAGGCACGAAGACCTCGCACGGGACCAATGTAACTTGTAGGAACTAACCGCATAGTCCCGAGTCTCCTTGTTTGAGAGTATGACGATAATTTGCAAAAATCACACTAAGATTTAAAAATACGCCGTTAAAGGGTGAAAACCCAAACTGGCCCCCAATCGACCCCGTAGTTGGCACGAACACGTCGCACGGGACCAATGTAACTTTTAGGAACTGACAGCGTAGTCTCGGGTCTCCCGGTTTGAGAGTATGACGATAATTTGCAAAAATCACAGTTAGTTAAAAACAAGCCGTTAAAGGGTGAAAACCCAAACCGGCCCCCATACGACCCCGTAGGAGGCACGAACACCTCGCACGGGACCAATGTAACTTGTAGGAACTAACCGCGTAGTCCCGAGTCTCCTTGTTTGAGAGTATGACGATAATTTGCAAAAATCACACTAAGATTTAAAAATACGCCGTTAAAGGGTGAAAACCCAAACCGGCCCCCAATCGACCCCGTAGGAGGCACGAACACCTCGCACGGGACCAATGTAACTTTTAGGAACTGACAGCGTAGTCCCGAGTCTCCCGGTTTGTGAATAGGACGATAATTTGCAAAAATCAACACTTCAATTCCACTCATATATGTAATTTTTTTGTTTTGAGTATTTTTTTTTGTAAATTATTGGGTTACTAATATCGTATCTTTTTTTTATTCTATTTTTTTTGCAGGATAACAGTTTATCGTTGGCTTTTATTCACGTGGAACACACAAAGAACTCAATAGTTTACAACAAAGGGTTTATTAATGATTCAATTTTTTTGTGTCATGACCGTACGGTCTTTTATTGTTTTATTATTGACTTTTATGACCATGAGGGCTTTTGTAAGTTAATTGTTATATTTTGTGGTCGTGCGAGCTTTATGTTAGGCAGGTTTTGTATTAACAGGTTTTGGAATGTCCAGAAAATAGAGGAAACTCTGCCCAATTTTTTTTGGGCCTGTGAGCTGTTAAAGACTTGTAATATTTTGAAGTTTGTATGTACATTAGTTTATTAATAACGCGCAATATTATTAATTTATGAATTTTGTGCTTTCAAATATATTTTTTTTTTAAATAAAAAATTTGGCACAGTTCAAAACCGTGGCAAAAGCGTATCATATTTTGGCACGGTTTTGAACTGTGCCAAATTTTTTAAAACTGTCGTGAATCTGGCACAGTTAAAAACGGTGCCAGAAGTGTTCCTGTTTGGCTGAATCTGGCACACTTTTGAGCCGTGCCAGAAAAAAAATCCCATTTTGGAACACCTGATTCTGGCACAGTTCAAAACCGTGCCAGATTTGATCTGGCACAATTTTAAACCGTGCCAGAATCCTGTTTTTGGTGTAGTGTATGGGCATGAACAGTAATTTTAAAACTTTAGAAGTGTCCAAGAAAGAGAGTGAGGATAAAGTCCGATATTTAGAGAAAGAATTGGAGGACTCTAAAAATTAAGGATAATGTTAAATTGACTAAAAATTTAACATTAAGAGAAAGAATTAGAGGACTCTTAGGCATAAGTTCGCTTGCATTAAGAGGGAGCGAGATAACGTTCTAGGAATTATTGAAAAATAGAGAAAGGAGTCCCTAACGTTTGAGGAGTCTAATTTTTTGCTTTGAGTCTAAGGTTTTAAAGTTGAAAGATGATCTAAGAGACTCAAGTAGTGCTGGTAGTGATGGTATTGGCTTCCATGATTTTAATGCTTTCGTTGTTAAAGCCAAGGCCATCGTTTGTTTTAGAGGATCAACCACAGCCCAGGGTGTTAGAAAAGGTCAGCCCAAAGGTCCTATTCCTCATCGCGTCTACATGTGCACACACTATTATAGGAAATGTCATCTTAGGCATCTTTGCTATGATCTTATAAAAGACCATAAAAAGTTGAAGTCTAGTGTCCCCATGATTTTTAAAATCTGACGCTTTAAGTATTCATCTATTTGGGTTAGGAAATCGGTTAATGTTGACTGGTTGATTCTCGCATGCTTGCACATGACTCTTCACATGCTATATCTACTTGCATATTTTTCATACACTAAATTTTGTACTTCATAATATATATGCTTACTAGTTATATGATGTTTATCTTTTGTATTTTGATTTTCCATTTTTTTGGTCTTATTGAAAAATACAAATAGATTTTGTTTGTCTTTTGAGTTGTTTTTTTTAATTGTTATCATCTTAAAAATGTTCAAAACTCAAAAAGATTTTCGATTTATGCGAAGTTTAATTTTACACATTTCATGTGGCATATTGGTGTGTTTGACTCTACTTCATTCCATGTTTCCATGTGACTGGGACATTTGATAATGATTTTCAATGCTTATATTGTTCTTAATCATGCTTGCATGGAGTTGTTCGACTTTAATTTGGTTAATGGATTCACTTTGTATATGCGTCCACGCACATATGCACAAGCTCTTTCGAATTTTAACTTCATATGTTATATTTTAGATAACTGAAATGTTCTCCCATCTATCTTTGTCACCTACATATCTTGTGACTATGGGGGATTTGTGCATGTAACCGTTTCCCGTGAGATTGTTTGGTCTTTATTGAAAATTGAAAATATGAGGGTGCACGGAAAAGGGCGACGAAAGGAGCAAATCTTCTTTGCGGAAAAGCCAGCATTGGCAAGCGCCTAAAAAAATGAGAGGCAAAAAGAAAAGACTAAAGGCCAACAACTTTGTTTGATTGATTTTCAAAAATGGTATCTTTAAAAGAATTGAGTGAAAATATATGATATATGTTTAGCTTTTGAGGGTGTTATAGTTGAAGATCAACAGGTTTGCAAAATAATTCCTAGTTATGTTTATCATGTCATGACGTTATTGATTTGTAGAATCATCAAAATTCTAGGCTTGTGTAGATTGTACTTGTTTGTACAATGAGTTCACTTTATCTGTGACTTGAGGCTAAATCTTAGTTTGATAAAGTTTTGCAATCAAATAGAAATCCTTGAACATTTTTTAGTGCTTGGATCATAATTCATTTGTATCTAGTTCATACCCACTCATACCATCCCACGTGTAGACACATCAATACTATGCAAGTGCGTAAAGCCTATGTGTTTTGTATCAGTTTTATGATTGTTTATAGCAAACATATATATGTGCTTGTATGTCATTGGTATATTTTGCATATTTATATATATGGTATCGTTTGTTTTGAGTCTTTGCGTTTGCATGTAATCCATATTTGTCATATGCATTATTTTGGGATCAAATTGGCATGTTATATGATCATATTGGTATCTCTTGTTGCTTGTTTGCATTGATATCTCACGCTTCATTGTGTATTCGAGTTGGTATCATATTTGCATCTATATTGGTATTGATTGATCACTGTTTGAATTATTTGTACTTGTATTGCCATGTTGCATTTTGTTGCACTTTACACCATTACATGATATTATTCCTTCTTCCTTAATTTCAATTGATATCATATGTTCTCCTTTTAAGGGGAGAAATGGTTCATTGGGGAGAACAAGTTTATGCATTCCCTTTTTGTCTATTCATGAACAAAAAGGGGGGAGAAATGGTATCTTTCACGTTAGCTTTAGGAGGAGATCTTTATCTTAGGGGGAGACGTCTTACCTAGGTAAGGATTGTTAGACATAGGGGAAATTTTATGCAGATTTATATTGTTTATATATTCTCTTTGCAATTGAAGGCGTGTTTAAGTGTGCAAGTTTGCAACATGCGACAAAGTTTTCAAGCGAGCAAAGCTACTCAGAGTATGTGTCTGTCGAGCGTGTGTACTTTTTCCTTTGGGGGTTGGGGATTGAGTCTTTTAAAGAGCTTGACGGTCCATAGGTGTTTTGTTTTTAGTTTTGTCCAGGAACAGCCAAAGGGGGAGATTTGTAAGGACAAATTTCCAATTGAATCAATTTATATGTATTGGCTTACTTCCCAGACAAAACATTTTGAATCATAAGTTAGGCTTTGTGTTGTTGACCTTTCAAGTCTACGACGTGTGCGTTGAAGACGTAGCGGCAAAGCTTCAGAGATCCCATATCTTGTCGTGTTTGCCACATTTCGTCTTCGTGTTTTCAAGGATCTCTCAGTTATGAATGCGTATAAATTATTATCCTTGGAAGTTTTATTTTGGGTGTTTTGTTTTTATCAAATTGTTTGGAGTTGTTTTTAAAATAATTTTAAAAAATATTTTTTCGTTTCAAAATCGTTCGAACGACTTTAGGGTTTTGTTCAAGTGAACATCAAACGAGGTTTTTCTGTTTACAGAAGTAATGTCGTTTGAAGCTCGTTCGAAGCAGGTTCGAACGAGTTTGGCTATTCGTTTGAACGAGTTTTGGTTTGGTTCGAATGCGTTTGCAGTTTCGCTCAAACGAGGTCTTATTTTCGTTCGAACGAACTTTCTCGAAAAACGTGCCGCCTTGAAAAAATGTGTTTTCTATATAAGGAGGTTCAGGCATTTGTTTTTAGAGAGACTTTTGGCAAAAAAATGTTTTCCAATACATATCCAAAAGCTCCCAAACCCTAGTTTCACCCTAAGTGTTTAAGATCCAAGTTTTCATTATTCTATACGCTTTGAGATCTTATTTTGTGGGCACCAAGAAGTTTATTCTCTTCATCTTCATTGAGAATTGTTTCATGCGATGGTTTCCGTACGTTGTTTGTTGTTTACACGCAGTGGACTCCGTGGTGTGGTGTTACGGTGAAGAAGCAGTGCGTCCGTGTTCCGTATCCGTAGACGGTTGCTGAGCCTATTCGATGGATACCGAAGCATGTGTGGACTCACACGTTGCGGCACTTTGCGTGGGTGGATTCCTGCATTGTCACTGTGGAGGAGATGTTGAAGATCGAAGACATGTCAAGGTTTGCGAGGGCGTCAAGTGGTTGAGTAAGTCATCTGAATGTTGTAAATCCTTATCATAGTGAATTTGTCTAGTTGCGAGTTTTCCTCGTACATCGACATGTTGTGTGATTGATTGATTTATTTATTTTATTTGCTACCACCTAGATGCATGTGTTAGGTTAAGATAAAATTTTATAAATCGTTTTATCATAACTTGGATTAAAATTGATGCAAAGTTTTATTGGGGTTAATTTGTTTAAGGTTATATATTTAATTTGAAAAAAATTAAATATTGACTTTTGTTGTCCAGACGCTACCCTTTTGGGACTTCACATGTGAAGGTCATCATTAACTTTAACACGCTACCCTTTTGGGACTTCACATGTGAAGGTCATCATTAACTTTAACAGACAACTAACGGAGGATACACTAAAGTCTATAAAAATTAGTGAGGAACCTAAGTGTAATAGTGAAAGTTAGCAAGGTACCCAAGTAAGGGGAAAAAAACTAAAAAAATTAAGAGGCAGAAAAGCAGTGTTTGTTCGTGCTCTGTGACAAAATATACAAAAGCGCGAGCAACATTGGTGATACAGACCCATTAGAAAAGGCAATGCTATATGCGAAGTTGAAAGTCTATTTTTCAAACCATGGGAACTCCTTCAAGTGGCTCAATCACTGCTGCCTCATCTGCTCCAAAGGCCTCATATGCAATGTTCAAGTGCTTTAACATACCAGGGGCCGTAAAATAGATGATTGTCCCAAACAGCGAATGTCCACTATACTCGTCGATGGGGATCTTAGGCACAAGACGAAGCACAGGGAATAGGGAGTGGAAGAAGCTATGATGGAATCTCTATGACGCACTCTTACCTCATGTGTGAAGGATAGAATACATTTTACTATTTATTTTTATTAGGTGGCGTTCTTAATTAGGAGTTTAATAATTATGTTTCTTTTTATAGTTAAAAATAGCCTAATTAGGTATCTTATGGGTTATCTTGCTAACCTAAAAATGTAATGACAATAAAAGGAAGCCTTTAGGGATCCTTCTTTTTCAATATATTAATCAGAAATATAGAAAATATAATGCTGAAAAAAAAAGAAAGTTCAAAGCAAGGGTGGACCATCGGTCCCCAGCTGAAACAGAAAAACATAAAAACTGTACAGAAGAAATTATCATAAAAAGCCCATGTTCCAGCCAGCAAGGCAAAAAAAGCATCATTTCGAGAAGGAATTTTTTTATTGAATCAAACCAAAATCTCTACCTAGTTGATCATAATGACTCATTTCTTGACTTTCAAGACCTTTAGAAACCTGTGGAGATGATGTGCAACAACACAAGGACTATATATGGAGAAACTAATGACTTTGCGATTAAAGTGGGTTTACATCAAGGATTGGCCTTAAGTCCTTATTTATTTGTCGTAGTTTTGGATGAGATTACCAAGGACATACAAGAAGATGTCCCGTGGTGTATGTTGTTTGCGGGTGATATAATTTTAATAGGCACCTCAAAGGAAATCTTAGCGATGAGAGTTGATACTTGGAGAAAAGCCTTAGAGTCTAAGGGACTAAAAATTAGTAGAAATAAAACGAAATTTATGGAATGTAAATTTAATAATGAGGCGTCAAGTAACATAATGTTAAAAATTGAAGAAAAAGTGATAAACAAAACTAATAAATTTTGTTATCTAGGTTCAATGTTACAAAGTAATGGGGATATTGATGAGGATGTTACGGGTAGAATATCAACTGGTTGGATGAAATGAAGACTAGTGAGTGCAGTGTTATGTGATAAGAGGATAACTAATAAATTAACAGGAAAATTTTATAGAACAGTTGTTAGGCGAGCGACCGTGTATAAAGCAGAGTGTTAGGCGTTCAAGAAGAAACATGAACTGAGGATGCTCAGGTGGATGATAGGAATTACTAGAAAGGACAAAATTAAAAACCAATACGTGAGGGAAAAGTTAAGAGTCATTAACGATAAATTAAGAGAAAGTAGACTTAGGTGGTACGGACATGTATTGCGTAGACCAGTAGATGCCCCCATAACAAGAGCAAGATTGTTGGAAATAAAGGGTAAAAGAAAAAGAGGTCACCCTAAGCTATCGTGAGAAGAAATTATTTGGAGAGGCCTTAAGGAATTAAACTTGAATGATAATAATGCATATAATAGATTAGAATGGAAAAGGAGAATCCATGTGGCCGACCCCATATGATGGGATTAAGGTAAGGATGATGATGATGAAAAGTCTCCTCTTCGGGGTTCCTCGTCATCAAATATTCTATCATTTATTTCTTTGTATCCCCCAAGCCATTGCCAAACATATGCATCTCCACAAAACCACAAAATATCCCTTTTTTTCTTTTTGGCATTCAAGGAGACCTTCATTGCTAATAGATTGTGCCAAGAGTTTGGCAATGCCCCAATCACATTAAGTTCCAAGAAAACGTTTTTCATAAATATCTAACAAAACTGCTCCTTTTATAAATGATGCACCAGTAAGGAGAAGACAAGATCCCGGCCTCTAATGTTGGATCAAATCACAAGTATACCAAGGAGTAACACCTTTCCAAATTCTTTTATACAGTTCAGTTCAATTAATAACTCAGGGGAATCCAACAATATCTCAAAGATTCAACAAAAGCATCTGGAGGAGTGGCCCACCCAAATTCTTCTATCAGAAATGCTTTTTGAAACCGAAGATCCTTCAATGATACCAAGAAGAGAAACAAAGTCAAGAAAGTCTCAAATCATTGAGACTCCTAAATGTTATATTCCAAGAGAAGTTGAAAGGAGAATTTCAAGTCATTAATGATACAATGGTTTCTTGAGATTGTTAGATAAAAGATAGTTTTAGGAATGAAGAACAAAACTTTAAATTCTCAATCCATGGATCCTCCCAAAATTTGATATTTCATCTACTTCACAATGTAAGGCGGATATGTTTGAGATATAACACCAAACCTTGATAGAAGGATTTCCAGTAATTACGTAAAGATCCCTTATCGATCACCCCAGCATCCCGAACGTTCTCATAAACAACATCCAAACATTCTCGCAAACCCCTTACTAGCTCCGTATTATGGACACCCAAAGGAATCTTTTTCTAGGTGATATATCCCCAATCATTTTCCTTAGAGAGTTGTTAAGATAAATAGGGCACACAGAGAATTTTAGAGAGTGGAAGAGTTATCATTAATTGGTGTGTCATGTAATACCCCATATTTTTATGATTTAAATAATTATGGGATTAATTATTATTGTGGGATTAATTGAATTAAAATGTGAGAATTTAATTGTTGATTAATCCGGATTTAAAATAAATATTAACTAACGTGCCAGGGTTAATACTTATTGATTGAATATTACTGTGTGATATGTAATATGGAACTATACACTTCGGTAAATTGTCAAGAATAAGAAATACGACAGTTTAGTAAATTTAAGTCAGACGCGCATGTGAGTCGTGTCGCGACTAAATTAATGGAATAAATATATTAATTGTTTTAATAACTCGTATGGTCATTTCGAGTGCACCGTTGAGTCCGGAAGGGTCGAAATAGTCAAAATAGTATAACCGGGGGTTTAGTTTGGGTCCCGGACAATTTTAGGCCTAACCGGCACCCCGAGGAGGCATCATGGTAAATTGTATTTTTGGGCTTAATTAATGGACGAAAATTAGGAGTTATTTTTATCAGCCAAAAGAAGTCCATTAGGGTTAAGAGGTACAACAAGTAAAGAACAGCCATAGAAGGTGAGGGAGAACCAATTTCCAAGAGGGAAGGCTCGATTAGCACCACCTTGCACAACCACCACCACCACCGTGTAGATCGGGACGAGGGGAACACACCCATACCAACAACGTCAAGAACTCGGACGACTAATTCGAAGCAAGTGTTTATTACTTGCTGTACCTTAGCATTTATCATACTCATGTTAGTATAGGGAGGTTATAAACATGTTTTGGTTCATAAAAGTGATGAAAATTGGAGAATTAGGATGTATAAATTGAATCTGGGATTTATTTAATTGAAACCCTCCATGTATGTAGAATAGAAATCACGTTTTGATGAACTTATGTGAAGAACGAATCTGAGAAACATGTGTTCTTGAATAAGAAATTAAAGAACTAGTGTTTTAGTGAATAATTTGGGGATTTCATAATTCTGTGATGATTCGTAATGATATAATGATGTTAGGTCGTTAGAATCCATGTATAATTGTTAGAATTCAATTTGGGATTGATTGGTTGAAGTTTGGGATGTTAATTTAGAGGTTTTAGGGTTAAAAATGGTGAGAAAACGCTGGAATTCTGGGTAGAAGACAAAACAGTAGGTCTCGCACGAAGTCATTCAAGCGAGATTGCATCTCGCGCGAAGTCGCTCGAGCGACATGTGGCAGTCGTTCGAACGACATGCCATCTGGTTCGAGCGACAGGGTGAATTTGCGGGAAATTTCTTAGGGGTAGTTTTGGAATTTTCCAGTATTTACAAGTGAGAGAAATTACCAGTTAACATATTTGAAACGAGGCAGGTCTACGAGAAAGTATGTGAGTTGTATACTTTAATTAATCCGGAAAGAAGAGTTACTTTGGAAATTACTAAAGAATTGTGGTAATTTAGTAATATTATAAAATACGTAATAATGAGAATGAAATACGTATGGAACATATACAAGAAGGTTGGGGAGAATACCTATAAATATTAATAGGATGTGTGAATACCTATTACTTGTTTAATATTATTTGTATGACATACCTAGCTACTTGCTATCACGGGGGGTTGTGTAGAGACGGTCTTATCCTGGGTGACCTTCGAGGGGATATTTTTCTCGTATCTCAGAACATAGTACTGTGAAGACTTATTTGTGAGTTGATAAGTCAGCTGACTATGGGAGCGTAGGTATGTGCGTGATCCATAGGTATGTGAACTATGTTCGCCGCCACTATGTGTGCTTTGTGTATATGGTTCGTGGGAGACTTCCGAACCGACAGTCCTTATTAGAGTACGAGATGTACCGAGACATGATAGCAGAGTATGCAATGTACTACAAGTTTAGCCTTGGGGTGCTGTATTAGTATATGTATAATATAGTGGTGAATATATATATATATACTTGTGTTATTCCTACTGTGAGATAATTGTAGGTGATTGGGATAGTATAGTCTTAAGCGACGTAAGTTGTGAATACTTAACTTAGTGTGATAACACTTAATCCAATTAATAAATGATATTATTAATAATGTGGAAAACTGGAAATCACGGGGTGCTACTACGAGGTATAACAAGAAGTATAAGTCTTTACCTAGTCAGAAGTATTACGGATGTTAGGTGAGAGTAGATGTACGCTAGGTGTGCACAATAGTCGAGAGGTGAGAATCTCATGTGAGAGTTCGAACTAACATGCAGTTGATACTTGCTTTATTGCAAATTTTAAATACTTGCTAAAACAAATATTTTTTACACATCGGGCCCTGACCCGTTTCTCGCATCTCTTCTCTCTCTTGCTATATATATGTATTATATCAGGTGCTCAGTCACAGGGACACCAGGCTTAGAGATTTGGATTGCTTGGCGTGCTGCAGCTGTAGTGGAAGCTGTAGGTCTTTGCATTAGACGCCTCCATCATTTCATTTCCGTTCTGTTTAGACTTTCTATTTAGGGCATGTGTCGCCCATTCCTTAGACAATTATTTGAGATTGTATTCAGTTTATTTTCTTTTCATTTCAGTCGGATTTATTGTTCCTATGGTACTTGATTTAGAGTTTTAAAACTGGAATGTTTTATCCGGTCTTATCTATTTCAGTTTGTGATTCAGATTTAGTATTTACATTAATTAGTTGTGGTGAATGATTGATGTTTATATTCTCGGATTAATAATTGAAAGATTATTTTAAATAGGTTTTTTGGCTTTAGTCCCATCTACAAAGATGTATTTAAGCTCCACTCTCATGTATTTTTAAAATTGTAAAAAGTCCCATAACCACCTAAAACCGCCTATAACTTCCCTGTAACCAATCATCCTTCTTTTTGTAGACAATGACATTTGTCCCATATAGGACCAACAACTAAAAAAATAAAAACATGAGAGTGATGACAAATAAATCATTATAAATAGGACTAAATACTCAAGATCCCTATTTTAAAAAGGAAAATATTTTGACACTAGCTTAATTAATTATTAGGTGATTAATTAGGTTATTATGTTTTCGACAGTGATGCTAAGAATGAACCAACCAAACATTCTGTTTTAAATTTTATAAAGGACTGATCACCCGATATTTAATTGGGCGGGGTGTCACATGTCAATAATGAGGGGGTCACCCCCAGTGTTCTAAAAGGCGCGCATAGGCGGCGTCTATGCGCGCCTATGCGTGATGCTTTTTAGAAACGCAACGCATAAGGGGTATGCGTGGGAAAAGGCGTGGTCAACGCTTTTTTAAGGCGGTCAACGAGGGTGATGCGCGCATAGGCGTGCAATGCGTGCATAAGGCGTGCAATGCGCGCATAAGGCGCGCTTTTTTTTCAAAATTTTTATATTGCTAAAATCATTTTTTTCTTATGTTTGAGTTAAAATGATGTCGTTTTGGGTAAAAAGCATACAAAAGTTTTATTTATTTATTTATTTATCTATTTCTTATCTACTATACTAATCTAACCCTAACATAACAAACTAAACCCCTCCAAGAGAACCCCTATTAGACAAAACAAAAGAAAAAAAAAAGGAACCCTAACTTCAAGGTATGTTTTATTTTATCCGTAATTTTGTAGGAATAAAATCTCAAATTTCAAGGTATGTATTATTTTATTCAAAATTTTGATTGCATGTTTATGATTATGTTTTTTTCATGTAAGTTGTGCTTATATTTATGCGTTTATTATTTTAGAAACCTAAGTATAATTAAAAAATATTAAAAAAAAGGCAAAACGCCATTTCACGCATAGGCTTCGCCTAGGCGCGCCTAGGCTCCTAATGCTTGATGCTTGGCCTCCACACATTGGTCACGCGTCGCGCCTTTTAGAACCTTGGTCACCCCTTTATTATTTATAATACAAGTCATCTCATCCCAAAAATCTACTTTTCCAATGTGGGATGTGTTATAGTGGATATCCACCTTAAAATACAACTTTTATAACACTCCCCCTTGGATGTACACTGTTTCCACCATTCATTGATTGTTGCCTCATTAAAATCTTACTAAGGAAAAATCCATTGGGAAAAAACTAAAGTGAAGGAAAAAGAGTACAACTATTGTGATCAGTGAATTAGTATTGGACGTGCTTAATGTTGCCTCGTTAAAACCTTTGTTAGGAAAATCCAGTGGGATAAAACCTAATCAAAGGAAAAAGAGTACAACGCACATATGTCCCAAATTACATGTTCTTGTATCCTCCCCCTAATAAGATGTTCCCCCTGATTGATATGTTCAATTTCACTGTTAGTGGAGTCGACGCATTCCAATCTCGTACACAAACTTCTGAAATGTCGCCTTTGGTAGTGACTTTGTGAAGAGATCAGCTAGGTTATCACTTGAACGAACTTGCATGACTTCAATCTCATTTTTCTTCTGAAGCTCGTGAGTGAAGAAAAACTTTAGTGAAATGTGATTGGTCATGTCTCCTTTGATGATTCCTTCTTTAATTTGTGATATACATGATGCATTATCTTCATAGACAGTACTTGGAATATCTGTGATAGAAGACAATTGACAAGAACTACGAATATGCTGAATTACAGATCTTAGCCATACACATTCACGGCTAGCTTCATGAAGAGCTAAAATTTCAGAGTGGTTAGAAGAAGTAGCTACTAAAGTTTATTTAGTAGAACGCCAGGAAATAGCAGCATTACCACAAAAAAATACATAACCTGTCTGAAATCGACCCTTATGAGGATCAGAGCGATATCCAGAATCTGCATAACCAACTAATTTGGAACTATTAGAGTTATAGGAATAAAATAAACCCATGTCAGTGGTTCCTCGTAGATATCTTAGGATATGTTTGACACCAACCCAATGCCTTTTGATTGGTTCAGAACTATATCTGGCAAGCAGATTTACAGAAAATGAGACATCCGGCCTAGTGCATTGTGCCAAGTATAATAATGCACCAATTGCACTTAAATAGGGTACTTCTGGACTCAATATTTTCTCATCTTCTTCTTTAGGACGGTATGGATCTTTCTTTATGTACAACGACCAAACAATCATGGGGGTACTTAGTGGGTGTGCTTTATCCATATTAAAGCGTTTTAATACATTTTCAATATAATTAGACTGATGGACTAAAATCCCACTAGAAATTTTCTCGATCTGCAGGCCGGGACAAAATTTAGTTTTCCCTAGGTCTTTCATCTCAAATTCCTTTTTCAAATAGCTATCAATTATTTCGAGCTCTTCTGGAGTCCCTATTAAATCTATGTCATCCATATAGACTGCTACTATTGCATATCCCTTTGAGGATTTCTCTATAAATACACACGGGCAAATTGGATTGTTTTCATACCCTTCCTTAGACAAGTATTCACTAAGACGATTGCACCACATTCTTCCGGATTGCTTTAAACCGTACAACGAACGTCTTAATCGGATTGAATATGTACTCCTTGGCTTTGCTTCAGGCAAAGGAAATCCTTCAGGGATTTTCATGTATATTTCTGTGTCTAAGTCCCCGTATAAATAAGCGGTCACAACATCCATGAGTCCCATATCAAGATTTTCAGAAACCGCTAAGCGAATTAGAAATCTGAAGGTTATACTATCCATAACGGGGGAGTATGTTTCCTCAAAATCAATCCCCGGTTTCTGCGAGAAACCTTGTGCCACAAGTCGTGCCTTATATCGAGTGATTTCATTCTTTTCATTTCTTTTTCTTACAAAAACCCATCGATAACCTACCGGGTTAAAACCTTTTGGGGTTTGTACTATAGGTCCAAATATACCATGTGTATTATCCATAAAATGGTTCTACAGACTTTATAAGTGCTTATGAGAGAAAAAGATCATTGAAGAGATAACTGGATCACAGAGAAAAAGATCATTAAAGAAATCACTGGTTCACAATTAAAAATAGAAAATAAAAAAACTATAACAATTAACATAGAAAAATTACTGGTAGACCATCTTATGACTACAGATGATAGAAAAGGCAATGTGAGGGTAGCATACCTAAACTCAATATGCACAGTGGTAGTTCCATCAGCAATTTGTTTCAAACTTGGTCGAACTTGAATTTCTACCCAGCCTTCTGGGGATGGGGCATAACGGACCATATTCAACAAGAAATCTGCCAATACCTGTTGAATTCTCACTTGATCACCATAAGCAGACAGTGTTTTGATTTCTTCAGGAATATCCCGAATCAACTGTAGACCTCTTTCCCTCAGCAATAACATTACTTGGCTAACTACAGCATCTATGACACTCCCAAGAAAGAATTCTGCCTTCTCAACCTCCAAAGAACTAATAATACCATAAGAGAAATTAATTTCTTTATCATATATTTCCTACTAGCAAAATAATGACGGAAACATGTTCGTGAACATGTACAATTTATTGAAAATCAAAATAATAGTCAAAGCTAGCATATGCAATTTATTAGAAATGAAAAAGAAATTAGAACATGTGTCAAAAAAAAAATAGAACAGATTAAATTGTGTTAGTTGCTTTCCTCAACATCTCCATTTTTGTCATCCAAAAATAAACCTATAGCTGTAAAATTGCAAGTTAAATACATATCATACACATAGCATAGGATAGATTACACAACTGGGGGTAGGCCTGTCAACGGGCTAGGTTCAGACCGGATCTAGATTGATCCGGATCCATATAATATCGGATCAGGTCCGGATCCGGATCCGGGTCTGCCATATATATATATATATATATATATATATATATATATATATATATATATATATATATATATATATATATATATATATATATACATTTATTTTTAATTTTTATTTATCCCACTTCTTTATGTTTTAATCTTGGATTAAAATATTTTATAATTTATTATAGAATATGATTCGTATATATAAAGCATATATTACTTTGATCTATATATATTTATACATATAATACTTATATATTATATGGATATCGACATATTAATAAATATATAAATTTATATATGCTATATTTAATCGGATCGGGTCCTTAACGGATCGGATTATAGTAGATCCATATCCGATCTATTTAATAATCGGATAATCAGGTAAACGGAACGGGTAATCAGGTAATTGGATTTTAAAATATGATCCAGATCCAAGTAAATGGATCGGGTCCGGATCTAGACCCGGCCCATTGACAGCCCTAACTGGGGGTGGAGGTAGTCTTCTTCAGTTTAAAACAGCCCCCCAAAGGGGTGTGAGAATCCCAAATTAAGATTCCACATTTAAAAGTTTGATCTATCTATCCGTATATATAGATAGAACTATGATTCAGCATGCCCACTTGTGAATAATAAAAAATAAATATATTAACTATTTACAAACTTGACCTTTAATATAATGGATGAGACAAAATAAAAACTAACTTAAATGTTGTGAAATTTTGTTCATTGGCCCTTCAGAACTGCACTGTGATAAGACTCTTAATTCGGAACGGAGGCAGTTATATTCTCAATATCACATACAGGTCACTTTTGAATAACCAATGCACAAAACCCTAAAACAAGTAAACCAGCCAATCAGAAATTTTAAAAAGAACACATAGAGGGATGTGGCAGCTCATAACATCAGATGCACATCATTAGATTGTGTTGAAAGTAAGGGTAATTAAAAGGATAAGAGATGATGGGTTGGGATCCTGAAAACTAGAGTTTTGTTGTCAAGATAGATAAAGTTCTTAGCCTTATTGTGAGTTTTAAGCCACGGCCATTGGATAAGAAAAGAAGGAATCTATATAATAATATAATAATGGAGCCCTTGAAAGGAGGTTCCTCCACGTGTCAAAAATGTAGATGACCCGTTATTTATTACTTCTTTCTCAGTATTTGATTTTTTTTAATATTTTTGCTACACAGCTCTCGAGTTCCATTCCACCACATTTAGAGCAGGGGCTTGTGATTTTCTAGGTCATCTCTCTTGGAAGACCAAATGACTTTGGGGTTTTCTAAATTATCTATGTATCTACATTAGCACTGGCAAAATTATGGGTTGGGCCTAATTTGGGCGGGTCAAATATGGCTTGGGCTAAATGTGGGTTGGGCCAAATATGGGTTGGGTTAAATGTGGGCCGGGCCAAATATGGACGGACCAAATATGAGTTAGGCCAACCCATTATTTTTTTACTAAAGTAAGTATTACAATTCGAGGTATATATAAAAAAACTCATATTTTACTCACAACTTTTAAAAATGAGTAATATATTTGATTTGTATCTTTTAAAATTGGGTTCTATATTTGATTCTTAGCTTTGAAATATGGGCCCATATTTATCTCATAGCTTTGAGATATGGGGCCCATATTTTACTCATAGCTTTTAAATATGGGCCCCATATTTAGATGAGTGGGCTAATATGGGTTGTTTTATTATTTGGGCCACATTTTGCCACTACTAATCTACATATATAGGCTGCTTGAACTGAATTAATTAAACATAATTGGCCACTCCACACAGTTCAAATCTACTAAATCGGCACCGCTACTTTGCCTTTTCCGGCGAAACCCATTGTTGCTGGTGCATACAAACGGTGACCCGGCGACCGCAAGAGGGCACCACCATCGTCAACCACCTTTGTTTCTCTCTCTACGTGGAAGTCTCTCTCTCTCTAGAATCAATTTGAAATCTAAAGTAACTGAATATGTTCTTGTAGGACGGGCCGAAAAATTTTATAGTGGGTAGCAGGACATAATTTTTCACCAACCTCTGTTTTCCGGCGTTTACGTTTTTTCTTTTGACTGCTGTAAAGCCTTTTTTTTTAGTTTGACGCCAAGTTACACGATTTTTTTAGTTTGTAATCTGTTTTCCAGCATTTACTTTTTATCTAACTTTTGTGTTCTTGATAGGATGAGAAGGGATATGGTTTAACATTTGGCCGAGACGGGGTCGAAGACTGTTTTCCCGACCATAAAAAATGGATGAGTCGGTGAGGAACATTGAGTGGATATAGATGAGTTTGATTGTAGTGTCTAAATTCATGATTGACTGGTGAGAAAGTGGGTGGCAAATTTGTAGGTTTAAACTGAGAAATTTAGTTAGGCTTTATTCTCCGGGATATTAAATTTCTGGGTTTCACTTTAGAGACCTCTATAAGTGGAGTGGAAGATATACTCTTTCAAATCTTAATATATGAAATCTGACAATAAATATTCTTATCTTGATAATCTTGGAATATCAAATCGTACATACCTGTCTGTCCAGTTATTATTTTTCCATTTTTTTTAATATTAAATTTAATAGGGAATGATGTTTCCTTGACAGCCAAGATATGTACATACAGATTATGTTTTGCTTTAACTGAATTTATATCATTTATCAAATGTGAAATTTCCTTTCATCTGTGAAAGTTAATCATTTCTTTCTATAAATTTTTATATATAGCTATGTCAATGCAAGCTCCAGGTTTATATCTCTTTGCCTTTCTCTGTTTTGTAGTATTCTTATCCTTACTCTTGAGAAATTAATATGTTGGATGGTGTTATATAAATCCTGACATCCCATTATGCTTCCATCATCAATTGACTACATTTGGCTTCACATTCAAGGCAAAAGAAGACAACAAATAAAGCCCATTATCTTGTTCAAACATATATATTTTTTCTATTTAAAAAAATACTTTACATTATGTTAAAATAAAATCTATTTTACAATATATAAAATAAATATTATTTCTCATACTTTAAGAAGAACTGAATATGGAATAAGGGTTCTCTTAAAGCTTCTAATGATTATATATTTAATTAAATACATTAGTTTTTATTAACTCAGTAATTACCTTGGAAAATTTGTATAGAATAGTTTTGGTATTTGATTAAAATTCAAAAATTTGAGGAAAATAATATTACAATGCGCGTGAACATTGTGCGGGTTAGAAAACTTTTGTGTATGATGATCGATTAGATTCACTGTTCTTCCGACAGCATCTTAAATAAGCAGATCCTTTCAAGAAGATACACTCCCTCTGTCCAAGTTCTTGAGCCCCTATTTGGGATTCAAGCGTTTTAAGAGGAAAAACACATTTATGGTGTGTTGGGGATTCCGATTCCATGCTTTGGAATTAAAGAAAAGTTGGTTCAAATTCTAAAGTAATTTCGTTGCAATTCCAAAGCATAGAATTGAAGTTCCCAAACACAATCTTAATACATTCAAATTGAGTCAGATGATTGCATTGCCAACATTATCATCAATAAATGTAAAAGTTTAATGGTTATGAAACTAAAAAAATAAATAAAATAATAGTTAAAAAATGGAAATTACAAAACTAAAGCACTAACCTTTTAAGAGGACTCTCATTCTTGGACATCCGAAAACAAAAGGCGGGCCTAAAGATTCACCCAACCCAAAAAATTTTGGGGCCTATGCTAAGGGTAGTACAAGCCAGTAGGACTGGGTTGTGTTTTTTTTTTAATTATTTATACAGCCCGAGTCCAGGCCTTCCCGAATATTTATGTAGCAAAATATAAGGTTTTTTTTTTACTTTCATACATTACTAATATTCGAAATTAGACTTAAATACATTTTAACTAAAAATAATTTTTTCCCCAAAAGCTGTTAACTTTAGTGGCCACATGATATTTTTAAATTAAAATAATTTAAAAATCCTAAAAAAATGCACAATAAAAGATTTTCTGCTTCGACGGTGGGGGCAAAAGGTTGCGGCCAGGTTGGCGGTTGGGACTAGGGGCCGATGAGGGAAGAGATTGGGCGGTAGTGGATTGGAGAGAGAGAGTGGGTTGCTGGAAGGGGGGGAGGGGAAGGAGTTTGCAATGAGGTTTGGGTGGGGGCGGGGGTTGTCTGGAGAGAGAGAGAGAATCAATGGTTTAAAAATCAGAGCAAGGCACGCCTTGAAGCGGAGCTGAAAAAATGCCTCGATAGGATTGAGGCGGGCTACTTCAGGCGCTTTGCCTCAAGGGGGCCATTGAGGTGGTCGAGGCTTAAGCCTCAATTTACACTCTGTTTTACAATTTTTTAGTTTATACATATAATCAGTTAAAAATTTATTATGTTACATTGTTATGTTATGTCGTATTATTATTATAACTGTAATGTTGTATTTTATTATAATGTTATCTATACTTTATTTTTAATTTATATATAACTAGAATTGTTTTACTACTTTTACTTCATACATAGATAAAATGTTATAACGGTATAATTATGTTTAGTTTATAAGTATAGTCTGTTATACCATAATCTGATGCACTCTTTTTGATGATGTATTGATGCGTTATTTAGTATCGGTTCCAATTTTGGATTACTTGTGTTCATGTGATGATACATTATTTATTGTGTATGTGACATGGATTATGGTCAGTGATTATGAATCTTTACTTGTCATGGCATGGTGCATTATTTTGCAATTTTATCATATTTTACTGATAATATTTAGTGATTTTTTGTCCCAAATTGGGGTTTACGCCTCGATCCATCTTGAGGCTTACGCCTTGCCTCACTAGCACAAAAAGCCTTGATCCCGCCTCATGCATTTTAAAATATCGGAGAAAATGTATTATATTTTTTAACTTTTGTTTATTTTTGAATTTTTTTTATTTTAAAATCTATTTTCTTTTTAGTTTTTTTTATTTTTTATTTTTTTCAAGATTTTATAGCAACCTTAAATTATTTTAATTTAAAATGCCACGTAGTAATTAAAGTTAACGGTTTTTCTAAAGATTTTGGGCAAAATCTAATTTTTTTAATTAAGATGTATGCAAGTCTAAATTGAAAATTAGTAATGTGTTGAAGTTAATAAAAAAAAAATTACTCTATTTTTTCCCTAATTCTCATAAATAAATAAATAAATATATAGATATATTCTTGTCCTAATTCATTAAAGCTTTGCAAAAATATCATTGTTTACTATAATGAACTATGACTGAAATTTTTAAACTATAGTGTTTGTTACCTATCCTGATCAATGGTTAGTGTTTGTGAACCGTCAATTTTTGGTAGCGGCAACAGTTTCCACTTTCCGTTCTTTAAAGGCTTTGTTTATTTTTTTCCTTTTTCATATATATTACCATTTTACTACAAATTATATTTGACACCTAATGGTTTTGAAAAGTGGGACAGGCGAGCCTGGGCGGTACCCAAGTCTATGATTTTTTTCTAAAGGTCGAGCTTGGACCAAACATTATCAACCCGATGTCGGGCCAGACTTGAGTTGACACACGAAGTTTTATTATGAGGTCCTAGGAAAGTCCGAACCCAGCCCATAGACAGCCCTAGTCATTTAACACATCAATAGTAATTTGCTGAAGTAATATATTTAGCCTTCTTCACCTTTTCTATTTAATACATTATATTACTTTTTATACATGCAACTACTTCAATATGGTAAAGCATGGTGATACAAGCTAGATTTGATGGGCAGTTCCTTCAACATTGATTGTGTTATGTAACAATACAAAATTGCATATTTCATATGTACCTAATACCTATTAGTTAACGAAATGAAATTCGACAGAAACTCACCTCTCCTCAATGTTGTCCAAATCAACATCCCTTATAATCCTCAACATCTGTTTCTCACAAGAAGCACTGGTCTCGAGAAACTGCTTTTGATCCTCAGTCAAATCGGTGGCTTCCAAGAGTGAATTAGTGAAGCGTATTCCGCTTAACGGGTTCTTTATTTCCTGACAAATGTAAGCCAACTCTTTCATCCTCGAGAAGCATTTCTTCTCCTGTTGCCTCTGAACTTTCAAAGCCTGCTGGAACTCGGGGCTTGCGATTTGCAAAAAACAGAAGGCACCAATAACTTTCCCGTCCATATTGGCCCTCTTATTTGCAGTTAAGAGAGCTTGCACGAATTTTCCACTGTTGTCAAAAAAGGAAAACGGGTACTTCTCTGTATCCTGGCCTCCGATTGCATTATGCAATATAATCATAAATTTTGTCATAGCATCGGGGCCCTTGAGCCGACAGCAACCGCCAAATATCTCCCCAACTAACATTTTTCCAATTATATCCTCTTTGGTCCACCCAGTGAGTCTTTCCATGGCGGTGTTCCACTCAGAGCAACACGTGTTCTCATCTGAAGCAAATATAGGTGGGATCAGAGGGCTGGGACTATGTACAATAGCCTTGTAATCACCTTGTATGTGAATGAACTTATCCATTACCATTTTCTGTCCGGTAATGTCCTGACCTACGAAGCATATGCCGACAATATTATTCATGTAGTCTTTGCTAGAGCAAGCGTTGACCACCACAAAAACAGCCTTCTTATGTTGCTCTGAGCCAAATGTTCGTAATTTTATTTCTACATTCTTGTCTTCTTCACCTGCATTTAATTAAGCTAAGTAACTGAATATAAATTATGTCAACTATCAAAAAGCAACAAAAATATCAATATATGAAAATGACATTGTTCTCATGATTAAGAAGCTAGCCAAATTCCAAGTTGTACCCCTTGGGGTACAGCCTATAAAAAGTGGATTATTTGTGTAAGTTTCACAATTATGTAACCTCCTAATCTATAGAGAGAGTGTTGTGGATGTCATCACTACATTGTTAACCATGTGAACTCATGAGTGACTCATCGGGTTTGAACACCATAAAAGGTTTGACCTCCCCGCTCCGGACACCATATGGTTTTGAATTGAATTGGCACACCCAATTCCGTTTACACAAGGAACTTACTCCCCTGCCCCCACCCCCATCCTCACCCAAGAGGGAACACACAATTGATTTAGTCCCGGTAGCTTTCCTCCCAATCTTATCCCATTGCCAGATGGCTCCCACTAATCACGATGACTTGCGACGCAGGGACTGATATGGAAGAGTATGTTATGATGTCCCATGCTGGACTTTCTTACGTCGAAACAGGATGGGAGATATGCAGATATGTGTGAATAATCGTGCCATCAATAAGACTACAATTAAGTATTGGTTTCTCGCAGCTTGAGGTCATGTTAGATCAGTTATATAGAGCAACGGCTTTCGCTAAACTAGATTTGAAAAAGTGGGTATCACCAAATCAGTATGCTAATAAGGGATAAGTGGAAGTGATGGGAATCCGTTATTATTTTTCTTTTATTTTTTTCATTTTTATTTTTTATTTTCTATTTTTAGTTCTTTTTAGGACTTTTCTTTCCTTAATTAGTCTCCAAGCATGTTTGGGACTAATTAGGCATTCTTTTGTTTTTAGTTGGTCCTTTTAGTCAATTTAGCTAATTACTTAATTAGCAAGTATTTTTTCCCATATAAATACCCCATGTAATCTCATTTGTACTTACCTTTCCCATTCTTGAAATATAAGACAACTTTTGATTCTATCCCTAAAATTAGGGTTTGGTATTTCTTTTTAGCCATTGACGTGTAGTTTACGTCAAATTGGTATCAGAGCGGGTGTCGCTCCAAATATTGGTGTTAGTGTGGATCGGTGTGTGTAGATTATCAAAATCGTACGTTACTCTCTCGATGACTCTAAAGAAATCCAAACAACAACAGTGGGGGATTCAAAAATTAAAGAAAGGCGATCAAGAATGGAGAAAAACATTCAAGATCTCATCAAGAATGTTGACTCTCACTTCTAGCTCATCACCATAAAATCCACCACCCCGAAAACCCAAATCTTGAACCCTAATTTCCCCAAAAACCAAAATCCATTCCATAAACCCTCTATTCAAGATCTAAGACAACCCACTTTTAGGGTTTCACCTACCATTTTACAATTCAATCCACAATTTACAAACCCTAGCCTCCAACCCTACAAAATTCTTCCACCACCACCCCAAACCCTCCAACCCACCACCCATTTTTCAAACCCCAAACATCAAAAAAACTACGTTTCCACCCCGATTAACTCCTGAAGCTCAATTCAAGATTATCGGCGGTTAATTCAAGATTGGTTGTTTCACCCAATCATTCTTCCTCCATCATTCATCCAATCGGGTCAAATCAACGATAAAAACTCTCCTCCCAAACCGATTGATTGCAAAAAAGATCAAAACGATGAAATTGGGTTATGTATTGGGGATTATTTTGACATTTTTGTAGAGGATGTTTGGGTGACTCGCAAGCACTTTCACGAGCCGGAAACATTTGATTTGGGAGATTTCTTCCCAATCTTTGGGAGAGGGGAGGATGATTTTGATGAGGATGAATCGGTGGTTGTCTCTACCGGGAATGAGGTGGTGATCTTAGGTGATGTGATTGATGGTGGGTATGTAGATCCATTTTTGGTGACATTTGATATACACTTGATGGATGTTTTTCGCGGCGTAGCATTGAAAGGGTTCATCAAGGGAATCTTGGGCCAAGATTTTGTTGATCGGGCATGTTTGGATAGTGATCCTATTTTCCCTGGATTTATTGCAAGCCGGTACAAAGGACGTGTCCAAGGACGACTCTTCTTTCTAGTGGAGATCTCTTTAATGGTTGTCTTGCTTCCTGGCCGTTCATCTCCTACGCTCGAGGCCGAGCTTTTCGAAGCCGGGGAGAGTGATGGGAATCCGTTGTTATTTTTATTTTTATTTTTTTCATTTTTATTTTCTATTTTTAGTTCTTTTTAGGCTTTTTCTTTCCTTAATTAGTCTCCAAGCATTTTTAGAACTAATTAGGCATTCTTTTGTCTTTAGTTGGTCTTTTTAGTCAGTTTAACTAATTACTTGATTAGCAAGTAATTTTTCCCATATAAATACCCCATGTAATCTCATTTGTACTTACTTTTCCCATTCTTGAAATATAAGACAATTTTTTATTCTATCTCTAAAATTAGGGTTTGGTATTTCTTTTTAGCCATTGACGTGTAGTTTACGTCAGGAAGACTGCCTTCGAGACTAACTTGTATGAGTGGACAGTGATGTCTTTCGGTCACGGTAATGATTCGTCCACTTATAAGGTGATGAATCAACCCTTTACGGGAAACTTCTTTGTGGTCTCCTTTGATGGCATCTTGAATTATAGCCACTTAAATGCAGAGCATTTAAAGCATTAGCAACATATTCTTATCGTATGACGACAGTAGCGCTTTTATTTGCAGCTCGAGAATTGTTCCTTCATGGTTAGAGCTGTCACTTTTCTGAATTACATAGCTGCCGGGGACGGAATTCGAGTTAACAACGTGAAGGTACCAGCCCCATCCATTGTTTAACTGGTGAGGCATTTTTGGGGTTGACTAGATTTTACAATCAGTTCATCAAGAGATTTGGCAGTATGATTGATACCCACCGAGTTCCATTGAACTGATGAGGAGAAGAACATGATCTGTGCCCCAGTATTGCCTATACCTGACTTTGATCAGTTGTTGGAATTGTCATGTGATGAGTATAAAATGGGGGTTGGTGCATTTTTAGTAAGGGGGTGCCTCCCTAACACCGACTCCCTAGCATTTAATTACTCTACCTACGACCTTAAGTTTTACATTGTAGTTCAAACTCAAGAATTGGGAGGGGTATTTATTGCAATGGGAGTTCATTATAAAATCCGATCATGGGACCTAGTGATACCTTAATAGTCAGTATAAGCTCAAGGACTTGCATGTGAAATGATCTTGTTATCTTCAACGGTTCACCTTCCACTTTCAGTATAGAGAAGGAGAACAGGGTTGAATATGGTTTGAATCGAAAGTGTCATGTCTTAGTAGACACTAGGAGTACGGTTATCGGGTTTGACAATATTCACCATTTGTATGCAGATGACCTGTACTTTGGCCCAAGTGTCATTAGCATGGGACCTTTGTGGAGACTTATTTCATGATAACTTTTTTTCTTAGGGCACTGCTTTTTGCATACCAGAGTCGTAAGGAAGATTATTTCAGAGGTGAGGTTCGCTGGGCATATGGGCATGGCCTGCGCATTATCTTCTTTAAACGAGCCTTTTTTAGCCAACCATACGATGGGAGACAAACGCTTTATTAGGAGATGTTATGTGCCAGACAGGACTCAGGAGTGTCACATTAACTTCGAACTTTACACTCCTTTATAGACTTCTGAAAGACTACGAGAAGACATTTAAATAGATTTTGTGGTTGATTCACCTCATAGTACACGAGGGTAACTTTATTTTTGTGATCATGGACTGTTTCTCCAAAATGGCCCATTTTATTCCATGACGGCGTACGACAGACAGTTCCCACAAGGTATTGTACTTCAGGGAGGTAGTCTTTGTCTTATACACGGGGGGGGCCTGCAATATTAACTTCGAATGGGAAGTTTATGATCAGGGGTGGACCCGAGGGTGGGTGGCTGCCCTGCCTGAGTTTTTGGGATTTTTCCCGAGATATATGCTAAAAAAAAAAATCAGACCTATGTGTAAGTTTCTGAAGTGAAAGGTAGTAATTTTCTGTTGTTTTAAAAAGCTTGAGAGGAAAAACTTTAACTTATGGGAAAAAAAAAAACACGTGCTTCAAAAGATTGACAAAAACCCTCATTTCCTCTTTCAGTTTTCAGCCGCCCTCTCTCCTTTCTCTCTCATCCATTCCATCTCTCTCAACTCTCCAGCACTCTCCCCTCCCTCCGACAGCCAAACCGGACGCCCCCATCCTCTTCTCATCCACTCTACCTCTCCGATACCTCCCAGGAAACACCACCGTCTGACGGCCTCTGCCTCCGTCCAACAGCAGAAGCCCCCCCCCCCCCCCCCCCCCCCCTGCCGGCCTCCATTCTTCCCCTCTATCCCGGCTACGATTGCAGGCAAATATATATATATATTTTATTCAGTTCAATCAAATCCAGTTTCCAAACAACATTAAAAATATCTTGGAAACAACCACCACCTGTGGCATACATAAAAGATGTAAATGCAAATCTCAATGATCACAATCTTGTTGACTAGAAAATACTGGTACTTGGAGGGTAAAATAATTCTAAAAGGAGGGCTCTCACGGACAAACACTAAGAAAGGTTTCTACTGATTTAATTATAAAAAAAAACAAGACCTAACTTAATATTGGTCCATTGCTCCTTGGTTAAATAAATTTAAATGGTTAAAGTTTAAAACTTGAAATGTTATGTTAGTTAAATAAGTTTGTTTTTACTTTTTTTTTTCTTTTGATATGGATCTATAATCTATTGAATATTGCTATTGCTATTAATTGAAACTTGATTAAATTTAATTGTTGAAAAATATTGCTATCATTGTTTTAGTGTTCTATTTGCTTATTATTTTCTGAAAATAAGTATTGTTTGCTAATTATTGAGTGTTGCTTATTTGGCGAACATGAACAAATTGTTTGCCCTTTGCTATATTTAATTGTTGAATTAATATATATTAGTTTAAATAGTAATTGTTTGCAATTTTAATATTTTTGCTTATTTGGACAAAGAACGAGTAATACAACTTGAATATGTATTCAATAATATATTTTTAGGCAAACAAATTGCATAAAACACAAAATAACCATAAAAAAATCTCGATATTACTTGCAACTTCCGCACCTCTTGACCAAAAATCCTAGGTCCATAACTACTTATGAGTTTGATACCCCGGATGCACCACACTTTTGATGTGGCGGACCTTCCCCCCTTCATGGACAACCACTGTAACACCCCATAGTCTTAGAGCGGTTAATTTAAACCGTCGTCATAAAAAGTCGGAAAAACATTTTTATTTGGATTATTTTTTGCATTTAAAATGTTGCTTTTATTATTGAAAAAACGGAATTTTTAGCAGAATTGAAATCGGGTTCCAAATCGGAAAGTTTTGCATTTTATTAAAATAGGAAAATTTTGGATTTGTACAAAAATCCAAACCGGTTCGGAAATCCGGCGAACCGGTTCGCTTTGACGGTTTGCAAAAAATAAAAAAATTAAAATTGTTTTAGAGTTTGTGTAGGACTTAAAACACTTTTTTGATATAGAAGCAAAGGCTCGGGTTTAAGATTTTATAAACACATTTTAGCTTTCTCCAAAAGCCATAGCTTCCCACAAATTTTATCATCTCTTTCATTCAAAACCTAAAAACCCATTTAACACAACTTTCAACCCAAGTTTTGAAGGATTAAACCAAGATTTCTCAAGATCGTATTTTCAAGAGGAACACAACCATCTCATCAGATTCTTCAAACAACTTTTACAGGCATGAATACTTCTATTGTTCCCCTTTAGTATTATGCGTTTTAAATGCTGCCTAAACACTAATAATCAATGTTTTCTTAAAATAAATTAGAAAGACTAATTAGGGAAAGTGAAACTAAAGTTGGGACTGTTTTTATTCAAGCCTATAATACGAATTAAGACTCAAAACCCTTGTATGTTTAGGTAAGAGGTTGGGCTCTCGTTAGAATTTAGGGACGTTCGCATGTTAAAATAAATCGTTTGAATTTTATAAATGGAATTTGACTCGTAAAATCATGTTGTTCACGTGTCGCTTGTTAGAATAACAGATTATTGTTGTATGCCCCGAAATCAGCATGTGATTGAAAATCATTTAAGTTGTTGAAAAATAAATTTATATTAATATTATAATTAAACGGACACAATTTGAATAAATGGTTATCTGACAATAAAATTGAAGAATTGTTGTGATAGGTTGAAAATATTCCTTATGTGATCTCTAATTGTGTTTAAATTCGACACCGCGGGAATGACAGGATTGTTGGGGTAGTCATGCATTCACCTTACATTTAGGTTGCTTGCTAGGTATGGGACTAGTAGGTAGGGTTTTGTTGTTAACGCTTTCTAGGTATGGGACTCGTGAGTGTAGGTTTTTACGGATGAGAATTTTCAGGGTGGGGCTAAGTAGTATACTTTTTCGTTGTTCCGTTTAGCCTCGGTGCGAGACTAGGTGGTATTTGTTGGTCAGTATTCTTCCTAAATGCTAGGGTAGGATATACTTGTGTTCTGAGAACCTCTAAGTATGTGACTAGGGGTAGTTTGAGGATTTATGTTTGATTAAAGGGTGGGGCTAATAGAAAATAATGAGGAACTTGAGAAAATTGATTATTAATGCTTAAGATAATAAACGGGTATTAAAATGAATCGCGAGTATGTGCAGAACTAAGGATAATTGGGTTGACTGGCTATAGCGACATGGGTGTGTGTCGGCGTCACGAGTATGTGCGAGGCTAACAAAATTGGACCCACTGACTATAGTGACGTGTCGTGCATGGAACCTCACAAGTATGTGCAGAGCTAACGAAATTGGATTGACTAGCTATAGTGAGGGGAATGAGTGTAATGTGTGGAATCTTAAGCGCGCCAAGAGTGTGTGCAAGACCAATAAAGAGGTTGACTGGCCATAGTGGTGTCACACAAATAAAAATAATTGGATAATTAAAATTTAATAAGAATAAAAGTTGATGTTTAAATTTAATGTAGTAATATCATAATTGGACTTGGATATTGGGGTGGCTTCGTTACATGGGTAAATAATGGCGGTTTATTTTTACTCACCTTCTCCTGTGTCGCGCTTAACTTATACTTTTATTGGACACTCACTGCTAGTCCAAAACCCGGATAAAAGAGGAGGGTTGCGTTAGGGAGCTGACAGCCAACGTAAAACTTTGTCAGATCCTTATCATAGGATAATGGTGTTGAATATAAATATTAAAAATCAATCATGAGTGCGAAAAGAGAAGATTAACCCACGAACTAGGTGGTGGAACTTAAAAAGAGAGAAATTAGAACTATCTAAATATAAAATATTAAATGAAGCATCATGGAATACTGAAGAAGAGACAAACATAATGTGGAATAAGATGGTCACATGCATTAGGAGAATATCAATAAAAATTCTTGAAAACTCAAAAGGCAAGGGACCATAATCTAAAGAAACCTGGTGGTGGAATGAAGTAAAAAATATAGTAAAAATCAAAAGGGAGTGCTTTAAAACATGGCAAACAACTAGAAATGAAGAAAATTTGGAGATATATAAATCGGTTAAAAAGAAAGTTAAGAAAGTGACAAGAGATGCTAAGTTAAAAGCATATGATGAGCTTTATACAAAATTAGGAATACAAGAAGGGGAAAGAAGTATTTATAAGCTTGCTAAACTTAGGGATAGAAAAACAAAAGATTTTAATAACGTTAAGTGTATCAAAAGTGATGATTCGAGAGTCCTAGTCAAAGATGATGAGATTATGGAAACATGGAAAAACTACTTTGAGAGGTTATTAAATGGAGATAATGGGAGTAGATTAGATATAGAGGAACTTAGAGAGACTCGAGAAAATATATTTTTTTGCAGAATTAGGACAACAGAGGTTAGGATTGCTCTAAAAAAGATAAAAACAGGGAGGACTTTATGAACAGATGGTATCCCTGTTGAGGTTTGGAAGTGCTTAAGGGAGGAAGGAATATCTTGGCTTACAAAATTATTTAATATAATTATAATGACTAATAGGATGCCCGATGAATAGAGAAAGAGTGTTTTAATATATATTTATAAAAATAAAGGGGACATACAAAGTTGTTCTTCAAATTATCGTGGTATTAAGTTAATGAGTCATACAATGAAACTTTGGAGGAGAGTGATTAAATATAGATTGAGATTGAAAACAAAAGTATTTGAGAATCAATTTGGGAATGGAAGCAATCTATTTATTGAGGAGATTAATGGAGAGGTACAGTGAGAAAAAGAAGGATCTTCATATGATTTTTATAAATTTGGAGAAGGCGTACGATAGGATACCCAAAGATATAATATGATGGGTTCTACGTAAAAAAGGAGTAACTAGTAGATATATTGATGTGATCAACGATATGTATGATGGGGCCACGACTACAGTAAGAACATCAGTCGTAGAAAGTAGTGAATTTCCAATTACTGTAGGTTTACGCCAAGGTTCAGCATTAAGTCATTATCTCTTTGCTCTTGTTGTGGATGAGTTGACTGGACACATATAAGATGAGGTGCCGTGGTGTATGCTATTTTCAGATGATATTGTTTTTAGTGGATGAGACTAAGACGAGTATTAATGCTAGGCTAGAATTGTGGAGAGAAACTCTAGAAAAAAGAGGATATAAAATATGCAGGAATAAAACAAAATATGTGGAGTGCAATTTTAGTAGTAATAGGAGGACAAATGGAGATGTGGTGAAATTGAAGGGTCAAGAGATACCTAGAAATGATCATTTTCGTTATTTAGGCTCGATTATCCAAACAGATAGAGATATTAGTGATGATGTTACTCATAGAATTAGAACAGGCTGGATTAAGTGGAGAAGTGCTACAGACATATTGTGTGATAAGCGTATACCTTTGAAGTTAAAAGGAAAATTTTATAGGACGGCCATTAGACCCGCCATGTTATACGGACAGAGTGTCGGGAAACCAAGAAACAAAATGTGCAGAAAATGAATGTGGCGAAGATGCGAATGCTAAGATGGATTTGTGATAAAACTCGAAAAGATAAAATTAGAAATGAACAAATTCGTGAAACGGTAAAAGTAGCTCCTATAGAAGATAAATTGAGAGAAAATCGCCTTAGATGGTTTGGACACGTCAAGCATAGCCCAATGGATGCTCCCGTAAGGAAGAGTGATTTAGTTAGTATTGATGGTACAAGCTCTGAAGTTTTTTTGGTTTCTTTTCTCTAAGAAGTGATTAGTGAGAAAGATAAATTTTCACAACTTATGCTCGACTTTGCTTAGTTTTTGAGTGGAATAGTTCAATTCTCCATAATTCGTTGGAAAATACGTAATGTCAACGTATTAATTGATCCATTCTCTAGAAAAAATTTAACAAGGCACGCTAAGCCTAGAGCCTTGGCGCACAAGGCGCGCACCTTACTAAAGGGGCCTTACCTGAGGTGAGGTGAGGCGAGGCGCCAATGTTGCGCCTTGATGAACCTGGAACCTAGGCGCGCCTTTAACAACTATGATTGTAATACAACATTTTTATCAATTATCGGGGATTTTCAAAAAAGGACTTCTAAAATTTTCTGCTATGCAAAAAAGGACTGCTCATATTATTTTTACACATTGAGTCGCTAATTTTATAATTAAACTTAAACATGTCATGTGTCATTTATCTATAAATAAATAGAAAGGAAATTTCCAGTATCCTGCTGTATAAAGTGAAACCGAAGGGAAATATAGTCCGTTCATTAAATATTAGAAAGTACAAAAAATGAAGAGAAATTTAAAAACAATGACTAAAATTCCATAAAAAATATAGCATAATAAGACAATAAATAATGACAAATTTCATAGAGAAAAAGTTTGTTCTCCTAAAGCTATAATGGATAATATTATAGGGCCTTCACCAAATTCCTTATTAATAATTTTGAAATAAGAAGAGAGTGTTAAGGAAAAAGGTTGCAAGTGTGTGTATGTTAATATTGTGTGATGTTCGTCATTTTCTTTGGCTAATTTATGTTGAATTGGTATCAAAGCGAGGTCATGGATCCAAGTCGTGTAAGCATCATGGAATGGGGAGAGAGATATGGCATCATCATGACTATTTCGTTAAACATGTGAAATCATGGGCGACTCGCCGTGTTCGAAGACCATAACAAAGGCGGCCTACCCTTACTAAACATCATAAGATTTTCACTTTTCAGACGAGTTGGGACACTCGATCCCGTTTGTTCCCGTTTACATCAAAAAGACCCCTATTGATGTTGAACACCGTGCCACTTGTGCCAGTTATTTGCTTATGACATGACCAATTTTAAAGCTAACTTCACAAAAAGACAGTGAATAAGGTTTGTTTTGGAGAATGCAGATATGTAGTCAACTTGGACAATCTCTCTCTCTCTTCCAAAGTGGTAGCAATAGACATCAACTGCAATAAGATGTGAACTCGAGTTTTCCCTTTGCCAACGTTCAAGGCCATCTATGGGAAGTCATAATATGTTGTTGAGAAGGTCTGGGAAGTTTGCCTAGGCCTTTGAAAATTTTGAAAAAATGCGTCGGTAGACCGATTCCCTCATCGGTTGACCGACGCGGGAACGGGCTTGGCAGAATCAGTGAGGAAAGAAGATCATGTTGAGCTTAACTCTAGCCCGACTTTGTGAAATGACTTGCTAGGTGTAGGATAAGTGGGAGCCGGAAATGAAAAAAGTGAAATACCACTACTTTTAACGTTATTTTACGGGCGAATATTGGTCTTCCATGCTCTCGAGCGCGTTTGGCCCAAAAGCGAGTCCTCGACAATGAACGTCACGACAAGTGGTGGTTGAAAAGCCTTCTTATCCTGTCGTGCACCAATTTGTTGTCACGGGCATCGAATTGACCCTGACGCGTCATCTCCGACGTCGCTCCGATCGCAACCTCAGGTCAAGCGGATATATCTAGGGAGACCTCGGTTCCTTGCGGACCTTGCCGTGTTTCTAGGCATCATTCGAATGACTTTCAAGCAACATTTGGTCAATGTTTTCGTTGTTCGCTGGAAATGGTCGACCGACGTGTCGCGTCGGTCAACCGACGGTCGGGCAACTTTTGGTGACACATTGTATCGGACATTTCTAGGGACCACTGATCATTGGGGACCTTGCCTAGGTCTCTCTCTCTCTTATATATATATATATATGTACACATAACTAAGAAATTATGATAGGTGACCATAATTGTTTTCTCGTGCGGTTTCAACTGTCAACACGAGGGCATAACATGCAGCTTATGAAGCCATTGTGTAATTTAAATCAACTACATTATTCAAATCATATCGTTTAATAATGGATTATTCTGAGCGTCCCATAGGTTATGATTACAAGATGATTCAAGCATTTAATAAATTTAATCGGCCCATTGTCCTTTGGAAACAACACGAACTGATGAGAACACACTTTTTAACATTGTAATACACAAGGGGGTCGCCCTCCCCCAAGCGGTGGGGAATCGAACTCAAGACCTCTAGAGGTGTGAGTTTTAGTTACTAGGCTAATCCCAGCGGTGAACTGATGGGATCATTAATAAATCTTATATGCTTTGCATAGGATCTCAATAACTTCAACCCATATCAAATATAAGGTCATTGACAGGGTTGGAAAAACAAATACTCAATAATACTCTATTGGGGCTTCACATGCAACAAATAAAGAGCCATTAATCTAATTTACAATATTAACAGGAAATAATCAAGGGATAAATCAAGGCTAATCCTATTTATTGGGTCAAAGATGCATCAAATCATATTGATTTTTTTTTAATGCACCAGGTCCTTTTTCATTATAGACTACATATATTTAGACAAATGTGCCCTCACACATACCCATTTTAAACCCACTTACTCTTTCTCTCTAAAAAATAAATACATAATCTCACGCTCTTTCTCTCTCTAATAGTCCACCTCTACCTCCACCCCCACCCCACCCCACCCCATCGAAGACTTGCCAGAAACAGTCCACCGGAAAATCTCGCCTGAATTTTCACTGGAGTGTTTCTCTCTCCTCATTTATCTCTCTCTCTCTTCGTTTATTTGTTTGTTTTTTCTGGTCCGCGCCAGCGGCACCATTACTCGAGCTGGAGAAGAAGAATTTTCGCCGGAAAAAATGGAAGTTTTACAGAAACAGTAAATTTATCTGTTTCGATTTTTTCGTCAAAAAATATCGAATATAGGTGTTGTTTGATTGATCTCGACGAGTAGATTCCAAATATATAAATTTTGTGAATTTTGGATTTGTAAATTTGAAGTATGGACTTTTAAAGATTTGGTGTGTTTTTTTTTTTTTAAAAACGACGTGGCAGTTGTAAATAATTGTGAGGGTGTCTTTTAAGGGTGCATTTGTCATTTTAATGTGCTGAGTTGGTAAAATAGGACCTTTGACACCAATGACTTAGTCGAAGGATCTCTTACCTCATTGACCAAGTGAATGGGACTTAAAAATAATTACCCCAATAATTAATGAATACCTCTTAAAGCACGAGATAGAAGATTGTTAACTATTTCTTCTGATTCCTTATAAACCAGATCATGAACAAAAGATTTCCCCATAGCTTCCTCCACTAATAAGCCGGTCAACTCTGCGACCTTCGCGTTCCACCCATTTATGCAGCCATCGACATCTACAGCAAATATGGGAGCCGTAGCGGTCTCTATCAACCTGACCATTTCCCTCGCGACCGAGCTGAGCTCATCCATCCCTTGCAACTCCAAACCCCCAGTCTGAGCATTTACAACGGCTTTTGAATTGTTTACCTCAGCATCCTTAAATGAGTCCCGTAGAATAAGCTGCAAAGAGTGAATAGCGTCCATTTCCGCATTCTCCCAAGGCAAACTCCGGCTCTTCACCACTTCCAGAAACGCCTTGAACGAAGAACGAGGATGCATCCTCTGCCCATCGTCCTTGTCCTCCGGGTGATGCTTAGCCCCACCCCATTTGACCTCTTCTGCCGTGTGGGACCTGAACCAAAATAGGAAATCTCTCGAAGTTATATAAGCAACAGCCATCCCACAAACTGCATCACCGAGCAAGGCTGCCCCAGGGTAACCAGCATCAGCCAAACTATCAGTACTCAAACCAGTTGAATCCCTATGGGAAGCCATTAACCAATCCATAATATCTTTAATTTGGGACTCAGTCGGGGTCACACCTAACGGGTAATACTTTCCTTGGTAGAAGAGCGCAGCTCCATCACACTTCACAAGGTCCATAATACTGGGGCTTTGGGTAACAATTCCCGCAGGAGAATCTCGAAGGAGCATGTCACATAAAAGCGTTTGTGTCCTCAAGACCCGTTTCTCCGACAATTGCGATGACAATTGCAGTTCCATATTCAGTTGGAGCCCAAAGGCCTGCATTAAAAACTCACAAGCGTAACGGAGAGGGAAAGGAATACAACGAACAGAAGTGTGATGGCAAACAACCAATCCCCATAGTCTCATGGAGCTTCCTCCCCCAACAGATTCTTCATCATTTCCGTTAATTATAACCGCCATTGCCAACGAAGCGATCGAACCCATGTTAGTCATATACTGTGCATGGCAACCATGAGGAGCCCTAAGCGTCGAGCCCACCAAACACAAAGGTTGCATAAGTGCTTCATCTTGAATCACGCGAACCGGCGTGGAATTACAGTCGACAATCATCCTAACCCGATTCTGCCTAAACAAAAACCTCGAAGCCTGAGGAATATCCGTGGCGGGATAATGCAACCCAATATACGGATCCAAATCCGGCCTCCGACTCTCGGCCACAACCTCACCATGCTCATCCTCATGAAACTTATACACCATAACCCTATCGTAACCCGTAAGTTCCCTCACATTCTGAACCACCGTGTCACACAAAAGCTTAATATCCCCACCGGGAAGCGACTGCAAATGTGAAATGGCCCTAACGGCAAGCTTCTGCGACTGAACCGCGCCGGCAATGGAAAGCGCAGGATCCTCAGTCCTAGCAGGCTCCAAATCAATCACAATCCCCACATCAATCCTATGCAAAATGGCATAAAAGGGCTTACCCGAACTCTTGGAATGCATCCAAACCGGGTTCAAAAGTGTAATATCCCTAGCCCCAAAAGCCCTCTCTAGCAAAACTGAACTAGAGGGGGTAAAAAGTGATCTCACATCAGTCCCAATTGTGATGATCTCTGGCTTCTCCAAAGTTGGGACTGATTGTGGAGTGAGAGCCAACATATCCTTAGCGTTTTCACTAAAAGCAATAACCCTAAAAGTGGACTCATCGACTGCAATTGTGCAACCAAAGGGCTGAATATGACCACCTCTCTGGATTCTCGATAAATAAGCAGTGATTTGTTGTTCGGGGACTGTATCAGTAGTCGTAGTAGTTGTTTTAATGGATTGTGAGTAATCAAAAGATTTACCTGATTCCCCAGACTGTTCAAAAACAGCGTGTAAACGAGCGTCAACTGTGTATTGAGCAATGGCTTTGCTAACGGATTCAACTTGGGCTTGAGATTGATGGCGGTTGCTACCAGAAGCCATTTTTATGAGAACCCTAATTGTCAAAATCTTTGAGGAAAAAAAAGCAGAGACTTTAGTGAGTGAATGACAATGGTGTTGAGAGGTGGAGGAGTTTGTGGTCAGTTGTTAGTGTCGTTGTTTTTGGTTTGGGGGAGTGTCCTTTCTTGGCTTCATTCTGATAGATAGCCTTTCCAAAACTATCAAACGGTTAAATTTTGTTTGCGGGTAAACTCATTTCTTTAATTCTTTAATTTAGATAGGGTCCATTTAATTCTCAACTATAATAAACACCTTTGTTGTTTTCTAAATTTTATTGTTTTTTATTTTTCAATTCAAAATCATTAATTTTCTAAATTTTTATACATTTATATCTTAATACATGATAGGGTCCCAATAACATGTGCCCTAAGAATACACATTAAGAACCTAAAAATAGTAGGAACAGAGTTCTGAGATACATTTAATAGAATACAGATATTCATACGGAGCTCTAATATTTACTATTTTGACGCTCATAACATGTGCCCTACGGGCATAAGTTATCATTTTCCTACATAGTATACATATATAATACATTAATATGTAGTTGTAATAAATAAAAATTATATATGTACATGTGCACAAAATTATATATATATATGTATATGTACATGTGCACAAAATCCGTCGAAATATGTCAGTTTTTAAGCCGCTTAAAAACTCACATATTTTGAGTGATTTTTTTAAAATAATAGACAAAATTATTTTAAGCCAATTTTTTTTTAGTGCCCTAAAATGTTTAAATACCAAGCAAAAAATTAACTTAAATTTTAAAAAAATGATTCGCACAGATTCTACGTGTAGGTGGTATGTACATGGGTCTATTCGTATATATATACAAAACAAGCATCACCAATTGCCCCTCGAAACCCTTATGCATCACCAATTGATCCATTAGTCTCTTTGTCAACATCCTCAGTCACCTCATTGGCGTACTCTTCCTTAAGTATATTATTTAATGTCCCACTGTGTTTTTTGTGTTACCCCATATTCTTGTCCTATTTCATCACTTGAATGCATACTACTCAATTCCATATGATCATAATTATGGTTAAAATCATCATCATTAACTTAATAATCACATTCAATGATAAAATCACTACCATTAATTTCATCCTTACAATTTTGAACTCCACCCTCATTCAAAAATCAAGCTTACTTCTTCATATTAAACTCTAGGGTAAATTACACCGAACCCCCTTGAACTATAGTGATTTTGCGAATAAACCCATAATCTAAAAAATTTGATAAAGAATCCCCTAAACTATTAAATTTTGACACTTATTTTTTGTATTGAAAATGAGTTAATAAAAATATGATTTTATGCATAAAAATGTTAAATTTTTATGCATATTTTTTAGGTTTTGAAATTCAATAGTTTAGGGGCTAGTTGTTGGGTTTTTATAAATTAGGGTTATCTGCAAAATCATTATAGTTCAGGGGAGTTTGGTGTAATTTATCCTAAACTCTATTAACCAAAAATCAATGACTCATTTAACCATCTTCAAATATCCCTATCAGTCTTCGAAATTTCCAACCCAGACATAAGTCTTGTATTAGATACTTCATACAAACAACGATTAATATCAGATGGTTTTGCACCCATCATCTATTTCTATTTCATGAAGTTCAATTTCAATAGTATACTGTAATATGGATCAAGTTTGTCAATATAATCTATTAAATCATCTATATAAACTTCATTCAAACGAGCATCCCTAAACTCACGACCATAATGAAGAGAATTGAATTTTCTTATTATTCTTCTCAAATTGGATGTCTGTATATATAGCTTTTATAGTGTGTATAAAAGGAACTACAAACATGATTTATGTCTACAATTAAGCCTAAGATATTAAAATAATTACACCAATAATTTCCATAAAATATGACATGTTTTAGGGAACATGTTTCAAGGAGCATGTTTTAAGTAACATGCTACAAGGAGCTTTAACACTCCCCCACAAACTTGACGATCCTAGAGAGAGGAGGTTAGACCTTAGTAAAATGAAACGATTCTTGTGAGGATATTTGGTAAAAATATCCGTAAGTTAATCCGAAGAGGGGACAAAGTGAACTCAATGAGAGTTGGCTGGGAGACGTTCCCAAATGAAGTGATAGTCTAACTCAATGTGTTTAGTGTGGGCATTAAAAATAGGATTTGAGGCCATGAAGGTGGTGCTTAGATTATCACATTAGAGGGGGATATGCTTAGGGGAGGAAACTACAGGCTCGGTGAGGAGATGGGAAATCCTAGTTGTTTAATCACAAACATGGGCTAGAGAGTGGTACCTTGTTTCAATAATGGAACAAGAAACGGTGGGTTGCTTTTTGGTAGTCCAATAGATAAGGTTGGAGCCCAAGAAGATACAGAGGCTAATAGTGGAGCAGTGGGAGTCAGGGCACCCAGTCTAATCAACATCATAATAGGCATTGATGATAAAAGAAGGGAAAAAGAGGAGTCATGATCAGTAGAACCTTTGAGGTAGAGATGGATTCTCTTGGAGGCAATGAGGTGAGGGTGGCGGGGTTAACTCATGAATTAAGCCACATGATGGACAACATAGGCTATGTCAGGTCTAATGATTGTGAGGTACTAAGTGGAGTCGACTAACTAGCGATACTCAGTGAGATAAGAAATAAGGTCATCGGTATTGGTTAAGAGGTGAATTTTGGCACAAATTAGTGTAGAGAATGGCTTGCAGTCAATCATGTTGAAGCCGTGGAAAAGGTCGATAGTGTATTTAGTTTGGGAGAGATGAAGGCATATATGGGGGTAAGTAGCTTCAAAGTCAAGGAAGTGGAAGAGGGGGCTGAGGTCACTTAGCTCAAATTCCTTGCCCAATGTGGTAATGAATGAAGTGAGGATGTGTAGGTGTTTCTACTAAGAATGATATCATCCAATTACAATAAAAAGTTAGAAATCGCATACTCGAATTTGTAGATGAACATAGAATGATCAGTATGAATCTGATTTAACCCATATTGTAGAAGAAAACTACTTAGTTGCTAAAACCAGGCACGAGGGGCTTATTTGAGGCCAAGATGACCTTTTTCAGAATGCAGACATGATCAGGATGTGCAGAATCCGTGAAGCCATGAGGTTAACTCATATAGACAGTCTCGTTAAGGATCCCATGGAGAAAGGAATATTTCACATCAACTTGAAGAAGAGACAAGTCTTGTGAGATAACAAGGCTGAGAACTGTACAAACTGTAGTGGATTTGATGACCGGGCTAAATGTTTCCTTGAAATCAATACCAACCTAGTGGTGGAAATCGTTTGCAACCAGGCGATCCATGTGACGCTTAATGGAACCATCAGCACGATGATTTAGATTAAACATCCATTTACAGCCAACTACATGTCGAGCAGGATTTGGAGGAACAAGAATCCAAATAGAGTTCTTAAGTAAGGCATTGAACTCCATAGTCATGACCTAACGCCATTCAGGAATGCGAAAGTCTTGAGAATAACAAGTGGGTTCGGAGGTAGAGGAGGGTAGGTGAGCCAGTAGAGCTTTGGGAAGGAGATATCTGATGGTGTCATCTGTTAGGTGGAGGGGCTTTTGGGTACTGAGTTCCTGTCAAGTGGGGGCATATAAGGAGATTTTTATAGTATTAGAGTTAGAGTTAGCGGTGTTAGAGAAAGACATGGTGAAGGTGGCAAAGGGTATATATGGGTGTTAAAGGTTTTGAAGGGCAAAAGTGAAGTGGAGATTTATGTTTTTTAATAGTAACTTGATGGTGAATATTAATTTCGACAGTGAACAGTAACTCTGACAGCGAACATCACTCGTGCAGAGGGAAACCGAATAATAAGAAAGAGGGGGGTTGAGGTGACATGAGGAAGCTTACCATCGGCAGAGGGACGCTGAAAAGAGGACAAACTCGCCGGAAAAAAAAAAGGTGAGGATCGGTATTTAGGGTACTACCATTAAAAGAATTGAATTTTCTTATCATTCTTATCCAATTGGATATATATATATATATATAAACCATGACACTAAATATTAAAACATCTGGTTATGAAATGTTAGAAGGAAGTAAACCACTTGTTTTAATTTACAGAATTTATTACAAATGATGGTAATATTCAAGTCCCTAGGTCAATAAATTGGAAAGATATTAATTTACCAAACGATTGGTTATTAGAAAATGAAAATCACCCCCGAAAAGTGCAAAACAATGCTACTAATCTTAAACAAATCCAAGAATACCTTGACGGATCAGTTAGAATAAGTTTTGATCAACCACGATTTAAAAATCTCCATATTAGAGATGATAGTAAATCCCAAATGAGTTATTCAATAAGAAAAGATGATGATCTAATACCTAGACGTAATCTTAAGTTAAAAGAAATTGATACAACTTCCCAAGTAAGTAAACCTTATTATACAGCGACCTCAAATTTTAATGATGATGAAAATCACTTAAAGTTGGGCATCTAAGGTTACTTAGTTGATCATGAATTCTTGAGGTTATATTACTCGGTGTTCCTAAAAAATATTTTATTATTGTAAAAACTAGAGTCTTAACTTCATCTGGAATTCCCATTCCAATGCTTTCATCAAAAATCGGGAGGCCATTGGCATCTTGTTGGAAAGCAGATTTAATTTGTTCCTTTGATTCTTCGGTAAGATGTTTATCCCACCAAGATTTTGATGTACCGGTGAATCCTGTTGTTAAAAGCTCAACTATTTCTGTTTGGGGAATGTTTTGATTGTTTAGGTAATTGTTGGCAACCACAGATATGTGTTGCATTTTATTTAAAAGTACAAAATATAAAACTCTACTCATACAAAGCAGTACAAATGATGCTAATATATGATTATAATATTCAAGTCCCTAGGTCAATAAATTGGAAAGATATTAATTTACCAAATGGCTGGTTATTGGAAAATGAAAATCATCCCCGAAAAGTGCGAAACAATGCTATTAATCTTGAACGAATCCAAGAGTACCTTGACGGATCAGTTAGAATAAGTTTTGATCAACAACGATTTAAAAATCTCCATATTAGAGATGATAGTAAATCCAGATATGATAGTAAATCCCAAACGAGTTATTCAACAACAAAAGATGATGATCTAATACCTAGACGTAATCTTAAATTAAAAGAAATTGATACAACTTCTCAAGTAAGTAAACCTTGTTATAGAGCGACCTCAAATTTTAATGATGATGAAGATCAATATTCCCCCACTCAAACAGATTTTGAAACAGGTTCAGTAAATCACTAATTATTAACAATCAATAAAGACTATAAAATTGACATGATTACATTGGGAGCAGATTTTGAGTCAAAAGAAAACCGTACTAAACGACGAGCATATCGAGAAAAGTACTCCCCAACATCGGTTTCAATAATTTTGAATGAATTTGGTGTAAAAAGACCAAGACAATGTAGGGTTTTAACATGTTTCTTGATATTTTGAACTATCGAGGTATGTTCTATAGTCCAAGGGGGAGGGTTAATTTGTAGCCGTTCAAATAATCTCTAAGCATTACTCGTGATGTGAAAACATCTTTGTACCATCTAAAATCGCTTAAAGTTGGGCATTTATGGTTACTTAGTTGATCATGAATTATTGAGGTTATATTACTCGGTGTTCCTAAAAAATGTTTTATTATTGTAAAAACTAGAATCCATTTTTTCTTTGTTTTATAATAGCTTCACTAGTTAATAGTTGAATTCTATCATGTTCTTTATTTAAAGCATAAACATGTTCAACGGTTTTAACATTGTAATTAGTACTAAAGGATGACTTTAGGAAACTAGTTTTGTAAATTTAGGATATGCCTCTATCCTCTTATGTCTTAGAGATGATAGACATACTAATTACAACACTAGTATTTTAGGAATGATGGAATCAAGCCTTTTTAATGGTCTAATACATTTTAATTATTTTCCTGATTTTACATTAAGTTTAACTGACCCTCACATATATTCCCAAAGTCCCAACAAAAGAAATTTACAAAACTAGTTTCCTAAAGTCATCCTTTAGTACTAATTACAATGTTAAAACTGTTGAACATGTTTATGCTTTAAATAAAGAACACGATAGAATTCAACTATTAACTAGTGAAGCTATTACCAAACAAAGAAAAAACAGATTCAATTTCCTACACATAGGATTAATACAAGTAGCACTCAAACCATTAACTAGTAAATGAATAAATGCCTCTATCCTCTTATGTCTTAGAGATGCTAGACATACTAATTACAACACTAGTATTTTAGGAATGATGGAATCAAGCCTTTTTAATGGTCCAATACATTTTAATTATTTTCCTGATTTTACATTAGGTTTAACTGACCCTCACATATTAAAAACCATGACACTAAATATTAAAACATTTGGATATGAAATATTAAAAAGAAGTAAACCACTTGCTTTAATTTACAGAATTTATTACAAATGTTTAAGGACAAATTTAAATGCCCACACTTTAGTAAAAAGTCCAAAAGACAAAACTCTACTCATACAAAGCAGTACAAATGATGCTAATATTCAAGTTCTTATGTCAATAAATTGGAAAGATATTAATTTACCAAGCGATTGGTTATTAGAAAATGAAAATCATCCCCGAAAAGTGTAAAACAATGCTATTAATCTTGAACGAATCCAAGAATACCTTGACGGATCAGTTAGAATAAGTTTTGATCAACCACGATTTAAAAATCTCCATATTAGAGATGATAGTAAATCCAGAGATGATAGTAAATCCCAAACGAGTTATTTAACAAGAAAAGATGATGATCTAATACCTAGACGTAATCTTAAGTTAAGAGAAATTGATACTAATTACCAAGTAAGTAAACCTTGTTATACAGCGACCTCAAATTTTAATGATGATGAAGATCAACATTCCCCCACTCAAACAGATTTTGAAACAGGTTCAGTAAATCACCAATTATTAACAATCAATAAAAACTATAAAATTGACATGATTAAATTAGGAGAAGATTTTGAGTCAAAATAAAACCGTACTAAACGATGAGCATATCGAGAAACGTACTCCCCAAGAGAAAAGGATAAAATAATAAGAAAGTGAAAAACTTTAATGAATGAAATAAGAACGGACATAAAGTTCTTTGACTATTTAGATAACTATTATCACAAAATAAATGTCCTAACAAAAGTAAAATGGACAAAACAAGACAAAACTACAGTCTCGTATAGTCACCCTCCACTAGAAACCATTTTAGTAAATCATATGGGAACAGAAGTAGTTGCTACACCCTTTAAAGTCACTTATACTAATGATGAAATCAAAAAAGTTATTGAACAAAATAATTACACTAACTAATACCTGAATACTTTAGGAAAACAACTAAAATCCATTGAAAATAAGTTAGACAAACCAAACCTACCATATAAAAGAGAAATACCTTTAATTCAACTTCCAGAGGTCAGAAAAATGAATAAATTTACAAACAAAGTTTGAGAAAACTCTAGATAAAATAGAAAAAATGCTTAAAGATATCAAAGCAGAATCATCAAAGACTATTACATCTATCAACAAAAATACCTATATTAACCAAACAGACTCATCCCAAGAATCTACTATAGATGAAGATATCCAGACTATTGAAAAATAATTTACTAATGTTGAATTTAATAGAATAAAAAACTCCAGAGTAACACCAACCACCTTAACAAAAAATTGGTATACAAGACCAACACCCCCAGATATGCAATATGAAGAAAGAAATATACACAATCAATTCTCGGGCTCATCGGATAGACTTTATGAATGGAACATAGATGGATTATCTGAACAAAAAAATTTAAATAAAATGCAACACATATATATGGTTGCCAACAATTACCTAGACAATCAAAACATTCCCCAAACATAAATAGTTGAGCTTTTAACAACAGGATTCACCGGTACATTAAAATCTTGGTGGGATAAACATCTTACCGAAGAATCAAAGGAACAAATTAAATCTGTTGTCCAACAAGATGCCAATGGCCTCCCAATTTTTGATGAAAGCATTGGAATGGGAATTCCAAATGGAGTTAACACTCTAGTTTTTACAATAATAAAATATTTTTTAGGAACACCGAGTAATATAACCTCAAGAATTCATGATCAACTAAGTAACCTTGGATGCCCAACTTTAAGAGATTTTAGATGGTACAAAGATGTTTTCACATCACGAGTAATGCTTAGAGGCGATAGTAATGAACCATTTTGGAAAGAAAAATTTATTAATGGTTTACCAAATTTATTTGCTCATAAAATAAGAGAAGTTCTAAGTAACAAAAATGGACACATTGATTATAACAATCTTACATATGGAAGCATAATAAGTACAATCCAGAAAGAGGGATTAAAAATGTGTATAGATATGAAAATAAGCAACCAGGCTAATAAAGAAAAATTAAAGGCAAATTATGAAATGGGAAATTTTTGTGAATAATATGGTTTGAACCCTATTACACCATCAAGAAATAAAAATTACAAGTCATACCCAAAACAATACAAGAGACATAGAAAAAACTATTTCAAAAATAATAAATTTTACAATAAAGAAAATAAGGATTTTATAAAAAACATAAAAAAATCACAAACTAATCCACAATATAAGAAAATTGATCAAAGTAAAGTAAAATGTTATAAATGTGGAAAATAGGTCATTACAAATCGGAATGTAAAGTAAAATTCAAAATTAACGGGTTACAATTATCATCTGAAGTAACACAATAAATATACAAAAAAATTTAACTAAAAAATTCTTCTAGTGAAGGTGAACAAAACACTGATTATGAATCATTAAGCTACTATAAATCAAGTACAAACTCTAGTTCTCCAGATATAAAATTAGGATGCAAAGACAACTGCTGTAAAACTATCAATGTTCTCACTAAACAAGAAGAACAAGAAGAATTACTAATTGATTTAATTGGAAAAATAGAAAATCGAGAATTAAAATCACAATACCTTTTAAAATTTTAAAAATTATTATCCAAAGAAGAAAGTGGTATAAATACACAAAACAAGATAAGTCTTGATAATACTTTAAAACGATTTAAACTCACAAGGAAGTTACATTATAAGATCTCCAACGAGAAGTCAACATAATTAAACAGGATATCAAAGACATCAAAATAGAAAGTAAAGAATTAAAACAAGATATAACTATTTTAAAAGTAGACCAAACTTTCCAAAAGTAACAAGTCATCTCCTCAGAAGAAAGTGAACCAAAAGCTGAACAAAAAGCTAAAATAGTAACAACGGAAGAAACTGATCAGCAATTAATTATCATAAACCAAATTAATTTACAAAAATGGCATATACAAGTAACTTTAATTATTAACAAAAAATATGAGATAAAAGTCATAGCATTAATTGATTTCGGTGCAGATTTAAATTGTCTACAAAAAGGATTAATTCCAACCAGGTATTATTATAAAACATCTGAACGATTAAACTCATCCAATGGAAGTAAAATGCAAACTACCCAAAGCACATATTTGTCAAAATAATGTATGTTACAAAACTCCTTTTGTTTTAGTAAAAAACATGACTAACAAGGTAATCTTAGGAATCCCTTTTCTTTGTCTTCTATATCCGTTCACAACTAGGGATACTGGAATAACCTCCCTAGCCTTAGGCCAACAAGTAAAATTTAAATTTCTTTCAAAACCAGAAGTCAGAGATTTAAAAACACTCAAAGATATTTCAATATCAGTAAACCGTCGCCAATACAAGAGAAGACAATTAAATTTTTTAAATGAAGAAGTAAGATACAAGAGGATTAAATATCAGCTTACTAACAATATTCTCCAAGATAAAATAAAAAATTTCAAATTAAAAATAACAAATGAAATTTGTTCCGATCTACCAAATGCCTTTTTACATAGAAAGAAACATATAGCAACTTTTGCCATACACCAAAGATTTTAATGAAAAATTCATCCCTACCAAAGTAAGACCAATCCAAATGAAGCAAGAAGATATGAAACTATGTAAAGATGAAATTAATGGTTTATTACAAAAAGGAATTATAAGAAAAATTAAATCTCCTTGGTCATGCCCTGCATTCTATGTCAGAAAAAATGCCAAATTAGAACGCGGAGCACCCAGGCTAGTCATCAATTACAAACCACTTAATAAAGTTTTATAATGGATAAGATATCCAATACCAAATAAATGTGACCTCATGAACCGATTAAATCAAGCAACCATTTTTTCCAAGTTTGATATGAAGAGTGGATTTTGGCAAATACAAATCCATGAAAAAGATAGATACAAAACTGCATTCACAACCCCCTTTGGTCACTATGAATGGTGTGTCATGCCATTTGGCCTAAAAAATGCACCTAGTGAAATCCAGAATATCATGAATGAAATATTTAACCCTTCATCCCATTTTACAATTGTCTACATTGATTATGTCCCCATCTATTCCCACACAATTGACGAACATTGAAAACACTTAAATTTATTTTTTGAACTAATAAAAATTAATGGTTTAGTAGTTTCAGCCTCGAAAGTCAATCTATTCCAAACAAAAGTTAGATTTTTAGGTCATAATATTCACCAAGGAAAAATTAGTCTCATAGATAGGGCCATCCAATTCGCTGATAAATTTCCTAATGAAATCCTCGAGAAAACGCAACTTCAAAGATTTCTAGGATCATTGAACTACATTGCTAAATTTTATCCAAATCTTCGCAAACAATGAAAACCATTATTTGAACGGCTACAAAGTAACCCTCCCCCTTGGACTATAGAACATACCTCGATATTTCAAAATGTCAAGAAACATATTAAAACCCTACCTTGTCTTAGTCTTTATACACCAAATTCATTCAAAATTATTGAAACCGAAGCCTCTGACATTGGCTACGGAGGTATTCTTAAACAGAAAATCAACCCTCATTCCCCTGAACAAATTATTCGATTCTATTTCGGAGTCTGGAATAGAGCGTAAAGTAATTATAGTACTATTAAAAATAAATATTATCTATTGTTTTATGTGTTTCGAAATTTCAAAGTGAAATTTTAAATCAAAAAATTTTAGTCCGTGTGGATTGTAAAAGTGCAAAATATGTTTTAGAAAAGGATGTCCACAATATTGCTCCTAAACAAATTTTTGCTAGATGGCAATCTATACTGAGCATTTTTATTTTGATATTGAGTATATTAAAGGAAGTGAGAATTCCATTCCTGATTTTCTCACACGTGAATTTCTACAGAATAACAATGACGGACAAAAATCCCCAGAAGACAACTAGAGCTCTTGCTCTACCCACAAGCCAACCTTCTACTAAAATTGCATCCCCTCTCCAAGTAACAAACAGATACCAGGTCCTTGGAAACATTCCAAGACCAAATTTTAGTTACAGTTCCACTCTTGCAACTCCTGCAGAGTTTACACCTTCTTCTAGTCAATACCTAGTCAATGACCCATTTGCTACACAGCTCATTCAACAAATTATTAAAACCAAATTTTACAATCACCTTGCTAAAACTGATTATGTGCTCAAACCAAATTTTTCAAATTTATTTTCTACTGAGCCAAATCACAACCATATTAAAAATCCAATTGATTTAGTAAAAAATTATTTTCCTCCCTCTTGGCACTTCACTCCCCACCATCCTGCCAAGACTTTAAAATTTTACATGGATATTCTTTATTCCTCAGAATCAGTTCGTATTAAAGTAACATCGATCGCAACGATTCGTCAAGAATTCTTTACCATTCATTACACATTAATAATATAGTCTCTCTTCAAGATTGGGGATCCCATCCTTCCATTCTATAAACCCTCCCAAGTAATCAAATTCAGTTTAGTTATTATGATTATATTAAAGCATGGTTTAAAGTTCTCTTTTACCAAAAATGAGTCATTCACTCATTCTTGGTTTCTTCGCTTTGATCAAAAATTTAAAAGTCAAATTCCTTCTTGGTTTTCCCGGTGGTGGACACAACATGGTTCTATCCCAGATATCCTACCTGCAGACCTCCAAGAACAAGTTAAATATTTTTCCATAGTCTTTAAACTAAATGAACATAATTCCCAGTTCCCAATTTTACTTTTGTTCTGTAGTAAATACAAAGTTCCATGAATATTCAAATGGCAATATGCAATACAGCAGTCTACAATTGTCCGAAAATTTTATGTTAAATAGTGGGACTCTTTCAATCAACAAAGGATTATTAATGTTGTCCAAATGGAGTTTCCTTGCCAACCACTCATTCCAGTCCAAGGAGTCCAATTTCCTATCTCACTACTTCAAACTCTCTCTCTATCTCCATCTCTCTATTATTCTCTCAGTTTTCATTCTTATCTTGTATTAAACATTATGCTTTCATGTTTATCCGGTTCAACCAACTGTATTAATCAGTAATCTTTGTAAGTTTACTTTCAGTTATTAATTTATGTTTTTATTATATGCGCTGCTTCCCCTTTTGTTCAGTAAATCATCAATTATTAACAATCAATAAAGACTATAAAATTGACATGATTAAATTAGGAGAAGATTTTGAGTCAAAAGAAAACCGTACTAAACGGCGAGCATATCGAGAAAAGTACTCCCCAAGAGAAAAGGATAAAATAATAAGAAAGTGGAAAACTTTAATGAATGAAATAAGAACGGACATAAAGTTCTTTGACTATTTAGATAACTATTATCACAAAATAAATGTCCTAACAAAAGTAAAATGGACAAAATAAGACAAAACTACAGTCTCGTATATTAAAGGAAGTGAGAATTCCATTCCTGATTTTCTCACACGTGAATTTCTACAGAATAACAATGACAGAGAAAAATCCCCAGAAGACAATTAGAGCTCTTGCTCTACCCACAAGCCAACCTTCTACTAAATTTTTTAAATGAAGAAGTAAGATACAAGAGGATTGAATATCAACTTACTAACAAGATTCTCCAAGATAAAATAGAAAATTAAAAATTAAAAATAACAAATGAAATCTGTTCCGATCTACCGAATGGCTTTTTACGTAGAAAGAAATATATAGTAACTTTGCCATACACCACAGATTTTAATGAAAAATTCATCCCTACAAAAGCAAGACAAATCCAAATGAATCAAGAAGATATGGAACTATGTAAATATGAAATTAATGGTTTATTACAAAAAGGAATTATAAGAAAAAGTAAATCTCCTTGGTCATGCCCTGCATTCTATGTCAGAAAAAATGTCGAATTAGAATGCGGAGCACCCAGGCTAGTCATCAATTACAAACCACTTAATAAAGTTTTAGAATGGATTAAATATCAAATCCCAAATAAACGTGACCTCATGAACGATTAAATCAAGCAACCATTTTTTCCAAGTTTGATATGAAGAGTGGATTTTGGCAAATACAAATCCATAAAAAAGACAGATACAAAACTGCATTCACGACCTCCTTTGGTCACTATGAATGGTGTGTCATGCCATTTGGCCTAAAAAATGCACCTAGTGAATTCCAGAATATCATGAATGAAATATTCAATCATTCATCCCATTTTACGATTGTCTACATTGATGACGTCCTCATCTATTCCCACACAATTGACGATATATATATATATATATATATATATATATATATATATATATATATATATATATACACCTCTTACAATGTGTATAAATGAAACATACAAGCATGATTTATGCCTAAAATTATGACCCTAAGATATTAAAATAATTATACTAATAATTCCCATAAAATATGACATGTTTTAGGGAACATGTTTAAAGGACACATGTTTCAATGAGCTTTAACACATAGTGCAATGGCCTCATAAACCAAGGGCTATCTAGGACTTCGATAAAATACAACCACAATATTCAAAAGGCATTAAATATGTATAAATAAAATTAATAATAAACAAACAAAATGAAATGAGAAATCATACTCTGAAAACATAAAATTAGCAAACAAAATGCAAAAATTCATACAAAATGAGTTATATTTATAATACATGTGATTTGATTAGAGAGTTGTGAATGATTTTAAGATTTTTCTCAAATTGATTTCACCAAAATCATTGTTATCTTTCGATTCTTAGTGTTGTTTTCTACAAATTTGATGTCAATGGTGTAATACCCTATAATTTAGCGGTATTTATTAATAATCAAATATTACATTTGAGATACTTTTATTTATTATTTAAATAGAAATTGAGTTAGAAAAAGGGAAAAAAATATAGTTTGAATAGTACTATAATTGATTTTTTTTCAAGAATAGTACCATTTTGAATAGTACTATTCCAAACATTGGATTCTTTTTAAAAAAAAAAAAAATTAAAGACAAGAAAGAAAGCGTCGGTGCATTATATGAAGAAATGAGCTTCAACTCATTCTTCTCCTTCATTCTCTCAAAAAACACACTTCCTTCTCATCTTCACTACACATCTCAATCCAAAAACTTAATCAATTTCACACTCAAATTACACTATTACATCTAAAAAATTATACTTATTTATTCAAGCCAAAATATTTTTTTGGAAAATAATTTAGAACAACTTTTTATCAACTCTAAAGGATTTTTGGAGTCTAATTCAAATACTTTTCAAGAGGGATTTTTTCTACACGTTGTGAGGATTATTTTCATTAATTGAGGGACAATTTTGAAGGGACTTCTTTTACAATTTTTTCTTATTATTTTTGAAGGTTTTTTTCAATTGAGGCAAGATAATTATACGCTCTTCTCTCATGAGATAAATAGTATAGTCTACTTAAAGATGTTTTTGTAAATTCTAAAATTTGAGTAAGGATAATTAAGGTTTGTCTTCTTTTGATCACACCTTTATAACTAGTGATTTTTGGTGAATAAATTAGTGATTCAAATTCATGAAATTATATACTTGATTAATTTAGTCTAATTTGGTATAATTGAATTGGATTATGAATTGTGCATACTTGGTATAATTTCAATGCTAAATCTAACATTGAATGAATTATATGTTTTGCAAATCATGATAATAGATTAAATTCGTGTCTTATTATGAATTTTATTTAGAATTCATACTTTTGGGAATTAGGATTCTAGTAAATGTTAACTTCTTCATTTTGAGTTTACGAATTATGTTGAAGATCTGAGATAGTTTCGAATTTTTTAAAAATAGTTACTATGCTCAGAAAATTATGAAACTTTGTAGTTTTACGTAAAATGTAAATTTCTAAAAGTTTCGTATTTTAACAAAATCCTAAAAAGGTCATTTAGGATCTGAAAATTAGAATAACCGGAGAGAGTATATTTGTCGATGTATAGTAATGTTATAGAAAAGTGAACTTTTAACCCACATAGAAGTGGTAAATTGAGATGTTTCACGCATTTTTGTAGGATATCACATTATGGGTAAATTTTGTATTTTAAGTTTTTCTAAATTCGATTATAAGGGGCACATATTAATCAATTATTATTATGAGAGCATAATATTGGTTATAAAAGTAAAAAGGCTTTGATACCAATTTGTAAATGCGTGGATGCTCAGATACCACTTTGTTAGCGCGTACGGACACGCCCGATAAGGATGACCACACACAAAAAAATTATTTTTGTAATTTTTCAATTTAAAATCCAAAGCACACAGATTCAATTTTAGCAAGTTTTTATTTTTGATTAAATTAGATTTGTATACGCTAAATGATCCAATCATATAAATTAAACTCAGCATGCAATCAGACACGATAAATAAGGGAAAATCCCTTTTCAGGGCAAAACCTATACTTTAGCATTTTAGAAAGTTTTACAAGACTATCGACTTACAGACTACTTGATACACCCATAAGTATAACGCGCAGTGTCTTCAAAACCTCTAAAGAATACTATTCAGATCCAGAGCAGTCCACAGGTGGCGATCCACCCTCGATATCCACCGATCAGCCTTCAGTCTTCTTTTGCCATGATCCCTCGAGTTCACAAATTCAGTCGCAGTGAATTCTTTCTACAAGTGTATCTAAAATATGAAACTTATAAGTTTCAAAATGATTCATAAAAACTATTTGGGGATGTAAAGTTGTGAATCAAAAATATTTTTTTAACACAAAACTTGAAAACTTTTGCAACAGATATGCAGAAAATGTTTTGCCAAAAGTTTTACGAAAATTGGAGTCAAAACAGGTATTTAAAGACTCGATACAAATTTCGAGGCGGTGGTTGGTTTGAACGAGATTGGCATCTCGTTAGAACGGAAACTCCATTTCGTTCGAATGAGATAGCCATCTCGTTTGAACCAGTATCTAACGAATTTCTAACAAATTGTAACAATATGCCCTCATTAGTAGTTCGTTCGATGTAGGATCTAATGACAAAGTCAGGTCGTTCGAACGAGTTGCTAATCTCATTTGAACAAGGTTAAAAAATATTTTTTTATTAAAAAAAACTTTAAAAAATCTAGCCTCGTTTTTTTCATAAAAATAACATCCCAAATAACCTTACGAATAATTTCAAACTTCTAAAAGCTTTATACTTTCTTGAGAAGTAGGGAAGTCTTCACTTTTAGAGATGTTGGAGTTCGGTTCGGTTCGACGTATCGGTGCGTGTCAATTTGTAACGGGATACATCAAATATGCCCAAGTGCAAATAAAATAAATAAAAAAACCTAAGCTAAAATATCTTCACTTATACTTGTAATATCTTAAATGAGCACAATTTCAATTTTCGGGTATTGAGTAAATAATGCCTAAAATGTATTTTGTCCATGTGATGCGAGTGGAATAAAATATTCCTTTTAAATTTGTATGGAGAATTTGTGCCTCACCCCCTCCCTTTTAAAAGTGGTACAATATTTAGAAGTAATTTAAGGGAATTTGTGAACTTAAAGATAAAGTATAAAATGCATTAGAATACATTAGTAATGTGTGAAATTTAAATTATGGAATTATATCGAGAGTGAATAAATATTACTTTTATGTTGATGACTCTATGCATGGGACCACTTTGTTATATTATTATTATTGGTATGTTGGGTGGATAAGGTTGGTTCCGTATCGTGAGACTTGGTGACCCCAAAGGGGACTGGGGGCCAAACACGATTACGATGCTTTTATTATTGGTGGAGTTTGAGGTGGATAAGGTGAGGTTGGATTTGTGTTTAGGATGAGAATTTATTTATGTTATGAATTATATTTTATTTCACATACGTGAGGTGCTAGATACACTGACGAGCCTTATTTATAAATGTAAGTTTAAATTGATTATATATATGTGTGTGTGTGTGTGTGTGTGTGTGTGTGTGTGTGTGTGTGTGTGTGTGGCACGTTATGCATTGTGAGACCCTTGAACAAATGGAGCGTTAGTGCCAGTCTATATATTTATATATATATCCTTTATAAAATGGTTATTTGGGATACATCTCGATTATGGATATTGTGAAAATTATATTTACTAGTTGTCACTTCTAACATGGGAACTGAGAGGGTTTTAAATATCATTATTGAATGCAAAATTTAAAGAAAATTACACAGGTAAGGGCTGGATATAAAAATTAATTTAATAACTATATAATTATTATTTATACTCATGATTGATAGTTTTACTACTTGAGTGCATAGTGTAATACCCCGTATTTTTATGCATATTTATTTTATTATGAAATTATGTAAAGTAGGGATTAATTAATTTAAAGGCAGAAAATTTAAATTTGTTAGTAATTCGATTTAATGGTAATAATTACTAGCATGACGAGAGTTAGTGGTTATCGAAAATAATATTATGGTCGGGATGATATATACGACAGTCATGATATAATTATTTGGGACGCGCGTATGAGTCACGCCACTGGTATGTATTTGGGGGTTAAAAAGGTAAATTATTTTTATATAACTCGAATGACTATTTTGAGTGTGCTAGAGTGTCCAGAAGGGTCGAAATAGTCAGAAAAAACTACTCGAGTATTTTATTTGGAGTCCGGGGCATTTTTACCCGAAACGACACCTCGGAGGTGTATTTTGGTCTTTGGGGATTTTTGGATAATTAAATGGACGAAAATTAGGTTTAATTAAAAACATTGAGGGTTAGTGGTCTGTCAGTTTCAACTTACGTGAGAAAGAGAGAGAAAGAGAGGGAGAACAACCAAAGAGGAAGGAGAACCATAGGAGAGGAAGGGGCAAACTCAAGAGATTCCAAACAAAAGTTACGCCAAAGAGTAGATCGTGACGAGAGGATCAGCCACATATCAATTCCAGTCTAAGAATCAGAAGTTCATTCCGAGGCAAGTGTTTATCTTGCTAGTTTATTTAGCATATATTGTTCTTCTGTTAATGATTTAAACATCATATGATGGAAATTTGGGTTTCATTAGGTTTAATCGTAGAAGAACATTTGATTTTGGTAATGGGTTGCATGTAGAGGATTTACCCCATTTGTAGACTAATAAATCTGGATATTTTATGTACAAATCACGAATTGAATTTAAGGATTTGAAATAACTAAAGTGTTGTGTTCATTATATGAGGATTCTTAGAGATTTTAGAAATTATTATTTTCCCTTGTGAAAACATAAAGATTTGAATACTAATTTATGTTAGAATTTGACCCATAGTGATTAGGGTTAGTTTAGAAACATCTAAACTGATGTTAGACGAATTTTGGATTGAGTTTGAGGTTTGAAATGTTGAGAAAAAACAAAATTTGGAAGAACTAGTTCTACTCGAAATTCTCGTTCGAAAACCTGCCCAGGTCGTTCGAATGACCTTGTTCGAATGAACCTTCTAACGAGATTTTCAACGATCTTTCTAATGAGTTACTGAGTTCGTTCGGAGTGGGAACTTCGTTCGAACGACCTCGTTCGAACGAGAATCCCTTGACTTCTAACGAGATTCCAAAATGGCTTTTTAGGGTCCATTCGAGTTAAAAATCATCCTAGGGTTATCCAACTGAGAGAAATAACCTACGTGAATGACGAGTGATCTAAATTCCAAGTTAATATTGAATTAGGAGTGTGATTATTCTCGAGATGTAGAAGTTCGTAGAACCGAGGAGAGTTAGGTTCAAAAGAGTATATACATCTCTATATGATCTACGTAAAGGGTAGAAATATTAATACTACTTACGTATTATAGTAATTTGGGTTGCGTGAACGCTTATTAAGTTGTATAAGTCGTGTGCATGCTTATTACTTGGAATATTATGTGTATGACATACCTAGCTACTGGCTATCGAACGGAGGTTAGCGCATTATGGACGACCATAACTTGTGTGCCTTCGGGGGATTTTGAGTCGTACCACTAGAGCATGGAACCGAGGTACGATCTATCTGTGAGAATGATAGTGATGACGGTCGTATGGGTGCGTAGGTATGTGCGTAGCCCATCGGCTTGGGACTATGTTCGCCTCCAATATGTGTGTATATTTTATTAGTTCTTGAAAGATTAAACATGTTGTCCTTTATGCGTGAGCGTTGCAATGGGACTAGATAGCCGAGTATGCCTAGCACCAGGGGTTTCTTAACCATGGGTGCAGTATTGATATATTTGTATGTATACATAGTGAGATTTTATATATGTATACTGAGTTCCTATTCTGTGTTTCATGTTGGCTACTTTATTAAAGTATATACTTATTGGGTCACCAGTTGGGAATAAAGAATGTTATGAGAATGAGTTATAACATCTTTAAACCTATGCCTAAATAATAGTAATATATTGGCTTCGGGTTATTTATATATTGTATCCGGTATAGTGGTTATCCTACATATAGTCAGGTAGAGTGACGAAACTAGTATGGGTAGTTCGACTCGCTAGGTGTGCACATTAGATGAGAGGTGAGCATCTCAAGTGAGTACGCTAAGTTAACATGGATAATATATGTGTTAATTAAAGCAATTTAAGCACTTGCTATATTTAAACTATTTCTACTCGGGCTCTGACCCACTTTTCTGCAAATCTCTTTTCTTGTTCTATTATTTTAGGTGTTCAGCTACAGGGACACCAGACTTAGGAGATTCCATTCATTTGCCGAGTTGTGGCTGCTGTGAAAGCTACAGAGTATTGCTAGTAGACGCTTATGAGTTTATTTCTCCTTACCTATCAGTAATTTATTTCAGTTGGACATGTCGTCCCTCCTATTTCACATTCAGAGATTTAGAGTTGTTTTATTTTATTATTAGACTTTGATGTCATGTTATTGGATTATCATATGGGATTTTGACTGAAAGTGTTTACTCCGGGTCTTTATTTAAACTCAATTAGTTCCTTCCTTATGCTATTGTGATGAGTGGTGATGATTATATATTTTCTCTTTATTGTTGATGGTTAATAACAAGATAAAGTTTTGACACTAACCTTTTTAAATATTAGGTGGTTAGTTTTATTAAATTAAATTTTGAGTTTTCGACAATGATGCATTATCTTAACCAACTTGGTATTCTGAAATTAATTAATTAAGGACTGATCATCCGGTAATTAATTAGGCGGGGTGTCACAGGTAGCTATTATCTTATTACAATGGGTCTGATCCATCGCGTTGCTTTAGGTGCTCAAGTGTACCCGCCCTATTTTTTCACTCGAATACGTAGTCTTTCATTCCAGTCACTACCGAGTTTCAAAGTTATTTTTAGAGTGTTTATGTTAGAATATAGAGCAAAAGTTGATTCGAGGATTATGCAACCCTAGGATATCCGCACCTTTTATCTTGTACTCATTATCCTGTTGTAATCGAAATTATTCGGAGTATTGATATCATTGTGTATGATATTCACATTGCATGAGTTCGCATGTTTATTTATTCTTATTCCTCGTATTATTCTAGAGTTATTACGATTGACAAAACGTAATTTGGATAGACGTAACCTAAGTCATAGAATTGTCACATAAATAGTACCATATGCATAACTGCAAGTAGCACGATTTTTGTAGGGCATTTGGTTTGGGTTAAAAATATATTGACCACGGTTACTGGAGGCTAAAAATATTTAGAAGATTGTCATGGGGTCAAGCATCAAAAATAAAAATGTCAAAATTTTAGAGGCCCCGGTCGACCGGTCCTCCATCCACGGTCGACCGCGCTTAGCAGTTATCTGGCAGCTCGATTTTTTTACAAAAGCTTGTTTCCATTTCCATTTGTTGGCTTGTCTTCTTTCTCCCATGATTTCTACTTTACACCTGATGATAGTTGTCCACCTTGGGAAAGTTATGGGTAGTGGGAAACATGTTTTGGGGATGATTCAGGTGTGTGATTAGTGTGTGATTATAAGAGAGAGAGAAGGGGTAGCATTGGTTCATTAATTCCTCATCAGATTTTCCCTCACTTCTCTCATCTTCTATAAACTCCCTTACACCATTTTTACACTCCCAAACCCATAGCTCTCTTCCCCACCCTTCAAACAACCACCCAAACACCATATTTGTGATACATTTTCACTCTAAAACAACTACTCAAGGGTTATATAACTTGAAGACGTCTTGGAGCTAAGTTTTGGAGCTTAGAGTTGGAGTTTTGGAGTATTTCTTGGAGCTATTCTTGGAGCAACTTGGTCTTTTTTATTTTTGATTATCCTCCTCCTATATTATCCAAGTAGGGTTCTCCTCTAAACTCTTTTTTTTAAAAGCTTAAAATCACGTGTTGAAGTAGAAAAATTCATGCTAAAATGATGAAGTATTTTACCTATTTTGCTTTGTTGAAAAATTATGATTCAAGTTAGAAACTTGTCTTGAAATTGAAATAATTACATTTGATGTTGTTAAGTTTATAATGGATAATCATGCCATGAAATATTGAGGAATTAATTATGATGAAAGACTACATAATTATAAGCATGCTAGTAGCATTTTGGGGGGATTTCTTAGGTAGAAATCCTTGAAACTTATGTAGAATGCTGTAGTATTCAACATACTTACTAATTAAGATGTTTAAACATGAACTCTATTTTTTTCAACAAGTTTTAAGAAAAATGAAATTTTCAGTCCCTTTTTTATAAATTTCAAAAATTGTAATTAAAGGCTTAAAAATAGGTATTCTAGTTATTTAAATGGAAATAAAGTCTTTTTATGAAATCTGGAATTTATTACTGAAATAATGTTGGAAATAATCATAAATATCTTTGAGAAGTCATAAATTCGTTTTTTGGTGAAATTAGTATGTTTAAACCCATTTAAAATGATAATATTTGTGTAAAACAAATGGTAGTGATATTGTCGTAAATACTGTGAATAGTAAACTATCAAGAAAATATTTGACAATTAAATGTATTAATTGAGTTTGATAAAAGGAGATTAATGATACATTTTTGCTAAATAAAAATAATGAGTTTCATGGAAATAATATTCAAAGACGGTGTTGCATTTATGGCCTCCTCGGTCGGATTAATTAAACAATTAATGACGCGATACATTAACAAAGTGTGACACAAAATTAAAATGAAAGAATGATAAACTTGAAAAATGATGAGAATGATGGAACATGAGAAATGTAATAAATGTGAAATACGTGGAAAAGATAATATGGATACTTGGATTATGCCAAGAATTAAGCAGGGCATGACGTCTCTAGTGGTGAAAGACCCCAAAACACTGTACAGTTTTTAGCATATGGCGATTGGAGGCCGATGGTGTAGAGCCCGTGAAGTCCAAATATTTTGGCTAGACTCCAAGGCAAAGATTGATAAATCTTGAGATAAGAAAATAAGAATTAGAATATTCTGAAATATAAGCACTCAAGTCTTAAGAAACTGTTAAGGACTAAAGGCTAATTAAATAAGTCTCTAGCATGAGACATAAAGTGGCTCAAGTGTGAGTTTGGGTATTTAGCGCGGGTGCATTGCATGTAGTTGCATTCATTACATAATTGTATAAATTATTGAAATATTAAAAGATAGGGTATATGTATAGTATTTTAGTACACAATTATTACTTAGTATCTCCCATCCTACTAGGCATTCCGCTCATATCCTATTTTCTAAAACCCACAGGTACATGAGGTAAGGATGCTAAGGCATGTATCGGTAAGCTTCCCCAGTGTTCTGGTCGTTGATAGAGCTCTGATGCCGCTTATTCCTAGCGGCGATATTTAATAAGGTCATTTACTATTTGGGGTACGTTTGTTTATAATATTAGTTGCTTGGGTTACGTTTGTTTACGTATTAGTTCGTTGGGTCCAAAACTAACGGAAACCGTTAGTTTTGTCTCACATGATAAAAGACATCTTTGCCCTTTAAATTAAAGCATAAAAATTATTGTTTAATATTAATAAAAATATTTTCAATAGATTATATATATATATATATATATATATATATATATATATATCTGTGTGTGTGTGTGTGTGTGTGTGTGTGTGTGTGTGTGTGTGTGTGTGTGTGTGTGTGTGTTATAAGGTTAAGTAATTAGAAAAAAAACAGTTAAAAAAAGTTTTTGCCAGTTTTTTTAAGAATAAAATACTAAGCTATTTAAAAATAATTGATTAAAAAAAACTGTTTAAAAATTGAGTTTCAACCAAAAAAAATATGTTTTAAGAAAAAAATAAATAAATAAACCTCCAGAAATCCGGGCAAAACATTTTTCAAAATTATTAAAATTATTCAAAACGTTTAAAAATATTAAAAAACATTTTTTGTAATAAAAATATTTTTAATAGATTATATATATAGAGGCTGGATCGTATACGGACCTAGTTTACGGACCGCTACCGTCCAAGAATTATCTAGGGACCGTTTTGTCTATTTAGGACCACCTTTTGGGACCGCAATGTCTTTTGTCTTTTTATAAGTTTTGGGAAATATCAATTTTTACCCCAATGCTTTCTAACGTCTTTTAAGCTTATTTTAAAGTCTAATTAATCTGGAAGTCTAATTGTAGAAGTTTCAGGGCTGCTGCTACTTCTCAAGCTTCTTCCGTCACTATCGTACTGGAATTCTGAATAGCGAGGATTACCTATATAAATAGTTTCTTCTGGAAGTCTAGAAATTGAAATAGGTTTTGCTGGAAAATATTCTAGTCTTAAATACCTTATACGGTATCGTGGGTTTATCTGTCTAGTTTCTTTATATATTTTATTAACAATATCGATTATATCGTTATCTATAAATTCGTCTAAATTATTATCACCATAAGATGACAAAAATCTACGGTATGTTCTTGGGGCAGCTGTCTCTACGTTTTTAAGGAGAGGACGGATTCCTCCGGCTCTAATTAAAATAGTCTTTGTTTCAGCTAACCTTTTACGTCTAACAAATTTTAATACGTCTATACTATCTTCAAGTATCCTAGTGTATTCTAGATACTTTTCAGGTCTTGACAATTCTTCTACAAATTCTTCAGTTTTTAATTTTTGTCTAAAGAGGTCACGGATTCCTGTTCTAATTATTTCTATTCTAGGTACTTCTCTTCCTAACCACTCAATGATCTGGTCTATGTATTTAAAAGTACCACCTGCATATACTAAAGCAGATTCTATAAGTTCTTTATCTTTAGGGTCTGTAAGAGTCCAGTCTTGAATTTCTCTAGTTAAGTCTAAACTTGTTTGATTAACAAAATCTAAAAAGTCTTTAGTGATTTGTAAGCTCATATAAGATTTTTCTTAAAACAATATTATGTAAAATAGTTAAGGGTTTGGTTCGAGTTTATACCTTCCTTCTGGTCTGCAATATCTTTATCTTCTTCCCTTTGTCTCTTCAGCTTTGTTATTATTCTTCTCCGGTCTTGGCCTCCTACAACTCTCTCTTTATGTGTTGCACCTCAATCCACTACTTTGGCGGCTGACCCGTTTCCTGCCTGTACGCCTTCACGCCTAACGCCTACCCTGGCTAACGGCAAATCGGCACCTGACGGCGGTTCACCAGTATAACACCTTGTGTGCTACACCAGAGGTTCAACACAATAGTCCTCTATGAACAGAAAGTTGGAGACAATTTGGAAAATAATAACAACTTAACATAAGAGATTTCTGGAAAAGAAAATACTTTTATTGCATATCATAAGTAACTACAACTCTCCCCTCTCCCCTAACTATGAGAGGTTTACTCACTCATATACATAACATTTCTTACAAGCATAGAAGTCTTGTTATCTCTCTCTCTCTCTAACTACTGATCTCTAAAACATAAATGGACGCTCCCTTTTATAGATCAAGGGCACTACAAAATGACTGGAAACCGGCAATCAAAAGTGATCCGGTTGAAAGCATAAATTATTAAAGTAGCATAGTCCTGGGAATCTTTATCAACTGGGTCTACAGCTTTGGACGTCTTTTGATAATGGGGGGACCCTTCTTTTCTTTGAAAAGGAAAGGCCAGCTGGATAGGCGTGCATGAGTCTTGTCGTCTTTATGATAATGCAGGAGCACTAAAGTCTTCGTCTTTTCTGGTGGTCCCTGTGGGGAAAGGTCTAGGCAAATGATTCTTCTGTCTTTAATAATTCATCTACCACTGAGGGGCTCTTCTTTGTCGTGTCTGTGTCTTCCTTATCTTAGTTTGAGAGGGTATTATTGAAAAATTCGTCAATAAGGCCCACAGTTCTGAGGCTGGCTGGCAAAGCTATCTCCACCATGTCTTTGGATTCCTTCTTGAGCCTTCCATTGAATGGCTCATCCGCTTGGATTATTAAGTCTTCTTTGTGGTAGGCAGTGTACCACCTCTCTTCTCCTGTTAATAACTCCATGATCACAATTGTCTCCATGGCTTGAGAGATCTGGATCTTGGACTTATCAATAATTAAATCTTTAGTCTCGTCTTTTGAGAGGATCTCAACATCTTCAAAAGTATAATTAGAAAATATAACAAGTCTAAATCCTTCCACTCTCATTCCTCCACAGGAACATGGAGCAATCTGATAGATTCTAGCAAATAAAGGAAGAAAATCTTCTACCTTTCTAACATACTCATGGACTATCTTTCCAAGAGCAACAGAGTCTTCTATAGTCTCAATTCTGATGAGTCCAATGAACCCATAGTCTGCTAGGGTAATATGGGCAATTTCTGCCTTCCCAGCAAGATAAATCTTTGGGACTTCTTTGAAGAAGCCTTTCATTATTACGACATCTCCAATGTTCTCAGATAATAACATATTGAAATGTTCAATAATGCTATTAGATTCTTTTAAATAGTCTTCAGTTAATGGAAGATTATTATGACCAAATGGTATAACAATCTTAGTCTTAAAAGTCTTTTTCTGATAACAAAAATTATCAGTGGGTCTAGCTTTGGAGGATTCTCCAAGAGTCTGAGCGTAAGTCTGATTCTGAGGTCTAGGCACAGTATTACCACTAAGCTGGGTAACTGCGAGTCTTTGGGTCCTCATAAATCTGGCAATAGCTACCAAATTTTGTTTGAACTCAATCCAAAGTCTATTCTTCACGTTCCACCATATGGCATCTACAAGAGTATTTTCGTCTTCTGAGAATTCTCGTCTAAATTTGATCAAGTCTGGATATCTTTGATCGGGTCTATATTGGGGGAAATACATCTTCCCAATGAGTCTATTTTGAGAAATAATCTCTTGTCTTTATTTTCCAGGAGGAACTAAGATATCATCAAAGTTCTCTAGGATTGGTCTTTCTTGAGAGTCTTGAATATGAGTCTGTCTTTGCGTTACACCAGCATTTGGTCTTACGCGTCTAAGATAGTCTGCAACATCTTCTTTGTTCAGTCTATTTGCTCCAGAGGAACTCATGTCTTCTAAGTCTTCTATTTGCAACATAAAACATGAAATTATATTAGTGTTAGCAAACATAGGTTCTCGTGATATAATGTCTGGAATGGTATTTTTACTTCCCTTAATATGAATAACAGAGAAGTCATAACCATTAAGCAATTGCTGCCATCTAATAAGTCTATTAGTCCTTGATTTGGATAAATCTAAGTCTCTGAATTTTACTGCATAAGAAGAGTCTGTATAAACAGTAAAATGTTTAGGTCTAAGAAACAACATGTATTTTTCTATTGCCCTTACTATTGCTAAAACTTCCTTTTCATGGGCAGTGTATCTTGTTTCTGGGTCTGTGAAAGTTCCAGAACTATGTCTACATAATTTCTTCTTTTTCGTCTGATGATCAATGGCAAAGTATACTGCTCCCCATTGCTTATCAGAGGCATATGTTTCTACTATAAACTGATCTTCTGCATTAGGCAGTTCAAGTAAAGGAATGTTCTTGACTGCATCTTTAATTTGTCTTATGACTTCAAAATCATCTTTAGTCCAATAAAAGGGATTAGTTTTGTCTGTTCCTTTTAATTTGGATGTTAAGCTTTGTCTTTTTGAAGCAAGGTCTTTAATAAAATCTGCAGCACAATTAAGCAATCCTAAAAATGATTGTAATTGTTTTCTATCTTTGAGTTGGTCTGGAAACTCAAGAATCTTTTTAGTTATGTGTTCTGCCAAGGATAATTTTCCTTTATTAATATGCATTCCCACAAAGTCTATCTCAGTCTGAAATAGTTGCATTTTCCTTTCGGAAATGACAATACCATGTTTATCTAATTCTAAAATAATCTTTTTAAGATGGTCTACATGCTCTATCTCAGTCTTACTTGCTACAAGAATATCATCTATGTAAACAAGACAAAATTCTGAATAAGGTCTAAATATGTTATCCATTCTTCTTTGGAAAACTTGAGGAGCATTCAAGTATCCAAATGGCATGACTAGCCATTCGTATTTTCCTTGGGGCACACTAAAGGCTGTCCAAGTAATACTGTCTGGATGCATCTTAATTTTGCCAGAAGCCTGATTTACAATCAAACTTACTGAATATTATTCTATCTTCGACTAAATTAATCAAATTATTCTTGTCTGGTATCTTATAAGAATCAAATTCACAATTCTTATTTAATTGTCTGTAATCTATAACCATGCGTCTTTTTCCTCTTTTACGTTCAGATTCATTTTGAACATAGAAGGCCAAACTATTATGTCTACTTTTACTTTCTCTAATAATGCCTAACTTAAGCATTTCGTCTATATCTTTCTTAAATTCTTCCCTATCTTCTTGTGAGTATCCTTTCTTATAGGTTCCACCATTAATAGTGGCGTTTGGGTTAATAGGGATAATTTTACAGTAACTTTGGTCTTTATCCCACTTAGCAATGGGATTTTCTCCTAAAGTAGGCTCAGCTAGTTGCCTAATCTTCTCTTTTTCTACTTCTATATCCATTTTCTTCTGTTTGGATATGGCTTGAATCTGCAATAAGGTCTGCTGGGCTTGATCTAAAATGTCTTGTTGTATAAGCGCTATTTGCTTATAACACTTTTGGTCTGGACACTTACACTCTTTTTGTAAGGGTTTAGTTATTTCTAAGGCTTCTTGTTGGGTTGTAGGTCTAGGTCCACCATGCTCAGCTGAAGAACTCTGATGTTTTATGGGTCTATAATTGGGCTTGACCTGCATAAGGTCAAAGGCAGTCTTATGATCTATTAGAGGAGCTTTAATATTAAATTCCTCTTGGTCACTAATTAATATCTTATCATTATACTGAGTATAAGGATGATATTTACTAATAAAGTCTTGTCCTAAAATAAGGTTTCCTGTGAAACTAGGACGAGGATCCATTATCCAAAACCGATGATTAACGGTTTTGTTGGTCTGATTTCCTAATTTAAAATAAATAGGAATAGTCTGGAAATATAAGGTAAATGGATCTCCATTAGCCACTTTACCATAGATTTCTTGAGTACTTTCTAAAAAGTAGTCTTCAGGGAAGGCATTAGCCTTACAAATACTCTGAGAGCACCCTGTATCGATAAAGGCTGAAAGTCTTTTAGGATAGTCTTTATGTTGAACAAATAATTCTACAAAACAAGCATGTGGTTTAGTAGAAATTCCTAAATTATTCTTTTCTAAAATAGATATTCCTTTCTGGGGTTTATCTATAAAATCTAAGTGTAATTGTTCTTCTGAACTATCATCAGAATGGTATTCGTCTAAGTCATAGGAAATTCCTTTTCCTTTGAAGTCTTCATTTTCTTGCAATCTTTTGGCTATATTTTTATCAATGTCTTGATAATAGGTTTTAATATCTAAGTCTATTTGAGCGTCATACTGGCTAGTATAAATTGCTCTAAATCTAGTTCTCCAACAGTCTTCATGGTAGTGTAGTTGACAAGCAATACAAACCATAAATAATTCTGTTTGTATAGTCTCAAAACATTCTACACATCTAAAGTCTTTCTTGCAACACTTCATCTCAAACGTGCAATAATGTTTTTCATCAAAGTAACATCTAGGTATATAGGTTAGTAGCTCTGGATTACTAACAGTCCATCTTTTCTTCAAAAAGGGGCTTAATATACACTTATACCAAGCGTCTTCAAAGTCTATATATTCATTATCTAGATCGTCTTGATCAGTTTGCATCATATATAAGTCTAGGGTATCCTGAGAGTCTTCATATTCATCACTATAGTCTTCTGAATCACTGTCTGTGTAAACACTATAGATATTAGTGTTATCATCATCTTCTATGTCTGATATTTCTATAGCATATAGGATATCTAATTCTTCTTGATCTGCATAGTCTAATATTGTATTAATAATCTTAATACTTTCTTTATCTTTCTTATTAGGGCAGTCTTTAGCAAAGTGTCCTTCTTTGACGCAAGTCCAACACTCTTTGGTGGTGGTCTTAGATTGAGCTACGTCTTTTTCTTTCCTATAATTAGGAACCTTCTTATACTTACTAGTATTCTTTTTAAAGTATCTTCTTTGATTAAATCTATTTTTCTTAGTCTCAGGATTCTTTTCCCTAAAGGTAGTAGATTGTCTAAATTTGTATTTCTTTGGAAATCCTAAAGGTCTAGTCTTAAACTTCCTATGTTTCCATTCTACTTTCTTTTTGAATTTCTTAGATTCACTTCCACATCCCCATTGGATTGGAGCAATGTCTCTTTCGTCTTTGATTGGAGGGATCTGCTTGAAAGTTTCTTCTATTAACTTTCCTTGGGTTATATCACGTCTCTTAGATATGATATAGTCTTTGGCGAAGTTGATTCTTTCACCAAGGGAGTTATTCTTAACTCCAGATACTCCTGGCCAATTCCTATATTCATTAATTAGGATTTGTCCTATGGCTGGTATCTTTCTAAAGTATTCATCTTTTAAGGTTTCTCCAAATTCTTTAATTTGGTAATATAGCTGCTCGTAATTATTGCTATATTCATTTATCTTATCTAACTTGCAAATGCTAAGGAGGGCTAACTTAGTTTTTGCTAGGTCTTGTTCATTGATCTGAGCTAGATGTCCGGCTCCAATGAATTCTGCAGTGAACAATTGAATATATTCTTCAATTGATCGTTCTTCTAGGTTTTCCTTTATCTTTTCAATCTTAGCTAAGGAGTCTTCATCTATAGCCTTTCTTAGACTATCTAAGTAGTCTTTTGCAATTCCTCTAATGGATTGCTCAGCGTACTGCTTACATGAACTTGCATCCCATTGTTCATTAGATGCAAAACACATGTTCATCTGATTACGCCATTCGTCTAAGGCTATCTTCCTATCTTGCACATTGTCTAGGTTGAGGTATATACCTACTGGATTTATGGCTTGGCTTGCCATAGTCTTGACGGGAGTGAAACTCTTGTCACTAGTTGGGAAGTCTTTTATATAATCAGGTTTAGTCTTTACTACGGTGCTAGAGTATATAGGAATATTTATTCCTATAGGTTTGCTAAAAAGTCAAGGAGCATCTTCTAGCCTACTACTACTTCCTATCTCTTGTTTACTAGGTTCTACTTGTGTAGCTGGCATTAGTCTTTGTTCTCCTTCTTCTATTAGTCTTAAGTTTCTAAGAAGTTCTTTAGTGTTCTTAGAATCTTTTAATTTTAATATGCGGTCTTGGGCTATCATATTAAATCTTTCTCTTTCTTGAAACCTAACAGAATGACTTTTCTTAAGGTTATCTTTAAATGTCTTCATATCCAATTCTGAGGGTTCATGTCCAAAGTTTTGGATCCTAGCTTTTTCTTTAACTAAGTCTTTTTGTTCAAATGATCTTCTAGGTCTAATTATCGGAGCTTGTCTAAGTAAATTAGCACTAGTCTTGCTACTACATTCTCCTTCTGAAGGATCATTGATTATGGCTTCTCCCATATTCCTAAATCTAATTTCTTCGGTTTGGATATTCTTATTGACAATCTTAGGGGGACCAAACTGGATGGTAACATTTCCAGTGACGTCATCTTGATTAATAAACAAGGGTTTATTTTGTATAGTCTTGGTTTCTTGAAATTCTGGCAATTGCCAAAGAGTCTTAGCTTTCTCTTTCATAGGTCCAGTATTCCTAATACTGTAAGTATGATTATAGTCTGATACATTAGTTCTAACTAAGATTTCTTCATTAAGTCTACCGCTAGGAATTCCTGATTGCATTCCTTCATAAGGAAATTGGGAGAACTTCACATAGATTTGAAATTCTATATTTATATTAGCGTCTGAGATAATATAGTCTTCATAACCACTAGCATATAAGATTAACTTAAAATGCTTGGCTGTGTCTACGGTTACTGTAAATGCCGGAATGACATTAAAGTATCCTATGTTGTCTGACATTTCTAATTGGGCTATCCCAATAAGACTTTTCTCAAAGTCTTTCCATCTTTTGTCTACTAAATAGCATAATATGTTTATATTATTCTGGGGTCTATGTAATCCTTGGATTCTTGCTTGAAAGAGTCCAAAGGTTAGGAATTGAAACTTCCTATCAGTTCCTCTAGATCTGAGCCATTCCGAGTCAAATACTTGGAGCTCAGTATAGGATTTGTCTAACACATGATTTCTACAATGGTAGGTCATGTTATAATTGGGAGTCTTAGGAGTGGCACCTTCTTTAAACAGGTCTATATATCTAACGGCTGGAAGTTGTCCATTATGGATGGAATCTTCTACGATCTTCCAGTCCACTTCACCCCACTCTTTCCATTGGAGAGGATTGGTGAAATTTCTTTCCTTCCACCATGTCCTAACATTGGAGGATGAATCCTTAAGTCTTTGGAGCATATGATTACTCTGTCCAATATTTGGGATAGAGCTGGCTACCTTGCTAGTCTTATCTAATCCGTCATTTATGACTCGTCTACTTATAGTATTCCTTTCTCTAGTTTCTATGGGAGGGGTTTCTTTAAACTTACAGGCGGTTACCTGTTTTTGTTCGAGTCTTTTTTCAATTCTTTCTAAGAAGTCTGAATAATCTTTTTGTCTTTTTAGCTGATTAAGGATTTCTTCTTTAAAATTCTTATTTTCCTTTATCTTGTAATAAAATCTATCATCATTTATCTTTTCTAAAATTCTTTGATAGAATTCGGATAAGGTCTGAATGGAGAAGTCTTTTGATACCTCATTCTAGTCTGATCTAACTATCTTCATTAGGAAGATAACTATCAAGTCTAGGGATAAGCTTAGCTTGTTCCTTAGTAAGTTTAATTAACTCACTGTCTTGGTTTTTAATTAAAGTCTTAATTTCTAAAATGTCTTTGTTAATGACTTCTATATGATTAGTCTTAATATTTATTTCTTGTAACACGTGGACTAAGTCTATAGGGATTTGATTATCGATGTCTAATAATCTTTTAGAGATATTTTTGATCTCTGTTTCTAAGGTATGAGTGTCTTTTATTAATTGTCTTAATATAAGCAATATACACTTATTTTGGTCTATTATGCTATTAATAGCACTAGCAGTGACTTGTCTACTATCTGCATGTTTGGCTGGGATATGTTCAATGTGTGAACAACCGTCTATGTGTGTGGTTAAACAACCTTCTAAGTCTAAATCAGTTATGGGTATAGGTTGGTAGTCTGGGTTGGTTCCAAAAATATCTTGGTAAATGCGAGGGATAAATCCCAAGGGCATTAAAGTCTTTTTACCGTATGTCTAAAAGAAACGTCTTATGGCTCTGATACCAGAATTAGGGTTTTGGTCGGAATTTGGTGAGGTTCTAAAATCTTAAAAGTCTTGATACCAATTTTGGGTCTAGATTATAAATCTTCTAAATATATAGTCTTAAACTAAGGTTTTAGTATAAGACAAGAGGGGGACCATCTACAGTAAATAACAAAAGTCTTTGGGACCACGAGGGGACCACTTTCGGGATAAGGACAAAAGTCCGCACGGAAAGTCCGCACCTGAGCCTGTCTGTATATATATATATATATATATATATGTGTGTGTGTGTGTGTGTTATAAGGTTAAATAATTAGAAAAAAAACTGTTAAAAAAAGTTTTTGCCAGTTTTTTTAAGAATAAAATACTAAGCTATTTAAAAATAATTGATTAAAAAAAACAGTTTAAAAATTGAGTTTCAACCAAAAAAAAAATGTTTTTAGAAATAAATAAATAAATAAACCTCCAGAAATCCAGGAAAAACATTTTTCAAAATTATTCAAAACGTTTAAAAATATTAAAAAACATTTTTCGACAAAAACAAAATCCGGCCATAAAAAAAATTTTCCACCCAAAATAATTATTTCTAGAAAATAAAAACGTTTTCCAGCAAAAAAAGCAAAAAATAAAAATGATTTCAGTTAAAAAGATATATATATTTCCCGAATAAAAAAAGTATATTCAACCAAATAAAAAATGTTTTCCACCCAAAGTGTATTAGATTATTAGGAACTTTATTATTCATCAACATAAACTTATTTATTAGCCTAATTTGTTGAAGAAATAAATGAAAATAAATGTAGGGAAATGGAATTAGACATTGTTATCGCGGCACGTGATGGTCTCTAAAAGGAAGAATACAGCAAAAATAAAGAAGAATAAAAAGGAGAATAAATTGCGATGATAAAAACTGAAGCAAATGTGGGACATTTGACAGCCAGTTCACTCATTCAAAGTGTTCATAAGAAACAGAAGGGTAGCTTTCTGATGGTGGGGGCAATTTGGGACAAGTGATGTCCTATTCCATTTTGGACCATATCCTGACCACGTGAAAGTAGTACCATAATAGAGCCCCGACCCCGACCCCAATCACATTCCACACCACCTCCATGACAATGAAATTCAATGTATTTTGGCCCCACACTATACATGGACTACTTTACTTTTTTAGAGTGGATAGAAAGAATATGCTTCTAACACCCATTGAACTGGATTTATTATACACCAGCTTCCGGTGGGACAACTATCCAAAATCATTTTTTGTCCGAATAATGATATGGGTATCAAAATTTCTCTCAAAATTTTCTTCAAAAGTGATATGAATTCTATTTATTCTCTCATTAATTTATTAAATTTCGCCTTGTGACATGGGTCCCGATAAAACACAAAAAATTATTACTTTTGAAAGAAATTTAAAAAAATTTATTTGAGACTCATATCACGACTCTTTTTGTCCTCATTTATTTGTTGAAGAAAACCCACGTTAACCTAAATTACTAACACATTGACTAAGGACCAAACCAAACGGAATTTTTTTGAATATATTTTTTTTGTCCAAAATACTTATATTTTACATTAACCTAAAGTACAAACTTATTATTGTCAAATGGCTAAACAAAATCAAAATTGTTTTATTATTTATTAATCTATTGAAAAAATACTTTTAACAACTCATGAACCTAAATTACTAACATGTGGAAGAATGATAAAATGAAACCATATTTTTTCAACACAATAACTTAAGAATTATTTAGACTTAACCCCACTTTGCTACAACTTAATTAAATTTAATTTTAATTTTGTCACTTAATTAATATATACTTCAAAATGACTAAAGGTGTTAAACATTCGTTAAATAGCTTTTATTTTTTCCCAAATGCCCCACCACTTTTTTGCCCTTTTTCTCTTTATCTTCTCTCTCTCTCTCTCTCTCTCTCTCTCTCTCTCTCTCTCTCTCATTTCATTTTTTTTCATTTTAATGCAAAAAATGTGCTTCAAGAATAAAAAGTGAAAAAAAACATTTTAAACTATTTTTAGCAGATAAAAAGTAATAAATTTTATTTTTATTTAATTCGTGTGAGTATTTATTTAGCTATTTTTTACTATAAACAAACTGAATGTTTTTTAACTATATTGTATACAAAAAAGTGTCTGTTATTTAAAAAACATTTTAATTTATTTTTTCTTATTAAAAAATAGTTTTTTTTATTTACAACAATTACAGTTATTTAATTTATAAAACAAAAAGTTTTTTTATGAAAACGTAACAAAAAATTGTTTTATAAAATAAGTGATAAAAATGTTTTATAAAAAATCCAATTTTCATTTTTATTTAAAAAAACAATCTTTTATGGGTCAATTAATGTATAGCCCACAACATGAATACATATTTTTGTAAAAAAGAAATCTATTTTTAGTTCAACACCATGTAACATTCCGCCTAATTAAATACCGGGTAGCTACTCCTTTATTAAATTAAACAGAATATACAGTTGGTTCATTCTCAGCATCATTGTCGAAAAATATTTTTCTTTTTAAAATAACTCACCCAATACTTAATTAAGTTAAGTGTTAAAAATATTTTCCATGATTAATAATAATTCAAAACCATTACCACAATACTGAACAACAATAGAGAAGTCTCATATCACAACTGAATAATGAATAACAAGATTAAATGTAACCGAATAAAATTTCCCAGTTTAACATAACCAACACCAATCCAACAAACCAAAATGAAAGTACCAACATAAACCCAATATAATATCTGAAAAGGTAAATGGAATACTAGAATCCTGGGCAACATGCCCTAAGTAAGAAGAGTACTACAGACACAAGAATCAAAGAAATCAAGCATCTAAACAAGTTTGCATCTCGAGGAACAATAACTCAAGATCAAACATCCATACCCTAAACTGCACGTCCCTGATGCTGGGCACCTGTTAATATATATCAAGGTTCTAAAAGGCGCGAGGCGTGGTCGAGACGTAGAGGTCAAGCCTCAAGCCTTAAGAGCCTAGGATTAAAAAAGCGTTTTTCCTTTTTTTTTATTATTTTAATTATTCCAAGGCTAGTAATATAATAAAATAGTACATAGCTTGAATTTTGAAAATATATCGATATGTTTGGTAGCCATCTTTCTCATATTCATGCTCCATAATCAATATTTGTCAACTAATCCTTTGTTTTTTTTTTAAAAGTGTGACTTAAGCCTTTTACCAAGAATAAGGCGTAATAAGGCGTAGGAGATGCGTTTCTCTCAAGCCTCAAGCCTAGGCGGGCCTTTGAGAACAGATATATATATATATATATATAGTAGAGAATAGAAGATGTAAGGAAACGGGTCATGGCCCGATTGTAAAAGATTTAAAATAGTAAGTGTTTAACAAGTGCAATTAAGCATTTATTATGTACATGTTAGATTCCAGGCTCTCACTTGACATTTTCACGTCTCATCTAGAGTGCATGCCTAACGTATCCGAGTAACTTCCTTCTAACTAGTTTCCACAACATGATTCTATCCCATATAATCACCCCGTATGTCCCATACCATACGTAATATAATTATTCACATTATTTTCTCTTTAATATGAATTTGACTTTTCAATGCCTTAGGATTAAGTATTCTTTTATTTAATTAAATTCAAATTCTTTTATTCACAGTCAACTACAATATCACACAGTAGATTGAATCTCAGTATATATATATATATATATATATATATATATATATAGCACCCTATAATATATACTAATATAGCACCCCCCAGACAGAGCTGCGGTGCATGCATATTCTGCTATCATGTCCAGTTACAATTCTCATTGTACAAAGGATAAATGGTTCACTGTCTTCCCCGAATCATAAATAACATAACACACATATATTGAAGGCGAGCATACTCCCCAACCAAATGGGTCACGCACATACCTACGTTCCCATTCAACCGTCAGAACTATCAATCTCACCGATAGCACGTGTCTAAGGTCCTATGCTCAGGGTACGAATCTAAAATCCTATCAAATGGGCGCACAGGATAAGACCGTCCACAACGTGAAACCTCCATCCTGATAGCAAGTAGCGTATGTATGTCATACACATAATAAACTATAATATAGGTATGCATACACCTATATATATATATATATATATATATATATATATATATATATATATATATATAATATCAACAAGGTATTCACACAACTATAAGATAATTCTCATACGTAGTAATATCTATCTCTCAGATTCTACGTATTAAATATTATGACTTTACTCCTTAATTCATTATTCCTGAGCCTACCTCATTACTCAAAGATTAAATAAGTTTTCCTTGATATATGTCCAGTAAGAAACTCACTTATACCCTACTGGTCCAAGTCATCATACTCCCTAATTATTGCGAATTAAACTCATCTTTAATTAGAATTATATTCGATAAAACCTATTCTCTCATAACCATATATTCCTTTGCTTAGGATTAATCTCACATATGGACTTAAGTTAGTCCAGGTGATTCAAATGATCTCCTCCCTACTGGTCCTATCCTTAATCTTCATATGAACAAATCACAGCTTAAAACATGAATCTATCAATCGTAATTCATTCGATTAATTAACATAATTCTTTCTAACTAAATCCCAAACATAATAATATTAATCCGGGTCTTACCTATGGTCTAATGCTCTTCCATAAGTCCCATTATGTTCAAATAATAATCACGAAAAATTCCAAAAAGTTTTAGGATTAAATCAAAAATTAAAAAGGAACAAGTTCATCTTTTCTGGGGAGATCGATCGATCGAAGTCTTGGGCCGATCGATCGAGCTTCATGGGTCGATCGATCGATCACCCAGATATCAATCCAAATTCTGCAACTTTTATCCTACGGGTTACACATCTTTTAACCAATCAAACCTCTATTTTAACGTCCCAAATTTCTTTTAGTCCATACCACATGATATAGCAACATATGTAAATGATTCCTATTGATCTAAATAACCTAGAATCATCAAGAGTTTGGATTAAAAAGTATATATTTCGTATTTTCTCAAAAAACTAAACATATGATATTTCAAGAACAATCCTATAACTCTTAGAATTTCTCTAACATGTGATGTTTATTGCGTGGATTAATATCTACCAACAACATGAGATTAAATCCTACTTATTTCTACCTTCCAGAAATGAATTAACATCTAACCAATTTATCTTCAAAACATGTAACCTTTCATTATTTCTAACTATCCTAAAATGGACATTATACTAACTATATTGCAAATATTAAATCCCTTGCCTCTACTGAAGATCTGATCCTTTGGGGATGTGTGTCCACTGGTGGTTCTTCCCTTCTCCGGTCAACTTCCGGTGGTCGTTGGTGGTTGTGACTCTTGGCTCTTGGTTCTCCCACAATGACTCTTTCTTTTCCCCAGAGAAACTCCTCACTCTCTCTCAATTTCTTTCTCTTTAAGTTTATAGAATGAAACAATAATCTAAACCCTTTAAACTTATAAATAATCTCCCAAATTCGTGCATACTATTCACCTTCCAAGTCAAATGACCATATTACCCCTCCGGGGTGACTATTCGGCCCCAAAGTGCCTGAGACCTTATACAAATGTCCGAGTAGACTTTTTTTTACTATAAAAGCACTTTCGATCACTTTAGCTCAGTCAAAACGACCATTTGGATGACATAACAATATTCCTATTTTTATTTTATATAAATTCAGTCCCGACACTACTTTCACACGCGTCTGACTTATTCACCGAAACTATCGTCTTAACTATTCGCGACAACTTCTAAAATTAATCATAAGTAAAGTCATAACCACATATTACTTTGATTCACTAAGTAATATTCAACATATATAATAAATTACTATATTCTCAAGTAATATTTAAATCCGGATTAATTTCAATTTAATCAATTAATAATAAATAAATCCCTTTTTAGAAGTTATCAAAATTATGAGGTATTACATACATCCCTCCTTATAACGGAATTTCGTTCTGAAATTCGAAAAATGAAATCATACCTGGTACAAATAACTATGGATAACGTTCGCGCATATCGTCCTCACGCTCCCAGGTAGATTCCTCCGTATTATGGTGTGCCCACTGGATACGCACAATCGGAACTACTTTCAATCTCATTCGTTTCTCAGCGCGGTCTAAGATCATCACTGGTCACTCCTCGTCAGAACTATCTAGATGCAAATCCACTTCCTCCAATGCAATATGAGTGTGAGCCAACTAATCTCGAAGATACCGTCTCAACGAAGATATGTGGAATACGTTATGTATACGATGTAGGTGTTTTGACTGCCCAAGTCTGTACGCTACTGGTCCCACTCTCTCTATGATAGGAAATTGTCCCACATATCTTGGTGCCAGTTTTCCCTTCTTCCCAAATCTCATTTTCCTCTTCATCGGAGATACTCGCAAAAGTACCTGGTCCCCCACGCTAAACTCCCTGAAGAACCTCTTAGCATCAGCGTAGCTTTTCTGTCTATCCTGCGCTACATGAATGCAACTTCAGATCATTTCAATCTTAGCAGACGTATCATGAATCACTCATAATACCCCGTAATTTTATTGATTTTTATTTAAGGGATTAATTGAATTAAATGAGAATTAATTGGAAATTAATCCGAATATAAATACTAGCGAGATGTGAGTTGGTATTTGATTACGATGTTAAAATTGAATATTTCCGAGTATATATGGTAATGTATGAGAATTGAAAATATTAAAGTTATCGCGAGGCTGAAATACGACAATCTGGAAAATTAAGCTGGGATGCACGTGTCAGTCGCATCAGGAATGAATTTAATTATATTAAAAAGTGAATTATATTTTTATCAACCGAATGATCATTTTGAGTGTGCCAACGTGTCTGAAAGGGTCGAAATAGTCAGAAAACACTAGCCGGGGGTTTAGGTTGGGTTCCGGGGAATTTTTAGGCCAAACCGGCAACCTAGAAGAGTATTTTGGTAATTTTAAAAATAAGGAGATTAAAACCCACGAATTTTTGAAGTAAATTAAAGATTATTAAAAGAGCCACTAAGGCCATTATCAGTCAAAAGTGAGAGAGTGGGCTACGAAGGTTTTGAGAGAAGTTAGAAGAGAGGCTAGAGGGTCTATACAAAACCATCTCCCCATCACCAGAAATTAGAAAGGATTTGTGACCGAAAAGAGGAGAGAATCAACCTTGAATCATCGACAACATTCTGAAGAACGAATCTAAGGCAAGTGATTTGATATTTTTAAGTGCATTGAATATTTCTTCCATGTTTAATGTAGGAATTGTTTTGTCTTGAAAATTTTGAGGAAAACCTAATGAAATTGATATAGAAACTCTAAAGTTGGGTTAGGGATTGCATGTAGAATGACTATGGACGAATTTAGTATTCAAAAACATAACTATGATGATTTAAAAAAGTATTTATGATGAGTAATTAGACACAATAAAATTATGGGTTAATGTTCATAGGGTTTGGGGTAAAATTTGGGGATTAATAATAATTGCATGTTGATTTGGAGGATTTGACCCCAAAAATATGTTAAGAAGCGACCTAAGAGGACTTAGAGCAGTTTAAGAACATTAAAATGCTATTGGGATGATCTTAGGATGAATTTAGAGAAGAGAAAAAGGAAGAAAAATGAGTTGGGAATTTTCTGGGTGTTTACTGCCATCTCGTTAGAAGACTTGCCCAGGTCGTTCGAACGAGACTTCTAACGAGATGACAGTACCCCTTCTAACGAGTTGGTAGTTCATTCGAAGCCATTCGTTCGAACGACACTCGTTCGAACAGCCTCGTTCGAACGAGATTTCTAACGAGTTGACAGAATAGCCTTTTAGGCCTGATTTTATTTCGAACCTTCAGTAGACTTATATAATTGAGTGTAATCCTTCCCTTGTTGATTAGTGGATATAGTTGTGAGATTGGAAGTACGTCGAGGATTAAAACTTAGAATTTTTTAGTATACCGGATGGTATTTATGGGTTAGGATATAAGTATATAAAATTATGACGTGAGAAGGGTTGATAACTTTTAATGTATATGATTAGGGAATTTGTAATCGTTCAACATTTAATGACGGTATAGAAATGTAAAATATACCTCTAATAATATTGAGATATCTAAGAAGTGTGAATGCTTAGAATATGTGGTTATCTGTGTATAACATACCTACCATACTTGCTATCACGGGAGGTCGGTGTTCGATCAGGGCCATCTAATCTTTGTGTACCTACGGGGGGATTTGGACTGGTACCTCGAGGACATAGGTCAGAGAAGGACTTATTGAGAAGTTAATAAGTCTGTTGATCATGGGAGTATAGGTATGTGCATGACCCATGTGATGTGAACTATGTTTGCCTCCATTATGTGTGATTGTTATTTATTTGAGAATGATTCCTGAGAGATTCGGAATACGTGGTCCTTATGTACGTGATGTACCGGGACTAAATAGCAGAGTATGTGTGCACTGCAGCTTAGTCTCGGGGTGCCAGTATTGTATATTTATGATGAGAACAATATACTGTTAATTGAAATGAATTGTCATGTATAAATGTAAGTTTGAATCATAGCAGCATTTTAGTAGAGCTAAAAATGGAAAATCTCTAGTAGTTAGCATTACTAATATGGGGAATCTAAGGATAAAAGTAAAACTCTCTGTTTAAATTAAGATGTCGGATATTAAATCTTGAATCGTATAACAATGTTAGATTGTGTATTGGACTAGTTAGATATGGGAATATCTAGAACGGGAACGGGTACGGGTACGATAGGAGTGCACAATTAGTTGAGAGGTGAGGAACTCATGTGAGTGCACGCACTATCATGTACTTTATATTCAATGTTTAATTATATTAAACATTTGCTGTATTTTAAACTGTTTTCACAATCGGGCTCTGACCCGTTTTCTTTCAAATCTATTTTTGTAAAAACCTTTTTAGGTGCCCAGCCACAAGGACACCGAGGAAAGGAGTCCCATTCCAGCGACGTGCTGTAGCTGCTGTGGAAGTTACAGGACCTCAATAGTAGACGCCTCCACTTTCTATCTTGACTCTACTTCAGACTTATTCATCTGTAGGGCATGTCGCCCCTTTCCTTTCAGAGACATCTTACTTACTCAGTTTTTATTTCACGTTTTGGGTTGTAATTAAATTAATGATTCGGGCTTTGTATTTGCTTATTTCAATATTCGGATTGTTGTGAAGTGTATTCCTTCAGATTCAGTTTATTACATCGTTATTTTATTGCGACTGTGATGTGGTTGTGGTATCTGTATTTCATAATTTATTTTGGTTGTATGTAAATCGAATTCAATTAAAATTGACAACTTACTTTTTAAATATTAGGTGGCTTGTAATTGTTAAAACATTTTCGACAGTGATGCTACGAACTGAACTAACTTGACAGTTTGAATTAATTTGAATAAAGGAGTAGCTACCCGGTATTTAATTAGTTGGGGTGTCACAGGTGGTATCAGAGCATCAGGTTCTAGTGTCCTTAGTATCTGTACGGCTTGTTATGTTTCCGCGTAACTCCTTTGATATAGAGCCCTATACTTTAGGATTGTTGTACTCTTATGTGTGTGTTTCGCTCTTCAACTATTTTGAGATAATAACTGCTAACTTATAACTGCGAACTTATAAGATTTTATTCTCATTTCAGATGCCTCCACGACGTGCACAGCGAGTTCCCAGGGATGCTCAGCCCGAGCCCCAGCCTGCACTAGTTCAGGGCGCCATGAATGCCGCAGAGGTTGCCGCCATTGTAGCCCAAGCGGTAAATGTTGCCCTAGTAGTTGTGCAGCAGGCACCACCCCAAGCACCGACAGTAGCGCCAGTACAGGCTCATACATTCCCTTTTGCTTGGGAACGTGTTCATGATGCTTTTCAGAAAGCACACCCTCCGGAGTTTGCAGGTAGCTCCGATGTCGTTGTGTCCAGTCAGTGGAAGAAGGACATCCAAAGGCACTCAACGATATACGAGTGAACGGAGGTACAAAAACAGATACTGACTACTTTTAAGCTAGTAGGATCAGCGTTGCAGTGGTGGGAGTCCATTACCACCACGGAGGAGAGAGACGCCCTTTCTATTCAGGAGTTTTGGGTGCGATTCGACCGCAAATATTTTCCATCAGCTGTTCACACCGAAATGAGGAGGAAGTTAATGAACCTCAAGCAAGAGGGAAAGACCGTGGCCGAGTATGAGTCCGAATTCACTAATCTCTTGAACATCGTTCCTGATGAGATTCCAACCGAGGAGAAAAAGATTCAGAAGTTCATGGATGGATTGACTTGGAGGATCCGTCAGCACTTGTTGGGTAATCTCTCGTTGGCCACTTATATGATGTGGTTAACCCAACACTGCTACACTGCCAGGACCACCGCTTTCACATGTCAGAGAGTAAGCGATCGAGAGAGTCCAGCCATCAGGGCAGGATAGGGGGAAATAGTGCCAATGGGGCACAATCTGCTCAGGGTAAGCATCAGCAGGGAGATCAGGGTTCCCATCAGGGGTATTTTAAGAGGTTCAGATCTGGGGGTTTCAGAAATGGACAGGGAGGTTTTCGTCAGGGCTAGCAGGGTCCGTACGGCCATCAGGGTCAGCACGGCCAACATGGCCAACAGCAGCAGTTTCAGCAGGGCCAGCACGACCAGGGGAGGAATGGCAACGACCACCAGGGCCGTGAGCAGCAGGGTCCGAGAGGGGGGAATTTTCCGGGGAAATGTTTCATTTGTGGCAAGATTGGACACAAGCGTCAGGAGTGTCCTGATAGGGGCAGGGCCCCACAGCAGCAGCAGCAGGGTGCTCGACAGGAGCCCCAGAGACCTATGTTTCCCGCCGCCCTCCCAGCAGCACCACAGATGCCAGCTTTGCCACCCATCCCAGCAGTCCCAATCCAGCAGGGACAACTACAGTACGGGCGAGTTTATCAACTCTAACATGCCGCAGTCCCACAGGATCCACCTGCTATTGAGGGTATGTTCTCTATTCAGGGGACTATGGGGAGTATGTTATTTGATACGGGTCCACACATTGTTTTATTGCCACGAGATTTGCATGCACTTTGGGGTTGTTAGACACTGCAGAGAGCACGATTACTTGCGTAGATTCACCGTTGAGTCAAGGTTCCGTGATTTCCCTTATTTGTAGAGGTGTGAGTATAGAGATCGAGAGATTTACTTTACTAGCTAATATGTTAGTATTAGAGATGACTGAGTACGATGCCATTGTTGGTATGGATTGGCTAGTTACGTACCGATCCTTGATCGATTGTTTCAGTAGGAGTATCATTTTTCCCATTCCCGGGCAGGAGATGTTTTTAGTGGCGATGTCTCGCCCTGAGGGAGGATCGTCCACCCTCTTGTACTATATAGAGGAGGAGACCTCTAAGGAAGTGGTATTACCACTCAATTCGATTCCTGTTGTTAGGGAGTTTGCTGATGTATTTCAGGATATACCTAGACTACCTTCGAGTAGAGAGATAGATTGTGTGATCAATTTGATGCCGAGCACTCGGCCGATTGCCCGCGCACCTTACCGTATGGCTCCAGCAGAGATGAGAGAGCTAAGGGATCAGATATAGCAGTTATTGGGTCAGGGGTTTATCCGAAGGATTACTTCACCATGGGGTGCCCCTGTGTTATTCGTAAAGAAGAGGGATGGATCGTTAAGGTTGTGTGTAGATTACCGGGAGTTGAATAAAGTCACGATACGGAATATGTATCCGTTGCCCCGAATGATGACTTATTCGACCATCTGAGAGGAGCTTCCTTCTTCTCAAAGATTGATTTGCGACCGGGATACCATCAGTTGCGTATCAGGGAACAGGACGTCTCGAAGACTACTTTCTTGACGAGATATGGTTCCTACGAATTTCGGGTTATGCCTTTTGGCTTGACCAACGCTCCAGCTGTGTTTATGGACTTGATGAATAGGGTGTTCAGAGAGTTCTTAGACCAGTTCGTCATCGTCTTTATTGATGACATCCTGGTTTACTCCGAGACAGAAGAGGAGCACACCGAGCATTTGAGGCAGGTTTTACAGACGCCGCGTCAGAACGAGCTTTATGCAAAGTACAAAAAATATGGATTTTGGCTGAAGGAGGTTCAGTTCTTGGGGCATATCATTTCAGACCGGGGGATATCTGTTGATCCGGGTAAGGTATCCGCGGTGAGGGAGTGTGGACAAACTATGACACCGAATGAGATCTGTAGTTTCTTGGGCCTAGCAGGATACTACAGGAGGTTTATTCGGGGTTTCTCAAAGATAGCGGGTCCTTTGACACATCTGACTCGCGAAGGTGTGCCATTTATCTGGAGCGATGCCTGTCAGTTGGTATTCGATGAGTTGACGGACAAGTTGACCTCAGCGCCTGTGTTAGCATTGCCTAGACCGGGAGTTGAGTATCTAGTCTACACCGATGCGTCCTTACAAGGACATAGAGGTGTGCTGCAATAGGAGAGTTAGGCCATAGCTTATGCTTCCCGTAAGCTTAAGCCTCACGAGAATAATTACCCCACCCACGACTTGGAGTTAGCGGTAGTAGTATTCGCTCTTCAGATTTAGAGACACTATCTCCTGAGGGAGAAATTTCGATTATTCACAGACCACAAGTCTCTACAATACCTCTTCACGCAGAAGGAACTGAATATGCGTCAACGTCGGTGGCTTGAGTTTGTGAAGAATTATCAGTTTGATATCCAATATCACCCAGGGAAGGCTAACGTGGTAGCAGACGCGTTGAGCCGTAGGCCAGTAGATGAGGTTGCTGAATTGTGGAAAGCTAAGTGGAAGGAGTTGGGACACCAGGATGCAGTGGCCCAATCATTCATGTCTGTGATGACTGTTACACCTCAGATTGTTACGAGAGTGATAAAGGCCCAGGCAAATGACTCGTTCTGTCAGGAGCAGATAGTTCGATTACTAGCAGAGGGAGCCGAGTCCTATACCGTTAATTCAGATGGGGGATTACGCTTCAATGGGAGATTGGTCGTTCCGAAAGGGGAAGACTTGCGACACGAAGTAATGACAGATTCGTACGGCTCAAGGTTCGCGGTACACCCTGGTGGGGATAAGATGTACCAAGACATGAGACGACAGTACTGGTGGAGCGGGATAAAGAGAGATATCACTGTGTTCGTTTCTAAATGCGCCACTTTTCAGCTAGTAAAGGTGGATCATCAGAAACCAGCAGGACTTCTACAGCTGTTAGAGGTTCCGATGTGGATATGGGAGAGCATATCCATGGACTTTATCACGGGGTTACCTACTTCACAGAGGGGTCACGACTCCATATGGGTAATTACGGATAGGTTGACCAAAGTTGCTCATTTTATACCCGTGAGGATAGACTACACTACGGGACAGTATGCCCAGATTTTCATTGCGGAAATAGTGATACTTCACGGAGTGCCTCTAAATATCGTGTCTGACCGAGATAAGATATTTGTTTCACAATTTTGGGAGAGTTTCCATGAGGCCATGGGTACGGAGTTGAGGTTGAGTAGGGCTTATCACCCGCAGACTGATGGGCAAACAGAACGGATAAATCAGATGTTAGAGGACATGTTGCGTATGTGCATCCTAGATTTTGGAGGTGGTTGGGAGCAGTATCTTCCACTGGTGGAGTTTGCTTATAATAACTCATACCAGTTCACCATTGGCATGGATCCATTTGAGGCATTGTATGGTAGACCTTGTCGTTTCGCAACATGTTGGTTAGAGGTGGGGGATAACAAACTCCTTGGGCCGAAAGTGATTCAGGACACTTTGGCAAGGATAGAGATGATACGGAGCCGTATTCGGGTAGCTCAGGACCGGCAGAAGAGCTATGCTGATGCCAAGAGGTTCTTCAGAGAATTCGAGGTGGGGGACCAGGTGTTACTAAGAGTATCTCCTATGAAGGGGATTATGCATTTTGGGAAGAAGGGGAAACTGGCACCAAGATACGTAGTGCCATTTCCTATCATCGAGAGGATTGGGCCAGTTGTGTATAGACTTGGGTTACCGGAGCACTTGCATAGGATTCATGATGTGTTCCATATTTCCTCACTAAGGAAATATCTTAGGGACAATTTGGCCCATACTCACATTGCTCTAGAGTATATCGATTTTCAGCCTGATAGTTCCTACGAGGAAGGGCCGATTGCTATTTTGGACCAAAGCGAGCGAAAACTGAGGTCAAAGATAGTACCATTAGTACGTGTTCAGTGGCGGCATCATAATGCCGAAGAGTCCATATGGGAGTGCGAGGATGAGATGCGCGAACGTTATCCAAAGTTATTTTTACCAGGTACTCTTTAGTTCCAAATTTTGGGATGAAATTCTGTTATTAGGGGGGAAGTATGTAATACCCCGTAATTTTATTGATTTTCATTTACGGGATTAATTGAATTAAATGAGAATTAGTTGGAAATTAATCCGGATATAAATACTAGCGAGATGTGAGTTGGTATTTGATTACGATGTTTGAATATTTCTAAGTATATATGGTAATGTATGAGAATTTAAAATATTAAAGTTGTCGCGAGGCTCAAATGCGACAATTTGGAAAATTAAGCTGGGATGCGCACGTCAGTCGCGTTAGGAATGAATTTAATTAGATTAAAAAGTGAATTATATTTTTATTAACCAAATGATCATTTTGAGTACGCCAACGTGTCCAGAAGGGTCGAAATAGTCAGAAAACACTAGCGGGGGGTTTAGGTTGGGTTCCGGGCCATTTTTAGGCCAAACCGGCAACCTAGAAGGGTATTTTGGTAATTTTAAAAATAAGGAGATTAAAACCCACAAATTTTTGAAGTAAATTAAAGATTATTAAAAGAGCCACTAAGGCCATTATCAGCCAAAAGTGAGAGAGTGGGCTACGGAGGTTTTGAGAGAAGTTAGAAGAGAGGCTAGAGGGTCTATACCAAACCATCTCCCCATCACCAGAAATTAAAAAAGATTTGTGACCGGAAAGAGGAGAGAATCAACCTTGAATCATCGATAAAAATCTGAAGAACGAATCTAAGCCAAGTGATTTGATATTTTTAAGTGCATTGAATATTTCTTCCATGTTTAGTGTAGGAATTGTTTTGTCTTGAAAATTTTGAGGAAAACCTAATGAAATTGATATAGAAACTCTAAAGTTGGGTTAGGGATTGCATGTAGAATGACTATGGACAAATTTAGTATTCAATAACATAACTATGATGATTTTAAAACGAATTTATGATGAGTAATTAGACACAATAAAATTCTGGGTTAATGTTCATAGGGTTTGGGGTAAAATTTAGGGATTAATGATAATTTCATGTTGATTTGGAGGATTTGACTCCAAAAATATGTTAAAAATCGACCTAAGAGGACTTAGAGTAGTTTAAGAACATTAAAATGCTATTGGGATGATCTTAGGATGAATTTAGAGAAGTGAAAAAGGAAGAAAAAAAAGTTGGGAATTTTCTGGGCGTTTACTGCCATCTCATTAGAGGACCTGCCCAGGTTGTTCAAACGACCTCGTTCGAATGAGACTTCTAACGAGATGACAGTGCCCTTTTTAACGAGTTGGTAGTTCATTCGAAGCCATTCGTTCGAACGACACTCGTTCGAACAGCCTCGTTCGAATGAGATTTCTAACGAGTTGACAGAATGGCTTTTTAGGCCTGATTTTATTTCGAACCTTCAGTAGACTTATATGATTGAGTGTAATCCTTCCCTTGTTGATTAGTGGATATAGTTGTGAGATTGGAAGTACGTTGAGGATTAAAACTTAGAATTTTGTAGTATACCGGATGATATTTATGGGTTAGGATATAAGTATCTAAAATTACGACGTGAGAAGGGTTGATAACTTTTAATGTATATGATTCGGGAATTTGTAATCGTGCAACATTTAATGACGGTATAGAAATGTAAAATATACCTCTAATAATATTGATATATCTATGAAGTGTGAATGCTTAGAATATGTGGTTATCTGTGTATAACATACCTACCATACTTGCTATCACGGGAGGTCGGTGTTCGATCAGGGCCATCTAATCTTTGTGTGCCTACGGGGGGATTTAGACTGGTACCTCGAGGACATAGGTCAGAGAAGGACTTATTAAGAAGTTAATAAGTCTGTTGATCATGGGAGCGTAGGTATGTGCGTGACCCATGTGATGTGAACTATGTTCGTCTCCATTATGTGTGATTATTATTTATTTGAGAACGATTCCTGAAAGATTCGGAATACGTGGTCCTTATGTACCTGATGTACCGGGATTGGATAGCAAAGTATGTGTGCACGGTAGCTTAGTCTCGGGGTGCCAGTATTGTATATTTATGATGAGAATAATATACTGTTAATTGAAATGAACTGTCATGTATAAATGTAAGTGTGAATCATAGCAACATTTTAGTAGAGTTAAAAGTGAAAAATCTCTAGTAGTTAGCATTACTAATATGGGGAATCTAAGAATAAAAGTAAAACTCTCTGTTTAAATTAAGATGTCGGATATTAAATCATGAATCGTATAGCAATGTTAGATTGTGTGTTGGACTAATTAGATATGGGAATATCTAGAACGGGTACGGGTACGATAGGAGTGCACAATTAGTTGAGAGGTGAGGAACTCATGTGAGTGCACGCACTATCATGTACTTTATATTCAATGTTTAATTATATGAAAGACTTGCTATATTTTAAACTGTTTTCACAATCGGGCTCTGACCCGTTTGCTTTCAAATCTATTTTTGTAAAAATCTTTTTAGGTGCCCAGCCACAAGGACGCCAAGGAAAGGAGTCCCCTTCCAGTGACGTGCTGTAGCTGCTGTGGAAGTTACAGGACCTCGATAGTAGACGCCTCCACTTTCTATCTTGACTCTACTTCAGACTTACTCATCTGTAGGGCATGTCGCCCCTTTCCATTCAGAGACGTCTTACTTACTCAGTTTTTATTTTACGTTTTGGGATGTAATTAAATTAATGATTCAGGCTTTGTATTTATTTATTTCAGTATTCGGATTGTTGTGAGATGTATTCCTCCAGATTCAGTTTATTACATCGTTATTTTATTGCTACTGTGATGTGGTTGTGGTATCAGTATTTCATAATTTATTTTGGTTGTATGTAAATCGACTTCAATTAAAATTGACAACTTACTTTTTAATTATTAGGTGGCTAGTAATTGTTAAAACATTTTCGACAGTGATGCTACGAACTGAACCAACTTGACATTTTGAATTAATTTGAATAAAGGAGTAGCTACCCGGTATTTAATTAGTCGGGTGTCACATCACGTCCGACCCAAGTAGCTTGTTGTGCCCCACTTCTAACCAACATGCAGGAGAGCGACGAGGTTTACCATATAGTGCCTCAAATGGGGCCATACCAATGGTGAACTGATAGGGATTGTTATACGCAAATTCCACCAAAGGAAGATATTGTTCCCAACTCCCTCTAAAATCAAGAATACACATACGCAAAATATCTTCTAACATCTGGTTAGTGCGCTCCATCTGACTATCTGTCTGCGGGTGGTAGGCTGTACTCAATCGCACTTCAGTACCCATGGCCTCATGAAAACTTTCCCAAAATCAGGAAATAAAGATCTTGTCCCGGACACAATATTAAGCGAAACTCTATGTAACCTTACTATCTTGGCTATAAAGAGCTGTGCATATTACCCTGAAGCATAATCAGTCCATACCGGCAAGAAGTGAGCTACCTTAGCCAACCGATCCATAATCACCCATATGGAATCGTGACCTCTATGAGTAGTAGGTAGTTTGGTGATAAAATCCATGGAAATGCTCTCCCATTTCCACATCGGAATCTCTAACGATTGAAGAAACCCTACTAGCTTCTGATGATCCACCTTCACTAATTGGCACATTGCACATTTAGAGATAAACTCTTCATTCCGCTCCACCAATACTGTCGTCGCATATCTTGGTACATTTTGTTCTCACCGGGATGTACCGCTAATTTAAAACCATGCGACTCAGACATCACTGCGTGTCGCAACTCTTCCCCTTCCGAAATAATCAATCTACCATTAAAGCGTAAGCCTCCCTTTGAGCTCATTGAGTAAGACTCTACTCCTTCGGCCAAAAGTTATCATTTTTTTTCCTGGCAGAACAGATCAGTTGCCTGGGCCTGTGCTACCCTCGTTATAATCTGAGGAGTAATGGTCATAACAGATTTAAATGACCTAGCAACTGCATCCTGATGGAATAGTTCCTTCCATTTTGCCTTCCATACCAAGGCTAGTTCACCCTCAGGTCTATGACTCAAAGCATCGGCTACAACATTAGCCTTTCCCGGATGATAATATATCTCAAACTGATAATCCTTCACGAATTCAAACCACCTGTGCTGCCGCATATTCAAATCGCTCTGAGTGAATGAATACAGTAGTGACTTGTGATCCGTGAATAAGCAAAACTTTTCACCCAACAAATAGTGTCTCCATATTCGCAGGGTAAATACGACCGCTGCAAGCGCTAAGTCGTGGGTAGGCTAGTTCTTCTCATGAGGCTTAAGCTTTCTAGAGGCATAAGTTATAGCCTTTTCTTCTTGCTACAAAACCCCATCGAGTCCCTGTAATGATGTGACAGTGTATACTAGGTACTCTACTCTTGGCCTGGGTAGCGCTAGTACCGGAGCAAAAGTCAACTTATCCTTAAGTTCATCAAATGCCAACTGACACGCATCATCCGAAATAAATGGTACGCCTTTACGAGTTATGTAGACACCCCATTCTGTTACCCCCTAACTCTTTTTAGGTCCCTAGTACCTCCCTTCATCACTACAAACCCAGGTCATACCCAGAGTACTGACCTAGAAGCTATCGGGGACTCCCAAGCTCTGTTTGACCAAAAAGTCAAACTCTTCAGCTCAACCAAAGCTGAATGAATATTCGAAGGGCACTAAAATTCCTTTCCAACGGTCCATCCTGTGCACGATTCCGACTTACCATGCGGACGAACGATCCGTTTGCGTCTGAAACTTAATCTAGAGGCTATCGGGAGCTCCCGGGCTCTGTTTGACCTAAGTCAACTCTTCAGATCGATCGAGATTGAATGAATCTTCGAACGGCACTAAAACCCCTTTCCAATGGTATACTCCGTGCGTAATTCTAACTTACCATGCGGACGAATGATCCGTTTGACTCCAAGAGGTCATCGAATGCTTCCAGGGCCCGGTTGACCAAAGTCAACTTCTCAAACCGAGTCAGACTCTTTGGAATGTCTAATTACATCTCCTAACCTTTCCAATAGTCCGCTCCGTGCATGATTCGGACTTACCATGCGGACGAACGATCCATTTGCGTCCGAATGATTCCCCGTCCAATGGACCGACAAACGCTTCCGAGCCATATTTGACCCAAAGTCAGCTCCTGAACCCTGGAGCGGTCCAAAGGACTTTTAAATTTCTCTGAATTACCTTTCTAGAGATCCACCGTGTGCACGATTTTGACCAACTATTTTCCCTCGGTAGCTAATTTTTCTAAATGGCCTCAAACACACTGCCAAATGGCAGGTTCCAGACCCTGCCTATTGGCAAGTAACGATAGGCAGGACCAGGTCTATGCCGATCGGCAGTGACCTGGGCTTATACAAGGATACTTTCACCTCATTTGCAGAGGGAGCCCATATCTGATAAAAATTGCTCTCAGCGAATCCCAAAAACCTCTCTCGAAGACAGCGCGATTTCAACATCCAAATCCCTTTCTAACTTCCACTTTTCATCATCCTTTTCATCAAACTTGGTGAATTAGTCACTCTCCATCATCATCCAAGTGCAAGGGTTGCTCTTCAACATTCAAGATCAAGCTCAAGATCTTCAAGAAGGTCCAACTTTCTCAACTTTCTCTTCAAATTCTCTTAAATTCTCAATAACTTGTTTTATTACTTAGCACTTTTAGTATCTCATCTCATCTCACCTATCCTAATATACTTTTTATTTAGTATTATTGCACATCTCTTATTTTCATATAAATAAAACCCAAAAAACAAGAAAAAGAGGATTTGCTCATAAATTCCAAATAGGGATTCTCATACTTTTCTCACAACTAAAACACTTTTTCTACACACACACACACACTCACAAATAAGAGATCCCCCATTTGGATTTATGGGATAAACCCCACCCCTCGTTTTGTATGCAAACTACGTGGACTTTGATGCCTTTATAGGCTACGTAGGCATCTCAGGGTAAAATCCAAGACTCGAGTCCTATTCTCACTTTCTCTCTCATTTTCTATCTTTTCTAAATCCAATTTTCTTATATTCTATATACTTGTTCTTAGTGACGTGTCACTCCATATGCGTTATCGTTCCGTTATAACGATCAATGTAGGGGTAACCGCGTAAATCTTATTTTCTAATATTATTTTTATACCTTCCTACGGATGACTCGCTTTATCTCTTCCATGATACATGTCGAGGAATCCTTATCTCCACTATATATATACACATGCACACATATCACGGGGAAAATAAAAAAGGAAAATAGCAAACATCCATGAGAGACCGAAAGGGCGGCATGGGTGCTTAACATCTTCCCATTTCGTAACTTAGACTCCGAACGCTTCTCGAATCATTTTGGTTTCGTATGCACCAGTATATCTTTGGATGCCGTCCTTCGGGATGGCTTCCCTTTTTTCTTTTATCTGTTTTAAGTAAAATAGACTGGCGACTCTAAATCTCTCTACACATTTTTACACCTCATCTCAAATGACGCTGGCCGAAGCGCTCCCGAGAGGGACGCTCGGGACCCGAGGATCCTTCCTTCACGCGCCCGCCCGCGATGAGGATCGGGGATGGCCATAGTGGTGACTCTGCTGGGGACTTGTATGTTTTGAGGGCTTGACTCTATTTATATGGATGTTATATTTGTTTATATTTCCCCCATATCTGGATGTTCCCCTTTTCCATGTGTATCCAATGCTTATGCTTCTGCTCACACACTTGTAGAAAATTCTCCATGTACACTTCTCACCACGCGCACCTAGGATCACATATATCTTCATGTTGCACGCATCACCCATCCATACTTGGTGTACCTTTGGTACTTGTACTTTGCTCCCTGTTTGGCATAATCAAGAAAATCATTCTCATCATAAGATACTAATAAGAGAATCAAGCATGATTCACACGACATCACTAAAGAGCATTGTTATTGACCAAATTTTACCTAGTAATTGAAGGGTCACTTCATGATAGGCGCTGGTCCGGCAGGGCGCAGTTAGCCTAAGCGATATGACTCTCACCTTCCATTGGCCAAGTACCTTCGACGGATATCGAACGGTTCCCTCCGCATTGTACCGCTTGATCGAAGTCATGATGGGAGGTATATCGTAAGGAATTCATTCACGTACACCGAGTATATCAAATTTGCTCTCATACGTACCGTCCCCACGAGGTATATAGTGAGGCAATTCACGTACACTCAGGTATATCAAATGGCTTGTCCACCCGTACTGATTGCCCGCAAGAGCAAGACTTATATCATGGAAGTTACGCCAAAGGGGGGAACCCATTCCGATTCACCCAACCAACTGCATACCCGTATATAGGTGTCAAACCTAGGACACACACTTTAGATTGTCGGTTTCAACCCGAAACTCTGTCGAAATTCCGGGTCGGCCTGCCGTCCAAATTTTTATGCATTTTTAAAACGGGACCCTGTCCGTGAGCCTGGTTACAAGTCCAGTCGTAGCTTCGCATATATTAAAAACCCCACTTTTCCAGGCTCATGTCCCGTCCGGCATTGCATTTAGGATAATTAAATACAAGTGAGAACACAATAATCATAATAATCATGCTGAGTTCCGTCTCCAAAAACATTTCTCCCTTCTTTATCAAAAATCCAAAAATAGTTTCTTCTCTTTTTCTAAAAAATAAATCCCATTCTACGCTTTCTCAGGTCAATCGCAAGCCCTTGGCCTGACTCCCTATTGGCTTCGGTCATTAGTCAAATCACCCCGGAGTTTCGTCCGTTCCTCTACTACTTCTTTGGAGTCTGGAATCCATCCACTTTCCATGGAGAACACAGATTAAGTACCAGTTATACAGCCGGATCTGACGGCAGTCCTAGCTCAGCTCGTGTCCAAGATTGACAACCTCCAAACTGAGGTCCGAGAGATGCAACGAAACCAGGTTACTATTCCTCAAGAGCCCAATGACCTATTCCCTCGTTCTATGGGTTTTCTCGAGCCTATCTGGGTTCTCGAAGAATATCTGCATGCTCCACGTGCCCCTCCCGTCAATGGGCCGCCGCTTGCCCAACTTCCGATGCCAAACATTGTCTAACCTGTGGCTAACCTACCTATGGTCGTTGATCTAAAAGAGGAGGAGTTGAATAAGGTCAAAGAGGATCTCAAGATGCTCACCAAGAAGTTCTACCAAGTCAGAATCTCTGGGAATTACATAGACTACAAACATATGTCTCCTTATCCTAAAGCGAGGTTACCCGAGAAGTTCAAGATTCCAAATATCAAGAAGTTCAGAGGGAGTGGACCCCTGATTGTTCATCATCGCAGTTATCATCGTTCCATGACTCTACTAGTCTTCTGAAGAAGCGATGGCCCAATTATTTCAGTAAACTTTGAAGGATAGTGCCCTCCGATGGTTTTTGCCTCTTAAGGAATCCATAATCCATAGCTGGGAGGATGTAGCCCGAGAATTCATGTCGCAGTACAAATACAATGAAGAGCTTGAGGTCACCTATCGTGATTTAGAGCTGCTCAAATAGAACCCTGGGGAACCAGTCAGTAACTTCATAACCCGGTGGAGGGAGCAAGCAGCTACCATGACCAATCGACCATCTAAGGAAGAAGAGGTCAACATAGTGAAAAAGAACTTCTTACCCCATGTCCGAGCTACGATGGGAGGACAATACTATCCCCACTTCTGAGCTCTCAGAGAAGCGGGAGTAGAAATCGAGGAAAGCCTTGTTAAAACAGAGGTTGAACCGAAGAAGGTGTCCGGATAGTTCACCCCTAGAAAGTATGACAAGCCTGCTAGTGCTACAGTCTCAACCATCAACAACATCTCTTATCTAACCACATCATGGGCACCAGAAAGCCGCCCTACCCCCATCCTAAGGGAATACACTGAACTCCATGCTCCCCTCTCCAAAGTTTACCAAGCCCTGTTAAGCCGAAACCTCATTAAACCCTTGGATCCCCGTCCATTGCCTAATCCACTCCCAAGAAACTTCAAGGCCGATGCTCATTGTTCCTTTCACCAAATTGTTGACCATACCACCGACCAATGCTTTCACCTCCGAAACATAATCCAATATCTCATTGATCGGGGTACCATCGCCCCACCAGCCAATCCTAAGCCAAATACTACTCAGAATCCACTCCCAAATCATACCAATGCCATATTCTTAGAAGAAAACCCAAATTTCGATCCCTCAACTCAAATCACACCCATATACTCTCCTAAACCTCTTCAAATTTACCCGTATTTCCTCTTACACCCTACTAGCCTCGCTGATCAGGCACTGTCACTCCTTACCAGAGCATGCATCGTTGTCCGTACCCGTTCTAAAAATGGAAATATCGAATTGTAAGAAGTGTTAAACCAACTTCTAGAGTTCGGACTGAAATTTCCCTCACAGATGGTCATCGATTGCCAGAGGTTCAGTACACTGTTCTTGGAAGCACAAAAATGGGCTCGAGATTCAGACAAGTGGGTGGTACCAACCGATGAAGTCAACCTATATGATGTTGTCCAGATTATGGAAGAATTATTCGAGTAAACCAACAGCATTTGTGATATCACCGGGTTACTTGACATTTTGAAGCTACAAGGGCGATTGGTCCCTTTAACCATACATATCCCCACAGAATGGGAAGACCTGTATAAAGAAGCCGTTGAAGTTGTGGATTGCATTGACTTTACATGGAAAGACAGAATTGTTGCCACCGGATGGGGGGAAGAATTCGAAGATTCGAGTGAAGAACAAGCTTCAGGAAGAACTGGCCCACTAGCCGACATATGTAGGATGATATCATTTGAAGAAATCCTCGAAAAAATAAACAGGGTGACAGAACAACCTGAGATTAACGAGGAAACGGGGTTCATGTTCTTCCCTTCTTCAGTAAATCACATAACCAGATCAGGGAGACATTATTAGGTTCCAAGCTCACTACCAGCAAATGACAAAGGGAAGGGCATTGAAAACCTTCCTATGCTAGAGATGACCATCGAGGAGAGCAAGATCATCGATCAACTGAAGAAAACTCAAGCTATTATCACTCTATGGGGGATTTTCATGTCTTCCCAACTGCACAGAAATGCTTTAATCAGACTGCTCACTGGACCCACAGTTCCTCTTTCTACCACACCAGAAGAAGCGATAAATCTGGTCGGATCCTTGACCTCTACCCGAATGCTATCATTTTCTGAAGAAAAAATCCCCAAAATTGGACCAAATCACAATCATACACTCAACATCTCCGTCGAAGTTATGGGGAAGGCCGTGCCACTCTCTCTTGTCGATAACGGATCCGCCTTGAATGTCTGCCCACTGAGAACCTTCAAGTGTTTAGGCCTAAAAGAAAGCAATCTCGCTCTAACCTTCGCCGCTGTACGTACCTACGATAATACCCGTTGGGAGGTGATGGGATCCATAAAACTTGTAATAGGGGTTGGCCCTATAAACCCTATCGTTGAATTCCAAGTCATAAACATCCCAACTTATTTCAACCTGTTGCTCGAACGACCCTAGCTCCACAGTATCAAGGGTGTGTCTTCCTCACTCCATCAGAAATTGAAGTTCTTCGCCGACGAGCGAGTCATCACCATTTTGGGCGACGATAAAAATATCGGGGGTGCAAGCACCAACAGTCCAATCCTTAAGATACAACACGGGCCAAATGATATGCTTCAATCAGGATTTCAAGTTGAGCCACTCCTACTCCCGGCAGGGGACGGTTTCAAAGAAAGTGTTTGTCCAGAATATGACCCTCACGACAATGTCAATGTGATTCAGATGTTTAGAAACATGCACTTCATGCCTGGACTGGGGCTAGGGCAAAGGCAGTAAGAAATACTTGAGCCCATCGAACTGAAGAAAGATTTCCCTCCTTGTGGCTTGGGGTATCAACCATCAGAACAAGAACTCAGAATGATCCACCAGTCTCGACCAAAGAGAAGATTAGACTGCATCCCAACTATCCCAGGAGACTCCTTGAATGGACGATTCATCAAAGAAGGCGAAGACTTCCCCTTTTGCGGTTTTTCAGAACCATGGTATGACCACACAGACAAGAAGATGAAGCCTGGGATGGATATCTTTTTCGAAGATAGCTATCCATGGGGCGAAAGTTTCCAACACCGAGTACAATCGCTCATCAAAGATACCGAAGAGACTGAGGAAAGTGACTCCAAAGATTCCTTCAACTTACAGACACTGGGGCTGGCACTCTACATGGTTCATTCAGGCGCTACATCAATAGATCCATCCCATCTGATTAAAGCTGCTGAGACACCCCTCCTCAACTGGCATGCTGCGCTAGTTCTACCTTTTGAAGTCTCCCTTAACCCCAATGTTTACCCTATTTCTTCTTCTGTTGTCTATCCTTGTACAAATGTAATCGAGACCTCTTTTGATAAGGTTCTCAATGCTGTTTTTCCTATCAATGAAATAAACGAAGATTTTGAGTATCTTGTTGTGCCTTGCATTAATTAATTAGATTCTAATCAAACTTTGATAATGACGATGATTTTGCAAATGAACAATTCTTAAATGATCTAAATAAGGTTAATAATAAACAACATAACTGCATTCAAGTTAATAAAGCGGAGAATGTTGTTATTAATCTCGGTTCTAGTAGCCAACTGCGCGAGATTAGGATAGGGGCCACCCTTGACGAGCATGAGCGCGCATAACTCGAAGAACTGTTAAATGAATTCGTGGATGTCTTCGCATGGTCCTATGATGATATGCCCGACATTGATCCTGAAATAGCTCAGCACGAGATCCCCACTCTCCCAGATTACAAGCCGATTAAACAAAAATTGAGAAAGCTCCGCACTGAATGGTCTCTCAAGGTCAAAGAAGAGTGTAATACCCCGTATTTTTATGGCTTTTAAATTTAGGGATTTATTAAAATTAATTGAGATAAATTAATTTAATTTTAATCCGGAAAGTTGTTTTAAATATTTACTAGCGTGACGAGAGTTAGTAATTATTGAAATTTGTTGAATGTTACTGGATGAGTATAGTAATATATGAGATTTATTTTATAAAATTGTCACGTGTGAATAAAATGGCAATTATGATAATTTAAATCGGGACACGCCTGTGTCGTGTCGGGACTAAATTATTATTATATAAAGTGAATAAATTATAAGTTGCTCGTATGGTCATTTTGAGTGCGTCAAAGTGTCCGAAAGGGTCGAGATAGTCAGAAAAGTGTACCCGGGGGTTTAGTTTGAGTCTCGGGGCGTTTTTAGGCCTATTTAGTACCCCGGGAGGGCGTTTTGGACATTTCGTAATTATGGGTAATTAAACCCACGAATTTTCAAGGGTTATATCAAATGTTAAGTGATGACGGTCATGGGAGAGGAAGAGGAGGATCTTTCCAAGGAATTCTAGGCCAAGAACTCTTCCGGTTGCACCGCCGTCGCCGCCAAATCGTAGATCGCGCGAAGGGGATCACAACCACACCTTTTTCTTCCATAAATCAAAGACTAAATTTCTAGGCAAGTATCTATCTTGCTTTAATCAAGTTAATGCATCCTTTTATATTAGTCTAAGGTTGATTAGAATTAGTGTTCTTGAAGAAAAACGTTAATTGGAGACAAAAATTACATGTTGTAGAGGTAAAGATCATATTTTTGGAAATCCATTTCACATGTGGAGGTTTAACCATGAATTTCCATGGTATTAGTGATAGAAAATCTGGAAGAAAAATGGAAGAAACTAAGTTAAAGGAAAATATTAGGGTTCTTGAGAATTATATAGATTTTTCCCTTTTAACCCATGATTCTTGATGGAAACGCGCATGCCTTACGTAGATTATTACTCATTTGGGTGTATACTGTTTGTGGTATCAATTTCTGGGAGTTTGGGAGTTAAAAATTTGGAATTTGATGAGTTTAGATGATAGAAGGCGTAATTGGTATTCTGCAGATTTTGCCATACCTGTTTGATCGATCGATCGATCCCAGAGCATCGATCGATTGACGGTTCGATCGATCGACCCTTTTCTATCGATCGATCGAACCCTCTTGGCAAGCTGCATTTTTGCTCGTGTTAGCTTAATCCAATTTTATATGTAGTAAACCTTGATTAGGTTTGCTAGAACATAATGGGACATAAAAAGGACCAGTAGGGTCAAGATAAACCCCGTTAAGTGGAACTTTAATGTGAAGGGAAATAAAGGGTAAACGGGGAGACATTCATACTTAAGAAATCATACGTGCGTTGATTAAATAATCGAAACATCTAATAAGTTGGATTAGAAGGCGAGTGAGGGCCTACTGAAATTTTGCTTAGATAAAGAGAATACTTCGAGTGACGAGAAGTGAGTTTAGAATAAATTAATTACGAGAATAAAATAAACGAGTCCGTTATACGAGATAATTGAGTAAACTGTGTAATAACGGATAATGATAATTATGGGTCGTGAGGGTAACTAATTTAATAATGTGGATGTGAATACATATAATATATATGACGGTGTGATTGTGCATATATTATTTCTGTCTAAAAAAAAAAATCGTACCCGGGCTACTTGCTATCACGGGGGTTTCTGCGCCGGGACAGTTTTATCTCGATGGGACCTTTATGGTGGATATTTACTGGTACCCTAGAACTTAGAATTCCCTGGTACAGGCTATTTGATTGATAGTTCCAACGGGCCTAAGAGACGTTTGGGTATGTACTGACCTCTTAGGACCGGGATCTATGCTTCGCCTCCATCTGTATGTATTTGTGTTAATGCAGTTCGAAAGTGATTCCGAACGAGCATTTCCCTAAATATGTGTGATATAGGGACTTGATAGCAGAGTATGCCAGCACCACAGTGTTTATGTGGGGTGCCGTTAGTATATATGTATTATATGAGTGATTGGTATATATATACTTATTTATGGAAACTTTGCATCATAGATTTTATGTGGGGTGCCGTTTGTATATATATTATAAGTGTAACTAATATATATACGTATATCTATATGAGAACTTTCTACTGAGTGAAATAGTAGTTAAGTAAAGTATGAAATTCTTCAACTTCACTATAAGTATTCGGAAGCATTATAACGATACGAAATTATTCTAAATAAAGTAAGAAATCTTGAAGAGATAGATTTTTCTAAAGTGAATATCATAACCTTAATTCCACGTGTTAAGACTTATGGAGAATAAGTTAGAGAGATATATGGGATTCATTAGTACGGTAGACGTGCATACTAGATGAGAGGTGAGAATTCTCAAGAGAGTGTTGCATACTAATATGACTGTTGCATTAGCGGGTAAGCATTTTAAATACTTACTAAACTATTTTAAAACTGTTTTACATTCGGGCTCTGACCCATTTGCTATTACCTCTGCTCTCTTCTGTATATATATATATATATATATGTATTACAGGTGCCCAGCCACAGGGGTGTCATGCTTAGGATTCTTAGAATGGAACGTGCTGTAGCTTTTGTGGGAGTTGCAGGCCATTGCTTAGACGACTTCATTGTTAACTCCACTTCTAGTTCAGCTTTATCCAGTGGGGGCATGTGTCGCCCTTTTCCATTATTTAGTTGGTTTTGTCAGAGATTGTAATTCTTTTACTTTCAGTATCTTTATTTCGGGATTTATTACTGTAAGGATGTTTTCCTTTAGTATTTTAATGTTGGGATTTATTATTGATGGTTAAACTCTTGAATGTTCATTTTTTTTATATACTTAATGTGTGACTCTTATATGTTAATGGTTAAAGGTTTTATAATTGGATTTAATATAATGAAAATAAGGTTTTTAAATGGTTTGACACTTAGCTTAATTAATTAGGGTATTTGAATTTGAAAATTTTCATTTGTAGTGATGCTAAGAATGAACCAACTGTTCACCTTGATTTTAATTTAATAAAGGAGTGATCGCCCGGTATTTAATTAGGCGGGGTATCACAGGTGGTATCAGAGCATCAGGTTCTAGTGTCCTTTAGGATCTGTATGACTTATTATGCTTTCAGTGTTGCTTTGTTTGATATATAGCCCTATGTTTAGGATTGTCAATTTCTTTGATGAGAATTCGTTCTCCTACTATAACGTGTATACATTAGTGAATTCTAGTTTCGTTTGGATGTGTGCGTGTGCCGAGCGATGACGGATGTCAGAAGAGGACCGTTAAACGGACATCGGGAGGCAGGGCTCAGTTGAGATTATAAAATATATCCGAAGATGATGATAGTAGTCGAGGTTACCTCCATTATGGCACGAGGAGCCAAGACTAGAAAGGTGACTAAGGCGCAACCATGATTTCCAAATGCTGCTATAGTCAAATGAGGTGCGAGAGTAAACTTACCCAACGTGTTACAAAACGTGTAGAGAACTGTCAGTGGTAAATTCTAGAAATGCGGAAATTGTGTGCGTTTACCAAAGGAGGTAAAGTATCCAAAGGTTTAGATATAGGGCGGAGTGTGGCTAACTGAAAGTGAAAATTTAGAGAAATTTTTTTTCTTGGCTTTCGGGACGAAGTTATAATGGTAGGAGTCAACCACCAATTTTAGAAGTGAAATGCTATGTCTATAGGAGAACCCTAGATACAGTGATGACCGTATGTTCCTTCATCGGACGTTCAAGATTAGAAGTGAACGTTGTCCTGAACTCATCACAGGAGGACGTGACAAAGGTCCATTTGTGAATATGAATCTTAACCATTAGCGAATTTTGTACTGGGAGATGTAGATACAAGTGGAGGAAACGACTCCAAGTAGGAGATCGACTCGTAATAATAGTTGATAACACTCAAAGACGAAATTATGATGGACGGCCGATTCAGTGGTTAACAATGTCGTATTTTGTCAATAAAGATGATAATGCTCCTTTGTCTGGGAAGCTAAAATAATCGAAGAATTTAGTAGAGAATAAGACTGAATACAACGGTGGTTGTGTATCACCACAAAAAGGGATGTGGATACACATCAGGGGACCCATTTAAATGATTCGGATAGTTGAATTCTTACCAAGTGATGGTAAATTCAGTAGGGACTATTATAGACAGTGACATGTCCTTTAGGGTCTAAAAGGCTAAGGGAATAACCGGGGTAGCCAACAGGAATCGAGTCTACTAAAAGTCCGAGAGAAGGACAACCCTAACCTGGTTAGTAGGACAGGTAATAAGTGGATTATGTGCTGAGGTATTTTGTGCGGAATGAGATCGCACGCGATAATATGTTCCGAAGTGAGTAAAGGGACAAGAATACGATGCCTAGAAAAGGACAACAATTAAACTAGTTTTGTTTTGGTTTGGGCAGACGTGTTACGTCCTGAAACAATTTGTATAGTCAAGAGGATTGCTAAGGTGGAAGTATAAGTTGTATCCTCAGAGGATGAGGCGTGTTTTTGTGACACGAGCGAGTCACTATATTTTGTTCATTGCTAGATTAGCACGTGAGACGAGTTTAATACATATAATTACAACGTTATTATTATGTGAATATTTTTCCCTAGCGTAGCGGGATTTTTTTTTCTTTAGTGCTATCCACGGAGGATGAATGAGTATATTAACAGTGTTATGTACTTTATTGAGGATTACTCGTTATAGTGATGCAATATGAGAGTATGATATTATCTGTGCTATAACGTTATAGAAATGGTTAGTACAATGGAGGGCAATTATTGCAAGGCTATCGGAGTGGTAACATTAGTGCAACATGTTTTTAATCTGGCGAGGCTTCACCTGAAGAAGGTCGGACTCGCACTTATATTATCTATCCTAGAGACTTCGGAGGGGATAGTGGGCTTGAGATATTCGATGCCAATGTATGTATAGACTTTGTCAGTATAATTCAGTATATATCGGGTTTACTGTTGAGCGAAAAGATTTAACTCAGTATTATGTTTAGCACTCCGAACTTAGTGATAGGAAGAGTGCATTGTTATATCTATACTCTAGAGATGTGGGAATTAAGAGTTATACCCTATGATTAGGGAAAGGGATTTCAAAAATTCTGATTTTATGTATTCTAGATTCATGGAATGCACTTATCACCAACCAATACTGAACGATAGTGCAAATTGTGGAATGTTCTTTGTTATGTGTAATTACGGGAGGAAATGTAACTTTTCCGTCAAGAGACGGAATAAATGGGTACATGCTATGGACGAAGGACCTAACGGATTTCGATAACCGACAATGCCAGGTAGTAGTGTATCGGGGGGGGGGGGGGGGGGTTCCTTATTTGGATTTCGCTTAGCGAGACATCCCACGCATGAAACTTAGCGTAAGGTTGGAAATAGGGAGACGTTTAGTCACTATTCCATGAGTTCGGTACCCCGGTCGAAATGGGATCAAGTAATTATATCTATAAGTTAGAAGTTGAATTATGATTTAAGGCCAGTGGAGCCGGTCATGTGGTAAGAAAGCATTGAAAGTTTTGTTTTATCACCACGAGTTAAGGGGTGGGATGATGATAAAGAGGATTTAAAATTTTTGATTTCTAGGGTGATTGAGAGTACCCAAGTGTTGTAACCGCGTTCAGAACACAAGGTAAATAAAGAGTTGGGATGATTGTTAGCATGGATTATCTGAAAAGAATTATATTATACAAAAGGGATGACTTGTATTTATTTTGATGAATAGAGCGTTAGTGGTTTATTTTGATTGTTGTACCTATTTAGGAAAAACATTGTACTTATCTGAAGAAGTTTGAGATTTGTTGTTCCTCTTTTGTTGTCATGGAATTTGAATGCCCTATTCCTTATATTTTGTTGGATTTAGTCAGTTCTACAGATGAGTAGCACGCCGTTCGCTCTCCCAGGGGCGGTCGGGGTGTTGTAAAAATGTGGGCATCTTTGTTATCTGATAATCGAATCGTCCAAGTTGAAGGGACGTGGTAACAGACGTGTGAATTATATATTTGTGGGACTAACATAACGGAGTGGGAGTGATGGAGTGGATTAAACCTCACATGAGGGGCGATAATCCATACATAAGCGTACAATTAGAATAGCACACCCGAATTTGATTGGAAAACTGTGGGAAGCCAATTAAGAAGGAGTATTCCTTGAATGGAGCAGAATTAAATTATTATGAAGAACACTCAGAGCGGAGTTATTAGTAGTCAAGTGTGAGAGCGACTTGCGCATACGAATAGTGATGATGTTAGTATGAAATAAAAGATCCGAAAGTGCGCATCGTGGAGAAAGGCACGGGTCAAAAATTTCGGCATACACCAAGGAAGAAAAGGGAGAATTACGTGTCACTTAATGTGAGACATTTCAAGGAAAAATCGATGTTTAGCGGGACGAAGTGAGTAGTCTCTACATGCACTGCCCATAGGTAGGGTTCGGTTGGAGGAGGAGAATCAACCAGAGAATTTTGTGTTTATCGATAATGCCTATAATTGGAAGAGGTCGGTAAAGTCGGTAAAGTTCTTGGATGGGTTACCATCCTCAAAATAAGATTAAGGGTTCATGATGGATATTCCTTTGGGGTGGTTTACCATATTAACTAGTATGCCCCAGACTTCCTTTGAAAGTAAGGATCGCGCCAGTACATGGTACGGCACAATATTAATTCCTGAATCGGGATGAGATTTGTGAATCCCACCTTTAATATGGGATTTCAGGAACCAGCGGAGATAAGGTTTCATTTCGAGTAGGATGTATCACCCTTAGCCAGGGAATAGGCACACGGTGATTCAAGATTAGTGGAGCCACGTGAAGAAAATTTTGGAATCTTGGTACGATGATTTCAGGAATGCTCTGTAGAAGCACTCGTACCTGTTTGTCGCATACGAGGTGCTTATTAAGGTTTTGGTATGGAAGAACCTCGACTATTCTCCTTCCGTATGTTTAGAGGTGAGTGGATAATCAGAATTTTGGATCAGTCGAGAATAATCCGATAACTATGGTGGAATTCCACGACTATTTTAGGCAAACAAGAGTGGTCAAATGTTCGTATGGTTTTGCTCAGAATAGGAGTGTTGTATATAAATAAATCCGAGTAGTTGTTATGTAGTGAGGTGCGGCCCCCCCAATGAAAGTGAGATAATCGAAATTTATAATGTATAGACGTGACCTATGCGAATGTTGTCGGTTAGGAGCACCATGTGAAGTTTCTCCAATGAGAATGTTAAACAAGCTTGCCGTGAGAAATGGGCTATAGTGATTGAGCGCCTTACTATGTAGATAGTTTGTGTACTGAAAAGGATATCCAAAATTGTTCTACCAGGTAGGCCTTATTTTCCGAATTTCGGGATGAAATTCCGTTATTAGGGGGAAGTATGTAATACCCCACATTTTTATGGCTTTTAAATTTAGGGATTTATTAAATTTAATTGAGATAAATTAATTTAATTTTAATCCGGAAAGTTGTTTTAAATATTTACTAGCGTGACGAGAGTTAGTAATTATTGAAATTTGTTGAATGTTACTGGATGAGTATAGTAATATATGAGATTTATTTTATAAAATTGTCACGCGTGAATAAAATGACAATTATGGAAATTTAAGTCGGGACACACCAGTGTCGTGTCGGGACTAAATTATTATTATATAAAGTGAATAAATTATAAGTTGCTCGTATGGTCATTTTGAGCGCGTCAAAGTGTCCAAAAGGGTCGAGATAGTCAGAAAAGTGTACCCGGGGGTTTAGTTTGGGTCTCGGGGCGTTTTTAGGCCTATTTAGTACCCCGGGAGGGCGTTTTGGACAGTTCGTAATTATGGATAATTAAACCCACGAATTTACAAGGGGTATATCAGATGTTAAGTGTTATCTTCTAGGGTTAAAACAACTAAAGACTAATGACGGCCATGGGAGAGGAAGGGGAGGAGCTTTCCAAGGATTTCTAGGCCAAGAACTTCTCCGGTTGCACCGCCGTCGCCGCCAAATCGTAGATCGTGCGAAGGGGATCACAACCACACATTTTTCTTCCACAAATATGAGACTAAATTTCCAGGCAAGTATCTATCTTGCTTTAATCAAGTTAATGCATCCTTTTATATTAGTCTAAGGTTGATTAGAATTAGTGTTCTTGAAGAAAAACGTTAATTGGAGACAAAAATTACATGTTGTAGAGGTAAAGATCATATTTTTGGAAATCCATTTCACATGTGGAGGTTTAACCACGAATTTCCATGGTATTAGTGATAGAAAATCTGGAAGAAAAATGGAAGAAACTAAGTTAAAGGAAAATATTAGGGTTCTTGAGAATTATATAGATTTTGCCCTTTTAACCCATGATTCTTGATGGAAACGCGCATGCCTTACGTAGATTATTACTCATTTGGGTGTATAATGTTTGTGGTATCAATTTCTGGGAGTTTGGGAGTTAAAAATTTGGAATTGGATGAGTTTAGATGATAGAACCCGTAACTGGTATTCTGCAAATTTCGCCATACCTGTTTGATCGATCGATCGATTGATCCCAGAGCATCGATCGATCGACGATTCGATCGATCGACCCCTTTCTATCGATCAATCGACCCCTCCTGGCAAACTGTATTTTTTCTCGTGTTAGCTTAATCCAATTTTATACGTAGTAAACATTGATTAGGGTTGCTAGAACATAATGGGACATAAAAAGGACCATTAGGGTCAAGATAAACCCCGTTAAGTGGAACTTTAATGTGAAGGGAAATAAAGGGTAAACGGGGAGACATTCATACTTAAGAAATCATACGTGCATTGATTAAATAATCGAAACATCTAATAAGTTGGTTTAGAAGGCGAGTGAGGGCCTACTGAAATTGTACTTAGATAAAGAGAATACTTTGAGTGACGAGAAGTGAGTTTAGAATAAATTAATTACGAGAATAAAATGAACGAGTCCGTTATACGAGATAATTGAGTAAATTGTGTAATAACGGATAATGATAATTATGGGTCGTGAGAGTACCTAATTAAATAATGTGGATGTGAATACATATAATATATATGACGGTGTGATTGTGCACATATTATTTCTGTGTAAAAAAAAAAACCCCGTACCCGGGTTACTTGCTATCACGGGGGTTTCCGCGCCGGGACAGTCTTATCTCGATGGGACCTTTATGGGGGATATTGACTTGTACCCTAGAACATAGAATTACCTGGTACAGGTGATTAGGCACATATTCTTCACATTTATCCCCTTAATTTCGGTATTTTTATGATCCCGTGCAGTGTATTTAGCTTGGATTTCTCTCTTATTTATGCTACTAACCTTTTTTGGCAAGTATTTCGTGTTTTGTGTATTTCTCATGTGTTTTACAGGTATTTCATGCAAGTTAGTGCGAAGGAGAACTCAAAACAGTGAAAGAAACCAAGAAATGGAGAGTTGAAGGGCATTTTCGTAATTTTACAGCCTTATTCCGGAGGTGGGGCCAACTAGAAAGTTGAAGAGTTCTAAATTACAAGAATACTGGAAAAAACGGTACCTCAATCCGAGCTACGGTGAAGAAGTTACGATGTTTTGAAGTTGTGCGATAATGAAGAGTCTGGATGTGCGGATTTCTGTAATTAATTATGCATTTAATGCCGTGCAACTCTTGGAAAACTTGTGCCACAAGCTAAATTTGATGCCAAATTCATGCAACTTGGTGCTATAAAAGACCAAGCCCTACCTCATTTTCAAAGGGAGTTGCTAGAGAGAGGCTAGGTTAGGAGTAGGTTAGAAGTGCTAGATTGAATTTTAGGGTTAGATTTTGAGAGCAAATTTTCTATTCCTTCAAGAGTTTTCATGAACCCTAGTTTGTAAGAAATTCTGGATTCCAATTCCATTTTTGTTGCTGAATTCAGGTAATATCTTTCCATTCTCTATTTTTATTATTTGCAAATTATTTCCCATGTCTTGTAGATCCATAATTTTGTGTGTGAATTTATTCTTGAACCAAATCATGAGTAGCTAAATTCCCAAGGGTTGGGGTACATGAACTCAATCCAAGGCAAATTATTTATGTAGAAAATAGAGGTTAAATTAAAATATTGATTGAATCGTGAAAGCACCGTTTTATATTTATCTTTGATTTCGTATGGTGCGGGCTTGAACCTCATATACGTAATGCTTAGAATATATAAAGACTGGATTCATTCACCGCTTTATATCTATCTTTGATTTCATATGATGCGGGCTAGATCCCTCATATATGTAATGCTTAGAATGTATAAAGACCGGATCTAGTCAATAATTTTAATTTACAATTCTAGTATTCTATACGGTAATTTGTTAAGGATTGAGGGATTGTACCCTACCCTATTTTCTCCCATTTGTCAGATCTGATTTCTTTTGCACTTTTCAGTTTGTTAAATTTTCCCAATTATTAATCATCTTTTCGTTTCTTTTAAGAAATCATTTCAAGATTTAATAATTTTTCTTATTACTATTTGGCAATCTCGATCCCTGTGGATACGATCCCGACTTACCGGGTTTATTACTTGAGCGACAGGCTTGCACTTGAGCCTAGATTGAACGCATTTCTGAGACAAATTCTTAGTCGCGTCAAGTTTTTGTTTAGAAGGCGAGTGAGGGCCTACTGAAATTGCACTTAGATAAAGAGAATACTTTGAGTGACGAGAAGTGAGTTTAGAATAAATTAATTACGAGAATAAAATGAACGAGTCCGTTATACGAGATAATTGAGTAAACTGTGTAATAACGGATAATGATAATTATGGGTCGTGAGAGTACCTAATTAAATAATGTGGATGTGAATACATATAATATATATGACAGTGTGATTGTGCACATATTATTTCTGTGTAAAAAAAAAAAATCGTACCCGGGCTACTTGCTATCACGGGGGTTTTCGCGCCGGGACAGTCTTATCTCGATGGGACCTTTATGGGGGATATTGACTTGTACCCTAGAACATAGAATTACCTGGTACAGGCTATTTGATTGATAGTTCAGACGGGCCTAAGAGACGTGTGTGTATGTACTGACCTCTTAGGATCGGGATCTATGCTTCGCCTCCATTTGTTTGTGTTTGTGTTAATGCAGTTCGAGAGTGATTCCGAACGAGCATTTCCCTAAATATGTGTGATATAGGGACTTGATAGCAGAGTATGCCAGCACCATAGTTTTTATGTGGGGTTCCGTTAGTATATATGTATTATATGAGTGATTAGTATATATATACTTATTTATGGAAACTTTGCATCATAGATTTTATGTGGGGTGCCGTTTGTATATATATTATAAGTGTAACTAATATATATACGTATATCTATATGAGAACTTTCTACTGAGTGAAATAGTATTTAAGTAAAGTATGAAATTCTTCAACTTCACTATAAGTATTCGGAAGCATTATAACGATACAGAATTATTCTAAATAACGTAAGAAATCTTGAAGAGATAGATTTTTCTAAAGTGAATATCATAACCTTAATTTCACGTGTTAAAACTTATGGAGAATAAGTTAGAGAGATATATGGGATTCATTAGTACGGTAGGCGTGCACACTAGATGAGAGGTGAGAATTCTCAAGAGAGTGCCGCATACTAATATGACTGTTGCATTAGCCGGTAAGCATTTTAAATACTTGCTAAACTATTTTAAAACTGTTTTACATTCGAGTCTGACCCGTTTGCTATTACCTCTGGTCTCTTGTGTATATATATATATATATGTATTACAGGTGCCCAGCCACATGGGCATCATGCTCAGGATTCTTGGAATGGAACATGTTGTAGCTTTTGTGGAAGTTGCAGGCCATTGCTTAGACGACTTCATTGTTGACTCCACTTCTAGTTCAGCTTTATCCAGTGGGGGCATGTGTCACCCTTTTCCATTATTTAGTTGGTTTTGTCAGAGATTGTAATTCTTTTACTTTCAGTATTTTTACTACGGGATTTATTACTGTCAGGATGTTTTCCTTTAGTATTTTAATGTTGGGATTTATTATTGATGGTTAAACTCTTGAATGTTCATTTTTTTTATATACTTAATGTGTGACTCTTATATGTTAATGGTTAAAGGTTTTATAATTGGATTTAATAAAATGGAAATAAGGTTTTTAAATGGTTTGACACTTAGCTTAATTAATTAGGGTATTTGAATTTAAAAATTTTCATTTGCGACAGTGATGCTAAGAATGAACCAACTGTTCGCCTTGATTTTAATTTAATAAAGGAGTGATCGCCCGGTATTTAATTAGGTGGGGTATCACAAAGAGGTGGTTAAACAGTTGAACGTGGGATTCATTCGTGTGATCGAATATCCCACATGGCTAGCCAACATTGTACCTGTGCTGAAATCAGGAGGGAAGGTTTGAATGTGTGTGGACTACCGAGATTTAAACAAAGCTTCTCCAAATGATGATTATCCGCTACCCAATATCGACATAATCGTGGATAACACAGCCAGTCATGCTCTCAAGTCATTCGTCGACGGGTTTACCGGATACAACCAAATCAAGATGCACCCCCACCACTAAGAAAAAACCGCATTCATCACCCCATGGGGAACCTTTTGCTGCACCGTCATGCCATTTGGTCTCAAGAATGATGGGGATACCTACCAAAGGGCTGCCATAACCATCCTTGATGATCTGATTCACAAAGAAGTCGAGGTTTATGTGGCTGCTATGATTATCAATTCCAATACTAGAGAAGGTCATGTTCCCGCTCTCCGAAAGTTCTTCGAACGACTGCAACGGTATCAGATGAGACTCAATCCACATAAATGTGTCTTCGGCGTTACAAATGGAAAACTCTTGGGATTCATGGTCAGTGAGAAGGGGATAAAAGTAGATCCTGCAAAGCTGAAGGCCATACTTGAGATGCCACCACCCCGAACAGAGAAAGAAGTCCAAAGTTTTCTTGGGAAATTATAATATATCAGCCGGTTCATCAGCTAGCTAACCTCCATCTGTGAACTGATCTTTAAGCTCCTTCAAAAGGATTCAACGAAGGTTTGGAACGAGGCCTGCCAAGAAGCTTTTGCCCGAATCAAATATCTGACCCAACATTTAGTGCTCATGCCACCACAGCCTGGTCTCCCTTTGCTCCTATACCTAACCATAACCGAAACTGTAGCTGGGGCTTTGCTAGCCCAATACCTTGAAGACTCCCACAAAGAAAGAGCCATCTATTACGCCAATCGCAAATTGACTGGGTATGAGGTCAACTACACTACTTTGGAAAAGGCGTGAGCCGCACTTGTCTGGGTCACCCAAAAGTTGCGACTCTACATGCTCGCCTTCCCCATCAAACTTATATCCCGAATGGATCCCATCAAATACCTTCTTGAGAAACCTGCCTTATCCAGTCGAATGGCCCGATGGTTGATGCTCCTAACCGAGTTCAATATCGTGTACGTCACGCAGAAAGTCATTAAAGGAAGAGCCATCTTTGACTACCTCGCTGATTATCCCGTAAAAGAAGCAGATGTCTGGATCTCCGAATTTCCAGATGAAAATATCCTATGCACCACTCAAGACCACCTTCGATGGAAAATATTCTTCGACGGCGCTGTAAAAAAAAAGGGATATGGCGTTGGGATACTTCTGATCGCCCCTGATGACTCCCGCACTCCCATCGCCATCAAATTGGATTTCCCTTTCACCAAAAATATGACGGAATACGAGGCATGCATAGTAGGCCTCAAAGTTGCTCTCAAGAAAGGTATTCAATACCTTTATGTCTATGGGGATTCTTCCCTCATCATCGATCAAGTGCTCAAAAAGTGGAAAGTCAAGGACGAAAGCTCCAACCCTTCCATGCCCACTTAGAAGAGTTAGCCTCCCGATTCCGAGATATCACCTTCCATTACCTACCTCTAGTAAAGAATAACCTAGCCGATGATCTCGCTACCTTGGCCTCCATGGTCGACATGCCCGAAGTAATAACAATGACCCCCTTCCTAGTTCAAAAGCAAGACAAACCAACCCACTGCTACCATATTGAGCTTGTCTCCACCGAAGATCCCGAACTAGCCGACTGCTGGTACTATGATATCTGGTGCCTCCTTAAACATGGTAGGTATCACGAGGGTTCCAAAAAGAAAGAACGAACGACCCTCCAAAGATTGGCCCCCCAGTACATCATCTGTCATAAAGCTCTACTCAAGAGGAACTTCGATGGAACACATCTACACTGTATCGCAGGGGCTGAGATTGAAAAGATAATGCAAAAGATCCACAACGGCGAATACGGGCGCCACATGCTTGCCAAGAAGATCATCCGACAAGCCTACTACTGGACCACCATGGCCCAAGATAGCACCACCTATGTCTAGAGATGCCTCAAATGCCAATAATTCTCTAATATTCAACACCTGCCTCCACGAGAATTATACAACATGACCTCTCCCTGGTCGTTCTCCACCTGGGGTGTCAACATCATAGGGAAGGTTACACCGAAGGCTTCAAACGGACACGAATTCATCCTAGTTGCCATTGATTACTTCACCAAATGGGTCGAAGCTGATTCATACGCAATATTGAACGTCAAGAAAGTGGCCAAATTACTCAAGAAAAATATCATCTACCGATATGGGGTCCCGCACGAGTTAGTGTCAGATAATGGGTTTCGCTTCGAAGCAGAAGTCATAGAGGTAGTCAACAAGTACAGGATTCAGATATATAAATCTTCTCCCTACCAAACTCAGACCAATGGTGCAGTTGAAGCCGCCAATAAGAACCTCAAAGACATCATCAATAAGATGACCGGAAGCTATAGGGATTGGGCCGATCGAATCCCGTACGCCCTATGGGGCTATCTAACCTCAATCCGAACCTCTACTAGGGCTACCCCTTACTCTCTGGTCTACGACATGGAAGTCGTCCTACCTATGGAGCTGGAAATACCCTCCCTACGCGCCATGCTCGAAAGCAAAGTTAGTGAAGAAGACTGGTGCCAAAGTCGTCTCGATGAGGTGACCCTCTTAGATGAAAGGAGATTGAAAGCTCTTTACCACATACAGGGGTACCATCGTCGAATAGCGCGATCATTCAACAAGAGAGTCAAGGACCGCGATGTCCGGAAAGGGGATTTGGCCCTCAGGGAGATAATAAAACCCATCTGGGACCCCAGAGGGAAATTCAAGCCCAATTGGAGCGGCCCCTATATTGTGAAGAAAATCTTATCCGGCGGTGCCGCCATGCTCACTGACCTAGATGGGGAGGAGATGGCTCGTCCAGTCAACCTGAACCGTCTCAAGAAATTCTATCACTAGTCCAAAATCTCGTCGCGCTACGACTCTTCTCATCTCCCTTCTATTCTAAAAAAAAACTCCCTTCATTTTCCGAGAACTACGTGGGTCTGATCCTCTGCAAAAAATCATTTTTTAAGAAAAATAAAAATTTCAAAAACCCCAGAGGTACCTAGGCAACTCATACATCTTACAGGAGCACGACCTTTTCCTTTTCACAAAATACTATTCTTTTCTTATCTCCAAGAACGGCAGTTTATTCTAACAAATACTTGAACAAAAGGATTATGTATGCCTTAACGATCGGTATAGATAATTCAAAATTACAAAATTCATCGAAAGTCACAGCTGGATGATCAGAAACTTGCTTATTTCATTAATAAGAAATTACAACACAGATTACATAAGAAAAGGAATGGACAACTCCCTTCCCCCTACTGCCATAAAAATCTAAATAAAACCCCCACATCTATTCCCTATTACACAAATAAACTTTCCACGAGTCCTACCCACAACTACTAGAGGAGCCTGCACCCTCATCATCTACATCCTGGTGTCCCCAAATTTCCCCTGCCTGAACAGAGTGCCGTAAACAGTCCATGGACCAATAAGCCTGAACCAGCTTCGAAAAAATCACAACATCCCCTTCCATGGTGTTAAATAAAATAAACCACCTTTGTCGAGTCTCCACTGCCAACATCTTGCTGACTACCCTCCTCTATAACCACTTCATATAATCCCCAGGGACATACCAAACTCTCCCGACAGACTAAGAGGGACGGGTCGACGGACGATGATTCTCCCACAGAGATCCCAGCAACAGACGCAGGCGCTCGGTTAAAACGTCTATCGGAAAGAAATTTAGTGTCCGATGTGGCACGACCTGTGCCCAGCCAAATTGGCACAGAAGCCGCAAAGGAAAATAAAAAGAGGTCTGTCTGAGACCAACCAGCCGCACATATGAGTACTCTCCTATTTCCAGAACAGGCTGCAACTGCCCCCACCAAGGTACTGACCAATACGAATTCCGAGCCCCATGCTCCACAAACCAATTCTCCTAGCTCGTAATATCCAGTCCAACATAGAAAAAGTGACGCGAAAAGAAGTTGGGTACAACCGATAAAGGATACTCTGGAGGGGCCACCAAGCGGAGTCTTTCAGACAACCATATGAACAGCATCACGGGGCTACCCCTCAGAAAGTCAGAACGACCTTCTCGCCAGACATCCAGACCATTCAGCGTCTCCGCCAGTATCATCGCCATAGGATTGCGATGGTATGACATCCATGAAGTAATGGATGCAAGTTGCGGGTCCACCAGCAAGTCCCCAATCACCAGCAGCAATTTTGAAACCAGGCCTAGAGCAACGGCTCCAGCATTTCCAACATCACCTACTTCTCGTAAATGCATGGACTGCAGTACCGCCGGGAGGGAGATCATTCCTCCAGCAACTAATGATCTGGCCGCCAAAGGAAAAATATAAAGAAGCCCGACCATAAATCCCTGGGAGCACGGGAAAATTTGGGCAAAGCTGCAGCAACACTGGGATTTATACCCAGTATGGCAGAAAATTCCTCATAGGTAGGACAAACTTCATCCAACCCAAAGCGAAATACATGGTTTTCGGGGTGCAGAATTATACCGCCGCCATCAGCATGTTCCACTCAATAGGCCGATTGCGCCACAAGGAGACTCGACGCATGTTGAAAGCATCATGGTCGACATTATAAGAGCACAATGCTTCCAAGGCTTCAAGGTAGTTAGCAAACTCAATGCTACCAGGGAGAGCCATCTTGCAAGGCTAAGAGATAGTGGGCAAGTAAGTAAGAATGCGAAGGTGTGATGAAAACACTCCACCCTTACCCCTTTTTATACTTGAGAATCCTCACAAGAGACATAATCCCTACAGAAATCGGAAGGAATCCTACCCCACAAAATACAAAAGCTGAAGAGGGTACCAACAAAAGCTTTGAATTGATGGGACTGGACTGAACTGCCGATAGGCAGGACAGGGTGCTTGCCGATTGGCAACCCCCCATTTTTAGAAATTTCCCTTTTTTCCTCTTTTGTCAAATCAGAAAGATCAATAAAAATAAATTGATATTCTCAACAGAATTTCAAAATCCCTTTTCCTCCTTATATAATTTCCCCTTCTAATTAAAAAACTTTCCGTCAAAAATTCCAAAAATACTCTTTTTTACGGTCTCAGCAGCAAAGTAAAAAGCGCATGTGCATGCATTCATTCATTCATTAATAAAAGATAATACAAAACTCCATTGCATTGCATCTATTTGTTTCTGTGTTACATCAATTTTGCAGGAAATAAAAAGAAAAAAAAGAAAAAAAACAACGGGACTTAGCCCGAACCCACATTCTCTCTCTCTCTCACCCACCTTTCTCTCTAAGAGCTTCCACCCCTGCGACGTGCTCTCTTTCCCCTACGACGAGATGATGCACCACCACTACCCGAGCCAGAGTCCTCTCCGAATGAAGCACATGGCACCACGTAAGAAGGAACAGAAACCGCATCCCGAATATGGGTAGTCGCCGAAGATATCCAGTCTCTGATGTCTCTTAGCTAAGTGGTCGACACTCGGACTTGCTGCAAGAAAAAGGCAAAATCAGTATCAAAGCAGAGATGACCAAAACAGAAAAGAAAGAAAGGGAAAAACATAAAGGTATACCGTAGGTCGGAGGACCTCCTCTGTCAAACCCAACTCCTCCGGATCCATTGCATGAGGACGGTGCAACATAGGCACCATCCCTCCATCAACCCGCCGAATGTTGTACGAAGGAGTATGCAACCGCACAAAAGGAACCTCCAAGGTCGCTATCGCCACAGATGCCATCGAACCGCCACCACTGTGGGAAGATCCCACCGCCCGACTCGAACCCGCAGTCAACCAGCTCGTCAAAACGTCCATATAGTCATACGGCACAGCCGTATCATTGTACAATAAGTAGGACTCGCCCATCATCGCCGCGATACTCGCATCCTACGACAACACTCACTCCCACCTCATAGACGTAGGAGGATGCGCAGGTGGCACCACCACCTCCTCCTCAGTAATCTGGCGAACCACCCTCTACCCGAGATACCAGGAATGGCTGAACTCATGCGCCAACAAACACCTCATCTGGGCGTTCACCCCGATCGTCCTCGCATCCTGAATGGTTGTCTCCCAGGGATAAAAGGTCACCTGAAAATCCCCAAGCAGGCATAAATCAATACAAGATCAGAAGTAGCAAAAACCAAGACTGAAATGGAAAGAGTCTTACCCTACCACTGGCCAGGTCATTCAAGACCTGACGCACCGCCTCCAGAGAGAGAGATCCCTTCTACTGCCGATTGGCTTTACGCCATCGATACAATCGACAGGAGTACCCAACAGTGTCGTCCTTCAGAGCGATCAGCGGGGTATTGCACTCAATCACCTCGTAAAACCACGTCTGTCAAAGATAAGAATTCACAAACAAAAAGAGACGCATAAGGAAAATGCGAATGCATGAAAGGAAAATGCGAATGGATGAAAATAAATGCGCAAACTGAAGAATACCTCAAGAAGGTATGTGGCTCCAGTAAAGGTCTATCGGCAGCACCAGCTGGATACATCCAGAGAATAGTAAAGGGTTGCCAAAGTCAGACTCCCCCAATCATAGAAAGGGATGTTCGAAAACATCCTCTGGTACGGCAAGAACCACAAATAGACGACGTTGCCGCTCGACGCCACCATGAAACCTCCCAACACCAGCAAAATAAATAACCGGGCCATCTGCCTCACTTGCAGCCCGTCCTCCACATCAATCACCCTGCCTAACAGAATATCCTTCAGCAGGGACAGTCGGATAGAATCCCCAAAAACTATCCTCCCTACATCACCAAGTGCCGCACGCACTGCCTCCGGCCTCACCCACAAAGAGCGATCCACCTCTATCTGCTCTCCATCACAATACAACCCCAACAGTTATTACACGTCTATGGGAGTCATAGTCATCTCGCCGAAGCCGAAATGGAAGGCGTGGGTAGTATCCCACCACCTCTCCCCCAAAGCGCACAGGACCGCTGTCGAACGAGGTGTCTCATCCTGTGCAGATGCCAACCTCCCAAAACCCGCTGATGATACCACCCAACGCACCACAAGTGGGAGATGATCCCAGACATCTCTGAGCCCCGTCGTCCTGCGGGCGCGCATGTTCTTCAAAGAAATATCAGACTGGCAAAAAAGAAAAAAATCTCATCAGAAGTCAGGATAGAAAGAAAAATCACCAAAAAGAAAGGAATGCCAAAGGTCAGGTTACTTATATAATCGCCATGATTCACTCTCGAAGAGCGATGGCTCCCGAAGTAAAGTTCGCTCATCCGCAACAGGCTCAAACGCATCAAAGGAGTTCTCACTCCCCAAAGAAAGAGGCGCCCTGTCCCTCCACTCCACATTCGCCCAGTCATCAACGGTCAACCACTCCCTGTGGACTGCGGTCCTCACAAAAGCGGCCATTTCTTGAAGATTGGAATGCTAGAACGATTTACAGAGGAAGCGCAGAAAGAGAGAAAGCAAAGAAGATGTGAAAAAAATGAAGGGATTCGCCCCCTTTATATAGGATTCCAAACGCTATGCTGATCGGCACTGACCCCAACCATACCGATCGTCATTGACTCCTTACCTTCCCGAGGCAGTCCAAAAGTCTGTGCCACTGCCGAATGGCACCCCTCATACCATGCCGACCGACACCTCCCTTAAATTTCGTACAGAAATTCCCAAAAAATACCAGAAAGCCCCGAAAAATCCTCAAAAAATTCCTAAAAATCCCAGGAAGGATTCAGAATATTTTCACTAAGAAAATTTCGCATTCCGTCAAGCGAAACCCCTCTTTCCCAGCGAAATCCTCAAAAACCAAGTGAATCTCCTCCCAGTAGAGCCCCGAAGGATCTCTAAGGATCGCCTGATCACTTCCCCAGCGGAGTTTTTACAGCACCAAAATTGGTTGTTCCCCCCTGTGAGTCCTCCAAAAGAAACAAAAGCTTCCCTAACTATCAGCTCCCCAGCTCAGATCAAAATCACAAGGCGCTTTCTCCAGCAGAATCAAAATCCAATATTTATCCACTTTTAGGTCAGAATTGACCTCGGTCTTGGATCGTCACCTGAGTTAGGTCAGAACTGACTTCGATCCTCGGTCGTCACCACTCTTAGGTCAGAAATGGCCTTGGTTCTCGGTCGTCACCACTCTTAGGTCAGAATTGACCTCAGTCTTGGATCGTCACCTGAGTTAGGTCAGATTTGACCTCGGTCCTCGGTCGTCAGCACTCTTAGGTCAGAATTAACCTCGGTCTTAGTTCGTCACCTGAGTTAGGTCAGAATTGACCTCGGTCCTCACCCCTTTTAGGTTAGAATTGATCTCGGTCTTGGATCGTCACCTGAGTTAGGTCAGAATTGACCTCGGTCCTCGGTTGTCACCACTCTTAGGTTAGAATTGACCTCGGTCTTGGATCGTCACCTGAGTTAGGTCATAATTGACCTCGGTCTTGGATCGTCACTTGAGTTAGGCCAGAATTGACCTCGGTCCTCGGTCGTCACCACTCTTGGGTTAAAATTGACCTCGGCCTTGGATCATCACTTGAGTTAGGTTAGAATTGACCTCGGTCCTCGACCCTCACCACTCTTAGGTCAAAATTGACCTTGGTCTTGGATCGTCACCTGAGTTAGGTCAGAAATAACCTCGGTCCTCGGTCATCACCACTCTTAGGCCAGAATTTACCTCGGTCTTGGATCGTCACCTGAGTTAGGTCAGAAATGACCTCGGTCCTCGAACGTCACCACTCTCAGGTCAGAATTGACTTTGATCTTAGATCGTCACCCGAGTTAGGTCAGAATTGACCTTGGTCCTCGGTCATCACCACTCTTAGGTCAGAATTGACCTCGGTCTTGGATCGTTACCCGAGTTAGGTCAGAATTGACCTCGGTCCTCTATCGTCACCACTCTTAGGTCAGAATTGACCTCGGTTATTATATCTTCACCCTAAGCTCGCAGAATTGGCTTTGACCCTCATAATCGGTCACCCTCATCACTTAAGCCTGCAGATTTAGCTTTGACCCGCATAATTGGTCATCCTCCAACATCACTTCAGGTCCTCAGAATAAACCTAAACCTTTAATCATCATTCAAACCATCCCCAGTACACCCCTCAGGTCCTCAGAATCGTCCTCGACCCTCTGAATCGGTCATAGTCCCTCAAAAGCATCATGTGGTGTCTATTCGACGGTTATCATTTGTTCCAAACTCACCCATCGAGGGGATCTATAGACACCCCATTTTGTTACCCCCTAACTCTCCTTAGGTCCCTAGTACCTCCCTTCATCACTACAAACCCAGGTCATACCCTGAGTACTGACCTAGAAGCCATCGGGCACTCTCAAGCTCCGTTTGACCAAAAAGTCAAACTCTTCAGCTCGACCAAAGCTGAATGAATCTTTGACGGGCACTAAAATCCCTTTTCAACGGTCCGTCCCGTGCGCTATTCTTACTTACCATGCGGACGAACGATCCGTTTGCATCCGAAACTTGATCTAGAGGCCACCGGGAGCTCCCGGGATCTATTTAACCTAAGTCAACTCTTAAGATTGACTGAGACTGAATGAATCTTCGAAGGTCATTAAAACCCCTTTCCAATGGTCCACTTCATGCACAATTTTGACTTACCATGCGGACGAACGATCCGTTTGACTCCAAGAGGTCACCGAATGCTTCCAGGGCCCGGTTGACCAATGTCAACTCCCCAAGCCGGGTCAAACTCTTTGGAATGTCGAAGTACATCTCCTAACCTTTCCAACAGTCCACCCCGTTCACAATTCGGACTTACCATGCGGACGAATGATCCGTTTGCGTCCGAACGATTCCTCGTCTAATGGACCGACAAACACTTTCGAGCCATATTTGACCCAAAGTCAACTCCCGAACCCGGGAGAGATCCAAAGTACTTTCAAAGGTCTCTGAATTAACTTTCCAAAGGTGTGCCCCGTGGGTGATTCCGACCAACGGTTTGCCCTCGGCAGCCACTTTTCTGAAAAGGCCTGAAACACACTCCCAAATGGCAGGTTGCAGACCCTACCTATCGATAGGTGCCGATAGGCAGGACCAGGTCTATGCCGACCGACAGTGACCCAGGCCTATAAAAGGAGGCCTTCACCTCATTTGCATAGGGAGCCTAGATCTGATAAAAATCGCTCTCAGCGAATCCCAAAAACCTCTCTCGAAGACAGCACGATTTCAACATCCAAATCCCTTTCTAACTTCCACTTTTCATCAAACTTGGTGAATTAGAAACTCTCCATCATCATCCAAGTGCAAGGGATGCTCTCCAACATTCAAGATCAAGCTCAAGATCTTCAAGAAGGTCCAACTTTCTCAACTTTCTCTTCAAATTCTCTTAAATTCTCAATAACTTGTTTTATTACTTAGCACTTTTAGTATCTCATCTCACACATCCTAATATACTTTTTATTTAGTATTATTGCACATCTCTTATTTTCATATAAATAAAACCCAAAAAATAAGAAAAAGAGGGTTTGCTCATAAATTCCAAATAGGGATTCTCATACTTTTCTCACAACTAAAACACTTTTTCCACACACACACACAGTCAAAAATAAGATATCCCCCATTTGGATTTATGGGATAAACCCCACCCCTCGTTTCGTATGCAAACTACGTGGACTTTGATGATTTTATAGGCTACGTAGGTGTCTCGGGGTAAAACCCAAGACTCGAGTCCTATTCTCACTTTCTCCATTTTCTATCTTCTCTAAATCTAATTTTCTTATATTCTATATACTTGTTCTTAGTGACGTATCACCCCATATGCGTTATCGTTCCGTTATAACGATCAACGTAAGGGTAACCGCGTAAATCTTATTTTCTAATATTATTTTTATACCTTCCTACGGATGACTCACTTTATCTCTTCCATGATACAAGTTGAGGATTCCTATCTCCACTATATATATATATATATATATATATATATATATACACACACACATGCACACATATCACAGGGAAAATAAAAAAGGAAAATAGCAAACATCCATGAGGGACTGAAAGGGAAGAATGGGTGCCTAACACCTTCCCATTTTGTAACTTAGCCTCCAAACCCTTCTCGAATCATTTTGGTTTCGTATGCACCAGTATGTCTTTAAATGCCGTCCTTCGGGATGGCTTCCCCTTTTTCTTTTGTCTGTTTTGAGTAAAATAGACTGGCGACTCTAAATCTCTCTACATATTTTTACACCTCATCTCAAACGACGCCGGCCGAAGGGCTCCTGAGAGGGATGCACGGGACTCTAGGATCCTTCCTTCACACGCCCGCCCGCGGTGAGGATCGGGGATGGCCACAGGTTAGATTAGTCATCAGTCCCGCAATATTTGAAAAGCCTCTGATAAACCGTCTGTAGTAGCCAGCTACTCCCAAGAAACTGCGTATCTCCGTCAGTGTCTTGGGTTGTCCCCACTCCCTCACCGCTGATACTTTGCTAGGATCAACTGAAATACCTCTTTATGACACTATATGACCGAGGAATTGGACCTCTCGGAGCCAAAACCCATATTTTTCATACAACTGATGCTCACGTAGTGTTTGTAGAACCTTTCGCAAATGCTCGATGTGCTCTTCTTCGGTATTCGAGTAAACCGGGATGTCATCTATGAAGATAATGAAAAAATGATCGAGGAACTCTCTGAATACTCGGTTCATTAAGTTCATAAATACAGTCGGCGCATTGGTCAACCCGAACGGCAAAACCCGTAACTCATAAGATCCATATCGTGTCAGAAAAGCAGTCTTCGATACATCCTGTTCTCTGATTCTCAATTGGTGATATCCAGATCTCAAGTCTATTTTTGAGAAGTAAGTTTCACCCCTCAGCTGATCAAACAAGCCATCGATGCGGGGTAAAGGATATTTATTCGGGATCATGACTTTATTAAGCTACCGATAATCAACACACAGTCGTAAGGATCCATCCCTCTTCTTTACAAACAGAACTGGGGCACCCCAGGGTGAGGTACTCCTACGGATGAAACCCTGTCCCAATAACTGCTCGATCTGATCCCTCAATTCTCTCATCTCTGCAGGAGCCATACGCTATGGAGCACGGGCTATAGGTCGAGTGCCCGGTGCTAGATCGATCACAAACTCAATTTCCCTACTAGACGGTAATCCAGGTATATCCGGAAATACATCAGCGAATTCTCTAACATCTGGAATTGAATCAAGGGAAATTACAACTCCCGTAGAGGTCTCCTCCTCTAAGTAATATAAATGAATGGACGATCCTCCCTCGGGCCGAGGCATTGCTAATATGAACATCTCCTGACCAGGAAAAGTGAATATAATACTCCTACCAAAACAATCGATCGTGGCTATATAAGTGACTAGCCAGTCCATCCCAGTAATAACATCATATTCGGACATCTCTAATATAAGCATATCAGCTGGTAAAATCAAACTCCCATTCTCTATACTCACACTACGACATATAAAGAAAATAGGCGTGCCAGGTGAATATAGTACTATTAGCTGTGTCTAATAGCCCTGTAGCCCAAGAAAAACTAATGGATATGAAAGAATGTGGTGCTCCTGTATCAAATAAAATACGTCCCATAACTCTAGAGATAGAAAACATACCCTCAATTGCGGATGGTGGTTGTTGAACTACCACGTGTTGAACGTTGTACACATGTCCATACTGTAGCTGCCCCTACTACGACGAAGCTGCTGGAATGGCCGGTAAGGCTAGCATCTGAGCCGGTGCTGGAAGAGCAGCTGGAAACATAGGCCTTTGAGGCTCTCAATGCGCACCCTACTGCTGGGGCATCTTACCCTTATCTGGTTAATCTTGTTTCTTGTGACCAGCTTTGACACATGTGAAACATTTACCTGCAAATTGCTCCCAATTACGACCCTGTTGACCATTTCCACCTCTGCCTTGGCCCTGATAGCCCTGCTGATTGTGCTGTTGGCCTTGGTGGCCTTGCCTATTACCACCCTGCCCATAACGAAATCCTACCGATCTCATACGTTTCGCATAATCCCCTGACTGTGAATTTTGATCACCTTGTTTAGGTTATCCCTCAGCTGAAGATAATCCACTGCCATTATTTCCTCCAGTACGGCCCTGCTGATTGGACTCAATTACCCTCTTACTTCCCTTGATATAAAGACGATGGTCCTGACAGTGAAGTAAGGTATCATTCAATACATCATTATAGGTCTGTAAGGAAATATTTCCCAACAGATGTTATCGAATCCTCCAAGTAAGGCCATCCCTGAACAGCTGAATCTTCTTCTCTTCAGTAGGTACCTCTTCTGGCACCAAATTGGTCAGCATAATAAACTCTTCTTCGTATTCAACAACTGATTTAACTTCCTGGGTGAGGTCTAAGAATTTCCTCCGCATCTCAGTCTGAATTGCAGAAGGAAAGTATTTGCGATCGAACCGTACCAGAAGTCCTGAATAGACAAAGTATCCCTCTCCTCCGCTGTGGTAGTGGACTCCCACCACTGTAGAACTTCCATACATTCATACATACGCAGATGCCGCTGGATGTCTTTCTTTCATTGGTTAGCATTTAAGACGTCGAAACTCCCTTTTAACTCTGGTGGATGTGCCTTTTGGAAGGCCTCCCTAACACATTCCTAAACAGTGGGAAACCCTTGCACTGGTGCTGGTGGCACTGCCTGTGCTGGAGGTGGAGCTTCTTGGGAAACTGAAAAGGCAGCATTTACTGCTTGAGCAACAATGGTAGCAACCTCTGCCGCATTCATAGTGCCCTGAGCTGGAGCGAGCTGTGGTGCTGGTTGCGCTGCACCTGGGGCTCTTCGTGAACACCGAGGAGGTATCTGAAACGAGATACATCAAAATCACTATTTAAAAAAAACACTACATAAATAGATGAAGTCGTAAATGCGCAAATATGATTTTCAACAATCCTAATGATAGGGCTCCATATCAAAGGACGCTAAGAAGAAAGCATACGTAAGCCGCACAGATCATAAAGACTCTATAACCTGATGCTCTGATACCACCTGTAACACCCCGCCTAATTAAATACCGGGTAGCTACTCCTTTATTAAATTAAAAAGAATATACAGTTGGTTAATTCTCAGCATCACTATCGAAAAACATTTTTCTTTTTAAAATAACTCACCCAATACTTAATTAAGTTAAGTGTTAAAAACATTTTCCATGATTAATAATAATTCAAAACCATTACCACAATACTGAACAACAATAGAGAAGTCTCATATAACAAATAATGAATAACAAGATTAAATGTAACTGGATAAAACTTCCCAGTTTAACATAATCAACACCAATCCAACAAGCCAAAATGAAAGTACCAACATAAACCCAATACAATATCTGAAAAGGTAAATGGAATACTAGAATCCTGGAAAACATGCCCCAATTAAGAAAAGTACTACAGACATAGGAATAAAAGGAATGAAGCATCTAAACAAGTCTACATCTCCAGGAACAACAACTCATGATCAAACATCCATAACCTAAGCTGCACGTCCCTGATGCTGGGCACCTGTTAATATAGATATAGAAGAGAAGAGAATATGCAAAGAAATGGGTCAGAGCCCGATGATAAAAGATTTAAAATAGCAAGTGTTTAACAAGTGCAATTAAACATTTATTATGTACATGTTAGATTACAGGCTCTCACTTGATATTTTCACATGTCATCAAGAGTGCATGCCTAACGTATCCGAGTAACTTCCTTCTAACTAGTTTCCACAATATGATTTTATCCCATATAATCACCCCGTATGTCCCATGCCTTACGTAATATAATTATTCACATTCTTTTCTCTTTAATATGAATTTGACTTTTCAATGCCCTAGGATTAAGTATTCTTTTACGTAAGGCATGCATATATATATATATATATATATATACACACCATATAATATATACTAATATAGAACCCCCCCCCAGACATAGTTGCGGTGCATGCATACTCTGCTATCATGTCCAGTCACAATTCTCATTGTACAAAGGATAAATGGTTTGTTGTCTTCCCCGAATCATAAATAACATTACACACATATGTTGAAGGCGAGCATACTCCCCAGCCAAATGGATCATGCACATACCTACGTTCCCATTCAACCATCGAAACTATCAATCTCACCGATAGCACGTATCCAAGGTCCTATGCTCAGGGTACGAATCTAAAATCCTCCCAAATGGGTGCACAGGATAAGACCGTCCACAACGCGAAACCTCCACCCCGATAGCAAGTAGCGTAGGTATGTCATACATATAATAAACTATAATAGATGTATTCATTCACACACACACACACACACACACACATATATATATATATATATAATATCAACAAGGTATTCACACAACCATAAGATAATTCCCATACATAGTAATATTTATCTCTTAGATTCTACGTGTTAAATATTATGACTTTACTCCTTAATTCATTATTCTCGAGCCTACCTCATTACTCGAAGATTAAATAAGTTTTCCCTGATATATGTCCAGTAAGAAAATCACTTATACCCTACTGGTTCATGTCATCATACTCCCCAGTTATTGCGAATTAAACTCATCTTTAATTCGAATTATATTCAATAAAATCTATTCTCTTATAACCATATATTCCTTCGCTTAGAATTAATCTCACATATGGACTTAAGTTAGTCCAGGTGATTAAAATGATCCCCTCCCTACTTTTCCTATCCTTAATCTTCATATGAACGAATCACAACCCAAAACGTGAATCTATCAACCGTAATTCATTTGATTAATTAACATAATTCTTTCCAACTAAATCCCAAACATAATAATATTAATCCGTGTCTTACCTATGGTCTACTGCCCTTCCATAAGTCCCATTATGTTTAAATAATAATCATTAAAAATTCCTAAAAGTTTTGGGATTAAATCAAGAATTAAAAAGGAATAAGTTCATCTTTTCTGGGGAGGGCAATCGATCGAAGGTCTTGGGTGATCGATCGATCAGTCGATCGATCGAGCGATCACCCAGATATCAGCCCATATTCTGCGACTTTTATCCTACGGGTTACACATATTTTAACCAATTAAACCTCTATTTTAACGTTCCAAATTTCTTATAATCCATACCACATGATATGGCAACATATGTAAATGATTCCTACTGATCTAAACAACCTAGAATCATCAAGAGTTTGGATTAAAAAGTATATATTTCATATTTTCCCAGAAAAGTAAACATATGATATTTCAAGAACAATCCTATAACTCTCAGAATTTCTCCAACATGTGATGTTTATTTCGTGGATTAATATCTACCAACAACATGAGATTAAATCGTACATACTTCTACCTTCTAGAAATGAATTAACATCTAACCAGTTTATCTTCAAAACATGTAACCTTTCATCATTTCTAACCATCCTAACATGGACATTATACTAACTAGATTGCAAATATTAAATCACTAGCCTCTACTGAAGATCTGATCCTTTGGGGATGTGTGTTCACTGGTGGTTATTCCCTTCTCCGGTCAACTTTCGGTGGTGGTTGGTGGTTGTGACGCTTGGCTCTTGGTTCTCCCACAATGACTCTTCCTTTTTTCGAGAGAAACTCCTCTCTCTCTCTCAATTTCTTTCTCTCTAAGTTTGTAGAATGAAACAATAATATAAAACCTTCAGACTTATAAATAATCACCCAAGTTCGTGCATACTATTCACCTTCCAAGTCAAATGACCATATTACCCCTCCGGGATGACTATTCGACTCCAAAGTGTCCCGAGACCCTATAAAAACGTCCGAGTAGACTTTTTTTACTATAAAAATACTTCTGAGCACTTTGACATAGTCAAAACGAACATTTGGATGACATAACAATATTCCTCTTTTTATTTTATATAAATTCAGTCCCGACACTACTTTCACACGCGACTGACTTATTCACCGAAATTGTCGTATTAACTATTCGCGACAACTTCTAAAATCAATCATAAGTTAAGTCATAACCACATATTACTTTGATTCACTAAGTAATATTCAACATATATCATATATTACTATATTCTCAAGTATATTTAAATTCGGATTAATTTCAAATTATTCAATTAATTCGAAATAAATCCCTTTTTAGAAGTTATCAAAATTACGGGGTATTACACACCCATTTTCCCAATACTTTCTTATTTTTAAAGGTCGACGCTAGCGACATCCACCCACCCCTGCTCTCGTCGGAGCTCCGTTAGCCTCGAGGCTACAGGCGACCCTCATCGGAGCTCCGATGACCCCCCACCAGAGCTTTAACAGTGTGGAGGGGGGTATAAAACTGTGTCTTTATTTGAAGTGTTTTATATGGTGAGTGACTTTTTGGAACAAAATAAAAATGCTTGCACTAAACGTTTATTATAAAATATTCGAGAGACTATTCGTCAATTGACTCATCTTTTATTTATAAAAAAATATAAAACATGAAATTAAAAAAATTATTCATAAAAAAGATATAAAAATGTTTTAAAAAAATCAATTTTTTATTTATAAAAACGATACTTTTAAAAATATCTTTACAAAACTGTTTCATAATAATCTATTAAAAAAATTGAAAATATTACAAGAAGGTTATAAAAAATGTTTCATATAAAAGTTAGTTTTCTATTTATAAAAAATAGTTTTGTTTTGGTATTTATAAAAATACAAAAAGTTATAAAAATGAGTTATGAAAAGTTAGTTTTTTAAATAGAAAAACAGTCTTTTATTTATAAAAAGTATAATATAAAACTAATTTGAAAAAAGTTAGAGGAAACTGTTTTATAAAAAAAATTAAAAAAAAACTCTTTCATAAAAAGTCTATTTTTATTTTAAAAGATAGTTTTCATTTATAAGAAAAACTTTTTTTTTAAGTTATAATAAGATTTTTTTTATAAAAAGTTATAATGAAAACTTTTATAAAAAAGTCAGTTTTTATATTTCTCAAAAATAATTGTGCTTTATTTATATATAAAAAAGTTGTGTTTTATTTATAATAAAAAGTTTTTTTTAAGTGACGTACTTTTTTTATTAAAAAAAAACTTCCAGTTATTTAAAAATAGCTAGATATATATTAACACTGATTAAATAGAAATATTTTTTTTCACTTTTTGTCTATTAAAAACACTTTAAAACAGTGTACTTTAAAATTAAATAATTAATGTTTATAAATACTAACACAAAGTGAATAAAATAAAACATTGTTATCACTTATTATCTATTAAAAATATATTTTTTGTGATTTATTTTTTTCTTGAAACACATTTTTGCTTTAAAATAAAAAAAAAAAATTAGAGAGAGAGAGAATCTGAGGAGAGAGATAGAGAAAGACAAAGGTGGGGGAGGGGGGGGGGGGGGGGGTATTTTGGAAAAAAACAAAATTTGGGGTATAGACTAATTAGGTAATAAAATTGGAGTTAAGTCTAGTTAAGTATTAGCAAATTGGGGTTAAGTGTAAATGACCCTTAACTTAAGTGGTTAACATACAAGCTAAAGACCAAAATTGATTTCTTCTTTCTTTTCTTTGTATTTATAAAAAAAATCACCAAAAGAAATAGAAAAACACATTCACCTATTTGATTTACATACTCACTAATCAATTGACATTCTTTAATGTTTTACTTTTGCTTTCAAATAAATAAATAAATAAATAAATAAATAAATATATATATATATATATATATATATATATATATATATATATATATATATATATATATATATAGAGAGAGAGAGAGAGAGAGAGAGAGAGAACAAGGCTCCTATACATCATGCTTCCTACATTACACTTAGTTCTAGCGCTAAAGACTTTTTTTTTTTATTTTTTTATTTTATTCATGGAGTTAACCTTCCAACCAATACATGCTAAAAAAATTATGTCAAAATATAATTTCTAACTATTTTTTAAAAATCCAACAAAAACTGCTGAAAATACCTTATTTATACGGGTATAAGCCAGTAGAATTTTGTGAATTTTTTAAAATAGCTAGAAAATGTATTTTGACCTAAGTTTTTTGAACATGTGTTGGTAATTTCAATAATAAATAAAAAATTTAGAATTTTTATTTTTAGGGCCTAAAACTTGGTGTAATGTAGGTGAGACTTCCTCTCTTATCTATCTATCTATCTATCTATCTATCTATCTATCTATCTATCTATCTATCTATCTATCTATCTATCTATCTATCTATCTCTCTCTCTCTCTCTATATATATATATATATATATATATATATATATATATATATATATATAGAGAGAGAGAGAGAGAGAGAGAGAGAGAGATCCATATACATCATGCTTCCTACATCACCCATACATCACACTTAGTTTTAATCCCTAAAAAACTTTTTTTAAATTTTGATTAATAGTCCAGACCAATTAAACCCAATAAATTACTTGTTAATTCAGCCAAGTAAATATTAGTTATCAATTAAATAATCATTTAATTAATTCTAAAAAAATACGGGGTATTATACGTTCCACCTTCCTCGAATTCAAATATTTAACACCGTCAGACATCAACATCCAATGGAATTAGTATCTTATCTCATTTATACCTTGGTGTCATGCAACTAGTTTAAGCGATGATCACCATTTACGATTCTCGAAACATTGGGAATGCTTTGGGCATATATAACCTTAAAGAATTCACAAAAGTGCAAGAAATGGGAATTTGGATGAAAAGTAATCCCCGCTTCAAGAACCATCTGGGAGAACAACTAATGGCCCTCGGCAAGATGATAATAATCAATCCCCACCGTTGACAACTTGACGATAACCCCCTTATGGATGTACCCTCTCTTGAAGTTCTTAATCACTAATTAGTTTATAATATGTACCATATTTCAAGAATTAAAAAGGATGATTCGAAGTGAACATACAGATAAATAAAGATGGAATTAATTGGGAAGAGCTCTTAGACTTACTTGAGTACTTGTGATATGCGAATGAATAGTCATCCAAGCCACCGAGATGTTTTGGAGGCAAAATGAGCTTGCAGGATTCCTGATAGACTCACTATCATTTGACGCATATCTCCACTAACGATTAACTCCTCCCCTAAGTGGTTGTCCCTTCGACAGTTATGTCCAAAGACTAATATGTCCCTCGACTAGATCAAGAATTTGTGCCCCAAGGGCCACAAAGCCTCGGGGGGAATTGTGAGATCGATAATATTCCATTATGACCCGCGTGGGTTCCCAACAAACGTGAGACCCACATATATCAGGTGGTACATGACAGTACAAATTTACTCAAAAAAATGTTCAAGACATTCATGGATATTGAGGATATATTCGAATATTCAAGATGTTCATATTGAGGATATATTCAGAGGGACTTATCAATAGCTAACTGAAAAGTGAATATTCAAGATGTTCATATTGAGGATATATTTAGAGTGACTTATCAATAGCTAACTGATAAGTGAGAAGGGGAGAATCCAATTCAAAGGAGAAACTTATGTCAAACAATATAAATATTGTATGCACCATTAAGGTGAGACATGTGAATTTCAGAGCGTCAAAACCCTTAATAATAGATCTCTTCTTTAAAAACGTAGGCAATTTTTCGAACCAAGTACATCTTGTATTACTTCTTATGTGTTTGGTTGTGATTATTTTCTTCTTTATTGCATATTTGACTTGTGTGGTTGGATATTCAACACCTGCGATGTTTTTGCACTTACGTTGCCCGAAAAGTATGTTTGATTTTGTGTCTAAATGACCCTCTAAATGAATTTATTTAGACAAATTTAGATTTAAAGTTCAGAGTTGGAGGTAGTTTTACCTCTTAACCATTTTAAGGTAAATATAATCATTAACCTCTTAATCATTTAAAAATTAAACATTATTTGATACCTCTTAAGTCCGAATGACTTATACATACATTTACCATATATATAAAGCGGCAGACTCTCATACATACAAAGTATACACATTTGCTGGCGCAAACCTATTTTTTTAAAATATTAAAAAAAAAAAGCTCAACTAAAAAATAATTAGTTTGCTATGTTAAAAAACCAATATATAAACTTGGTAGGTACAAAAAGTCTCACTCCATGTATAAAACCCAAGACGGCTCGAGGCAATCTATGTTTTTCGTTTCCTGCAAGTCTATTTCTCTAAATTTCGACATTTAACGCTAAAGGAATAGACTTAATCTTCTACCATCAACACCTTTAGACACATGGTGATTGCTTTCATTATAAAGTTCTTTATTGCCATCTTTGTTATATTTAACACAAACTGATATGTTGGTTTTTTTACATTAATAAATGTTTATGGTTTGTAATAAATTGGGACTATTTAACTAAACATGTTCACATATTAATTTATTCCAATTTGTAGGGTTTCTAATACTCTATTTGGGTTCTCCTCTAAATGGTGGGAGGAATCCGGGAGTACATAATAAACAGCCTTCAAATTTCCTCATTTGATGGAGATAAGTTAACTTGAGGCGCAAATTATTCCTCTTCTCACCATCTAATTGTTGATACAATCTTGTACTCGGTCTCATAGGAGTTTCCATAAGTTTTGGATTGTTTTCCCTCCAGACAAGCTTCTATCAGTTCTGGGGCAAGTTGTTTAAGTGGTAGCCTGAATTGGCTCATATCGAATGGGCCTTGCAGGGAGTTTGGACCCGTGATTAATCTGTTACAGACTCACCAAAATTCAACACAAAGATAAATATGACTAATAAACTGCATACCTATCTAATTTGTTCGGGCATTCATTTTCAGATGTCTTTCCTTCGTATTTCAATATGTTATAAAAGAGCATTTGCTCCTATTTTGTTTTTCCAGAGCTTAAGGATCCGTTTGATTCGTGGCGAAATATTTTTTACCGTGTTAAAAAATAATTCACCTAGGTAAAATATGTATTTGATTGGACATTTAACGTGGTGAAATAAAATGAATATGGTGAAAAGTAAGGTGGAACTTTAACCATTTTAAACCATTGGTAAAGTGAATAATTTAACACGTGAAAACAATGAAATTTATCTTATTATTACCAGACTAACCTTTTTTATTTTCACTTATAACTATCCAGGGCCCGCTCAACGAAACTGGGGGCCCTAGGCGAGGAGTTAATATGAGGCCTTATGTATAAATTTTTTTAATAAAATTCTTAACTAAAATTTATTTTTCTTACTTTTTGATAAGCAAAATCACAAATTATAATTTTGCATTCAAGATGTTCTAAAATATTTTTTATAATATTTTTATAAGGTGCAGAGTTACAATAAAGTAGTTAAAAAAATTCAGAAATTGAGAAAAGTAGAAAATAATACAAAATATAATGATCATTGTAATTAAACAAACAAACCTTGTGGAGAGAAGTCTTGAGAGTCGGAGTTATTAAATATTATATGTGCAACTTTTTTTTAATGGGAACAAACTTTTTTTGTTGGCGCCGTGTAGAATCAAGAAATGGAGAGGGAAAGGAAGAAAGAGGGAGAACATGAAAATATGCTAGTTATTTTAATTAATTAGAGAGAGAGAGAGAGGTGTAAAGAATGTAGTGGGTGGGTTGAGAAGTGGGAGAGTTTAGGAACTAATTAGTACATTTCATTTATTATATATATATATATATATAGTACTGCTCTTGTGCATACCAGTCCACATTTTAAGAGTGCAGATCGGACATGTGTCACCTGGCACTGAGCACAGAAAAGAGAGAGAGAGAGCGCATATAATTTAGCCTATAATTTCTAGGCTTGTCGTCAGATGACACTTGTACAGTTTGCACTATTAAAATGCGAACTGATATGCACAAGAACAGTACTATATATATATATATATATATATATATATATATATATATATATGTGGGACAATGGTCTTATGAATAGTGCCATCTTATCTTATCTTATCAAAAAAATCAAAGGGTCTACATTTTGACACGTGTACAATCCAAAGGGTTGAGATCATTTCCTCGGGTATACACATTTGGCTAAACCCTACCCGTGCTTCTCATTCTACCTTTCTCCCGATCCTCATCAGCACCCCAAACAAAAGATGCTCACAAAACCTTCTCCCGTGCTTTCGCCCCTGCCTCTCCCCTCGCCGCCGCACCCCTCTCATCGCCGACGCTACTCTCTCCACGTCGCCTCTTCTATTGGGTAAGATTTGAATGCGGTCGATTTTAGGGTTCCATGGTTTCGATTTTAGGTTTACAATTTTAGGGATCCACTTTTCGCTTTCAAATGGTTTGGGTTTCACATGTATTTTCATCGATTTCAACCGGATCTGCTTTTTGTTTTTAGGCTTGAAGTTTCAAATGTTGAAAATAAGACATCAAATGGTTTGGGTTGAGTTAAGGAAATTTGTCATACATTCTTGCTGAAATTTGTGTAGCTGAAATGATGATTTTTTTTTTTGTATGTTATTTCTATTTCTCTTTCCTTATCTCTCATATTCATCTTTTTTGCAAGGGAATAAATGTTAAAATTAAAAGGGGGCTGGATTATGCCCTCTCTTTGTTTTGTAGATCTCTCAGTCTTGGTATTGTTCCACTACTTTAGTGTTAATGTATTACTGATCCAATGTTGTTATTATGTTTTGCAGATTTTCACATAACAATATAGTAGCCCTAAGCAGGTGAGGTCATAATTTTCAAATCCCAATTTCATCAATATAGTTGCCCTAAACAGGTGAGGTCATAATAGGTTCTTTTGTTGGATTGTTTGGTTTTCATAAACGTTTTATTGTTTCAGTCGATGTTTTCTTTCACAAAAACTTAGGTGACACATGTTTTATTTTTTTATTGTACATCACATTGTCTAGATGAGAGTTGTACAATAAACAAGTTTTAAAAACACACTGCAAAAAATATACATACATTTCAAGATTATGTTTGTGGTGGTTTTAACGTTAGATTCTCCTCTCATTGCAGTCAAGTAAGGTAACCTCTATGTCTCTATCTACTGTGTGGTCAAGTGTCCCCATGTGTGCATATATTGTCTTATGGTTTATAACATAATCTGATTAAATAAAGGTGTGTACTTTGAAATCATTGTGTGTTTAACAAGATTTTGATTAAATCAAGTTTCGGTTTTGGTATTCTCTGTTTTTTTGCTGTTTCAAGGACTCAGTTTCAGAAGAAAAAAAAATTCGTCGGGTTCTTACAGAATCAACCAATTTAAACAACCTTTAATTTTCACCGTGCTCAAACACTGTTACAATCACAATTCAATTAGCATGTAATGAGTCCTATAACTTTGACCATTGTCTATACTGTTTTTCCAGATCTGTAGGTTTCATATTCTAATTATTTTGATGTTTCAAAGTAGATAGGTGTTTGATAACCCTAATTTGAATTTCAGATTGGAGGTGCTTTGTATTTCAAATGATATTTATGCAAATGAGTTTCAGAATCCATTAGCTGCGTGATCGATTGATGTCATTTCTAATATTTTATATCATACGCTTGAGACACATACAAAGTCGTTTATGGCACCCTAAGTCGGTAAGAACTTACTCAGATTTTTGTTTGGTTCTTCTTTAGATAATCTGCCCATGTGTTTGATAGTAATCTCACTTTGTGTGTTTAAAAATTTAATTTATATTAAAAATCTTATGTTCTTAAGTAAATGCAATTAGGTAAATTAGGTAAAAATCTATTTCAAATTTAGGTTTTTGTTTCAAATTTAGAAATTTGGGTTTCAAATTTGAGATTATATATGTTTGTTTTTCAAATTTGGGTTTTCTTTTGAAATAATGGATGTTTTGTGTTTTTCTTGCAGGTCCAATCTAGCTGAGAATATTTGATATCACAATCCACCCCTAAATATTTGATTTCACATGTATTTTTTCAGATCTGAACACTTTCTATAAATTGTTATGTGAAAATATTAGTACAGTAACAATTACTAAGCTTGAACACTTTTTATACAGAATGAGGAGCTACTACTGGCTTGGTAACCCCACAATCAATTCGAGAAGAATACGACATAAAAGTCAGGGCCCAATTGGTAAGGATTCAACTATACTTTATTATTTATTGTATGTGTACGGATCAACACATGTGATGTTTTTTTTATCATTTAACTATTGTTTGAGTTGGAAAAGTGTCAAGTTATTATCATAGCACATGGAAGGTAATCCCTATCTCTTCTCATTGAACTAACTATTTAATTTTTGGTGTTCCAGATTAGTTAGAGTGTTTTTTCATATTCGGAGCTTTCTTATACTAATTATTTTAAAGTTTAAACTAGATAGGTGCTTGAGAACCATGGTTTCAATTTCAAATTTGAGGTTCTATGTATTTTAGATTTAAGGTTCTAAAAGAGATGTAACTGACTATACTGTAAGATCATATTCGGAGCTTTGTATTGAATTTTTGAAGCATCTACTATACAGTTACATACACGAACATAATAACACTACAAACTGTTACTAAATTACATTTGATGATCACGGTCATGGATGCTTACTACCTAATGTATATTCTGTTTTCCTGATGTTTATATTAGTTTTGGTTTCTTACTATATTTGTTTGTGCAATTTTGACAGAGCTTATTACGGTCGTGTGCATTATGGAATGCTTATTACCTAAGGTTCAGTTCCATTCGTCCCGGTGCCCCATGTGCCCCATGTGGTATTCTTTCTTTCTCCGTTTTAGAACTCCACTTTCTTTCTTGGGGCATTCCAATGTGAATTTCAGTTATTAAGATACCAAATGGCATCAATTAACTTTTTTTCCCTTTTCTTTCAATTATCATTATATGCGTCGGTGAGTTGTTGGCATTGGATCATCAGATTGAGGAGCAACAGAAGTCAGAGCATCGGGGCCGAGAAAGTCAACTTGAACAAAAATTTTAAAGCCATTTTTATAATTTTAAAGCGAAGAAAAAGCAAATACTTGAGCCCTGTTGCGGGTCGATGCCTGCTGTTGCCCCCTATATCAGCAAAGATGTTCTTATACTCTCAAGCCTTGCCAATTTAGCCTTGCCGATGTCGATGCTGATGCAACCCCGCCTATGTTTAAGAGAATTACCAGGTATGGTTTCAAGCTAAACTCTTCCACTTTACTTTCCTAAATCCAAATGCTAAGCTTCATATAATGGAATATTAGAGGTGTTTCTAATAAACTCTCTATTAGAATATGCTAGCATACATAGATTCAAGTGCACCATCGTTTATATTACTAAATAATAACTGTATTTTCATCTTAAACCTAAGCAGCAGCAGCCCCTAAAAAGTTTGTGAGGCAGTTGGGGCCATAAGCAGTTAAGTTTATTAGGAAAGTATGGGTGTTCGAATAATATTTAACTTATTAGAAAAGTTGGAGTGAAGATTTATTTGGCAGCTCAACTGTGATTTGATTGTAAAGCGAAACTGTTGTTAATTCTGTTATACCCAAGTGTATTTGGGTGTTTGATGTGCATATACGTATGAGAACAAGTTGTGTAAGAGGATGTAATTCTTTTCCACTTCATTACGGTTAGCTGATCTTAGTAATGTCTTTTTCATTTTAATTGATATATGGCAATGCTTTCCTTGCAATCTTAGTTTGCTTCTTTCGAGTTTTAAGTAAATTGTCATGTATCTTATTTTTAATTGTTCAATTATTTAAATTCATGATCTTTACCTAAATTAGTCAGGATTTCGTGTGATAACTTTTATTCATGTGTGGTTTATGTGGTATTTTGAAGTAAATAGTTTACTATTACAAGTTTACATGGTTTATTTCTCTCTTTTTGATTGTCCAGATGTGTGTAGATAATGGGATGAAACTTGCATAAAATCTTATGTTAAAGAAATGGGATTTATTGTGTGTGATTATTGGTTGTCAGATAAAACATAACTTTCTGAATAAATAGTCAGGTATTTTATAACACTTTTAGCTGTTGCGGGTCCTCAACGTTAGCGTATATGATTACATTTTAATGATAAGTATTCAGTTTTATTGATTAAGTTAGATGTTGCAGGTCCTCAACATTAGCTGCTGAATAAGTATTCAGTTTGATTTACTACTTTCATATTGTGCCCATGGTCACAGTGGCAGTCTGAAGTGCAACCGAATGCTGGATACTTTCATATTGTGCCCATGGTCACAGCGGCAGTTTGATTTATTACTTTCACATTTTTTTTTGTTATCACACTAATAGTGATGGGCCAGATTCTGCACCCTCTTTTCTGCAGGTGCCGATATTAAGAGCTCAACGAGATTGGTTTAAAGATCTGATGGAGTAGGTAGGGGATTTTGGCCACGGTTTAAAGATCTGCTGCAGGTGTCGTTCTAGGCCCGCTTAAAGCAGCAGCACAAGGCCCTTACACCGGAAACAACGGCCGTTCTAAGCCCTTAAAGGCTGCTCTACCCCAAGAGAAGAAGATTCATGCCCACAACTAAACGCCTGGAAGACTACCCAATGCTTTCACATAACTTGGACAACAACGAAACATGAGGTGTTTGTTTACATGTATCTCATTCGTTTTGTATGTACCATTTTGGAATGGCTTTTTATACAAAATCCTTGATAAATATTCTGTTCTTTTTGAATAGTTTTATCAAATAAATACAATCGATTATATTCTTTTTAATTGTTTATAGTATAGTTGTTTATGTTTGTCTCCCTTTAAATAGGACATATTGTTCTATAAATAATAGTATAATTAGTATCGGTGTCGTGCCGCACACAACTTTGCAAATTATGACCATTGTTTTAAAAAATTACACTTTGTTTTGTTGGGGGACGAATTTTTATCCGTTTGACAATTACGTATTCAGGAAATTTTTGCCGTTTTGCGATTAGGTACTTGGGGAATTTTCGTTGTGCCTTCAGGCACGGGCATGTACTAGTATATATATATATATATATACACACCCACACATGTGTATTTAATAGGGCCCTCTACATTTTGAGGCCCTAAGCAGCTGCCTCACTTGCCCAGGGGAGGAGCCGACACTGTAACTATCACACATTCATTTCTCCCTCTCAATTAACACGATCATTAAATATTCATTCTTATATATATATATATATATATATATATATATATATATTTAATTTAATTTCATTTTTTTTATTAAAAAAAATTTTTAAAAATAAAAAATATATATATATATAAAATAAAAAAATAAAAAAAGTCGCATAACTATTCCTATATCCTCTATGTCTTCCCCCACACCCTTTTCAATATTTAAACACTAAAAGACCATCTATGCATATATAATTTGAACAAATATAATCTTTTGCCCAAAAATCTATTACTTTAAAAAATATATAATATTATGAAAAAAATAAAAACATAATATTCTGAAAATAAAAAATCATAATATTCTAGAAAATTAAAACTTTAATATTCTGAAAATATAAAATTATAAAAGTTATTTTTTCATTTAAAAAACATTATTTTATTTATAAAAAAACTTATTTTTTTATTTAAATGGACGTTGATAAAAAAATGTTTCGTTATTTATTTTAAAAAATGGACTTTCTTACCATTTCTAGTTAAAAACTGTTTATTTTATTTATTTAAAAAAACTGTTTCGTTATTTTCTTTTTCAGTTAAAAACTATTTCTTTTACTATTTAAAAAATAATTTTTTTACTATCTAAAAAAACAGTCCGCGTCAGCGGTATATATTGACAGTCCGACCACCTATACATACCGCTGGCACGGACCAAAATATTACAAAAATTTCCCGCACCAGCGGTATGTATAGGTTGTCGGACCCCCTATAAATACTGTTGTCGCGGAACATATTTTTTAAAATATTTAAAAGATTATTTTTAAAATAGTACAAAAAAACAATTTTTAACCAAAAATAAAATTTGTAAAAAAAAACATTTTTTGAAGAAATCAGTTTCTTAAGAAAAACAAATTTTACGTTTTATATACAGTTTTTAATTAAAAAAAATGGACAAGATTTTACGTTTTATAAACAGTTTTTTTAATAAAAAACAGTTTTTTTATTGAAAGTATAAACTTTTGTTTTTTATCAAATGTATTTATTTTAGTTGGTGGTGAAAAAATTGGACATTTAGATTTTATAAATCTAAGGACAAAATTGTCATTTATTATTGATATACCCGTTTATATCCTCGGCCTGGCTGATGATAACCTCCAAACGGACGACCCTACGAGGGGCCGACCCCTCCAACAGGCTCCATACGACCCCTCAGAGGGGCCGACCCTTCACCAGGCCCCAGACGACCCTACGAGGGGCCGACCCTTCACCAGGCTCCAGACGACCCTACGAGGGTACGACAGTACGAGGCCAGAATTGGGCCACGCTCACTACTGGAAGAAACTTTGCCCTCGGCCTCGGCTCATAGGCCGAGGGTGACATCATGACAGCGCGTGGTTTGGGAGACGCGTGAAACAGTGCGCGTGAGGCTCACATGGCACGTGGAAGACCGTTATAACCAAATCACACCCTCACGTGAGGGAATATTATGTCATCATTTGGCATCTACAGGTGTCAACAGGGGATTGGCTAGATCATCATTCACATGCACCATGCATACTTGGGGGGTACACTAAACCCCCCAAGACCTATATATACTAGTCACCTACAACCCTACAGGGGATCGATCCATTAACTGCAACCCTAGATAAAACTCTGCTTGTACACACAGTAGAGAGAGGGAGAGGGTTATGTGCATTGTATCCAAGGCCATTAGTGCCCATACTTAGTGGATCACACACTCACAGTGGATGTAGGCCATATTGGCTGAACCACTATACATCATTGTCTTATTTCCTCTTATACTCATCCCCTTCTACATACTTATACACTTATACATCTCTATGGCTGCCATGGCTGCTACTGTTTGAGCTCACTATCACTTATCTGGTGGTGCTAAATCTTAGCATCATCAGTTTGGCGCCGTCTGTGGGAACGAGAAGACATCTCTTCCCTTGTACAACTTGACCTCACTGGGCACTCTGGTGGTGAACCAACGCTCCCCCTGAGAGGAGGTGTTTCACCATTGAAAGAGACCCACTAAGGTTCCCAAGCTCACCAGTATTTTCTTCAGTTCAACTTCTCATAGCTCGAGCACATGGCACCTGAGATGCCACCACCACCGCCTCCGGATGAGGGGGAAGACCCAGTTCCAGTCAACCGCCGCCTCAGTCTGAGATGGCTGATGTGGCGGCAGCCCTAAAGTCTCTGGCAGCAAGCCAACGGATGATCCAAGAGCAGTTCACAGCTCTAAGCCAGAACATACTAAGAGCACCACCTGAGATGATTACTCCGGCAGCAGCTCCAGGGCAACATGAGGCCAGGGGACCACCCCAGGCACCACGCAAAGAGCTGCCACACCCTCAGCGGCGTAGGGATGTTGCTGACCCCCGGCGTCTACGCCTGGGGAGGAGAGAAAACCCTTGCCCTGAGGATAGGTATGGAGATCTGGAGGGAGAGGAGGCTCCTATAGAGTGCTGGGAACCTTACGAGGTCTCCAACAATACTGTGCGACCCCTCCAGGACACTGGGGGAAAGTGCGGGAGACCAAACCCTGATGATCGCCCAAGAGGCTCTGCTTTTGATCGCTTGAGCAGGGGGTCGGCCTTTGAGAGGCTAGGCCCAGTAAATGACCTGCGGGAACAGTTGTCCAGACCAAGAAGTGCTGCGAGATCCAGGAGGAATGCAGCAGATGGACGACCCCGAGGACGAGATGACGGCCAAAGGGAAGTGAACAGTCGACACAGGCCTGCTGCAGCAGAACCCTCCGTCCACCTCGGAGAGGCAGCAGGGGATAACATCGACCAGGCCGACCCTGTGAGGCCCTGGAATGACTCAATCCAACGGTTAGAGGATAAGATTGGTGATATATTGAAGAGCCAAGACCCTCTTCAGAGGGGATACACCATAGGCTCACCCTTTGTGGCAAAGATAGTCAACTTCCCCACGCCGTCAAAGTTCAAGCCACCTATGGTCACCCCAAGGTATGACGGGAGCACCAACCCCGTCCACCACGTGGAGATGTATCAGTCGGCGGCAGACATATACTCTATCTCAGATGAGATGAGGCGTCGTGCTTTCTCTGGTACCTTGACAGGGGCTACGCATGTCTGGTACACGTCTCTTCCAAAAAATTCCATTGAAAACTTTAAGCAGATGGCCGACTTGTTCATCCATAATTTCTGCTTTGGGATGAGGCCACAGAAGAAGACCACCCACCTGCTCTATGTTAAGCAGGGGAAGAGTGAGAGTCTGAGGGACTATATAGCCAGATTCAATAAGGAGAAGCTGGAGGTGGAAGACTATGAGGAGAGCATAGCTATGACAGCCCTGATTGGAGGACTCCAAAAGGGGAAGCTGTTATGGAAGCTTGCTGAAGACCCTCCGAGGACGATGGCCGAACTGTTGTCGACAGCAGGAAAGGTGATGAACGCCGAAGAGGCGATGGCTGCAAAATATGAGGACGAAAGAGGAGGTGCAAGTGGGAGTAAATACCCTAAGAAGAACAAAGAGGGGAAGAAGAGATCCGCGGATGACAAGTTCGCTGGGTACACCCCTCTGACGGTCAGCTGTGAACAAATTCTCAATGAGATAAAGAGTGACCGGTCGCTGAAGTGGCCTGAGAAGCTGAGGGCAGCCCCCGGCAAGAGGAATAAGAACCTGTGGTGTGAATTTCACCAAGACCACGACCACGTAACGGACAAATGCTTTGCTCTGAAAGACGAGATTGAGAAGATGCTGAAGGAAGGGAAGCTCAGAAAGTACGTCGACAAAGGTGCCTTCAAGAGGGGCCGAGGGGACGACCCCAGAAAGAAGCGAGGCGACGCATGCAGAGAAAGTCCTCAAAAAAGAGGGGACGACCCCTCTGATGATGAGGACGACCCTGACCTCCCGCCGAGAGACGACCATGGCCCTGTCAAGAGGTTTAATATGATCTCGCTAGGAGTGGGAATGATCTCCGGGGGACTTGCAGGAGGAGGGTCTGAGGTCGCCGATAGGAAGGCACATGTAGCTGAAGCTAAGGCAGTAACGAAAACGGTACACGCAACCTCCCTGGAGGTCAAGTCAGAAAAGAGGAAAAAGGTTGATATGGACACACTGATAGTGGGGTTTTCAAGAATGGACTTTAAAGGCCTCTTAGCCCCAAATGATGACCCTCTCGTCATCACTACCAGGGTGCACGGATGCGAGGTGCCGAGGATCTTGGTAGACGGGGGTAGTTCTGCAGATGTGATGTTTTGGCCGTGATTCAAGGCCTTGGGTCTCAGCCGTGCTAGACTCGCCCTCTACCATCATCCGTTGATTGGGTTCAGTGGGGAAAAAGTTCACCCCCTTGGGGTATATGAGGCCGATGTGAGGATGGGGGACGAGTGGCCGAGATGGATCGCCAAGAAGGTCAGTTTCTTTGTGATGGATGAGCAGGTGTTTTTGGCCTACAACATCATACTGGGGCGTGTGGCCCTCAAGGGGTTTGAAGCCGTGCAGTCTACGGTCCATCAGATGATCAAACTTCCAACCCCTTACGGGGTGGGGGAAGTTCAAGGAGACCAGACGACGGCGAGAGAATGTTACTACAACTCCGCTGAAGAGAAGGAGGCACACAAGAGGGTTACAACCACTTATAATATTGATACCCTAGACCCCAGAGATAAAACGAAGCTGAAGAAAGGAGAGGCTGCGGAAGAGGTAGAATCCATCATCCTCGATGAGGATGACACGGAAAAAACCATCCAAGTTGGCAAGTCTCTGAAGCCCAACATCAAGGAAGACCTCATTAAACTATTGAAGAAAAGGCGAAGCGTCTTCGCCTGGAGTCATGTAGATATGCCAGGGATTGACCCTGAAGTCATGTGCCACAAGCTCAATGTGGTAGAGGGAGTGAAGCCGGTGAAGCAGAAGAGGAGAATTTACTCTAGAGAAAAATATGAGGCCATCAGGGACGAGGTCAAAAAATTAGAAGACGCTGAATTTATCAGAGAGGTCATCTACCCTGAATGGCTGTCCAATGCAGTCATTGTCCCAAAGGCCAACGGCAAGTGGAGAATGTGCGTGGACTTCACAGACCTCAACAAGCACTGTCCCAAAGACAGCTTCCCTCCCCCCCGCATCGACCAGATGGTAGACGCTAGTGAAGGCCATGAGCTCATGAGATTCATGGATGCCTACTCAGGGTATAACCAGATTTTCATGAACCCTGAAGACTCGGAGAGGACCGCCTTCATCACTGACAAGGGGACATACTGTTACAGGGTCATGCCCTTTGGCCTAAAGAATGCGGGGGCAACGTACCAGCGCCTCATAAACAAAATGTTTGAAGATCAAATTGGGAAGTCTATGGAGGTCTACGTAGACGACATGCTGACTAAGAGTCTGAAGGCAGAGGATCATGTGGTAGACCTGGAGAGGACCTTTAATACGATGGACAAATACAAGATGAAGCTTAATCCGGCCAAGTGTGTCTTCGGGGTCGGGGCAGGGAAGTTCTTGGGGTTCATTGTCAATCAAAGAGGCATCGAGGCCAATCCTGAGAAGATAAAGGCCCTCATTGAGATGAGGACCCCGAAGTCCATTAAAGACGTTCAGAGGCTCACAGGGAGAGTTGCTGCATTGAACAGGTTCGTGTCTAGGGCCACAGACAAGTGCTTGCCATTCTTCAAGATCCTTAGGAAGGCCTTCGAATGGAGTGAAGAGCGTGATGAGGCTTTCAAGGACCTAAAGTCGTACTTAGGGTCTCCCTTGCTGCTATCACGACCTGTACAGGGTGAACGACTTTATGTGTACGTCGCCGTCTCAGAGTCAGCCATCAGTGCAGCCATTGTGAGAGACGAAAACGGGATACAGAAGCCTGTGTATTTTAACAACAAGGCACTCCAGGGGGCAGAGCAAAGATACCCGAGGATGGAGAAGCTGGCCTACGCCTTTATCCATGCCTCGAGGAAGATAAAGCCGTACTTCCAGTCCCATACAATGGTCATCCTCACCGACTCTCCTCTTAGGCAGGTCCTACACAAGCCAGAAAAATCAGGTAGGTTGATGGCCTGGGCTATAGAGCTGGGGGAGTTTGACATTGTGTATCAACCTAGGACGGCCATTAAGGGGCAGGCATTGGCAGACTTCGTGGCTGAGTTCACTTGGGAAGATGATGAGGCCGAGGGTGAGACTCTCGGGAAGACGGATACAGAAGATAGACCCGCTGACACACCCGCAGATAGGGCTGAGACAAGCACCGCTAGAAGGAAAGCGACTGAAAATGAAAAGGGAAGGTACATCTTTAGACAGGGGTCCCTCTCTGAGGGAAATTTTTCAGAGGAAAAGACTCTGTGGAGCCTCTTCGTTGACGGGTCCTCCTGTGACAACGGAAGTGGAGCTGGACTGATACTATCAGCACCCGATGGCACAGACGTCGAATACGCCCTGAGGTTCAACTTCAAGGCCTCCAACAACGAGGCTGAATATGAAGCCTTAATAGCAGGCCTCTCCTTGGCTAAGTCTCTTAGTGTCGGCCAGATTTTGATCCATAGTGATTCAAGGCTAGTAGTGAATCAGATACTAGGAGCCTACGAGGCTAAGGACGAGAGGATGGCTAGGTAACTTGAGAAGGTGAGGTCATTACTGAAGGGCTTGAGAGAAGTGAAATTAAGGAGGGTACCTAGGGTCGACAATGGCCGTGCTGATGCCCTTGCTAGGTTGGCCTCGGCAACAAGAACAGACATCAGGAGGACGGTCCCAGTAGAAATTTTTCTTCGGCCAACTATTGAGGACGCTGAGGGAACACTCAGTAATTGCCTAAATGTTTCTCAAGAAGTTTCGTGGATGGACCCCCTGATCAGATACATTAAAGAGGGTGAGATGCCAGAAGCAAGGCAAGAAAGGAAGAAGCTGAGGCACAGGGCTGCAAAATTCACTGTCATCAGAGACACCTTGTACAAAAAGGGGGTTTTGCTCCCCTTACTTAGGTGTGTGCATCCCTCAGAAGTCCCTTCCATTTTGCAAGATGTGCACGAAGGATCGTGCTCAAGCCACATCGGGGGCAGATCCTTAGCGAAGAGGGTGATCACCCAGGGGTATTGGTGGCCGACCTTGGGGAAAGACGCAGCGGCATACGTAAAAAAGTGCGACAAATGTCAAAGATTTGCCACCATCCCTCACCAGCCCCATCAGCCTCTTACTTCCATTACATCCCCATGGCCATTTGCAGTGTGGGGGATCGACCTAGTAGGACCCTTGCCTAAGGCCATCAATAACTATCGATTCCTCATCGTAGCCATTGACTATTTTTCAAAATGGGTGGAGGCGGAGCCGATGGTGACGATCACAGAGAAGAAGACCTTCCAGTTCATCTGGAAAAATATTATATGCAGATATGGTCTCCCCAACACCCTCATCTCGGATAACGGGACTCAGTTCAAGAATGCCTCTCTACATAAGTACTGTGAGAGGGTAATTATCAAACAATTTTTCTCCACCCCTGGCCGACCTCAGGCCAATGGGCAAACAGAAGTCACAAACAGGACAATCCTAGAAGGAATCAAGAAGAGGCTTGAAGAGGCAAAAGGAAGATGGGTCGAGGAGTTATATGCCGTGCTGTGGGCATACAGGACGACGGTGAGGACTTCTACCGGAGAGACCCCATTCATGCTAGCTTATGGATCAGAAGCCGTCATCCCCACCGAGATTGAGTTTCCTACGCATAGAGTCCAGGTGTATGACCCCCAGAAAAATACGGAGGAGAGGAGACTCGACTTGGACCTGGTTGAGGAAAGAAGGGAGGACGCTGAGATACGGCAGGCCGCCTACCAGCAGAGGACCGCAAGGTTCTACAATCAGAGGGTGAAACAGAGGCCTATTGCAGTAGGAAACTTGGTCCTCAAGAAGACTTGGCAAAAGCCCAACAAGCTCCACCCTAACTGGCATGGCCCATATAGGGTCATTGATGAAGTTGTCCCTGGGACCTATAGACTAGAAAACCTAGAAGGGGAACCTTTTTCCAATCCCTGGAATGCAGACCATTTGAAGAAATACTACCAGTAGTGTTGTAAGGTCTTGAAAGGCCATAATTGTAATGAGAGTTGCTTCAACAGAACACTTCGGAAAATTAATAAGAAATATCAGTGTTTCCCTCATCCTGTGGTTGTCAGTTCTAGCACGCATGGAAACATCTATAGAAAACCACCCTCGGCTATAATGAGGGCCAGTGGGGGGGGGGGACGACCCCACCACTGTCCTCAAGAAAGACGCGGGCAGACTTCATTAAAACCATTAAATTGGTGAGTTGAACCCTCGGCTATAATGAGGGCCAGTGGAGGGGATGACCCCACCACTGTCCTCAAGAAAGACGAGGGTAGACTTTGTTGAAAACGATTAATTTGGTGAGTTGAACCCTCGGCTATAATGAGGGCCAGTGGAGGGGACAACCCCACCACTGTCCTCAAGGAAGACGAGGGTAGACTTCGTTAAAACCATTAAATTGGTGAGTTGAACCCTCGGCTATAATGAGGGCAAGTGGAGGGGACGACCCCACCACTGTCCTCAAGAAAGACGAGGGTAGACTTTGTTGAAAACCATTAATTTGGCGAGTTGAACCCTCGGCTATAATGAGGGCCAGTGGAGGGGACAACCCCACCACTGTCCTCAAAGAAGACGAGGGTAGACTTAGTTAAAACCATTAATTTGGTGAGTTGAACCCTCGGCTATAATGAGGGCCAGTGGAGGGGACGACCCCACCACTGTCCTCAAGAAAGACGAGGGTAGACTTTGTTAAAAACCATTAATTTGGTGAGTTGAACCCTCGGCTATAATGAGGGACAGTGGAGGGGACAACCCCACCACTGTCCTCAAGGAAGACGAGGGTAGACTTCGTTAAAACCATTAAATTGGTGAGTTGAACCCTCGGCTATAATGAGGGCCAGTGGAGGGGACGACCCCACCACTGTCCTCAAGAAAGACGAGGGTAGACATTGTTAAAAACCATTAATTTGGTAAGTTGAACCCTCGGCTATAATGAGGGCCAGTGGAGGGGACAACCCCACCACTGCCCTCAAGGAAGACGAGGGTAGACTTTGTAAAAACCGTTAATCTGGTAAGTTGAACCCTCGGCTATAATGAGGGCCAGTGGAGGGGACGACCCCACCATTGTCCTCAAGAAAGACGAGGGAAAGGTTAGTGGCATTAACAAAGACAGCAAACCAACAAAGAGCAAACCATAAAAGCAGTAAATATGGAAGACAGTAGAAGAAGACGATGATATTGATTAAAGTGTTACACAAAATATCCAAGTGTTTTACAAAATAGAGCACAAAAATAATAAGTACACTACGAGGGTATGGGCTACAGACAGCCACCCTAAGGGACGATGTCAGAGGGCAGAGCCTCAACGTCTACAGGAGTGGTCTCCTCAATAACAAGAACTGGGTGATCTTCAGAAGTGCCGACCCCCTCGACTTGAACTTGGGATTCCACTTGGTTGAGAGCCTCGACAATTAAGGGGTCGTCCAGTTGAACACCCTCCAGTGAAGGACGCACCGAGGACACGACGTCGCCAAACCTGAGGACGACCCATCGGCAGGCAGTCCTGATTCCTCTTTCCAAATATTCAAGGCCGAAGCCCTGAAACTCGTCAGAAACTTTGTAAGCCTCAACAGCATCGGCCTCGGCTTTCATAATGGCTGCTTCAAGGTCAGCTTTGTACTTGGCCTCCATGTTGATCAAGGCCTCGTCCTTTTCCTTGAGAAGAAAGTCCCTGGCCTTAATGTCCTCGTCCCTGGCCTTAATGTCCTCGTCGTGCTGCCTTGTCAGCTCGTCCAGGATCCTTGCATGATCAATCCTGGAACTTTCCAACTCGTCCCTTGCAGTGTCAAGCTCAGACTGAAGATCAGCCTCATGCTGAATAGCCCTTTCGGCCTCATGGAACTTCACCTGATTCTCGGCCATCCACTTGGTGGCTGAGGTGAGGGCACAAACAGACTGCACGAAAAATCAACAGATATCAAGAGGGGCCGAGAGAACAGTTGGTGAAAGAATGAAATTTAAGATGTGGGTCAGAATCAATACCTGCGCAAGGGAGTGCAGACCATAGTCGTACACCTTGGCTGGAGGCATCTTGGACAAGAAGTCGTAGTCAGCAGCTGAGGGTGCAGAGAACATTGAGACCTTGGCAGCCCTCAGATTTGCAATGAGCGACGAGGGATCGGCTCTCAGATGCGCCAGGTTCTGAGACCAGAAAGCCCCCATACTGGACGAAGAGGTCGTCCCCTCAGAGGCTTCGACCCTGGCCCTCGTCCGAAAATCAGGCCGAGGGTCAACAGGGGCCTCAGGCTCCTTCCTTTTATTGCTGTCAGTGGTCGGCTCCACCTCCGTCGGCCCAGTGGCCTTTGTCTTCCTCGGAGCCTGCTGAGGCTCCTTCCCCTTCTTCTTGGCCAATCCAGATAGTAAGCTGGGAGCAGGCATTTCCCAAAGATAATCCGATATACCTGCAGGACGACCTGATAAGAAGACGGCACGTCAGAAAGATGCAGAGATAAAGAGAAAACACTTCAAAAATAAGTAAAGAATGGAAAATATGAAGTGTAACTCACATAGTTCTGTCAGAGGGCCGACCCTCAGACCAGCTTTTTGAGGAACCGAGGAGTCATCAAGTCTTCGAATTTGGGAAGTTCACCCTCTCTCCCTCGTCCTCTAAGGTAATCAACAATGTCCTTCTCCTCCAGGCTAAGCCCAGGGTCTGATCTGGCCTTCATGGAGGGGTTAGACCACTTCCTGGGGACCCTCGGACTATCGGCAACGGGCTCCCACTCCCCGGAGATGAAGAAAAACCTCTTTTTCCAATCATGGTTGGAAGTTTGCGCCACATGGAGGAGTTTCTTCTCAGACCTCCTTGCCCCCAGATGATAATACCCAGGCTGTTTGGACGAAGAGGTAATGTTGTAACAACCCAAAAATAGGTCAGCCGAGGGCTCGTCGGTGAAGGCATTCTTCCACAAGGAAATATAGCCCAGGATCGTCCTCCAGGAGTTGGGGGGAAGTTGAGAGGGAGCAACACCAAGGGCAGAAAGGATGTCTACAATGGCAGTATGCAGAGGGAATCTGACTCCGACCTTGAGCATTTGCTCGTAAACTGCAACCTCTCCCTCTCCACAATCAAAAACCCTCTCAGACTCAGAGGGAATCCTTATAGTTATGCTGAGAGGCACTCCATAGGCATGCCTCCATATCAGGAGGTCGCGATCCCTAACAGAGGAGATAAAGGACGAGGCATGGGAGGTATCAACTTCGTCATCTGTGTCATCGTCCTCGTCCTCAGTCCCCTCCCCCTCGGTCGGTGGGCCCTGTGGAAAAGCCACTTGGAAGGCATGGGGAGACAGGGTTGACACAGGGACAGCCTCAGAGGGAACCGTACCCTCAGCCTCTCGGCCTGGGCTTAGGTCAGACATCTCCCTCCTACCAGAAGTTTCAGCACCAGTTGGAGAGGATGCTCTCTCGTCCATCTCAGTTAGTTTGGTAGTCTCGGCTGGACGAGCGGACGACCCACAAGACTCAGACGGTTCAAATGGTTTTATGGTGGCAAGAGGAACGGGAAAGATGGGTCGTACCCAATTAGGGTCGGCCCCTCGTCTCCTCTCTTCCTCTTCCTCTATTCGTCTGATCTCGGCGAAGAGCTTCTCTCTCAAGGATGGGAACTCAGATATTAAGCTATAAAGCCTCCTGAGCATTAAAGGGAAGGCTCTACACTTAGCTATTACACCAAACTTAGCTAACTTAGCTACAAACAAGTGGGAAATTGACCAGGTTGGACTTTTGGATCGAAACAAAGGAACTCAATGGGTTTGGTCAAGAACATCCAAGAACCAGTTACCGGAGAAGACACTGGAAAAGACACCGAAAAAGGTTATGACACAACTTAAAGAAAATGGCTGCCTACGAGCCTAAAAAACAAACGAAAGTGAAAGAAAAAGAGAACGCTGGGGAGAAAGGAGTACCTGATGAAGAGAGCAAGAACTGCCCAGGTCGCTAAGCTCGAAGGCTGCAGAAAATGGCGATGTAGGCTGATAAAATTCTAGAGAGAGAGAATGCTTAGGCGCGAAGAAGAAGAAGGAAGAGAGAGAGAGAGTTTGAAAATCTCTTAAATACTTTGGTAATGAGTGGACCCATTTACCAAGAAAGGTATAATTAGGGCACAAGGCCCCAAGTGCACTGCGCAGCCGCCATGCCTTGGAAACTGGAACAGCAATGAGTATCTGCCCAGGTGTCACTCACCTAACTGATCATACATACATCTCATTTAAAACACTATCCCTCAGCCATCTCAACATCACCTATGGCTAAGGGCTGGGGGGTGATTGATATACCCGTTTATATCCTCGGCCTGGCTGATGATAACCTCCAAACGGACGACCCTACGAGGGGCCGACCCCTCCAACAGGCTCCATACGACCCCTCAGAGGGGCTGACCCTTCACCAGGCCCCAGACGACCCTACGAGGGGCCGACCTTTCACCAGGCTCCAGACGACCCTACGAGGGTACGACAGTACGAGGCCAAAATTGGGTCAAGCTCACTACTGGAAGAAACTTTGCCCTCGGCCTCGGCTCATAGGCCGAGGGTGACATCATGACAGCGCGTGGTTTGGGAGACGCGTGAAACAGTGCGCGTGAGGCTCACATGGCACGTGGAAGACCGTTATAACCAAATCACACCCTCACGTGAGGGAATATTATGTCATCATTTGGCATCTACAGGTGTCAACAGGGGATTGGCTAGATCATCATTCACATGCACCATGCATACTTGGGGGGTACACTAAACCCCCCAAGACCTATATATACTAGTCACCTACAACCCTACAGGGGATCGATCCATTAACTGCAACCCTAGATAAAACTCTGCTTGTACACACAGTAGAGAGAGGGAGAGGGTTATGTGCATTGTATCCAAGGCCATTAGTGCCCATACTTAGTGGATCACACACTCACAGTGGATGTAGGCCAAATTGGCTGAACCACTATACATCATTGTCTTATTTCCTCTTATACTCATCCCCTTCTACATACTTATACACTTATATATCTCTATGGCAGCCATGGCTGCTACTGTTTGAGCTCACTATCACTTATCTGGTGGTGCTAAATATTAGCATCATCAATTATCCAAAGGGTGTGGGGAAAGACATGGAGCGTGTGGAAATAGCTATTCCCATAAAAAATTGAAAACTAATTAAGTTTAAAAAAATTAAAAATTAAATAAATAAATGAATATTTGTTTGGTGCAAGGTATTGTGTTCGAAATTTTTTTACTAATTGGGACCGTTTCATAGTTGGGAACTGTTTTTTTCATAGTTGGGACTGTTTTTTTTTTTAAATTCTTTTAATTGGGACTTTTTTTTTCATAGTTGGGACTCTTTTTTTTTATTGGGACTGTTCTTTTTTTTTTTTAATTGGGGCAGTTTTTTTCAATGTTAAAAACTGTTGTTTTTAATTGAGAATTGTTTTTTTTTAATTAGGACTGTTTTTTCATTGTTGAGAACTATTTTTTTTTAATTGTGGACTACTGTTTTTATAGTTGAGACTCTTTTTTTGAATTGGGATTTTTTTACAATTGACAGTTTTTTTCATTGTTAAAAACTTTTTTTTTAAAATTCGGAGTGTTTTCTTTTTTAATTAGGATTGTTTTCTCTTAGTTGGGACTCCTTTTTATTTTTTATACTTATTTGTCTTGCATAGCCAAATGTGACTTGTGTGTGTGGGTGTTGGGGGGGTGGGGGGGTGGGGGAATTGTGTCAAATTTCAGTTTGAGGTAAATGAATATTTTTTAATGGCCATTGACACTCTTGTTATAAAAATCAAATAGTTAAATATAACTATTTTTGTATGCATTTGAAGTATGGGGGCAATATGATCATTTTATTTTTTCACCATATTCATCTTGACCATCCAAACAACAAATGGTGAAAAAGTTAAAGTTTTCACCTTGTGAAAACTTGATCATCCAAACGAAAATAGTGAAAACAAAATCACCAAACTAATAATTCACCTTTTACTTTTAACATGGTGAAAAATATTTCACCACGAACCAAACGGACCATAAATTTAACTGTGAGTAATGATAAATAACCGAGAGCCGAACCGAACAAATATAAGCACCAATGAAATAAGGTTAGTAGGATTCTACATAGTCTAGAATCTAGTTCTATTTCCCAAATCATGGAACCAAACGTGCACCCAGCACTTGGGAAGGTTCCATTCATCACTACATGTTAAATTGGGAGAAGTGTACATGTTAAATTGGGAGAAGTGAGTTCGGTAGTTCAGTTATGATCACCCAAAAAATATGTTTAAAAAGTGCAGTTGAACATGTAAGTGTCAACACGCAAAGATAGAGGTTGCGGCAGACTCATTGAATTTTTTCATTACGCAATGCAAGAGAATGAACAACGACACCCGGGATATTATTATTTTCCGAAACTAGAAACAAAGATCTCTTCAAGGTCCCAAGCGAGGAATTGAGACTTCTCTTGAATGAACTTTAGCTAAAAACTTACAAATGGAGGCCTCGACCTGCCTTTAGCAGAGCAAAACACTAGTCTAATTGCATGATCATCACAACAAATTGCGTATTGAAAACTTTCAATGGAAATGTCTGTCGGATATAGGGGTTGTAGCCATCTTGAGACCCATCACTTGGTGTAGAGTACATCTTCCCATGGGTGACGGTATAGCGGCTGCTTTAATCTCTTCTGGTCAAAGGTGTGCCTGCAAATGCAAACAAGTATAAATGAATCAATCAAATGGTTATGGTATTATATTATTGCACTGTTGTAGGTCCAATTTAGTTCGGAGTGAAATAGTTTTCACCTAGGTAAAAACTAAAATAGTAAAAAGTAAGGGTTATTTTGAATTTATCCCTATTTATTTGTGTTTACTCATTCACTTCTTGGCCTTTGGCCTTGAAAATGATTTTTTTGCAACAATTTGTATCTTAGCATTACAAATATTAAAAAATAAAAATAAAAACTGTCGTAAAAAGTTACTCTCGGGGCCAAAAGTCAAAAAATTGAAGAGCTAGACTAGATTAGCAAAAATAAATGGAATCTCAAAATAACCCTTGTATTTTGTAAGTATTTTCATTTATTTGGAGACAAATTAAATTTATTAGTGCACGCACTATACTTGTCATTTTCTACGAAATACTTTACACCGTCTTAATTTTCACGTAGGTCATTAATATTCTACCATGAACCAAACAAGGACTTGAGAATAAAACTCACCCGATTAGACCAATGGAACGGGCCAGCACGAAAAGTCCATTAAGGTAACCAATCTCGACAATCTCGTCGATTTCTTGCTTGGAGAACATTCCACTCCCAGCGAGAAGATCCAAGAAGAGGGACCCGATAGCACCATCCACGTTAAGGACCAAGTTATTTGCCTTGGAAAGAGTGTAGGTTTCAACTTCAACTGCATATTCCATGTATTTCACAGAAGGGAAATGCGTGCGTGCAAACCGCTGTAGCAGCTCCACACGCTTATCTCTGTTGTCACCTCTCTTGATCCTAATTACACAAAACAACAAATATCAATCTTACATGGTACAAAGCATGTCGCTTTTTAAGTTGTAGCATAGGATGATACATAGGTTGAGGATGCAATAAGCTTATCTTTATGTTAATTTTGACCGAGATATGTCCAAATTCCGACAGTGCTAATGACCTCAACTCATGATTATTGTGGACAAGTAAAAGACGAGAACAGTAAGAGGTTAACATTGAGATGTAATTTGAAAATCAATATAAGTGATACATTTCACATAATGTGTGTAAGAAGCGTTGAAGGAGACGGCCAACGTTGTTTGATGATGAAATTGATGGCAGTGATGATAATTTACAGGATTAAGATGAAGATACAAATGAAAATCTGCTTCATTTTGTGGGGGTTATGACACAGATTTCTAACTATTTATGCTAATATCTGAATTGTTGATGCCTAAAAATTTAAGATTCATACGGTTGTAATAAAAAACAAAGTGCATCTTACGATACGATACGTTAGGATACACGATAAAAAATTTTAAAAAATATATAGGCTCCGATACAACCTCAATTTAGAGTTGAAGAAATTAAAAGCTTGGGTATTAGAGATCCAGCTTTATACCTGTGGCCAATTCCTGGAACACGAATGCCCTTCTTTTTCATAGATTCGACAAACTCATAGGGTGTAAGAGACTGCCAATACACAGAATGGTGGAAATATCTCAGAATCTGTAAATGGTAAAAATAAAGAAGAATATTTGCTGATTTAGCCAGATAATGCTCATGAGAACTCACCCTGTCATAAGCATCCTTGAAGTATCGAGCAGCATCATCAATAGCCCCACCAAATCGGGGACCAATTGTTAACAAACCTGTTTCAAGAAAACCATTTATTTTCACTGGTCTATTGACGACTTGACCTAAAAAATCAATTATTACTCAATTACAAAGGTCGTAAAATGCGAGTATCTTACCAGAAACAAGGCTAGACACAAGGTCTTTTCCTGCTCTTGCAGTTACTATTGTGTTGTGAGCACCGGAAACACAGGGACCATGATCCGCACACAACATGATGCAAATCTGATCAAGGTAAAACAAATTAATTAAAAAAATGCTAAAAAATATAATAGCTAAACGAAATATTTCATCATAAACCAATCAGGGGTGAAGAGGGATTTAAAACATCCAGTGTCATTAGAAACAGACCTCAATAAAATGTGTACAGTAACGGGGAAGGCTGCGTTTGAACCACAATAGGGAAATAACATCACCCACACCATATCCCTGCTCTACAATAGAAGACATGGGGACACCAGCGTAGCAAGGCTCTTCACCTGAAAATTGAGATAAAAGACAAAATCAGCTCAATTAAACGTCTGTTTCAGCCACCGTACCACAAATACCAATCTATTAGGATAGAAAGCCAATCAGTGCCTCTACTTTCAAGGGCACACCAACTTTTTTGATCTTCTAATTATGCCCTTTTATGCCTTAAATACATTTTATACATATACATATATATATATATTCAAACATTTAATGCAATTATCCATAACTTTGTAACAAATTATATAAACGACAAAACACAACTACCATGACATACAAATATTAAATTATAATTAAAATATATAAGAACAAGAAAGACATGCACATGCATTGCGTGTGTTACTGTATCAAGTCAAAATAGAAACAGGTCCAGTCCCTACCTCTATCATCGGAGATAGTGGAAATAATATGAGTTGGAGCTCGTACTTTCCCACTCTTAATTGCAGTGCTAAGATCCTCGGGGATTTGCGGAGGATGAACTTCCTTGATGGGAGTAATCTGTCCCGCCTCAATCTAAAGAGAAATCAAAGACTAGCTCAGTAAAACTATGACTGGATGAGGATTCTCGCATACGAGCAAAGCACACATCATATGGATCAAGAAATGCGAGAACTTACCAATTTGTCAAATGTTTCCTTAATTGAAGTTTCAAATGCTTCGTATGAAGTGGGGACAACAGCTCCAGCTTCACTTAGTGCTTGATTCTTCGCTTGAGCGGACTCCATCTCACCACCACTCTTTGCTCCCTGATTAGAGAACATCATGCAAAATCAGAGACATTGTCCATATGGTGGTAATAATGGACATTTAAGGTCCCATTTGGTTGGGGAGCTTTTCATTTTTTTTACCTAGGTGAAAAGTAAAATGTGAATATGTTTTTTACCATTTTAATTTTCACCTAGGTGAAAAACATATCACTCTGAACCAAACGCAGCCTAACACAAACCCAGCCCCACAACCAAGAAAAAAAAGGGAACAGAAGATGAAGGTAGTAGCTCACCGCATGACCAAATTGTACTTCTGACTTGAAGAGCCGTGCACAAGTTCCGCTGACCCATGCAACTACCGGTTTGCTAATTTTTCCTTGTTTGAGGGCTTCAACTAAAGAATACTCGTCTCGCCCACCAAGTTCTCCGAGTACAACAATCATTTTAATCTGAGAGAGACAAGAAAATCAGACTAAACAAAAATGGGAGACGTTCGGAGCGAACTATGACTTTCAAATTAAGTTCCGAATTAGTGGATGCTGCCGAAGTGAGTGGCGATGCCATACACAAAAAGGACTACTAGGTAGTGAAAAGGGAGTAGGAGATATGAACTATAATGTAAAATTTCCTAGTCATTTATTCTCTCTAAAGCCTAGGTCCAGAATAACAATGCAATGTGAGAAAATCCAAACGTTGGACTGAGCTCCCACATTAGAAAATTAAGTTTAGCTTTCTGTGACCTAGTTCGGTTCAAGTTTTTGTGGTTTCCGCCCATTTAGTAACTTAGATTCCTGGAAACCACAAAAACTTCAACCAATCGGGTTAAGGTTTAAGGTTGAGCCATTGTAAATTTACCTGGGGGATGTTGTTGAATCGCAGAACATGATCAGAAAGAGTAGAGCCAGGGAACACATCTCCTCCGATTGCAATTCCTACAGAGTAACAGACTTATCATCCAAACTATATCCCAACCGCATGGCCGTAACATATCTAGCAAACGAACACTAAACAAAATACTGGGTATGTATGGATACCTTCGTAAATTCCATCACTCACGCGGGCAATTGTATTGTATAATTCATTAGACATCCCTCCCTGTAGTTTAAGAAGAAAAACGTTATTTCCAGCAACCACAAAAAATGAATTTGCGATTGATAGTCTTACACGGCACTCCAGCCATGGACAATAGTTTCCGAAAGTGTATATAGAAGCTTGACCAATCTAGATAAAAGGAGTTGACTTTACCTCATATAAAATTAATTTAGACAGTAAAAGCTATGATACACATACACACAAATATATATATATATATATATATATATATATATATATATATATATATATATGACTGTGACTGTGTGTGTTACGAAAAACAAGACAAGGAAGCTCTAGTACGATAACATACAGATTTGGAGACAAAGCCAACAGATCCAGGCCTGTACAGCTTGCAGTGAATAATGTTGTCAATTGTTCCAGCAGTATCACCAATCTTAAAAGCTCCAGCTTGAATACCCCCAACAGTAGCCGGGCCTATAACAACCTGAAAACATCATATCATTAAACGAAGACCCAGTCACAGACATCATATAAACAAAATTACATAAGTAATGGTTGTATGATCATTTTCCTCAACCATTAAGTTCAGCATGTTCCAAAACAATTACATTCCAGATAAAACTTATGGACAAAAAAGTCGTGCAATAATTTACATCATTCCTTTTTTACCTTATTGTTTGCCCTTGCAAATCCAATCAATTCCTTGGTGTCTGACTCAGGAACTCCTTCAGCTATTATAGCCACAACTCTAATGGTTGGCTGTTTAAGAGCGGACTTGGATGACGCAGCAGCACTGCAAAAATATCAATAAATATTATAAATATGCAGTAGAATAATGTATTTCTGCAGCATGTTATAAAATAAATGCTAGCTGACCTTCTAAATGATGCAAAGTTTATGAAAACATCAGCAGTGGGATGTGCAGCACAAGCGGCTTCAATGCTGCAAAACAAAGCAAAGCCCAGGTAAAAGGTAAGAAAAAACTCAAATTCAAAAACTTGCAACCCAACATTTGGCCTGTTGTACCCATACAAGCCCCCCAAAGTTTTGGCGCTTTTTGTATTTCCTTCTGTTTACAATTTATGAAATGAAAACAATATTGAAACAATAAGTTTCTAGTAATTTCAGAATTTTTTTATTTTTCCTAATCTTTTTTGACATCCTCCTTTCTTGGTATTTTTTAGTATCTTCAGGAATAATTAAACAAGAAATCAAAAATATATTTTAATACTTAAAATTATTCAATTTGAGCAGGCGATTGTCCTTAAAACACACTGTCATACTACAATAGTTTTCTGGTACTTCAACTTGATATTTTTAGTCAGTTTTTCAGTATTTTCATTTTTTGACATTTTTTTGTTGGTATTTTCAGTTTTGTAAATCAAACCGACAAAATTCAAATTTTATCTGTGCGGTAATTTTGGTTTTTGACATGAGATACATAAAACGAAATCCATTTTTTAGACCTATTCAAGACGATTTGATGAAAAATATATATTAAATTGCACCTATTTAAACCCCACGAGACAAAGGGCACACAACTTGACTATACATGTAGGCGGTGAAAGAGGAAACTTTCACTACGGCATCCTTAGTCTATGTAATTATTGGTAGAAGATATATTTTGATAGAGACGTATTGGATTCTATGCCAACACTCTCAACATGGAATCTACGATATAGGGTAACAGTTGTGAACACGTCACTTCCCTCATGTCTACACGAATCTCACACGAAGTTCTAATGGTTTGTAACATGAAAAAAAACATTATACCCCCTCCATCCCAAATTAATAGTCGTTGCTTGAAAGTCAAACATTTTAAGAAAAAGTATTACTTTAAAAATTTCTCCTCCTAAAATGAGGAATACCTTTGAATGCAGGACATGCACTTGAATCATTGTTCTCTCACAGGTATTGCACTTAAATTATTGTTATCTCATGTTCAGAACGGGTAACTTTGTAATCTCACCTAGTTGTATATACTATGTTTAGAAACATGCCTATTAATTTGGGACGGAGTAAAAGGAAAAGCAGGACTATGAATCTGGGAAGGACTATTAATTTGGGATGGAGGGAGTATATTTACCACATAAGCATAAAATAAACTATCAATAATACTATTGTAAGGTCCTAAAGTAATCACTCAAAGCAAGGACCATGCTTTTTACCATTAGATACTTTTGATAGTGAGACTGGATGGTCTAATATGCATTTATGAGTGAAAAAACGTGGTTCTATTTTAAATTCACATGAAAATTACTGAATAATTATATACCACGATTAATTATTTGAGCACCGAAATAATTCCAAGTAGTTTGGACAGGACTTTATTGAGTCAAGTCAAGCATCAAAAGAGTTCCACTTATCTAATCAAGACCTTCTTGGGCAGTTCTTGTAAAATAAAATGTGATAAGAAATCAATTTATTTAGTAAAAAACTGACTGATTCACCGTCACAGTCAATTTTTCATGCGCTTTTATAATAAAAGTTTATAAAGAATTCGGTTGTAATAATAATTGACTGTTTCAACATAGCAAGTCAAGCTGGCAACCTCACGAAACTAAAGCAAATCTTCGTGTAAGAAGCATGATGAAGTACCCATATAAAATTCAAATTAAACTTTGAAAGTTGCATGGAAAACAGAAACACAAGGGAGAAAAAAAAATAGAACACACGTTGAATGGACTGGTATGGCAATTTCCTCCTGGCCAAAAAAGAGTTTCTGAAATCCTTCCGCACCAGGATTTATAATTCCAGCAACTGAAGGTGTCTCCCTCCCTGTAAATGCAATACCATACAAGGGTACACAAATGCTAATCAACAATTCAAAATAGAATAAAATTAAAATAAAACAAGTGACAATTTTTATATGCAGCAACTTATTTCAAGTGACCAACAGTACAGGAAGCTCTACGAACCGCATAGGAAGTCAAAATCAAGCATCCGTTGGATAGGTAGTTGCTTATAATTGTAGAACAATGCTTGTGTGGTTCGGGAAAAAAGTTGTCCTGTAGCCATGGTGTTGACTCAAAGACACCTGTGTGGAGAAGTATTAGCATTATATCACATAACTTGTGCAAATAATAGTGAAATATACATAAAAAAAAAAGGTCCATCAAATGGCATCAATCAACAAAAATATGTACGCAGCACCGTATATTGTTAGAATTTTCCAAATGTATGACGCGCTCAATTGGTGTGTTGCCACAAAATCAGACCATTAGAGTCGGATCTAAGAATTTTTCATAAGGTGGTCGAAGAATATAATATCCATTAAATGGATTTCATAAGGTGGTCGAACAAAATTATACCTTCAACAGTTTCGCAAGTGTTAGAGAATATATTAGAGTGATGTGTTCTCTCTTTCTATCTCCCGCACTCCATATGCTGCTGTCTTCCAAAGTAATTTTTTTATTATTATTATTTCATTTTGGACCCTGTTTAAGGGGTAAGGAGACATTGTATGATAAGGTAGACAAACTTCAAAAAATTCTATTACCCAATTTTTTCCCATATACTGCCCGTATAGACGACGAATCATTATACAAAACTAACACATTGAAATTTTTCATAAATAGAAAATGACTGCTTTATTTGATCCTCACGTAAGAATATGGTGTACAAGCTTATAAGAAATAAAGAAAGAAAGAAAAATGAACCATTCACCCCTTATTAAGTCACACAAATTAATAATACTCTAGACCCTCATAACAATTCACATTTCACACATAAAACCAGAATTAGGATTTACAATAACTGATACAATATAAATTGAAGCAGATCCAATTAATTAAACAAAACAAATTATCCATGCAAAGCAATCAAGAGGGCCACGTAGATCTGACTCTAAATGTAACGGAAAATATAATACCTTGAAATGTTTCACTAAACAACATGAAAACGAAAAATTGCATATATACCAAGAAAGATCCAATCTTTTGGAGAATTGGCAATAAATGATAAAAACCCAGATCTAATCTTGGGAAATTACGTAAGTAATATGTACCTTTATAAAAGAGAGAACCAAAATGGGGTGGGAAAATTGAAATGCTGTATAATATAGATAGGAGGGGGGTCGTGTTTATATAGTGAGTTAGATGGAGGAACTAAACAGGTACCGAGAAGGGAAGAGACAGAAAATAGATGATCACGTGGCTTATGGTAGTTAGCTCACCATTCAATATATGTTTTTTTATGTATGTTTTGCAGTTGAAAATTCATCAGCCCGGATAGATTGAGACGCTGGTAGGGGTTAGGTGGATCCGAAGGCTGGCTTGACTTGCAAAATTTGAATAGTGTAATTCACACGGGTTCATCAATTCAGTTTAACCCTTGATGTTTCTATTTCTTGACGTTTGAATCCCTAAATGACTTTTAATGACCTAAATAGTGTAATAAAAAAGTTTTATCAAGTATTTTTTACGACCCTTTTTACGACGTTAAAATCGTTTGCATTAAAATATTAAGATCATTTATTGATTGGGATATATTAGTTTCTAATAATAAGGGTTTGGAGTATATCATTTTGCATTATAGTTGTATGGGTGTTGATTTGGACACGTCTATTAAATGTCGTTTAACAGTTGTACCTCCATTGGCTAAATACCATATTTATCCCTTTGTTTATTCAAAAAATGCCTGCGCCCCTCATTCTCAATTCAATAAACAATATGGATTTGGGGGTCCCCATTTGACTCATCAGCACTGATCGTCTCCTCGAGCTTCAACAATTCTAATGTCATCTCATTCTCACTTTTCATAGCTAATGGCAAGATCGAAATCATCCTATCTCCTTTTTAATTAGTTATTTATCGATTTATCTAGGGTTTGTAGTTTGTCCTTTGTTTATATTTTGTGTATTGCTTTATCAAGAGTTTTCTAATTTTTCTGTTGATCAGAAATGCATGTCACTTTCGATAGCTACTGGTTTATTTTGTTTTAGTTCTTTAACATTTTTTCTAGAGTTTTGTAGCTTCTCTTTTGATTTTGATTTTACCCATGAATAAATTATAATTTTTTTATTGTTTATCTTTTCTTTATTAGGTGTTATAAATGTCTTAAATTATAATTCTAACACTGCATTTGTTGTCTTTATTAGGTGTGATAAATGGTTATGTGTGGGTATAGAAGTTTGGTAGTACACTTTGAGGGGAAGTGGAGTAAAAATAGGAAAAAATACGGTGGGAGTAAGAGGGTAGTACTTGAGGACATTAATGGAGATGAATTATGTTTTATGGACTGGTCAATGACATTGAAAAACACATTGGTTTGAAGGGTATGGATGTTAAATGGATTAAAAATGGAATCTTATTGAAAATGCAAAATATTAATTGCCTCTGTGGTTTTCACAAATTCCCTAAATTTAAATCAATTTTAGTTCATCCCTAAAATATGCAACTACGTGTCAAAACAAATCAAGTAAGCATGCAATACAAAATTCAGAAAAAAATTTCGAAGGGCAAAACCTTTATTTCTATAACTTTGACAAGTGTACAAGATCATTGACTCACATAGAACCTAATAATCGCCCACAAGTATAACGCACGGTGTCTTCGTCAAACCTTCAAAGCATCCGCTAGAAATCAACAATGGTTCACACGCAGTTATACCATAAGGACACGCAGTCTTCAGCAAAGAATCAACACACAGAAGATCATCAATGACACACAGTCATAAACTTCGTAGAGACTCACTCCACAATAGCACGCAGCTCTCGGTTCTAGAGATCTCCTCACAAAGGATGAACAATAGCAAAGTATGTACTTTGGGTTCCAAAACAACTCACATAAAGATTGGGATTTATTTGTGAATTGTAAATAAAAAAAAGGGATTAAAGACCCTAAAAGGAGAAAACCTAAATCTGTTATTTTCGCAGTTTTGTGCAGAATAAAAACATCAGGTCTCTCAATGAAAACAAAGTTGGAAGAGCCTATTTATAAAAGACTTAAGGCGGTGGGTCACTCAAACGAGATAGCATGTCATTTGAACGAGATCCAATGTCGTTCAAACGACAAGAAAACTTCGCGCGACGTGCCATGTCGTTCGAACGACCTATCAAACGATATTTCAGGCCATGAATGTAGATAATTTCGATACGAACGCGTGACCACCAGTTTCGTATTTTTCTGACTTTTTTTGAATTAGTTATATTTTTTCTAGGGAAAGGAGTCCGAGAACAAAATCTTTAGATAGGATGAATTCAAAAAAAAAATTAATAAAAACATTTAAAGCTTCGCTCCAACACTTACGAAATATTTTATGAAAAATAATTCCAATACTCTAAGTGCATTATTAAGGTACTTTAAAACGTAACCTTACCAAAGTTAACCTTACGGAGACTGTTTGTTAAAGAACCTTGATTATTTGGATCCGTCTTGATATGAATGTGATCTTGAACTTCTCCGACGGTGTAGCGGTATACGACATATAAATTGATAACGGACATTTATAAAATCATGTCCTTACACTTATGGACTATTCAATATGATGCTCAGGTAATTGAGATGTGTGATAACTTTATAGATGATTTTGGAGAATATCATCTTTATTTAGAAGACTCAAATGTGTCGTCTACATTCGCCCCCCCCCCCCCCCCCCCTTAATAAATTGCCAACAACTACCAAAGTTTAAATCACCAACATTTGTAAGAAAGTGTCCAAGACTCAATGTTGATGCCAGCTCAAAAGTGCTTTCACTAAATCATAGGCCCAAGAAAATAACCTCTAATATTTTAGGCCTAAGAAGATCATATAGAATCATAAACTTGCTCTCCAACAACTTTATAAACAATCCTAATGATCCATTAGCACTTAGTGATGAGGAGACAAAGTTTGAGTTTGAAGAAGATGCTGAAGGTGATTGGTCATTCAACATCTTACTACATAGTACATTATATATAGTGAAAGAACTAGTTCATGCTAAGGTGGAAGAACTATTTTATGCTAGAGTGGAAGAACCGGGTCATACTAGGGTGGAAGAACCAACTGATGATAGAGTGGATGAGCCTATTGATGATAGAGTTGGTGAGCCAGTTGATGATAGAGTTGATAGGCCAGTTGATGATAGAGTGGATCAACCAGTTGATGAGTGCGCGCTTTAGTAACTTCACACAATCTTAATGTTGAAGAATGTTATCGCTCTGAGTGACCACAAATGTCGAGGGACCATCTATGAACCAACTGTTGAGGGACCACCTACCACAAATGCTGAGGGACCAAGCACAATTCATATTTCTATGGGGGGGGGGGGGGGGGGGGTCAAATAAGTATGTGTTAATTATTCCATCTATGCCAATTCCAAGAACAAGACAAGGTGGCAAGAATAACAAAGGGAAAACGGACCATTTATGAACTAACCTCATCTACAGCAACACATTCTATACCAATAATTATTGATACAATAGCTAATGGTACTCAAGGTTGTACTCAGTAGGTTACATTAGGTTAACTGTGTGTTTTGTGAAAATAATTTCTTTTTTGGACAAGCTACACTACTTGGTTGAAGGCCAATTATGTTTCTTTTTGGGTATGAATGAATGAAGTTATGTTTGATGTCTTATATTAGTACTTATATATTATTCAACACATGCAAAGTGCATTCGATAGAATATTTCATCCAATCATTGCAAATTTTATTCATTCTTTGCATTTGATAAACACAGCACACATTATAATATTTCATACACTAAAATTCTTTTGAAACCCATCATAAAGATCATCTAAACTAACTTCTACCTTAACCCTCACATTCACTTTCCTACCTTTATCACATTTCCTAATAACATCTATTAACCACTCAAAATCCTCACATGTCAAGCATTTCAGATTTTTTTTCATAGCTTTTTTCTTGTCTTGAAGTCCAGAGTTTCCTTGTCCCACTGCATCCATTTGGGTATGATGTCTCTTTCCATGGATAATTTTTAACCCAATGATCATTTTTGCCATATTGAAAACACATTCCACTGGATGATGCCCCTCCTTTGATTTTTTGTATTGGTTATTTCTTCTTCTAATAGTTTAAATCCATTACATAATTCATGTTAAAACTTCAAAATTTATTGGCCATGTGTTGTCTTCAACAGTAGCATCAGGCCATTACATTCACCAACATTACACATATTGTAAACCCAGGGACAGTCAATTGCAATGTGGTCATATTGATCGCACATTTGATAAAGATTTTGTGCAAAAGCAAAAGGTTTATGATCAACAAATGATAACAATAATTTAAAAAAAAAACAAATTGGATAAAGAAAGACTTATTTCATACCATTTTGGACGATTCTTCATCTAGGCTGCCACCTATTTCAATTTCATATCAATAAAATTATTGGATGATATCTGCTGCTAAGCTGGTTGTGAAAAATGAAGTTGCCCGTGTTATATATAATGGAGTTGGTTGTGTACAAAATGGAGTTGAAAATTAGTAATAAATGAAGTTGAAAAAATGCCTCAAAGAGTTGTTGGTAATTATTCAAAGGCTGTTACATTTAAATAGCAGGTATAATTATGGTTTTTAACAAAAGGGTGTACAATTGTTATACATCATCTAACATAAATCATCCAAAAAACACCTATGCAACTATAATGCAAACTGGTGTATTCCAACCCAAATTATTTGGAACTAATATTAAATTACCCAAAATATTAATAGGGATCAAAATTCAATTACTATTTTAAATAAATGAACTTTGGTGAGTTATTCAAATCAAATTATTTAGTAAAGTTAGTCAAATAACTCTGAAGCTCAGAGCCCGCCCCACCATTAGGCAACCGAGGCTTATGCCTACTACCCATAAATGGGTGTGTGTGTGGGGGGGGGGGGGGGGGCACCTTTAATATATATATATATATATATATATATATATATATATATATATATACTTATTATTAGAAATAGAGGGGGAGAGAGAGAGACTCACGTTCACCGTGCAAACCTATATTTTAAAAATAGTAAAAAAAATATTTTTGGGGTTGATTTTTTTTTTTTTGTATATTTTGAACATTTCAGGGTACCCATAAAAAATCTACTATTTTAAAAACTTGGGTCAATATTCGAGAGTTTTTAAAATAGTTATAAAAACTCTCAAGCATTGACCCATTTTTCAAAAACAGTAAAAAAAATTATTTTGAGCTGATTTTTTATGGGTACCCTAAAATGTTTAAAATACACACAAAAAAAATCAACCCCAAAAGTATTTTTTTTACAAATTTTAAAAATAGGTCCTCACGTACGCACCTGAAGCATTGACCCATTTTTCAAAAACAGTAAAAAAAATTATTTTGAGCTGATTTTTTATGGGTACCCTAAAATGTTTAAAATACACAAAAAAAATCAACCCAAAAAATATTTTTTTTACAAATTTTAAAAATAGGTCCTCACGTACGCACCTGAGTATCTCTCTCTCTCTCTCTCTCTATATATATATATATATATATATATATATATAGTGTAGGGGATATTGTGGTACCCCACCTATTTTAACCACGGGTGATCAGTCCTTTATCAAGATAAACAAGAATCTCATTTGGTTCATTCTTATCATCACTTTCGAAAACTTTTTTAAATTACTAACCACCTATTTTAAATTAAACCAGTGCCAAACTTTATCTTTCATTATCATATAACCACATGTGAAAATTAAAATAATATAACTTAACCATCCACACAAATAATAGAAGTCGGAATCATCACAGGATAAATAGATAAATGATAATTACCAAATAAACCATCGGTTCTTAGACTAATATTCAAACTATAAGTCTACAGAAATAAAACTGAATCCAAAATACGTAGTCTAATAAATAAAACTGAAATAATGTATCAACTGAAGGGATGACATGCCAAAAGGAAATACTGAATTAAAATCCTAATCTAGGAATGAATAACTGAATCGTCTACACAAATCCTGCAAGCTTTCACAAGTGCTGCAGCTATGCATCCCTGTAACGAGTCATTAAGCTTGGCATCCCTTTGGATGAACACCTAGAATATTTTGAGAAATAGATTTGACATGGGTCAGAGCCCAAAACCTTTGAAAAATATTTAGCAAGTATATAAATTGCAGTTTAAAAGCAGTTATTAGATACACACGTTAGTTTCATGTACACTCCCTTTAGTTCCTCACCTATCACCTATTATCCATACCTAATGTCTCCTATTTTACCCACCTAATTATGCTATCCATCCTAACTAGACAAAAGTATTTAACTAACCGCAACATGTTTAGCTCCCGCGTATCACCCATACGATATGCTACCATAGAACCAATAATTAATATTAACCGAATATTAACATTTCACCTTAAATTAAGTTCCTCATACTTAAATTACTTTTATATGTACACTATCAATCTTTTCTACCATCACACATAAGTAGAACAATCACATTTGTATATATTTATCACACTATAATATATACAACTACAGGATCCCGCGGAATGGCCACCACGAAGCAGGCATACTCTGCGATCAAGTCAAGGACTATCGATTCAGAATGTCTCCTCAAACCATAAATCAAATAACATGCAATGGAGGTGAACATAGTTTTAAGCCTTTGGGTTACGCACATACCTAACGTACCCAAATGACACGTCGGTCCCACTAATACACTATACATAGTGAGTCTCCCTAAGTTCTATGTTCTGGAGCACACATTCAGACCTCATTGGAATCGCCAAGGTGGGATCTCCCTCTGCGCAGAACCTCCCATGATAGCAGGCAGCGTAGGTATGTTCACACACATAACAAAGCACATAATAGGGTTATACACAACCTATATATATATATCTTCATTATAGGTATATATATTACCTATAATATATCCCCTACGTAGTATTTATGTTTCTCGAATACTCAACGTACTCACGATTTACACATAGTATTATTTTCATACTTTTCGAGTATCACTCACTATCCAAAAGGTCCCAATTATCCCTTAAGTAAATTAAGTAGTTAACACATCACTATCCTACTGGTATTGATCTTAGGTTATCTTTTACTCTTCCTTTAACCCAATTTACAAATTCTCGATTCGCAACACAATCAGTTAACTATAGTCGGTCCTAATCCCAATATTACACTCATTAAGATTAAATCGGGCCTTAACTATATGTCTACTGATCTTCTCTAAGTCTTTATATAATTAATAAACCATCACCAAAGTTCCCCATAATTAGTTCCATGATGAAGTATAACACAAATAATCAAACTTAACAAAACTGGGAAGTCAAACCAATTAGATATATGATTCGAATTGATTCGCCACACCTCACAGTTCCCTCTTAGTTGCTATTATGAGTTTTCACCACTTATACTATCTCAAACCTCCATGAAACCTTTCTAAACTCCCATAAAACTTACCCAATCATCAAGTATATGCATGAGGGTTATTTCTAACTCAAATATATCATCAAATGTCTATGAAATCTACCTAAGAAGAGATTAAATTTTAAAATTCATAAAACCCTAGTTTATGGTGCTCTTCATTCATATTCATCAATATACCCAGATTTCTTTCAAGTTATCATCACATATTCTTAGATTTTGTATCATATACATATAGGGATTTATTCTACAAGAATTCCTACGCCGAATCATGAATTTCACTTATCCAAATCCCAAGAAATCATTTAAATCATGAAATTAAAGCCCTACACTACATGGGTATTATAACATGCTTAAAATAATAGAAGATAAACACTTTACTTGATAAAGAAGGTTTGATTTTAATTCTAAGATGATGAGGTTGATCTTTCCTTGCTCCAATCACAAATTCGACAACGTTGGTGATGCAAAAAGGTGTAGAATGTCCTAGGTTTTCTTCTCATCTTCCTCTCCCATGGTCCTCACTCTCTTAAGTGTTGTAACCCTAGTCTCTAAATCAAAAGGGATAATATAACACTCTAATTTTTGGAGTTCCTTCTACTGTAGGCTCTTAAATGATTGAAACACCCTTACGTGGTGCCAGTTTGGTCTAAAATCACCCCGGGACCCAATCAGTATACTATTCCCCTTATTTCGACCCATTCGGAATCAACTGTAATCTCAACATCACCATTCGAGTCACTCTGCATAAATTTCTAATCTCAACCTTGATATAGTCTACACGCGACTTCCGATTGAGATATAACACAGTCACGTCAATATCACTCGCTATGACGTATAATAATGATCCTAAGCCATTTACTACTCACTTAGTAACTTTATTCCATAAATATTAATCATTATCTATCGCGATTAATATTTTAAATATACGCATAATATTTAATTAAATTAAATTACGGCACACGTGTAATTTAAAATAACCAAATTGATTAAATTCTAAATACTCGATAATATGGGGTGTTACATACTTCCCTCCTTACAAAGGAATTTCGTCCTCAAAACTAGGACGTACCTGCGGTGAATAAATCTAGTTATTGCTCTCGCATGTCATCCTCCCTCTCCCACGTCGACTCATCCATATTTTGGTGCCCCCACTGAACTCTATCTAAGGGTACCACCTTAGACCGCAGTTTATGATCACTACGATCAAGTATCACCATCGGTCTCTCCTCGTACAAGATATATGGTTGCAAGTCTATCTCCTATAATGGAATATGCCTAAAAGCTTTCTCGCTCCTTCGGTACCTCTTCAACGATGACACGTGGAACACGTCATGAATCCGTTATAAGTGCTCTTGTAAGCCCAGCCTATATGCAATTGGTCCCACCCTCTCGATAATAAAAAAAGGCCCCACATATCTCGGTGCTAGCTTCCCTTTCTTACCGAACCTTATGACTCCCTTCATAAGAGACACTCGTACCAAAACCTGGTCACTAACCTCTAGCTCTATGTGCCTTCCCTCTGCATTGGCATAATTCTTCTGCCTGTCCTAAGCTATGCAGATGCACCCTCGAATCAACTCAATCTTGGTAATAGTGTCCCGAATCATCTCTGACCCTAATAGCTTGTTGTCCCCCACCTCTAAAAAATAAGCGGATGAAAGACAAGGCCGTCCATACAGTGCCTCAAATGGTGCTAAACCGAAGGTGAACTGGTAGGAGTTATTATATGCAAACTCCACCAATGGAAGGTACTGCTCCCATCCTCCCCCGAAGTCAAGTATGCACATCGTCAACATATCCTTTAACATCTAATTAACTTGCTCTGTCTGCCCATCTATCTGTGGGTGATACAATATACTCAAACGTAAATCCGTGCCCATAGCCTTCCGAAAACTCTGTTATAAGTGGGACACAAAAATCTTAATCCCGATCCGATACAATATTAATCAGAACTTCGTGCAGTTTCACTATCTCAGCAATAAACAACTGCACATACTGACTCATCTCAAAATCTGTATGAATCGATAGAAAATGGGCCACCTTAGTCTAACGATCCACTATCACCCAGATGGAGTCATGACCCTGCTGCTATATCGGTAACTCAATAATGAAATCAATGGAGATACTCTCCCACTTCCACACCAGAACCTCTAGTGGATGCAACATCCCTGTCAGTCTTTAGGGGTCTACTCTCACTAGCTGGCAGGTAGCACACTTCAAGATAAACTTCGTTATGGCCCACTTCATCCCTGACCACCAATACTGCCTATGCATATCCTGGTACATCTTATCCCTACTTGGATGTACCACAAACCTCGACCCGTGAGACTCTGAAATCACTGCATGTCTTAAATCCTTATACTTTGGAACCACGAGTCTCCCATTGAAGTGAAAGCCTCCCTTAGAACTAATCGAATAAGACTCACCCCATTAGCTAACAACTGGAGCACTTTGTCGTGGAAAAAAATGATCCCTTGCCTGTGCTCTTACCACCCTCATAACAATCTCGGGTGTGACAGCTAGTATGTACATACAAGCTCTAGAAACCTCGTCATCGTGTCGAAGCTCCCTCCACTTCGCCTTCCAAACCTCTGTTAGATCCCCAGCAGGTCGTCGTCTCAATGCATCTGCCACCACATTAGCCTTCCCAAGATGATTCTGAATATCAAACTGCTAACCCTTCACGAACTCCAACCATCTCCTATGCCTCATATTCAGATCATTCTGCGTGAAAAAATATTGAAGTGATTTATGGTCCATAAACAAGGTAAACTTCTCCCACAAAAGATAATGCCTCCAAATCCTCAACGAAAACACAACCGCTACTAAATCAAGGTCATGCATGGGGTAGTTCCTCTCATGGGGCTTAAGCTTGCGATATGAATAAGCTATAGCTCTCTCCTCCTGCTATAATTCACCCCCCAAGTCCCTACAAGGATGCATCTGTATAGACACGATACTCCACTCCTCCACTAGGTAATGCGAGTATAGGTGCCGAGGTTAATTTTTCCTTTAGCTAATCGAAAGTTAAGTGACAATGGTCATCCTATACAAACGATACTCCCTTGCAAGTCAGGTTCGTTAATGGGCCCGTAATTTTTGAGAAACCCTTAATGAAGTGATGATAGTACCTGGCCAACCCCCAAAAATTGGGAACCTTGATTGATGTCGTGTGCTGTTCCCCTATCCTCATCGTCGATACCTTACTCGAATCATCAACAATGCCCTTGTTTGACGTAATGTGGCCCAAAAATTGCACCTCACGTAGCTAAAATCCACATTTCTCGAATTTAGCGTACAACTAATGGTCCCGTAACGTCTCCAATCCCATACGCAGATGATCTGCGTGCTTATCCTCAGAACAAGAGTAAAGCATAATATCATCGACGAATACAATCATAAACTGATCAAGGAGCTCTCTAAAAACTCGGTTCATAAGATCCATGAACACTTCTGGCGCATTGGTGAGCCCAAACGACATCACCCTAAACTTGTACGATCCATACCGTGTCAGAAAAGAAGTCTTAGGAACGTCCTTATCTCTTACGCCCAACTGATGATATCCTGACCTCATATCTATCTTAGAGAAGTAAGTTACTCCTTTCATCTGGTCGAACAGGTCATCGATCAGAGGCAGCGGATATTTATTCCAAATCGTGACTTTGTTCAACTCCCTGTAATCAATACATAGACGAAACGATCCATCCCTCTTGTTAACGAACAACACCGGCGCAACCCATAATGATGTAATCCATCTTGTGAAACCCTACCTCAAGAGATACTGAATCTTCTCCCTTAACTCCCGCATTTCTAAAGGGGCCATATGATAAGGCACTCGGGCAATCGGTCTCGTACCTAACGTTAAGTCAATAACAAATTCAATTTCCCGACTGGATGGAAGTTCGTTTATCTCATAGAGCACATCCTCAAACTCCCTTACCACTGAAATTGATTCTAAAAATACAACCACCTCCTATGAGGTCTCATCCTCAATATAATACAAGTGTGTGCTCGACTCTGCCTCAGAAAGAGGCATCACCACTAGGAACATCTCCTGCCCTGGAATAGAGAACACAATGGTCCTACCAAAATGATCCATTATCGCCCGGTATCCATCTAACAATTCCATACCTAAAATGACGTCATAACCCTCCATATACAACACTAGAAGGTCGGTGGCTAAACATAGTCTCCCCACGTCAATATCCACTCCCCTACAGATCGAGTGTATAAGCGACCCACTACCCAAAGGTGACTCTACAAACATAATGAGACTACCAGCTATCATGTGCAAATCTGGTAGTTATAAATGAGTGTGACCCCCTATATCAAATAAAATCCTACCCTTAAGCCCCTGAATAGGAAACTTACCCTCTATTGTTGGTGGCGTCTATGGTAACTGCTGTAAGATAGCATCTTGAACACTATAGACACGTTTGTACTGTAAATGCCCCAGCTATGGTGAGGGTGGTGGTGCTGGTGCTACCAGAGGTAATTACCCCTTCTGGGCACCCTACTGCTGTGAGGCTCTATACTACTGTGGGCAGTCTGTCCTCTTATGGCCTGTCTATCCACAAGTAAAATAATAACCCAAAAAGTCTTTCTGCCTCTGGCCCTATCGAGGTTTCCCCTGATGCTGGCCTTGGTGGCCTCGGCCCTACTAGCTTCCTCTATTATTCCCTTGGCCCTAACGACCCTAAGGAACATGCTGCTGCTGCTGAGGACCTTACTGGTCCTGCCTAAATCCACTACCCTTAGGTCGATAACCTCTACATCTAAATCTTTTGGTCTAATGCCCCTGTTGGGAATCATGCCCATAGTGCCTATCCATCTACTGCTGTGGTGCTCCACTAGCACCATTCCCTACTGCCTTGCCCGACTAGGCTCATCCCCTCTCTTGCTTCCCTTCAGATAGAAGCGATGATCCTGATAATGAAGTAGTTCAACATTAACGGCCTCAGTATAACTCCTCAATGCGGAGTTGTTACCTGATCCTCTAGGCTAGTCTTTCCATAACCGTTAGTTTCTTCTTCTCTTCGTTATTCACCTCGTCGAGCACAAAATTAACTAGACGTGTGAACTCCTCCTTGTACTCAGCTACTAAACGGTCACCCAAAACCACCTCATTAAACTTCTTCCACATCTCTGTCTCCACGACTGACGGAATGTACTTGCTATCAAACCGCACCCAGAACTCAGTAATAGGCATAGTCTCCCTCACTTCGGCAGTGATAATAGACTCCCACTACTGTAAAGCTGCTCCCACAACCCTAGACGTGGCCAACATCTACTTCTGCAAGTCGCTACACTCAACTTTACGATAGTGGCGCTCAATATCTTTCTTCCATTGTCAATCCAAGATCACGTTAGAACTATCCTGAAACTTTGGTGGATGGCCCTTTTGAAATGCCTCCCTCACTCTCTGCCAATGTTATGGCCTCGAGTGGGCCTGGACAACTGGTGCCACAGGCTGCTGTGGTGGATGGTCCTGAGGAAAGTGGATTTCCATGTCAGTCATAGCAGTATTAACTTCTTGTGCCATAATAGCGGCCACCTCTAAGGTCTTCACTGTCCCTTACGTACGGTGGTTGTAGCTGTGGTGACTATGGCTCCTCCTGAACCTCTCCCTCATCGGCTCTCGTTACTGCCCTTACCGATCGTCCTCTCCTGGGGGGTATCTAAAATCAGGTCAAATTGTATGAGTTCAAAGTCAATATAAATAAAATAGCAAAAGAATGAAATCTCAAATACGTAAAAGTGAATGCAACAGTCCTACTAATAGGGCTCTATGTTAAAGGACGCTATGCTAAAATCGTAGTAAGTTGTACAAATCCTATGGACTCTAGAACCTGATACTTTGATACCATCTGTGACACCCCGCCTATTTTAACCACGGGTTATCAGTCCTTTATCAAAATAAATAGGAATCTCATTTGGTTCATTCTTACCATCACAGTCGAAAAACTTTTTAAATTACTAACTATCTATGTTAAATTAAGTTGGTGCCAAATTGTATCTTTCATTAGCATAAGACGACGTGCAGAAATTAAAGTAATGCAACTCAACCACCCACACAAATAATAGAAGTCTGAATCATCACACGATAAATAGATAAATGGTAAATATCGAATAAACCATTGGTTCCAAGACTAAAATTCAAACCGTAAGTCTACGGAAATATAACTAAATCCAAATACATAGTCTGATAAATAAAACTGAAATAATGTATCAACTGAAGGGGAAACATGACAAAAGGAAATACTGAATCAAAATCCTAATCAAGGAATTAATAACTGAAGCGTCTACACAAATCTTGCAAGCCTCCATAAGTGTTGTAGCTACGCATCCCTGGAATGAATCACCAAGCTTGGCGTCCCTATGGATGGACACCTAAAATGTTTTGAAAAATAGATTTGACACGGGTCAGAGACCAAAACCTTTGAAAAACATTTAACAAGTATTTAAATTGCAGTTTTAAAAACAGTTATTAGATACACACGTTAGTTTCACGTACACTCCCTTGAGTTCCTCACCTCTCAACTATTGTGCACACCAAATGTCCCCTATTTTACCCACCTAGTTATGCTACCCAGTCTAACTAGACATAAGTATTTAACTAACCACAACAGGTTTATCTCCTTGATGCGACGCAAATATTGCATTTTTTCACCCGTTAACATACGCGTTATTAGCCCCCTCGGGTATCTTAATCCCTATATTTATGCTCGTTAACCAGATAACCTCGTATATCTATGTTAATATGTTTTGCAGGGGTTAATTGAGCTTTTGTAGGTGTTTGGATGCTTAGTATGAAGTTCGGTTGCATTCCGGCGAAGTTCCGTACACTATTGCACGTTCGGGGGCATTTTAGTCTTTTCACAGCATGGGTACCTGGCCCGACATCTCACGGAAGTTGTATCCCTCCTCGCTAGCTTCGCGTGGCTGTGAACGGTGCACGATTCCGTTGCATAACGAAGAAGTTACGGCGTTTCTTGCGGAGGAAATACAAGAAAGCAAAAGAGGAGAAGAGAAGAAGAGAAGAAGCAGGGGCTGCTGCTGCTGCATTCTGCCCTGCTTGATCGATCGATCGATGTTTCTGGTCGATCGATTGACCTTTCAGGATTGTCAAAATTTTCCCTTGATCGATCGATCGACCAAAGGGGTCGATCGATCGATCCCCTGTTTTTCTGCAGATATTTTCTTTTCTTTTCTTTCTTCTTTTCTTTTATTCTAACTTACTATATAAGCCAATTTTTGGTTTTGTAATAAGAGACCAGCCCTTATACGTTTTTAGCTTAGTTTAGTTAGGGTCGGAGGGTTTTTTCTTGGTTCTTCTTCAATTCATCTTGGTTTGACATCCATTTGGGTTGTAATTGGTACTATTTATTTTCCCTCTCCTTTAATCTAGTTGTATTTCATTCTTTCCTTGCTTTCTAGATAATTTACAAGCTTTCTAATTATGTTTTCTTGCTTTATTTCTTGCTTTTCTTAGTTAATTTAGTTTAAATTAGTTTAATTCATTATGCGTCCCTAGATAAATAGGGTCGGGATTTCATTTCTGCCATTTTCGGGTTCGGACCTCGAAATTTAGGGTTTCGTGTAAAATTGCATTTAATTGAAACCGCGCGTATTAAAGTCGGATTATTATGCATTTAACTTTCTTTGTCATGCAACGTTAGTGTTTATAGCGATTATACGAATTTAATCTGCGTGTGACCATTTTTCAGTTAAATGTTTTATCTCGCAACTTTGGGTTAAATTCCTTCTTGCGTGATGTTTATGCTTAATTGTAAATGCTCGATTAAATTGCTTTCGAGACTTAACTCTAATTAGTAGTTGTTTCGATCCGTTTGGTAGAATGCGATCCCGATCCTCGCTTTACTTTATTTAGCGTTAACTTATTCTTTTCTTTATTCACGATAACCACCCTTTCACCTTTTCTTATTTCTTTTACACCCTTTTATTCCTGAAGTAACTAAAATAATTAACATCTAAAATTTAATCACTCCCTGTGGATTTACGATACCCGACTTACTGCTGTACTTGCTTGTCAAGTGTAGCTGTAGTTTAGGTTTTATCTTTTGTATGTCGAGCGGGAGCCGAAATCAACGATAGTGTCCCTACACGAACACTCGGTTTCCCTCGCATCAAAAATGACGTCGTTGCCGGGGAGTGTGTTTTAGATAGTAATTGTTTTATTATTTCGTAGTATTTTTCCTTTTGTATTTGTATTCTTTGTTTTAACCTTTTTTGCAGGATAGCATACTTGAGCGCTAAGAAACTTTGATTCGCGGTTGCTCACTTTCTTTCTCGGATTCTCCATCTGCAAACAACGAGGTAATCATGTCCTACTATTATAGTTATTACGGTTATTCTAATGATTCATACTTTGGGGATAGTTTTCAAGTTTTCCATTTTCAAAATTTTCTTGAAAATGAAAGACTTGAAAACATTTATCGGAATGAAAATCGTTATTGGGAGCTTGAGTTGGATTCATTATTCGAATCCAATGACGATTCTTATTTCATTACTTTCAAAGACGAGTTTCAACCAAATGAGGAGTCCGAGGCTCTTGAGACGAGGAAGCCTACTTTGGAAGAAACTTTGCTTCTTTACTCCCAAGGTTTGGAAAGCTTAAATGATGCTGGAATGAGACTTGGGCCACTTTGCGATGAGATGAATTCTTATGCACAAAACAACGAGGAGGTGGAAACTTGTGTTTCACCTAAATTTTTTGAAGAATTTCTCATCGAGTGTGCATCTTTCTCCCTTGAAATTCAATCTCCTTCCGACGATGAGTCGATTGAGATTGAATTTCTTTCATCACCATATTCATTTTCCGTGATCGAACCATTAGAATTACCGGTTGATTCCTATGAGTCGGTAGAAACTTTTAAAACTTCTACACTTTTTGCCTATGAGGACTCCTTACCGAATTTGTTTTCGATGGATGTTATCCCCACGTGTGCACCATCTCCCATTCCATTTGAAAAATCTTTGGGAGATGAGTTAACTTTTCTTGGACCTCAAGTGTACCTTTCCCCCTTATTATCCAAATCCCCCATCGTCCCCCAAAAATTTCAAATTGGCGATGGTTCACTTTTCTCACCGCCCACTTTCCTTCCATTGTTCAAACGGAATTCTTATTTTCCGGGAGGCATGTTCCTTTTGGAGGGTCCACCGTTGATCTTTCAAAGTCAAATCCCTTTTTGGGTGGACCCTCAACTATTTAGACTTCTAGTGTATAGTTAGTGTGAAGCTTAAATAGTAGGTTGTAAATAGTTAGCTTTTTAATTTTATTTCTTTCCTATTTTTCTTTCCTTTTAATTTAGTCTAGTGTAATTAGTTATCTTTTTGTTATTTGTTTTTGCTGTGCTTGGTACTAACTTGTTTTGTAGATTCCTTTGGACTCGCGCTTATGGAGATCGCTCCAATTTTGGGTAATATCGTTCTTTTTCTCTCTTTGTGTTGTGTTCTTAATGCGCATTGAGGACAATGCAACATTTAAGTTGGGGGGTGTAGGATATTCTATCCATTTCATGTGTAGTCCATGGATTTGCTCACATTTAGTTACTAAGTATGCCTTTTTGTGAAAAATTTGAAAAATTTCAAAAATATTTTCTTTCTTTTTTCTCCTTTGTTGGGCATTTTGCCTTGTTTCCAGTGATAAATTTCAATAATTGCCCGATCCAGTAGACAACTCAATGATGCATGTTCTCGATTTTAGAAGTTATTGTACTTTAGTCCTCAAATCATTGATATTGTGAATAACTTCATGAATTAAACTTTATCCCATGAGCATATGCACTTTCCTTGTTATATTGATTTGGTTTAAGATTTTTATAACTCGGTAATCTTTTGTTGCATTGTATATACTTACACCGAGTAAGCTTTGTACCTTTCGTCGTTTGTGAGTGTTATACACTATTCTTTTCTCATTGAAAACGTTGAATTCGTTGGTAATCTCTCTATTCTTTCATTTGATCGTTCATTAATTGAGTTCATACTTGAAATGTGTTACTTGATCATGATTTTCATATATTGTTTTGACTCGAGAATTGCGTAAACTTTGTGAAATGATCATAGGCCCTTCTTTGATATATCACCCATATTAGCCTTGACCTCACCCTTATATGTTTCCCTAGTCAACCCCTTTGAGCCTAAATATAGCCTTTCGTTTCATTACCCAAAATCCCATAACCAACTCCAAATTGGAGTTTTAAGCCATATATACACCTTACATACCTTTGTTTGGAATGTTACTTGGGATTGAATGTTGTTGTTGTATTGCGGTTGCAATTTTAGGCATATGAGAGTTTGATAAGTGAAGAAAAGAAAGTGTAGTAAAAAAAAAGAGAAAGCAAAAAGCAAAAGAAAACAAAAGAAAACATGAGAAAAAGAAGAAAAGAAAAAGAAAGAGAAAGTTGTAAATATTGTTTGTAGTGTTTCAATAAGCTTTGATTACTCTCTTGATTGTTATATCTATGCTCGTTTGGACATCTTTGTCCAACTTTTGATATTGCCCACTTTTTACATTATTCCGAGTTTCATCCCCAAACACTTTGAATCCGTATATACATCCCTTTCATTTCGTACCTTAACCTATCCTACATTACAACCCTATTACAAGTCCTATGTGATCTTAAGTAGATGTAATTCAAATGTTTAAATAGTTTTGATAATCTGTGAAAACGCATTTCGCCTCTTTTAGTGTGCGGTATCCTTTCATTGAGATTACAGTTTTTCAGTTTATATATAGCGTTCTTCTTTTGTGACATGTGTGCGGCCTAGTTTCCATTTACATTTACTCTTTATGCCCGCATGTCCCGTGTATTACCTCCTTTTTCATAGTGAATTCATTTGTTGAGCGTCGAGGATTGAATTTATGCATGCTTTGATATTTAGTATCCGAATTATTTAAGTTTTTCTCCAAATCATACTTTGCATATGCTCACTCCCCTACCACATGTTAGAGTTTCAATTCATTGAGGTGCATTCGATAATGTTAATAACTACGGACTTCTCATGCGAATTCGTTTGCTATGCTAATAACATGTTGAAATCTTATTCGCACTGATGAGTTTGTCTTACTTGATTGGGCATATTTTGAGGAAACTTTATGATGTTTGTGGGTTCCATCACTGAAAACCCTCACGAGACGACACTCGTCCACTAGGGTAACTTAGGGGTTTAACGGCTTATTGCATATGCTAAATGCAATCGAATCGCCCGCGAAAGTGGCTTTATCTTTTTTAATGCTTTTATACCATATTTTTGTTCTTCTCCTGCTTTTGGTTTGCTTGTAGTTCTTGTTGTTTCCTATTTCATTGCTAGGGACTAGCAATGTGTAAGTTAGGGGGTGTGATGCGACGCAAATATTGCATTTTTTCACCCGTTAACATACGCGTTATTAGCCCCCTCGGGTATCTTAATCCCTATATTTATGCTCGTTAACCAGATAACCTCGGATTTCTATGTTAACATGTTTTGCAGGGGTTAATTGAGCTTTTGTAGGTGTTTGGATGCTTAGTATGAAGTTCGGTTGCATTCCGGCGAAGTTCCGTACACTATTGCATGTTCGGGGGCATTTTAGTCTTTTCACAGCTTGGGTACCTAGCCCGATATCTCACGAAAGTTGTAGCCCTACTCACTAGCTTCGCGTGGCCGTGAACGGTGCGCGATTCCGATGCATAACGAAGAAGTTACGGCATTTCTTGCGGAGGAAATACAAGAAAGCAAAAGAGGAGAAGAGAAGAAGAAGAGAAGAAGCAGGGGCTGCTGCTGACGCATTCTGCCCTGCTTGATCGATCGATCGACGTTTCTAGTCGATCGATCGACCTTTCAGGATTTTCGAAATTTTCCCTTGATCGATCGATCGACCAAAGGGATCGATCGATCGATCCCCTGTTTTTCTGCAGATATTTTCTTTTCTTTTCTTTCTTCTTTTCTTTTATTCTAACTTACTATATAAGCCAATTTTTGGTTTTGTAATAAGAGACCAGCCCTTATACGTTTTTAGCTTAGTTTAGTTAGGGTTGGAGGGTTTTTGCTTGGTTCTTCTTCAATTCATCTTGGTTTGACATCCATTTGGGTTGTAATTGGTACTATTCATCTTCCCTCTCCTTTAATCTAGTTGTATTTCATTCTTTCCTTGCTTTCTAGATAATTTACAAGCTTTCTAATTAGGTTTTCTTGATTTATTTCTTGCTTTTCTTAGTTAATTTAGTTTAAATTAGTTTAATTCATTATGCGTCCCTAGATAAATAGGGTCGGGATTTCATTTCCGCCATTTTCGGGTTCGGACCTCGAAATTTAGGGTTTCGTGTAAAATTGCATTTAATTGAAACCGCGCGTATTAAAGTCGGATTATTATGCGTTTAACTTTCTTTGTCATGCAACGTTAGTGTTTATAGCGATTATACGAATTTAATCCGCGTGTGACCATTTTTCAGTTAAATGTTTTATCTCGCAACTTTGGGTTAAATTCCTTCTTGCGTGATGTTTATGCTTAATTGTAAATGCTCGATTAAATTGCTTTCGAGCCTTAACTCTAATTAGTAGTTGTTTCGATCCGTTTGGTAGAATGCGATCCCGATCCTCGCTTTACTTTATTTAGCGTTAACTTATTCTTTTCTTTATTCACGATAACAACCCTTTCACCTTTTCTTATTTCTTTTACACCCTTTTATTCCTGAAGTAACTAAAACAATTAACATCTAAAATTTAATCACTCCCTATGGATTTACGATACCCGACTTACTGCTGTACTTGCTTGTCAAGTGTAGCTGTAGTTTAGGTTTTATCTTTTGTATGTCAAGCGGGAGCCAAAATCAACGATAGTGTCCCTACACGAACACTCGGTTTCCCTCGCATCACTCCTCCATATCCCCCATACGATAAGCTATCATACAACTAATAATTAATATTAACCGAATATTAACATTGCACCATTAGTTAAGTTTCCATACTTAAATTACTTTTTGATATACATTATCTATCTTTTTTACCATCACACATAAGTAGAATAATAACACTTGTATATATTTATCACACTATAATATATATAACTACAGCATCCCCCAGAATGGCCACCGCGATGCAGGCATACTCTGCTATCAAGTTCATGCACCTCTTGTACCGAATCATGGACTATGGGTTTAGAATGTCTCCTCGAACCATAAATCGAATAACACACAATGAAGGCAAACATAGGTTTAAGCCTTTGGGCTACGCACATACCTAACGTACCCATATGACACGCCTGTCCCACTAATTCACTTCACATATTGAGCCACCCTAAGTTCTATGTTCTGAGGCACACATCCAGACCTTGCTGGAATCGCCAAGGTGGGATCACCCTTTGTGCAGAACCTCCCGTGATAGCAGGTGATCAAGGGTGAAAAGTGGCGCGTGTCAAAATGTCGATCGTTGTTTTCTGTTCACCGCCTTAATATAAAAACCTAAACTATTTACTACACTCTTTTAAGGGAGTATAGCGGCCAAGTCCGGGTATCGAAAATCTACAGAGACGAGTTGCTAGAATATTATTTGGTTTAATACTTCTAAAATAAAAGTGTAAAAGATAATTATACACAAAAAGGAAAATATGCAAAAAAGGAAAGATTAATGTAGGCGAGTGTATTTAAATTAGATTAACAAAGAGGATAAAACTATAGGTTGCGTCGAATATCCCTCACCCGAGTTAATTAGTATAAAATGGTTACATGGGTCGACGAGTTATTAAGACTACGTCTCGTTTTGACAGTTGATTAAATCAAGAGTTATCACATCCTTAAATTCGCATAAAAGTTTAATAAGATTTTGGCGTCAACAAATACCCCGAAAATTATGCACGTAAGGTCGTAAGCACGGAGCATACATGATATACCCCGTCAAATCTCCTAGGTATAATAACTAGGACAATGCACTCGAAATAAACCCATAAAACTCCATCACCAAAGCAAAGCAACATGTCAACCCTAGGTGAGTTCAATCCGACACAACCTAGACTAATTTAGCTAGAAAGCATCGTAAATAACATGTATTGAAAGAAAGCAAGTAAATCTAATTATGAAAGAAATAAAGAGATGAAATACAAGTTAATCTAGGCAAGAGAAATTAATGGCAATAATGGAAACAAAGATAGAACAAGAAATAAATTAAGGAAGAAGATGAATAGTACAAGAAAAGCTTACAAAGAAATGGAATATGGAGAGTAGGGAAAAGCTCTCTCTACAAACCCTAAAATCTAAAAGAAAAATGTAGATATTTGAAAATAGAAACAAAAATTGGTTTATATAGTAAGTTACAAAAGAAATAAGGGAAAAAGAAAAGAAAAGAAGAAAGTGGCAAAATATCTGGTGACCGCGGTCGACCGGACGCAGAGGCGCGATCGACCGTGCCTTTGGGTTAAGCCAAACTGTCTCCAACCCATGGCAAAAATGGAAAATGCGGTCGACCGGCATCAGAAGCACGGTCGATCGGTACTCTGTTTTCTAGCCTTGTTTGATCCAACATGAGGGGAAAAATTCCATTACGAAAATGGCCCTAACTTCTTCGTTCGAACTCCAAATGACACACCGTTTATGGCCACGCGATGCTAACTCAACGAACTACGCATTCGTGGAATTACCATGAGCTAAAAATGAAATTTGAATTGACTAAAATGACCTTGAAGTAGTGTCTAATGACATAATTTCTCCGAAATACAACAAATCATCACTTTTAGTGTTCCAGTACTTACAAAAGCATAATTAACCCCTGCAATGCATGTATATATCCAAATACGAGGTTGTCTAATTAATGAGCATAAATATAGGCATTAAGGACAGTAAAAGTGCTAGAATGCATAAAGATATAGGGCAGAAATATGCAATGTTTGTGTCATATCACTCACCCTAACTTGGACATTGCTAGTCCCTAGTGATGAAACAAACAAAACCAGTCCACAGAAGGCAGTACAAGACGTATATGTGCATCGAAATATAAATTCCACTTTCGTAGGGAGCACGATTGCATTTAGCATATGTAATAAGCCGTTAAACTCCTAGGTTACCCTAGTGGACGAGTTTCGTCTCGTGAGGGTTTTCAGGGATGAAACCCACAAACATCATATGGTTTCCTCAAAATATGCCCAAACCAACATGCGATAAGACCAAAAATAGCAAAAAAGATTTCATACATGTAATTAGCAAAGTGAACTAATTCACATAACAGTCCGTATTATTAACATTATAGAATGCACCTCATAGAATTGAAACCTTAAAATGTGTGAGGGGAGCGAGCATATGCAAAGTGTGATTTGGCAAAAACTTAAATAAATCGGATACTAAATAAAGCAAGCATATATTATATTCTGACGGGCATCACACTTATCAAGTGAATTCAATCGAAATAGGTAGGTAACACGCGGAACATACGGGCATAAAGAGTAAATAAAAATAGAAACTAGGTCGCACACATGTCACATATGAAGAGCGCTATATAGGAAATTAAAAACTGTAATCTCAATGAAAGATACCACTCGTTCAAAGAGGCGAAATGTATCTTCACAGATTATCAAAACTATTATGACTTTTAAATTAAATTCACCTTAAGATCATATAGGACTTGTGTGGCCATCCCCGATCCTCGCCCGCGGGCGGGCACGCGGAGGAAAGGATCCTCGGGTCCTGCACATCCCTCTCAGGAAGCGCTTCGATCGGCGTCGTTTGAGATGAGGTGTAAAAATGTATAGAGATTCAGAGTCGCTAGTCTATTTTACTCAAAATAGACAAAAGAAAAAGGGGAAGCCATCCCGAAGGATGGCATCCATAGACATACTGGTGCATGCGAAACCAAAATGATTCGAGAAGGGTTCAGAGGCTTAGTTACGAAATGGGAAGGTGTTAGGCACCCATTCCGCCCTTTCGGTCTCTCATGGATATTTGCTATTTTCCTTTATTTTTCTCCGTGATATGTGTGCATATGTATATATATAGTGGATATAGCAATCCTCGACTTGTATCATGGAAGAGATAAAGCGAGTCATCCGTAGGAAGGTATAAAAATAATATTTGAAAAATAAGATTTATGCGATTACCCCTACGTTGATCGTTATAATGGAACGATAACGCATATGGAGTAATACGTCACTAAGACCAAGTATATAGAATATAAGAAGATTAGATTTAGAGAAGATAGAAATGAGAGAAAAGTGAGAAAAAGGACTCGAGTCTCGGGTTTTACCCCAAGACGCCTACGTAGCCTATAAAGGCATCAAAGTCCATGTAGTTCGTATACAAAATGAGGGGTGGGGTTTACCCCATAAATCAAAATAAGGGATCTCTTATTTGTGAGTGCGTGTGTTGTAGAAAAGTGTTTTAGTTGTGAGAAAAGTGTGAGAATCCCTATTTGGAATTTATGAGCAAACCCACTTTTTCTTGTTTTTTGTGTTTTATTTATAAAATAAGAGTTGTGCAATAATAATAAATAAAGAGTATATTAGTATGTGTGAGATGAGATAATGAAAGTTCTAAGTAATAACACAAGTTATTGAGAATTTAAGAGAAAGTTGAGAAAATTGAGAAAGATGGACCTTCTTGGAGACCTTGAGCTTGATCTTGAATGTTGGAGAGCAGCCCTTGCACTTAGATGATGATGGAGAGTGGATAATTCACCAAGTGTGATGAAAAGGATGATGAAAAGTGGAAGTAAAAAAGAGATTTGGATGTTGAAATCACGTTGCCTTTGAGAGAGGTTTCTGGGATTCGCTGAGAGTGATTTTTATCAGATCTGGATTCCCCTTGCAAATGAGGTGAAGGACTCCTTTTATAGGCCCAGGTCACTGCCGATCGGCATAGACCTGGTCCTGCCTATCGGCACCTGGGTCTAGAACCTGCCATTTGGCAGTGTGTTTCAGACCTTTTCAGAAAATTAGTTGCTGGGGACACGCCGTTGGTCAGAATCGTGCACGGGGTAGACCATTGGAAAGGTGATTCAGAGACCTTTGGAAGTCTTTTGGACCTCTCTCGGGTTCGGGAGTTGACTTTGGTTCAAATATATTTCAGAAGCGTTTGTCGGTCCATTAGACGGGGAATCATCGAACGCAAACGGATCGTTCGTCCGCATGCTAAGTCTGAATCGCGCACGGGGAGGACCGTTGGAAAGTTTAGGAGATGTACTTAGACATTCCAAAGAGTTTAACCCGGTGTGGAGAGTTGACTTTGGTCAACTGGGCCCTGGAAGCATTTAGTGACCTCTTGGAGTTGAACGGATCGTTCGTCCACATGGTAAGTCAGATTCGTACACGGAGAGGACCATTGGAAAGGGGTTTCAGTGCCCTTAGAAGATTCATTTAGTCTTGGTCGAGCTGAAGAGTTGACTTAGGTCAAACAGAGCCCGGGAGCGCCCGGTGGCCTCTAGATCAAGTTTCGGACGCAAACGGATTGTTCGTCCGCATGGTAAGTCAGAATCGCGCACGGGACGGACCGTTGGAAAGGTAATTCAGTGCCCTTTAAAGATTCATTCAGACTCGGTCGAGATGAAGAGTTTGACTTTTTGGCCAACGAAGTCGGGGAGTGCCCGATGGCTTCTAGGTCTGTACTCGGGGTATGACCTAGGTTTGTAGTGATGAAGGGAGGTACTAGGGACCTAAGGAGAGTTAGGGGTAACAAAATGGGGTGTCTACAAAGCCACTCAATGGCTGAGTTTAGAACAAATGAGATCCGTCGAATAGACACCACGTGATGCTTTTGAGTGAGTATGACCGATTCAGAGGGTCGAAGTCGATTCTGAGGACCTGAGGGGTGTGCTGGGGATGGGCAATTTGGTCAAAGCCAAATATGCGGGCTTAAGCAATAAGGGTGACCGATTCTGTGGGTCAAAGCCAATTTTACGGGCTTAGGGTGAAGATCTAATAATCGAGGTCAATTCTGACATAAGAGTGGTGACGATCGAGGACCGAGATTAATTCTAACCCAACTCAGGTGACGATCTAAGATCGAGGTCAATTCTGACCTAAGAGTGGTGATTATCGAGGATCGGGGTCAATTCTGACCCAACTCAAGTGACGATCTAAGACCGAGGTCAATTCTGACCTAAGAGTGGTGACGACCGAGGATCGGGGTCAATTTTGACCCAACTCAGGTGACGATCCAAGACTGAGGTCAATTCTGACCTAAAAGTGGTGACGAACGAGGACCGGGGTCAATTCTGACCCAACTCAAGTGACGATCCAAGACCGAGGTCAATTCTGACCTAAGAGTGGCGACGACCGAGGAACGGGGTCAATTTTGACCCAACTCAGGTGACGATCCAAGACCGAGGTCAATTCTGACCTAAGAGTGGTGACGACCGAGGATCGGGTTCGATTCTGATCCAACTCAGGTGATGATCTAAGATCGAGGTCAATTCTGACCTAAGAGTGGATAAAGATTGGATTTCGATTCTTCTGGAGAAAGTGCTTTGTGATTTTGATTTGAGCTGGGGAGCTGATAGCTGGGGAAGCTTTTGTTTCTTTAGGAGATCTCGCAGGGGGAAGAACCAATTTTGGTGCTGAAAGAACTCCGTTGGGGAAGTGATCGGATGATCCTTAGAGATCCTCCGGGGCTTTTTCGGGAGGAGATTCACTTGGTTTTTGAGGATTTCACTGGGAAAGAGGGGTTCCGCTTGAGGGAATGTGAGGTTTTCCTGGTGAAAATGTTTTGAATCCTTCCTGGGATTTTTAGGAATTTTTCGAGGATTTTTCGGGGCTTTCTGGTATTTTTTGGGAATTTCTATACTAAATTTAAGGGGGGTGCCGGTCGGCATGGTATGAGAGGTTCCATTTGGCAGTGGCACAGACTTTTGGACTGCCTCAGGAAGGTAAGGAGTCAGTGTCGATCGGTATGGTTAGGGTCAGTGCCGATCGGCATGGCGCTTAGCATCCTATATAAAGGGGCGAATCCCTTTATTTTTTCATAGCTTCTTTGCTTTCTCTCTTTCTGTGATTTCTCTGTAAATCGTTCTAGCATTCCGATCTTCAAGAAATGGTTGCTTTTATGAGCTCTACAGTCCACAGGGAGTGGTTGACCGTTGATGACTGGGCAAATATGGAGTGGAGGGCCAGGGCGCCTCTTGCTTTGGGGAGTGAGAACTCCTTTGATACGTTTGGCCTGTTGCGGATGAGCGGACTTTCCTGCGGGAGTCATCGCGTCATCGCTCTTCGAGAGTAATTCCTGGTGGTTATGTAAGTAACATGTCCTTTGGCATTCCTTTCTTTTTGGTGATTTTTTTCTTTTTTTCTTAACTTTTGATGAGATTTTTCCTTTTTGCCAGTTTGATATTTCTTTGAAGAACATATACGCCCGCGGGACAATAGGGCTCAGGGATGCTGGGAGCATCTCCCACCTGTGGTGCGTTGGGTGGTATCATCAGTGAGTTTTGGGAGGTTGGCATCTGTGCTGGATGAGACGCCTCGTTTGACAGCAGTCCTGTGCACTTTGGGAGAGAGGTGGTAGGATACTACCCACACCTTCCATTTCGGTTTCGGAGAGATGACTATAACTCCCATAGATGTTCAGCAGCTGTTGGGGCTGGATTGTGATGGAGAGCAGATAGAGGTGGATCACTCTTTGCGGGTGAGACCGGAGGCAGTGCGTACGGCACTTGGTGATGTAGGGAGGATAGTTTCTGAGGATTCTATCTAGCTGTCCCTGCTGAAGGATGTCCTATTGGGCAGGGTGATTGATGTGGAGAACGGGCTGTAAGTGAGGCAGATGGCTCGATTATTTATTTTTCTGGTGTTGGGAGGTTTCATGGTTCGTACCTGAGGATGTTTTCGAACATCCCTTTCTATGATTGGGGGAGTCTGAGTCTGGCAACCCTTTACTCTTCTCTGGTTGCATTCAGCTAGTGCTGCCGGCAGACCTTTACTGGAGCCACGTACCTTCTAGAGGTATTCTTCAGTTTGCGTATTTCTTTACATGCATTCGCATTTTCCTTATGCGTCTCTTTTTATTTTGTAGATTCAGATGTGGTTCTATGAGGTGATTGGGTGCAATACCCCGCTGATCGCTTTGAAGAACGACACTACTGGGGACTTCTGCCGATTGTATCGATGGCGTAAGGCCAATCGACAGTCGAAGGGATCTCTCTCTCTGGAGGCGGTGCGTCAGGTCTTGAATGACCTGACCAGTGGTAGGGTAAGACTCTTTCCATTTTAGTCTTTCTTTTTGCACCTTCTGATCTTGTATTGATTTATGCTTGCTTAGAGATTTTCAGGTGACCTTTAATCCCTGGGGGACAACCATTAAGGATGTGGGGCCGACCGGGGTGACCGCGCGGATGAGGCATTTGCTAGCATATGAGTTAAGCCATTCTTGGTATCTCAGGGAGCGGGTAGTTCGCCAGATTGATGAGGAGGAGGTGGTGGTGCCACCTGCGCAACCTCCTACGTCTATGAGACGGGAGCGACTGCTGTCAGAGGATGTGAGGATCGCGGCGATGATCGACGAGTCCTACTTTTTGTACACTGATCCGGCTGTGTCGTATGACTATATGGACTTTGTGATGAGCTAGTTGATGGTGCCCAACATATATGATGCCTTGCCTTTCCCTCCTGCGGGTTCGAGTCGGGCGGTGGGATCTTCTCACAGTGGCGGTGGTCCGTCAGCATTTGCGGTGGCGACTTCAGAGGTTCCTTTTATGCGATTTCACACTCTTTCATATAACATTCGGTGGGCCGATGGAGGGATGGTGCCTATATTGCATCGTCCTCATGCGATGGATCCGGAGGAGTTAGGTTTGACAGAGGAGGTCCTTCGACCTGCGGTATACCTTTTTGTTCTTCTCTTTATTTCTTTTCTGTTTTGGTTAATTCTGCTTTGATACTGATTTTGCTTTTCCTTGCAGCAAGTTCTAGTGTTGACCACTTGGCTAAGGGATATTAGAGACTGGATATCCTCGGCGACTGCCCATATTCGGAGCGCGGTTCCTGTTCCTTCTTGCTTGGTGCCGTCTACTTCGTCCGGAGAGGATTCAGGCTTGGGTAGTGGTGGCGCATCGTCTCGCCGTTGGGGAAAAGAGCACGTTGCAGGGGTGGAAGCTCTTAGAGAGAAAAGTGGGTGAGAGAGAGAGAGAATGTGGGTTCGGGATGAGTCCCGCTGTTTTTGCTTTTTCTGTTTATTTCCTACAAAAATGATGTAATACCGAAAACAGATAGATGCAATGCAATGGAGTTTTTTTATTATCTTTTATTAGTGAATGAATGCATGCACATGCGCTTTTTACTTTGCTGCTGAGACCGTAAAAGGAGTATTTTTGGAATTTTTGAAGGAAAGTTTTTAATTAAAAGGGAAATTTATATAAGGAGGAAAAGGGATTTTGAAATTCTGTTGAGAATATCAATTTATTTTTATTGAGTTTTCTGATTTGACAAAAGAGGAAAAAAAGGAAATTTCTAAAAATGGGGTGTAGCCGATCGGCAAGCACCCTGTCCTGCCTATTGACAGTTCAGTCCAGTCCCATCAATTCAAAGCTTTGATTGGTAGCTTCTTTAGCCTTTTGTATTTTGTGGGGTAGGATTCCCTCCGATTTCTGCAGGGATTATGTCTCTTGTGAGGGTTCTCAAGTATAAAAAGGGGGTAAGGGTGGAGTGTTTTCATCACACCTTTGCATTCTTACCTACTTGTCCGTTATCTCTTAGCTTTGCAAGATGGCTCTCCCTGGTAGCATTGAGTTTGCTAACTTCCTCGAAGCATTGAAAGCAATGTGCTCTTATAATGTCGACTATGTTGCTTTCAACATAAGTCGAGTCTCCTTGTGGCACAATCGTCCTATTGAGTGGAACCTGCTGATGGCGGTGGTACAATTCTGATACCTCGAAGACCATGTATTTCGCTTTGGGTTGGATGAAGTTTGTCCTACTTACGAGGAATTTTCTGCCATGCTGGGTGTAAATCCCAGTGTTGCTGTGGCTTTGCCCAAATTTTCCCATTCTCCCAGGGATTTATTGGCCGGGCTTCTTCATATTTCGCCTTCGGCGGCCAGATCATTGGTTGCTGGAGGAATGATCTCCCTCCTAGTGGTGCTGCAGTCCGTGCATTTGTGGGAAGTAGGTGATGCTGGCTATGCTGGAGCCGTTGTTCTGGGCCTGGTTTCAAAATTTCTGCTGGTGACTGGGGAAGTGCTAGTGGACCCGCAACTCGCAACCATTACTTTATAAGTGTTATATCGTCGTAATCCTGCGACGGTGATACTAGCTGAGACGCTGAATGGTCTGGATGCCTGGCAAAAAGGTCATTCTGACTTTTTGAGGGGTAGCCCCGTGATGTTGTTTATGTGGTTATCTGAAAGATTCCGCTTGTCGGTCCTTCCATAATATCCTTTGTTGGTTGTGCCCAACTTCTTTTTGCGTTACTTCATCCGTGTTGGCCTGGATATTACGAGTTGGGAGAATTGGTTTGTGGAGCATGGGGCTCAAAATTTGTGTTGGTCAGTGCCTTAGTGGGGGCAGTTGCAGCCTGTTCTAGAGCTAGGAGAGTACTCATATGTGCGGCTGGTTGGTCTCAGACAGACCTCCTTTTATTTCTCTTGGCGGCTTCTGCGCCAATTTGGCTGGGCACAGGTCGTGCCCCCTCGGACCTCAAATTTCTTTCCGATAGAAGATTTAATTGAGCGCCTGCGTCTGTTGCTTGGATCTCTGTGGGAGAATCGGCGTCCGTCGACCCGTCCCTCTTAGTCTGTCGGGAGAGTTTGGCATGTTCCTAAAGATTACATGAAGTGGTTATGGAGGAAAGTAGTCATCAAGATGTTGGCAGTGGAGACTGGATAAAGGTGGTTTGTTTTACTTAACACCATGGAAGAGGCGTCGTGGTCTTTTTGAAGATGGTTCGAGCTCATTAGTCCATGGAGTGTTTACGGCACTCTATTCAGGAAGGGGAAACTTGGGGACCTCAGGATGTAGATGATGAGGGTGCAGTCTCCTCTGGTAGCTGTGGGTAGGAATCTTGGAGAGTTTATTTATGTAAGAGATGTGGGGTTTTTATTTAGCTTTTTATAGTAGTAGGGGAAGGGAGTTATCCGTTCCTTTTCTTATGTAATCCGTACTGTAATTTCTTATTAATGAAATAAGCAAGTTTCTGATCATCCAGCTGTGCCTTTCGATGAATTTTGTATTTTAAATTATTTATACCGATCGCTAAGGCATACATAATCCTTTTGTTCAAGTATTTTTTTAGAATGAACCGCCGTTCTCGGAGTTAAGAAAAGAATAGTATTTTGTGAAAAAGAAAGGGTCGCGCTCATGCGAGGTGTATGAGCTGCCTACGTACCTCTGGGGTTTTTGAAAAGTTTTTTTTTTATCTGTTTGAAAATAGTTTTTGCAGAGGATCAGGCCCACGTAGTTCTGGGTAGAGGGAAGTGAAGAGAGTTTTTTTTTTGTTTTTTTAAAATAGAAGGGAGATGAGAAAAGTCGTAGCGCCGAGATTTTGGAATAGGGGTAGAATTTCTTGAGACGGTCCAGGTTGACTGGATGAGCCACCTCTTCTCCATCTAGGTCAGTGAGCATGGCGGCACCACCAAATAGGATTTTCTTGACAATGTAGGGGCCGCTCCAATTGGGCTTGAATTTCCCTCTGGGGTCCCAGATGGGTTCTATTATCTCCTCGAGGGCTAAATCCCTCTCCTGGACACCGTGGTCCTTGACTCTCTTGTTGAATGATCACACTATTCGACGATGGTACCCCTGTATGTGGTAAAGAGCTTTCAATCTCCTTTCATCTAGGAGGGTCAGCTCATCAAGACGACTTTGGCACCAGTCTTCTTCGCTAACTTTGCTTTCGAGCATAACGAGTAACGAGGGTACTTCCAGCTCCAAAGGTAGGACTGCTTCCATGCCGTAGACTAGAGAGTAAGGGGTAGCCCTAGTAGAGGTTCGGATTGAGGTTCGATAGCCCCAGAGGGCGTACGGGATCTGATCGGCCCAATCCCTACAACCTTCGGTCATCTTACTGATGATGGCTATGAGGTTTTTATTGGCGGCTTCAACTGCACTATTGGTTTGAGTTCGGTAGGGAGAATATTTGTGTCTATGAATCCCGTACTCGTTGACTACTTCTGTGACTTCTGCTTCAAAGTTCAAACCGTTATCTGACACTAGCTCGTGCGGGACCCTATATCGGTAGATGATATTTTTCTTAAGGAATTTGGCCACTTTCTTGGCATTCAGTACTACGTATGACTCAGCTTTGACCCATTTGGTGAAGTAATCAATGGAAACTAGGATGAAGTCATGTTCGTTTGAAGCCTTTGGGGTAACCTTCCCTATGATGTCGACACCCCAGGTGGAGAATGGCCAGGGAGAGGTCATGTTGTATAATTCTCACGGAGGCAGGTGTTGAAGATTGGAGAACTATTGGCATTTGAGGCATCTTCGGACATAGGCGGTGCAGTCTTGGGATATAGTGGTCTAGTAGTAGCCCTGTCGAATGATCTTCTTGGCAAGCATGTGACCGTTCATGTGGGCCCCGCATTCCTCGTTATGGATTTTTTGCATTATTTTCTCAATCTCAGCCCCTGCGATACAGTGTAGATGAGTTCCATCGAAGTTCCTCTCGAGTAGAGCTTTGTGACAGATGATGTACTGGGCGTCCAGTCTTTGAAGGGTCGTTTGGTATTTCTTGTTGGAACCCTTGGGATACCTACCATGTTTGAGGAGGCACCAAATATCATAGTACCAGCAATCGATTAGTTCGGGATCTTCAGTGGAGACAAGCTCAATATGGTAGCAGTGGGTTAGTTTGTCTTGATTTTGAACTAAGAAGGGGGTCATTATTATTCCTTTGGGCATGTCGACCATGAAGGCTAAGGTAGCGAGAGCATCAACTAGGTTACTCTTTGCTCGGGGTAGGTAATGGAAGGTGATATCTCGAAATCGGGAGGCTAACTCTTCTAATTGGGCATGAAAGGGTTGGAGCTTTTCGTCCTTGACCGATGATGAGGGCAGAATCACCGTAGACATCAAGGTATTGAATACCTTTCTTGAGAGCAACTTTGAGGCCAACTATGCATGCCTCGTATTCCGTCATGTTGTTGGTGCAAGGAAAATCCAATTTGATGGCGATGGGAGTGTGGGAGTCATCTGGGGCGATCAGAAGTATCCCAACGCCATATCCCTTTTTGTTGGTAGCGCCGTCAAAGAATATTTTCCATCGAAGGTTATCTTGAGCGATGCATAGGATATTTTCATCTAGGAATTCGGAGATCCAGACATCTTCTTCTTCTACGGGGTAATCAACGAGGTAGTCAGAGATGTCCCTTCCTTTAATGGCTTTCTGTGTGATGTACATGATATCGAACTCGGTTAGGAGCATCAACCATCAGGCCATTCGACTAGATAAGATGGGTTTCTCAAGCAGGTATTTAATGGGATCCATTCGAGATACAAGTTTGATGGGGAAGGCGAGCATATAGTGTCACAACTTTTGGGTGACCCAGACAAGTGCGGCACACGCCTTTTCCAAACCAGTGTAGTTGACTTTGTATCTGGCTAATTTGCGACTGACGTAATAGATGGCTCTTTCTTTATGGGAGTCTTCAAGGTATTAGGCTAGCAAAGCCCCAGCTGCAGTGTCGATTATGGTTAGGTATAGGAGCAAAGGGAGACCCGGCTGTGGTGGCATGAGCACTGGAGGTTGGGTTAGATATTATTTGATTCGATCAAAAGATTTTTGGCAAGCCTCGTTCCAAACCTTGGTTTAATCCTTTCGGAGGAGCTTGAAGACTGGTTTACAGATGGAGGTTAGCTGGCTGATGAACCGACTGATATTTTGCAATTTCCAAAGAAAACCTCAGACTTCTTTCTCTCTTCGGGGTGGTGGCATCTTAAGTATGGCCTTCAGCTTTGCAGGATTTGCTTCTATCCCCTTCTTACTGACCATGAATCCTAAGAGTTTTCCCTTTATGACACCGAAGACACACTTCTGTGGATTTAGTCTCATCTGATACCGTCGCAGTCGTTCGAAGAACTTTCGGAGAGCGGGAACATGACCTTCTCTAGTTTTGGACTTGATAATCATATCATCTACATAAAACTCGACTTCCTTGTGAATCGGATCGTGCAGGATGGTTGTGGAATCCCTTTGGTAGGTAGCCCCAGCATTCTTGAGACCAAATGGCATAACGGTGTAGCAAAAGGTTCCCCATGGGGTGATGAATGAGATTTTTTCTTAGTAGTCTGGGTGCATCTTGATTTGGTTGTATCCGATAAACCTGTCGACGAATAACTTGAGAGCATGACTGGATGTGTTTTCCACGATCATGTCGATCTTGGGTATCGGATAATCATCTTTTGGAGAAGATTTGTTGAAATCTCGGTAGTCTACACACATTCGAACCTTCCCTCCTGATTTCGGCATAGGTACTATGTTGGCTAGCCAAGTGGGATATTCGATCACACGAATGAAGCCTATGTTTAACTGTTTGACCACCTCTTCTTTGACCTTAAGCGACCATTCGGTGCGGAGCTTTCTCAATTTTTGTTTGACCGACTTGTAACCTGGAAGAGTGGGGATCTCGTGCTGAGCTATTTTAGGATCAATGCCAGTCATATCATCATAGGACCATGCGAAGACATCCACGAATTCCTTTAGTAATTCTTTTAGTTGTGCGTGCTCATGCTTGTCAAGGATGGCCCCTATCCTAATCTCGCACAGTTAGTTACTAGAAATGAGATTAATAACAACAGTCTCTTCTTCATTAACTTGAACGCGATTATGTTGTTTATTATTAACCTTATTTAGATCAGTTAATAATTGTTAATTTTCAAAATCATCATCATTAAAAGTTTGATTAGAATCCAAGCAGTTAATGTAAGGCACAACAAGATACTCACAATCTTCGTTTATTTCATTGATAGGAAAAACAACATTGAAAACCTCGTCAAAAGAGGTCTCGATTATATTTAAACAAGGATAGATAACAGAAGAAGAAATAGGGTAAACATTGGGGTGAGGGGAGATTTCAAGAGGTAGAACTGGTACAACATGCCAGTTGAGGAAGGGTGTATCAGTAGCTTTAATTAGATGGGATGGATCCATTGATGTAGTGCCTGAATGAACCATGCAGAGTGCCAGCCCAAGTGTCTGTAAGTTAAAGGAATCTTCGGAATCACTTTCCTTGGTCTCTTTGGTATCTTTGATGAGCGGTTGCACTCGATGTTGGAAAATTTTAGCCCATGGGTAGATATCTTAGAAAAAGATCTCCATTCCAGGCTTCATCTTCTTGACTGTGTGGTCGTACCATGGTTCTAGAAAACTACAAAAGGGGAAGTCTTCGCCTTCTTTGATGAATCGTCCATTCAAGGAGTCTCTTGGGATAGTTGGGATGCAGTCTAACCTTCTCTTTGGTCGAGACTGGTGGATCATTCTAAGCTCTTATTTTGATGGTTAATACCCCAAGCCACAAGGAGGAAAAGTTTTCTTCAGTTTGATGGGCTCAAGTATGCCTTGCTCCCTTTGCCCTAGCCCCAGTCCGGGCATGAAGTGCATGTTTCTGAACATCTGAATCACATTGACATTGCCATGAGGGTCATATTCTGGACAAACCCTTTCTTTAAAATTGTACCCTAGCGAGAGTAAGAGTGGCTCAACTCAAAATCCTGATAGGAGCATATCGTTTGACCCGTGCTGTATCTCAAGGATTGGATTGCTGGTTCTTGCACCCTCAACATTTTTATCGTTGCCCAAAATGGTGATGACTCACCCGTCGGTGAAGAACTTTAATTTCTGATGGAGTGAGGAAGACACACCTTTGATACTGTGGATCCAGGGTCGTCCGAGCAACATGTTGAAATAAGCTGGGATGTCTATGACTTGGAATTCAACGACAGGGTTTATAGGGCCAACCCCTATTAAAAGTTTTATGGATCCCATCACCTCCCGGTGGGTATTATTGTAGGCACGTACAGCGATGGAGGTTGGAGCGAGGTCGCTTTCTTTCAGTCCTAAACACTTGAAGGTTCTCAGAGGGCAAACATTCAAGGCGGATCCATTATCGACAAGAGAGAGTGGCACGGCCTTCCCCATAACTTCGACGGAGATGTTGAGTGCATGGTTGTGATTCGGCCCAATTTTAGGGATTTCTTCTTCAGAAAATGACAGCATTCGGGTAGAGGTCAAGGATCCGATCAGATTTACCGCTTCTTCTGGTGTGGTAGAAGGAGGAACTGTGGGTCCAGTGAGCAACTTGATTAAAGCATTTCTGTGCAGCTGGGAAGACATGAAAAGTCCCCATATAGTGATGTTAGCTTGAGTTTTCTTCAGTTGATTGAGGATCTTGCTCTCCTCGATGGTCATTTCTGGCATAGGAAGGTTTTCAACGCCCTTCCTTTTGTCATTTGCTGGTAGTGAGCTTGGAATCTGGTAATGTCTCCCTGATCTGGTCATATGCTTTACTGAAGAAGGGAAGAACGTGAATTCCGATTCCTTGTCAATCTCAGGTTGTTTGTCCACCTTGTTTATTTCTCCGAGGAGTTCTTCAAATGATATCATCCCACATATGTCGGCTACTGGGCCAGTTCTTCTTAAAGCTTGTTCTTCGCTCGAATCTTTGAATTCTTCCCCCCATCTGATGGCCATAATTCTGTCTTTCCATGTAAAGTCAATGCATTCCACAACTTCAATGGCTTCTTCGTACAGGTCTTCCCATTCTGTGGGGATATGTATAGTTGAAGGGTCCAAGTGCCCTTGTAGATTTAAAGTGTCAAGTAACCCGGTGATACTACAAATGCTGTTGGTTTGACCAAATAATTCTGCCATAATCTGGATAACATCGTCTAGACTGACTTTGTCGGTTGGTACCACCCACTTCTCTGAATCTCGGGCCCATTTTCGCTCTTCCAAGAATAGTGTACTGAATCTCTGGCAATCGATGACCATCTGTGAGGGCAATTTCAGCCCAAACTCTAGGAGTTGGTTTAACACCTCTGACAATTCCATACTTCTATTTTCAGAACGGGTACGAACAATAATGCATGCTCTGGTAAGGAGTGACAGTGCCTGATCAGCGAGGCTAGTAGGGTGTAGGAGGAAATATAGGCAAATTTGAAGAGGTTTAGGAGAGTATATGGGTGTGATTTGAGTTGAGGGATCAAAATCTGGGTTTTATTCTAAAAAGATGGCATTGGTATGATTTGGGAGTGGGTTGTGAGTAGTGTTTGACTTAGGATTGTATGGTGGGGCGATGGTACCCCGGTCAATGAGGTATTGGATTACGTTTTGGAGATGAAAGCATTGGTCGGTGGTATGGCCAGCAGTTTGGTGAAAGGCGCAATGAGCGTCGGCCTTGAAGTTTCTTGGGAGTGGATTTGGCAATGGACGGGGATCCAAGGGTTTGATGGGGTTTCGACTTAACAAGGCTTGGTAAACTTTGGAGAGGGGAGCATGGAGCTTATTGTATTCCCTTCGGATGGGGGCAGGGCGGCTTTTGAGTGCCCATGATGTGGTCGGTTGAGAGCTATTGTTGATGGTTGAGACTGTAGCACTGGCAGGCTTGTCATACTTTCTAAGGGTGAACTGTCCGGACACCTTCTTTAGTTCAACCTCTATTTTAATAAGGCTTTCCATGAATTCTACTCCTGCCTCTACGAGAGCTCGAAAGTGGGGATAGTATTGTCCTCCCATCGTCGCTCAGACATGGGAAAAGAAGTTCTTCTTCACTATGTTGACCTGTTCCTCCTCGAATGGCCGATTGGTCATGGTAGCTTCTGACTCCCTCCACCGGGTTATGAAGTTACTGACTGATTCCCCAAGGTTCTGCTCGAGCAACTTTAAATCACGATGGGTGACCTCAAGCTTTTCATTGTATTTGTACTGTGATAAGAATTCTCGGGCTACATCCTCCCAGCTAAGGATTCTGGATTCCTCAAGAGACAAAAACCATCGGAGGGCACTATCCTTAAAAGTTTGCTGAAACAATTGGGCCATCACTTCTTCAGAAACCCCTAGTAGAGTCATAGAACGATGATAACTGCGAAGATAAGCAATCGGGGGTCCACTCCCTCCGAACTTCTCAATATTTGGCATCTTGAACTTCTCGGGTAACCTCGTCTTAGGATAAGGAGACATGTGGGTGTAGTTCATATAATTTACAGATATCCTGACTTGGTCGAACTTCTTGGTGAGCATCTTGAGATCCTTTTTGACTTTATTCAACTCCTCCTCTTTTGGATCAACAACCATAGGCAGGTTAGCCATAGGCTAGGCAATGTTTAGCATTGAAAGATGGGCAGGCGGCGGCTCATTGACAAGAGGGGAACGTGGAGCGTGTTGATATTCTTCAGAAACCCAGATAGGTTCGGGTGGACCCATATCACGAGGGAATAGTGCCTCGGGATCTTGAGGAATAGGAACCTGATTTCGTTGCGTCTCTCGGACTTCAGTTTGGAGGTTGTTAATCTTGGACACGAGCTGAGCTAGGACTGCCATTAGATCCGGTTGTATGACTGGTACTTGATCTGTATTCTGCATGGAAAGTGGATGGATTCCGGACTCGGAAGAAGTAGTAGAGGAACGGATGAAACTCCGGGATGATTTTACTGAAGACTGAAGCCAATAGGGAGCCAGGCCAAGGGCTTGTGATTAACCTGAGAAGGCGCAGAATGGGATTTATTTATTTTTTAAAAAGGGAAGAAACTATTTTTGGATTTTTGATAAAGAAGGGAGAAATGTTTTTGGATTTTTAATAAAGAATGGAGAAATGTTTTTGGATTTTCGATAAATAAGGGAGAAATGTTTTTGGAGACGGAACTCAACATGATTATTATGATTATTATGTTCTCACTTGTATTTTAATTCTCCTAAATGCAATACCGGACGGGGCCCAAGCCTGGAAAAGTGAGGTTTTTAATATAGGCAAAGCTACGACTGGACTTGTAACCAGGCTCACGGACGGGGTCCCATTTTAAAAATGCGCAAAAATTGGGCGACAAGCCGACCCGAAATTTCGGCAGAATTTCGGGTTGAAATCGATAATCTAAAGTGCGTGTCCTTGGTTTGACACCTATATGCGGGTATGCAGTTGGTTGGGTGAATCGACATGGGTTCCCCCCTTTGGCGTGACTTCTACGATATACGTCTTGCTCTTGCGGGCAATCGATACGTGTGGACAAGCCATTTGATATACCTGAGTGTACGTGAATTGCCTCACTATATACCTCATGGGGACGGTACGTGTGAGAGTGAATTCGATATACTCGGCGTACGTGAAAGAATTCCCTGCGATATACCTCCCGTCATGACTTCGGTCAAGCGGTACGATGCGAGGGAACCGTTCGATATACATCGAAGGTACTTGGCCAATGGAATGTGAGAGACATATCGCTTAGGCTAACTGCGCTCTGCCGGACCAGCGCCCATCACGAAGTGACCCTCCAATTACTGGGTAAAATTTGGTCAATAACAATGCTCTTTGGTGATGTCGAGTGAATCATGCATAATTCTCTTATTAGTATCTTATGATGAGAATGCCTTTCTTTGATTATGCCAAACAGGGAGCAAAGTACAAGTACCAAAGGTACACCAAGTATGGATGGGTGATGCGTGCAACATGTGGATATATGTGATCCTAGGTGCACGTGGTGTGAAGTGTACATGGAGAATTTTCTATAAGTGTGTGAACATAAGCATAAGCATGGGATACACATGGAAAAGGGGAACATGCAGATATAAGGGAAAAAAAAGTATCCATGTAAATAGAGTCAAGCCCTCAAAATATACATATCCCCAGCGGAGTCGCCACTGTGTCCATCCCCGTTCCTCACCCGCTGGCGGGCGCGCGGAGGAAAGGATCCTCGGGTCCCAGGCATCCCTCTCAGGAAGCGCTTCGACCGGCGTCGTTTGAGATGAGGTGTAAAAATGTAGAGAGATTCAGAGTTGCCAGTCTATTTTACTTAAAATAGACAAAAGAAAAAGGGGAAGCCATCCCGAAGGATGGCATCCAAAGACATACTGGTGCATGGGAAACCAAAATGATTCGAGAAGGGTTCGGAGGCTTAGTTACGAAATGGGAAGGTGTTAGGCACCCATTCCGCCCTTTCGATCTCTCATGGATATTTGCTATTTTCCTTTATTTTTCCCCGTGATATGTGTGCATGTGTATATATATAGTGGAGATAGGAATCCTCGGCTTGTATCATGGAAGAGATAAATCGAGTCATCCGTAGGAAGGTATAAAAATAATATTAAAAAAATAATATTTACGCGATTACCCCTACGTTGATCGTTATAATGGAATGATAACGCATATGGAGTAATACGTCACTAAGACCAGGTATATAGAATATAAGAAGATTAGATTTAGAGAAGATAGAAAATGAGAGAAAAGTGAGAAAAAGGACTCGAGTCTCGGGTTTTACCCCAAGACGCCTACGTAGCCTATAAAGGCATCAAAGTTCACGTAGTTCGCATACAAAACGGGGGGGTGGGGTTTACCCCATAAATCAAAATAGGGGATCTCTTATTTGTGAGTGTGTGTGTTATAGAAAAAGTTTTTTAGTTGTGAGAAAAATATGAGAAAAGTGTGAGAATCCCTATTTGGAATTTATGAGCAAACCCTCTTTTTCTTGTTTTTTGGGTTTTATTTATAAAATAAGAGCTGTGCAATAATACTAAATAAAAAGTATATTAGGATGTGTGAGATGAGATAATGAAAGTGTTAAGTAATAAAACAAGTTATTGAGAATTTAAGAGAAAGTTGAGAAAGTTGAGAAAGATGGACCTTCTTGGAGACCTTGAGCTTGATCTTGAATGTTGGAGAACAACCCTTGCACTTGGATGATGATGGAGAGTGGATAATTCACCAAGTTTGATGAAAAGGATGATGAAAAGTTGCAGTAAAAAAAAGATTTAGATGTTGAAATCACGCTGCCTTCGAGAGAGGTTTATGGGATTCGCTGAGAGTGATTTTTATCAGATCTGGGCTCCCCTTAAAAATGAGGTGAAGGCCTCCTTTTATAGGCCCAGGTCACTGCCGATCGGCATAGACCTGGTCCTGCCTATCGGCACCTGCCGATAGGCAGGGTCTGGAACCTGCCAATTAGCAGTGTGTTTCAGGCCTTTTCAAAAAATCGGTTGCCGAGGGTACACCGTTGGTCAGAATTGCACACAGGGCAGACCGTTGGAAAGGTGATTCAGAGACCTTTGGAAGTCCTTTGGACCGCTCCCGGGTTCAGTAATTTACTTTGGGTCAAATATGGCTCAAAAGCGTTTGTCGGTCCATTGGACGGGGAATCATCGGACGCAAACGGATCGTTCGTCCGCATGGTAAGTCCGAATCGCTCTTAAAGCAGGCCGTTGGAAAGGTTAGGAGATCTACTTCGACATTACAAAGAGTTTGACCCGATGTGGAGAGTTGACTTTGATCAATCAGGCCCTGGAAGCATTTGGTGACCTCTTAGAGTCAAACGGATCGTTCGTCCACATAGTAAGTCGGAATCGCACATGGAGTGGACCATTAGAAAGGGGTTTTAGTGCCCTTGGAAGATTCATTCAGTCTTGTTCGAGTTGAAGAGTTGACTTAGGTCAAACAGAGCCTGAGAGTTCCCGGTGGCCTCTATATCAAGTTTCGGATGCAAACGGATCGTTCGTCCGCATGGTAAGTCAGAATCACGCACGGGATGGAACATTAGAAAGGGAACTCAGTGCCCTTCGAATATTCGTTTAGCCTCGATCGAGATGAAAAGTTTGACTTTTTGGTCAAACGGAGCTGGGGAGTGACCGATGGCTTCTAGGTCAGTACTCTGAGTATGACCTGGGTTTGTAGTGATGAAGGGAGGTACTAATGACCTAAGGAGAGTTAGGGGTAACATAATGGGGTGTCTACAACTTGTATAGGGTTGTAGTGTAGTTTATGCTAGGGTTATGAAATGAAAGGACTATGTACGGATTCAAAGTGTTCGGAGATGAAAACTCGGGATAATGGAAAATGCGAGCAATTTTAATAATTGGAAAATACAATCCATAATCGAGCATTGAATATAACAATGGGGAGAGCAACAAGGATTATTGAATCACTATATACAACATATACAAATTTCTCTTTCTTTTTTTTTTTTCTCATGTTTTCTACTTTCTTTTTTCATCTCTTTTCACTTCTTTCTTTTCTTTACTTTTCTCACTCTCATATTCCTAAATTGCAATCGCAACGCAACATCATTCAATCCCAAGCAACATTCCAAACAAAGTCATGGAAGGTAATATGTATGGTTTTAACTCCAATTTGGAGTTGGTTATGGGATTTTTGGCTAATGAAAAGAAAGGCTATATTAAGGCTCAAAGGGGTTGACGAGGGTAAATATATAAGGTGAGGTCAAGGCTAATATGGCTGATATAACAAAGATTTCCTATGATCATTCCCTAAAGTTTATGCAATTCTGGAGTCAAAACAATATATGAAAATCATGCTCAAGTAACACATTTTAAGAATGAACTCAATTAATGAACAATCAAATGAAAGAATAGAGAGATTACCAATGACTGTAACATTTTCAAAGAGGAAAGAGTAGTGTATACACTCACAAACGATGAAAGGTACAAAGCTTACTCGGTGTAAGTATATACAATGCAATAAAAGATTAGCGAGTTATAAAAATCTTAAACCAAATCAATAAAACAAGAAAAACGCATGTGCTCGTGGGATAAAGTTTAATTCACGAAGTTATTCATAATATAAAAAATAGAGGACTACAGTCTAATAACTTCTAATATCGAGAACATGCATCATTGAGTTGTCTATTAGATCGGGCAATTATTGAAATTTATCATCGAAAATAAAGGAAAATGCCCAAAAAAGGAGATAAAAGAAAGAAAATCTTTTTGAAATTTTCTAAGAAAAGCATACTAAGTAACTAACATGTGAGCAAAAACATGGACTAAATAAAGAAATGGATAGAATATCCCACACCCCCTAACTTAAAACCTGACATTGTCCTCAATGTGAATTAAGAACCATGTTAAAGAGAGGAAAATAACGATATTACCCAAAATTGGAATGATCCCCATAAGAACAAGTCCAAAGAATCTACAAAACAAGTTAGTATCGAGCATAGCAAAAACAAATAAAAAAAAGTTAACTAATTACAAGAGACTAAATTAAAAGAAAGAAAAACTAAAGAAAGAAATGATAAAAAGCTAACTATATACAACCTACTATTTGGGCTTCGTACTAACTATACACTAAAAGTCTAAATAGTTGAGGGTCCACCATGAAAATGATTTGACTTTGGAGGGTGATCGATGTACCCTCACTCTCAAGCATGCATTTCGAAAAATATGAATTTCATTTGTACAACGGAAGGCGCGTGTAAGGCATAAGAAAGGAACCATCGTCAATTAAAAATTTTGGATGGACGATGGGGGATTTGGATTGAACGGGTGACAAAAAAATGTGGGGACCGAGAAAATTAGAATATCCTCCCAAGGATTTTGAAATTGGAATGGGAGGGGGCGCACATGAAGGCAAAGATGTGTTCATGGAAGGCAACTCGAGCAAGTACTCCTCATCGGTGAAAAGGTTTAACACATTAAAGTTTGAAATCGATTCATCGGGTACTTGTGACGGTGTGATAACAGAGAATGTAAATGGGGAGGAAAAAAATTCAAAATCAAGAGATGAGTCATCATCGCTTGAAGATTGAGTTTCAAAGGAAATAAGATCATTTTCAATGAAATGTTCTTCTTTGGGGGACACGAAGAAGTCATTTCATTGCAAATGAATATTACTTTCAGTTCATCCTCACTTTCAATATCTATTATGCGATGGGCAAAGTCAACAATGGTTTGTTCCAAAGTAGGCACAAATTCCTCATTTGGTTTAAAACATTGTTCGACTTCAAAAGTCTCGGAAGCAAAATCATCGTCGAATTCAAATAATAAATCCAATTCATGCTCCCACAAACGATTTTCTTCCCGATAACGATTTTCAATTTTCTCATTCTCAACCTTACGGAAGCCCTTACCGAAAGTCATAGGTCGAGGCGCGGATTCTTGAAAATGCGAACTTTGAAAATTACTATCGGACTTAAACTTAAACTCATTATTATAAGAATTTTGAAAACTATTGCAATTCGTTTCAAAATTCCTATTATAATGAATTATAGGCCCAAAATCGTTATCATCATCCTCAAAATTCCAATAACCCAAGTTTTGACTTTCGTTATACTCGCCCAAAGTCATTTTTGGATTTATTATTTTTTGGGACTCTAAGTATTGACCGAAAGTCATAGGATTACAGGCATTTTGATAATTATAATAATGATTACCGAAAGAATTGGAATAAGACATGCTTACCCAAAAAATGGCTCGAAGTGGCGAATTCCACAAAGTAGATGCACGCGGGAAAAATTCAAGCGTTTCTTGGCACTCAAATGTAGAAGTCCTACAAAAATGTTAGAAAAAGATATAAATAGAAAGAAAATACTACAAAATACTAAATCAAATAAATTCTAAAACAAACAAGTTACCGGCAATGGCGCCATTTTGACAAGGGTGAAAAGTGGCGCGTGTTAAAACGTCGATCGTTATTTTCTGTTCACCGCCTTAATACAAAAATCTAAACTATTGACTACACTCTTTTAAGGGAGTATAGCGGCCAAGTCCGGGTATCGAAAATCCATAGAGACGAGTTGCTAGAATATTATTTGGTTTAATACTTCTAAAATAAAAGTGTAAAAGATAATTATACACAAAAAGATAATTATGCAAAAAAAGGAAAGATTAATCTAGGCGAGTGTATTTTTACTAGATTAACAAAGCGGATAAAACTCTAGGTTGCGTCGAATATCCCTCACCCAAGTTAATTAGTATAAAATGGTTACATGGGTCGACGAGTTATTAAGACCGCGTCTCGTTTCGACAGTTAATTAAATCAAGAGTTGTCACATCCCAGAAATGCAAAACGAACTAAAACCTCCATTAAAGAACCCCGAGTTCTAAGTCACCAACCCAAACATCACCATATTATAACCTTATCACGAGTTTATGATTATAAATAATTTTTACAACGTTTTAAGATAAAAAAATATTAACTAAAGGCTTAATTCTTCATATTATCAACTTAAACTGTAGTTCTTCCTTTACATAATACAAAGTCAATTAACTGTATGATTTCAAATCCAAAAAATTAATCAAGATATGGATTCAATTTATAAACAAAATTAAATCCTAAACATGAGTTCTAAGCACATAATTATTTCCCCAAATGAATCAATTTATGGTTCCAAACAAATCCCCAATTTAAGTCAGATTACAATCCAAATAATGGTTTAATTTAACATCCCGATTTAACCCAATATAAATGTGATTAAGATAAAATATTAAATCTCTAAATATTCTTCTAAATCCCAAATCAAATCCATGACAATGAAAGCATAAACAGGTTAGAAATTACATAGTGATAAAGCAACAAATTTCTTGCCTGAACGACACAGACGGGTGATTCCTCATCTTGATTCCTTATTCTTCATCTCCAAATCTCTTTACAAGTTCTCCCAAATATCTAAGATAGCTAAGGAATGTATTTGTGTATAAAGTGTCCAACAAATGAAGGTTAACACCCTTAAAATAAGTCTTAACCCGCAAGTCACTAAAAGGCCTTATTTTGGGCCTCTAAATGAGCTCAAAATACGACCCAGGCCACTCCAAAAATTAGCTCAAAGGTATAACTACCCCCAAGGCCCAATCTAAAACATTAAAAACACATAGACGGACGTCCGTGACACTCCAGAGTCCAATCCAAATGGTAGAACCTCACCTCACATGGTAACACCTCGCGACGTAAATAAAATATACACACTTAATTATTTTACGCGTGAATAATAGTCCAATATCAAATGATTAATATCACTAATTAATTATTTAAGGAACACAAAAGTCACATCATATATAAAATTTACTTACCATCTAAATTATGAATTTGTTACAACCAAATCACACAGGTAATAATTAATCTCATTTATTAATTTACTTCTCACTTAATAAATAATAAATATAATCTATAAAAATGTGGGGTATTACAATCTTCCCCACTAATATTGGAATTCCGTCCTCTGAAATCGCTAAAGCATAATGTGTAACGCCGATCGCACAAATACCACATGCTTATTCACAACTATCCCTTACATGTATTATCACAAGATAACAATAAGGCTCACATGTGCCTACCATATTATGCCATGACTTGTGCTCCTATACACCAAATACAATATGTACACACCCCCATAAATATCACACACACATATATACACACACACACATATACACACTCACACACATACACACACAAAATCAACTATATATAAGGTTTAACCATAAGGTAAAGGCATGTCCTAATACCATACTAATCGCGACTCGACTCTTCCCCCACCGAAAATGTAATTCTATAATTAATATTAGTTGTCTTATTCTCGTGGCAAAACAATTGAGTCGTTGAGTCATTCAAGCCACGTAGGCTTGATTCGATGAGTGAGGCAAGATCATTTGTCTTAGAATGAACCTTTAAAGATTAAAGATATTGCAAGTCACTCATTAAAGACTTTCGTTATCATTCAATTATATTGAGTACTGTATCCTTTTTGTAGATTATGAATTGATTATGGCTACACACACACACATGCACAATCGCTTTAAAAATGTGTGAGGATTTTAAAAGTTGATGGAACAAGTGTTTTAATATTTTTGAAATTATCTTAGAGTTTTTAAAAAATATTTTGGGAGTTGGCTTAAGTTTTAAACTTTGTTAAGCCTGTTTTGAAAACATTTTTTATCCTAACCATTCGCATGACTCACAATTGAGCTCGTGTGTACGGCTAAAGTTTGAGCCTATGTGCATGGCCTTGCCATGATTTCTATACTGGTGCAAATCGTCTGAACAACCAAATCTACACGAGGATGTCAGATTTTGAAATTTTTCTATAAATAGGCTAATTTCCCTTCCACTTTTATTGATCCGAAAACCTCATAACTCAAATACAAATCTGAGAGCATTTTTTAGGTTGAGAGAATTTTTCCTTTCTTCTTTTTCCAATTTCACTTGTTCCCTATAAAATTGTTAAAACTTATATCTATTCTCGATATATGCTTTTGAGAGAGAATTAAGATTTGTTTTGGTTGAGATTTCACATAGTTTATTCAGTTCAAATTAATCTACCTTTGAATTCTATGATCATCTATTCCTAGATCTAAAGTTGGAGGCATTACAAATTTTTGAAGAATTTAGATCATGGCGTGACTTCTAAGGAAGAGAATGGACTTCTTCATTCATAACATGGAGCTTGCGATAGATTCTCATTGACTACAGGGTAAAGTTAAAAGGTTCATAGGTAACTAAATGATAAATATTATGTAAGAGGTCACCTTATTATCTTTTATAAAATTACTTTTTAAGTAGAAATGAGAATCAGAGTGCGTCGTGATTTTTTATCCCTATGTGGGGGTTTTTCCTCATAAACCTTATCTTGTGGTTGATTCTATTTGACTTTTACTCATATGTACACATTTGATCACACACATCACTTAATCACATTTGAATATAGTGAATTGGATTAAAATTTACTTAGGTGTGTTAGATCTAGTTTTTTTTATCTTGATTCACCTAATTACATTATTGTGTGAGTGAATCAAATTATTAAATAATCAATTTAGTGTTAGGTAACTTGAATGTATAAGTAAAATCGTTTGAAATTAATATTTGGTCATAAAATGTCTTCAAATGTATTTATCCCCTCTAGGTTTGTTGTAGGTACTTTACTCACGTAAATAACACACTTCTTCAATTAGTATTAGAGAAAAGTACACATTTGAAGAACATTAACGTGATTGAGTTGATCCTTTTCTTGTTGTGTGTTTATTATGTTTTTGCTTATTGACCGAGTTTGCTTGTGCTAGTGTTTTGCTTGAGTAAATAGTTGCTAATTATTTTACTTGTGTGACTATGGATGCTATGATACTAGGTTTTGATTTACCTTATAATATGAGTTGAGTGTGAATTATCATATGCTTTTAAGTAATAAGGAAATGATAGAACATTTGATATCCAAAATGGAAAAAAAGGAAACGAAAACTTCTCATTCTTTAACAAAATTGAAATCTATTGATGCTAATTTTGATGAAAGTGATGAAATGGAAATGGTCAAATACTTGAGTTAAAAGAATGAAGTGTTGATTAATCAACTTCTAAAAATAAAAAAGATGAACGCTAATTTGGCTAATCAAGTTAAACTCCATGAATAATAAAAAGAACTTTTTAAAGAGTTTAAAATGAATAGTCAAATTACAAGTGAAAAGTTAAAATTAATTAAAAAAGAGAAGGACGAGTTATTAGAATTGACTTGTGATTTAAAAGAAGATAACCAAGCTTTGAGGTTACAGAATTCTAATTTGAAAAGATTGTCAAGTTTAAAAAATATTAATTTTGAAAACCTCTAAGTTTTGGAATAATAGAAAAATGATTTGACACTCGAACTTAGAAAAGAGAAGGAAGAACTTCTCATTTGTGAATGTTCTAAATTCTTGAGAAGATATTTGTGTCTTTGGAAAATGAATTTGACTTACTCAAAAGTTTGAAAAATAAGTTTTCTTCTTCTCAAGGCGACGCATTGAATTAATGATCATCACACGATTCAAAAGAAATAAATTCCTTGATTTTGAAGGAAAATGGAAGAAATATTTCTTTCATGGTGAAGAAAGATGAGAGTAATAAGGTTAGTTATGAAAGGATGTCTTTAGAGAGTGTGGTAAAGAAAAATATGATCAAAGCTTCTAGAAGTTGGTCGCTTAGTGATTTTTCATCACGTAGTATTGAGGATTCACACACTTCTATTCCCAAATCACAAGATAATAGTGATGATGATGTGAAATAAATTTATAAAACCTCAAATTATCTTTATGAAGATTCCCTCGGGCTTAAAGAATCAAACATTGAATTTTCGAACAAAAAGGAAGTTTTCCAAAGTGAACATGAAGAAAAAGATAAAAATATTTATTGCGTTCAATTGGAACGTTTGGAACTCAAAAAGTAAGTTGAAGTGTTGAAAAATGAATATGATTATTTAAAATCACAAATACCATCTATTTTGAAAGAAAAGGAAGAGGTAAAAATTCAGTAATAAATTTTAAAACGTGATTTTGAAAATAAATTTTAAAAATTCACAAATTGCTTGAGAGAGAGAAATAATAGCTTCATGGGGGATAAAGGAAAGTTATTCATAAGAATCCAATTAGTAAACTTTGTGGTAAATTTAATAGGTTTATGGATTTTCTAGTGCATGATAGAGGACAGGCTAGAAGATAGTTTCCTAGACCTAGACCATATTCTCAAATTACAAGGACTAGGCATAAGAATCCTAGGAGTAATGGGAGATGGAAATCAAAGGTTGGTAGTGGGATACCTAGAATTTCACCAAGGAATAAAGTAGAAGTTGTTGTTCCACAAATGAAGTTTGTGAAGAAAGAGGTTACCTTTGTTCCTCCTATTAACCGAGGGGATGGAACACCCATCACTATCTAGGTCTATAAACTACTAGGATGACTAGGTTCTTGTAGGTTTTCATTCCTAGTTCATTCTTGATTCATGGGAGAAACAAATCTTTATGGGTGAGATATTTTCCAATTGGTATCGTGTTTCTTGTTTTGGCGAGGACACTTTGCATATGTGCATTTTTCATACATTATCTTTCCACGCTTTATTTCTCTACTAAACATGATTTTGTAAATATTTTGATTTTGTAAATATACATGCATCATTCTTATAGAAAAAATCCAAAAAGATTTTGTGTTTATTCTTTATGTGATATGTGATTAAGTCTTTGATTATTATTGATTTGATAATTTATTTAACTTAAAATGATTATTAAAAATGAATTCTAAACCATTTGATTGGAAATGTTAATTGATTTAATTGTTAGGTTGAAATTCATTTGATAAATCATGATTGAAAAATTTATTAAAATCTATGGTATTGATTTCATACTACTTAATCATCTTCCTATCACTTGATGCATATGATTTCACTTATGTTATTATTTATTTTATTGCTTAACTTGATCACGATCAAATCCTAAGATCTTATTGATATTTTATTGGTCTATATGTGAGATTTTATGAGTTTATTACTACAAAGGAGTTGAAAAGGGACCATTTTCAAAAGCATTGATAAGGGATATTGATAAGTGAATACATCCATTTTGAAAATTCAAATATTGTTGGGTAAGTGTCATCCAGGCATATTAAAATACAATCAATAGCAAAAGCAAAAATATGTTGAAAAAGCTCCATAATCCAAGAGCTTGAACCGATGTAAAAAACAAGACAGGGCTTAGCATTTTAAAATAAAATTTTGTATTTAGTTAGCATTCAAAAGATTTTAATCAACATATGCTTGAGGAAGCTAATGGCTTAAAACTACCTCATTTGAGATCATAAGGATATTGATATAATAATTATATTTTAAGCATAATTTGTAATGATTGAGTGAGTTGATTATGTGTATTCATGTTGATTATGTATCCGTTAATTGTCAAATGAATCATACCTTGATTGATATTATAAAGTTTCAAAATATTGCTTTGATAAGAATTTTGAGCCTTGTATATTGAATTGATTGATATTTGGATTATTTGTGTTTCTAATACTAATTTTAATCAAGATATAAATGTTTGTCAAATTAAATTGTCATATTTTGCCTAATCTCTATTACACTTTATATGCTTTGTGTTTTCATTGGTATATATTTGTGTATAAGTTGTTGATTTTTGCTATTTCTTGCATTTTATCTCATATTGGTGCTATTAAAGTCAAAATGAATGATTGTTCATTCATTTAAATTCATTTATATCACCGGTATCATGAGTATTAGGATTTAGGAGGTTGAAATAGAATTGTTTGGAGTTTGTAAACTTTTGGGTGAATTTGTTCTATTTTGTGCGCACTCCTACAAAAAAGAGGTCATTACGTATCTTCACCGTGTGCACACTACTATATTATCTTGGTACATTATTTTTGACTTGGCAACTTCTGGTTTGTTCATATTTATGTTTCTAGTCACATTCTAGTGAGTACGTTTTACCCTTCTGCCTTTAAGATTGTACCTTGGTTGTATGCTCTTCATAGAGATTGTTAAACTTTGTGGTTGATATTTGGTTAGTTCATAGAGTTTCGTATATTCTTTAGGATTTTTTTTGGCTACCATTTTCTAAGATTTGTATGCCCTAGGTAGTTCGAGTGTGTGATGAGACCTCGATCATTATTTTAGATTGGATCTATGTGAGATTCGATTGAATTTGTGATTTAATATTGTACTCATCATGGAGTATCCTACTAGTTTGATCTTCAACACCTCGTCCCTTGTATTTATCATGTTAATAATGAAAGGAGGAGTTGATCCATGATCCAAATCTCTCCTAGAAAGATCCCTTGGAGTGCATTCCAGGCTGGGGTTCATACATTCTTTTAATTCCTTCTTGATAAATTCTCATAAATCATTACTATTGACATTTTTTAAAGAGACCTAGTCTTAGCCGAACTGTTACTATGACCAGATTATGCTTGTTGAGTTGGTGTTAGGCCATGGATAACAATTTTATGGACGAAATCATTATCCAATCGAGGGTAATTAGAATAAATTCTCATGAACTTTTAGATCTGGAGGCTCTGCCATTATGGCCAGCCCAAGGAAGTTGAGGATATTGCACTCTTGGTCTTTTGTGACATTCAAGGTTGTGGGAATAAACCCACATTCTTTAGACTAATCGATTAGTTATCTCTTTAATCGATAAATTTTCTTGTCTCATTCACTCAACTGTTCTTCATAAAGGTTGACTAGACATGACGTTTCGTTCCTAACAGGAGGCTCCACAGAGGGAGTGTTATGTCGACGACTAGGACCATACCTAAGAGGTGTGCGTACCCTAGACCTTCCATCTGTGGGAGGTGTAGGGGACCTAGAATTAGTTTGTTCCATCCTCATAATTTGAACTTTTGATCGAACAAGGTTCCCATCATGGGAACAGTAGGACTAATGGGCACTCATATCGAATCAGGGCTAGTACTCTCTAATGGTGGGGATTCAAGTGTCTTACCATAGACAATGCTAAATTGTAGGGGATATTGATTGGGCATAAATATTGTATATTTATTCCCCTAATTTCGGTACATTTGTGAACCCAAGTGATGCAATCGATATGGATTTAACTCATATTTATTCTACTAACCTTCATTGGCAAGTATTTCGTGTTTCTCCTATTTATTTTACAGGTTAATTATGCAAGCGAAGCAAGAGAGAAATCGATACCATGAAAGAAAGGCTAGGAAGGCAAGTTCAAGGTCATTTAGTAATTTTGTAGTCAGATCCCGGAGGAGGAGTCAACTAGAAAGTTGGAAATCTCAAAACAACGAGAAGCATGGAAGAAACGGTTTCCAAATCCGAGTTACGGTTGAAGAGTTATGATCGATTGAAGTTGAGAAAAAAATCTAAGAAGAAAACATGAAAAAAATTCTAAGTGTTGAAAAGAGGAAAAAGGCACCCAAAACTAGTGAAAGTTCCCAAACCCAGGCGGAATCGGTTTGGGGTCGAAACGGTTCGGGTACCTATGAACCGATTCGAGGGTCCTGATGCGCAAAAATCCTCCTTTATTATAATTGGTCCAAAGAGTTATAGGAAGTTACAACTCATTCAAAAACGTATTTGGACGAGGCTAATGACTTAGAAAAGGAGGTTCGATATTTTTTCATAGTTTTAGAGAGATAAAAAGTAGAAGATCACCTAGGAACATAGTTTGGATTATTTGCTTCAAGATTGATACATTCCGGGTTTGTTTTCAAGGTTTTAATCCAAGTTTCATTCCTTTTATTATTGTTCTTGCATGGTTATTTCCCTTAATTGCTTCAACCAATTTCTGTGATCAAAATACTTATTTGCATATTTTAATCTAGTTTCATCATGAGTTCTTTCACATGCAACGTAATTATTTTATGCATCGTTCAGTTTAACATGTCCGGCTAGTTTTAAAAGGGTCGGGATACATGAACTCCACCTGATGTGTTAGTTGCATGTGTATAAAATTAATCCTCTGAATTTAATGATTTATTTTGACCGTATTGTGTAGCAACACAACCATTGTAGATATTTGGATCTCGTTTGCTTTTGGGTAACCGTGATGCTTGAGAATGCAATGCAAATGTCGCTATCGCGTGTATCGATTTACTCGTCCTCTGATTAAGTATGGTGCGGACTTGAACGTCATATACGTAATGCTTAGGAGTACTAAATTCTGGGTCTAATTAATAAATTAAATTTACGATTAGTTTTATACCTGCAATACACTAGGGTTGAGGGATTGTATTCCCGTCCTGTTTTCTTCATCATATAGTTCAAGTTTCAGTTCATTCACTATCAGTAATTTAGGTAATTTAGAATAGTTGCATTTCATTCATACTTTGGTGCATTAAATAAATATTTTCAAAATTGCATTTAGTTGTAGTCCATTCTCAAAATCAATCATCTTTTCTTTTTCTTTAGTGTCAAAGTTAGGTTTCCTTCGTCTGTCAATGTCGTCACAACTCTGTTGTCCTATTTCCCTGAGGATCGATACCCGACTTATCGGATTATTACTTGAGTGACAGGCTTGCACTTGAGTCTAGAGAGTACGCACTTCTGAGACACATTCTTAGTCGCGTCAAGTTTTTGACGCCGTTGCCGGGGAGCTAGGTAGACTTAAGATTAGATCGAGTCAATCTAAAACTTTGACCAAAAATCTTCAAAAAATCAAAAAAATAAATAAAAATAAAAATAAAAAAAATAAAAATTGAAAAAGCACAAAATATTCATCATCTTCTCTCATAAACCCGTTAATGCAAAATTCTGAACTCACTCCAACTCCCCATAATACTCCAACGCACCTGATAGCCCTCACACTCCCAACGATCCACAATTCCGTGTTCCACCTCCCACACCGTCACACTCAATCGCAAATAACACTCTGTTTTCCCTCTTAGGACACACCTCAGAGCACGCCCCGAGTATACCAAAAGAGTATACCGAGTCTTTGAGAGAGAGAGACATGTCGCAACACGGTAGTGCAAATGCCTATGAGGAAGAGGCCCCGTATCTCCCTTTGAGAGACGTCTTATATCCCGAGCGCACTGTCACTCCGGGATGCATTTTACTCCCGTACAATGCTGGGCAATTTTGCTTTAGGAATGGGATGATCCAGATACTTCCCACTTACCATGGAATGGATTCAGAAAAGCCATATGCCCACATCATGGAATTTGAGGAGGCGTGCGAGACTCTCAGTGATCAAACTTGCACAAAAGATGTGCTCCGCCTTAAACTCTTCCCTTTCTCGCTAAAGGATAAGGCTAAGACCTGGCTATGGTCTTTACCTCCAAATTCGATTTCATCATGGAACGAGCTACAATCCAAATTTCTCAAGAAGTTTTTTCCTCCACATCGAACGAATTCCATCAAGGCTCAAATTCAAACTTTTCGATAATTAGAAAACGAGTCATTCGATCGATGCTACGAGCATTTCAATGAGTTAATTTCTTCGTGTCCCCATCATGGTTTTGATAAAATGCAAATCATTTCCTTTATCCATAATGGGCTGAACATTAATTCTAAGCAACTCGTTGAAATCATGGGTAGTGGTCCATTTGTCGACTTAGACGCCCATGATGCTGAGCTTCACCTGAGGTATGTCGCCGAGGCTACCCAATCCTGGGATACATTTGACCCTAATGCTCAAAATTGAAATTGTTAAGTGACCACCACTCCATCGGCATTCGGCCTATTTCATGTAGAAAAGAATTCTATGACGGACAATCGACTCGATATGCTTGAGAAAGGACTGTGAGACCTACGTAAGGTATATGGAAGAGGACCAATTGGATCCATCCCAAACCCCGTCGAGAAGGTGTGTGCGATTTATGAGGCGGGTCATTCAACTGAGGAATGCCCGACTATACCCGCCTACAAAGTGATGCTTTAATAACAAGTAAGTGGTATAGGAGGATTCAAGGGTAACTTCGGTGCACCGCACGAGAATTCTTACAACCCTTCATGGAAAAACCATACTAGTTTTAGCTATGGGCAACAACATGCCGCGATGAATCCTAATTCACATGTTGACCCTCCTCCACCACCGCACTTTCAATAAGCTCCACATATGCAAGGACATGTGCAAGCACCACCACCTCAAGGAGCATATATCACTCCACCACGGAGAAATATAGAAGATACGATCAACCAATTTATCAATACCCAGAATACAACTAATGCTAGGCATTAGCGCATGATCAACGACATGAATGCAAACATTTCAAAGTTGCAATCATCGTTGAGTATCCAAGAGAATGGCAAGTTTCCTTCCCAGGGCCAAAGACCTCTCCAAGGTTAAACTAGTGTTATCTCGACACCCCATGACCATCCTGAGCAATGTAGCATAATTATTACTCTACGTAGTGGTAGAGTAGTTGACTTGTCACCTCCACCACAAGACGTACCTGAAGACAAGGATATTTCGCCCAGCACGAAAGAGGCCGAAGATGTCCCCTTGAAAGAGAGTGATAAATAAGATACTAGTGAGCCCGAGGTAGTAGTGAAACCACCCATCGCGGCACCTTTTCCTCAGAGGTTGGTTCTTTCAAATAAAAGAAACCCCCGTGATGAAGTGCTAGACGTGATTAAGCAAGTAAAGCTCAATTTACCTTTCCTTGATGCCATTAAGCAGATTCCAGCTTATGCGAAAGTAATCAAAGACTTGTTAACAGTGAAGAGGAAAATAAAGGTAAAGAAAAATGTATGTCTAGCACAAAATGTGAGCTACATTCTACTCAATGATCTCCCACTAAAATTCAAAGATCCCGGTGCACCCACCATTTTCTGCATCATTGGAGAAAATAAAATTGAAAATGCCTTACTTGACTTGGGAGCAAGTGTCAATATCCTCCCTTACGCCATCTATAAGCAACTTGATCTGGGCGACCTCAAGCCCACAAAGATCACTCTCCAGTCAGCGGATCGAATCGTGAAGATCTCAAGAGGTATAGTGAAGGACATGATCGTCCAAGTTGACACTTTTCACTTCCCGATAGACTTTGTCATTTAGGACACGAAGCCCTCCTTTGCCTCGAGCAATCATGTTCCCATCATTCTTGGGCGCCCCTTCTTAGCTACAGCTAATGCCATTATCAATACTCGAAATGGGCAGATGCAACTCAACTTTGGGAACATGACCTTAGAGACTAACATCTTCCATATAGTCCAACATATAGTGGAAGAAGATGATCTTCATGCGGTGAGCCTAATTGATGAGATCGTAGAGGAGCACTTTGAGGAAAACCATTGTGGAGATGCCCTAGGGTCCTGCTTAGTGTTGAGCCACGAGAATGAGGGATCCCACAAGAGATAGTCGTTAGGGGTGTGCCTTATTTCATCAAGTAATAGCGGTAGTTGTGATGATGAGAGAAAAGCAGGGGGGATGTGTGTAGTGGGCGCGATTGAGAAAGAGAGAGAGAGAGGGGTTAAAGAGAGAAAAATAGTGGAGTTAGAGATCGAGCAAGTAAAGGAGGACATAGGCACTTCTCGAGAGAAAGAGCTAGGGGACATGAGCATGGAATAATTGGAAAAAGAATTCGGTCCGGTGGATGAGAGCCTTACTATTGAAGTCCAATCCCTATTAGGATCTTGTGGTCACTTAGAAGAAAGCGAATGTAAAGATAAAATCGAGGAATTCCTTCTTTGTGACCATACACCCATACCACTAGAATTCCCGAAGGCTATTGAGGAGAAAAGTTGTGTTTCGTCCGACTTAAAGACTGACCCATGCGTTCCAAAAAGTAAAAGAAACTTAGGTGTTCCCTCTGAATCAGTGCACGCAGGCCATGCTTTGAGTAAGCACCACAGGGACCCATTTCCGAGTAATCACGACTAGTCTCCCGGTCTTTCCCTTATCTATGGTCAAGTCCCAACTTATTCCGATTATTGATTTATGATATGAAAAAGGGGAGACGAGGAGGGCATTGAACCCCGTCCATGGGGTCGGGTGAGTTTGTGGAGAGATGAGAGGTCGCCGCACCCCCGACGCGTATGGGGAGATTTTTATTGTATTATTGAGTCATGTGTTCGGGTCATTTAGTGTCTTTACGCATTTTAAATATTTGTTTGTTTTATTTTTTCGCACTTTTCATTCGCTTTGAGTTAGACTTTAGTCCTTTTTGCTTGAGGACAATGCAAAAGTCTAAGTTAGGGGGGGTCACAAGTGCGTATTTCTAAAACTTCACAAATTTTCAAAAATGCCTAAAAATTTCAAAAAAAAAAATCATAAAATGTTGAAAAAAGTCCAAAAATATTTTTCTTCAAAATAAATAAAAATTGAAATTCAAAATTTTCAAAAATATCATTAAAAGTCGGTTTAAAGTCTCTAATTATAAAAACTCAATACACAAAGCCGAACTTTACCAAAGATGGAAATTGTGCGAAAATTGACGACTTAACGAATAATTGTGGAGATTAACAACCTCGGTGAGATTCGAGCCTTTCATTTTTGTGAAATTTATAAATCAATCCGAGTTAATTATTAACTGAAAGTTCTTTTCAGCGGTCTAATAATTCGTCGAGGATCTCAAGTCTTTCACTTTGATCAGTTTTGAGAAATGTGTGTGATATTGCCTTGAAAAATGTGCCGAAGAAATTTCTAAATTAAATTCATCTCGAAACGCGTATGGCAACGCAATTAATATTTTGGACAATGAAATAGGCCATCGTTTGTTACCCAAAAATATTGGCCATAAAAAGTTGTGAAAAATCATCCCTTTTGTAACCCATTTTGAGCGGAATAAAAATTTAACCTTTTCGTTTGGTAACCCGAAAAACCCAAATAGCCCGAAATTGTGAAAAATAGAAAAATTCAGAATTTAAGTCCGAAAAGTGCAACAAAAAGGGATAAGAAAAAGAATAGAATTGCTCAACAAAAATAGCAATAAAACGAAAAATAAGAAAAGCACAAAAATAGAAAAAAGAAGAAGAAGAAAATGAACAAAAGCCCGGAAAATCACTAACGGACATCATAAGCGAAATTTTCCAATTTCGAAATTCTTAACATTTTTCAATTTTACTCAATACACCATATAACCCGAAAAAGTCCTAACAAAGTCCAAATTGCAAAATTGGTTATCGCGTGGAGAGCTAAGATACAAAAAGATAATAAAAGAGATCAACAAACGTGAATTAGAGGCAATGTTCCCGTCTTTCAAATCGTATTCCTTGATGAGATCAAATTACCCTAAAATTTCGTCTTTATACTTGTGTGCGTGAACTTGGTTCCAATATATTTACACTTTATATCACGCATACCGAGAGAATAGCCACATTCCGAGTGATTCATTTGAGAGAGCATTTCGTGAGATTTTGAAATCAAAACGAACTTTCGGATTAGTAACATAGTGGTCAATCGGTGGAAATTTGCGGATAAATTTTCGGCTTCGCACACACGCACTATGATTTGAGACTCTTGAACATGAATTAATGATGACTATTTTCCAAAAAAGTTTGAATTATACAATTTTTGCGTGTTTTAAATTTTCTTTGAGTCGAATTTTGTGGGTATATTCACCGCAAACCCTCACGAGACAACACTCGTCCTACTAGGGTAATCTAGGGGTTTAACGGCTTGTTGCATATGCTAAATGAAATCTCTTGCCCGCAAAAAAGGTATTCTATCATAATAATATGTTTAGAAGAGTTGTGACTTTATTCTTTCTGTTTTACATTGCTCGAGACTCACAAAGTTCTAAGTTAAGGGGGGTTTGATGGGGAATAAATATTGTATATTTATTCCCCTAATTTCGGTACATTTGTGAACCAAAGTGATGCAATCGATATGGATTTAACTCACATTTATGATACTAACCTTCATTGGCAAGTATTTCGTGTTTCTCCTATTTATTTTATAGGTTAATTATGCAAGCGGAGCAAGAGAGAAATCGAAACCATGAAAGAAAGGCTAGGAAGGCAAGTTCAAGGGCATTTTGATAATTCGGTAGTCGGATCCCAGAGGAGGAGTCAACTGGAAAGTTGAAAAACTCAAAAAAACGAGAATCATGGAAGAAATGGCATCCAAATCCGAGTTACGGTTAAAGAGTTATGATCGATTGAAGTTGAGAAAAAAATTCAAGAAGAAAAGAAGAAAACATGAAAAAAAATTCTAAGTGTTGAAAAGAGGAAAAAGGCACCCAAAACCAACGAAAGTTCCCAAATCCAGGCCGAACCGGTTCGGGGTACCTGCGAACCGGTTCGGGGGTCCTGATGAGCGAAAATCCTCCTTTATTCTGATTGGTCCAAAGAGTTCCAGGAAGTTACAACTCATTCAAAAACGTATTTGGACGAGGCCAATGACTTATAAAAGGAGGTTCTTGATAGTTTTTCATAGTTTTAGAGAGAGAAAAAGTAGAAGATCACCTAGGAACATAGTTTGGATTATTTTCTTCAAGATTGATACATTTCGGGTTTGTTTTCAAGGTTTTAATCCAAGTTTCATTCCTTTTATTATTGTTCATGCATGGTTATTTCCCTTAATTGCTTCAACCAATTTCTGTGATCAAAATACTTATTTGCATGTTTTAATCTAGTTTCATTATGATTTCTTTGACATGCAACGTAATTATTTCATGCATCATTCAGTTTAACATGTCCAGCTAGTTTTAAAAGGGTCAGGATCCATGAACTCCACCTGATGTGTTAGTTGCATGTGTATAAAATTAATCCTCTGAATTTAATGATTTATTACGAACGTATTGCATAGAAACACAACCATTGTAGATCTTTGGATCTCGTTTGCTTCCGGGTAACCGGGATGCTTTAGAATGAAATGCGAATGTCGCTATCGCGTGTACCGATTTACTCGTCCTCTGATTACGTATGGTGCAGGCTTGAACCTCATATACATAATGCTTGGGAGTACTAAATTCTGGGTCTAATTAATTAATTAAATTTACGATTGGTTTTATACCTGCAATACACTAGGGTTAAGGGATTGTATTCCCATCCTGTTTTCTTCATCATATAGTTCAAGTTTCAGTTCATTCACTATCAGTAAATTAGGTAATTTAGAATAGTTGCAATTCATTCATACTTTGGTGCATTAAATAAATATTTTCAAAATTGCATTTTGTTGTAGTCCATTCTCAAAATCAATCATCTTTTATTTTTCTTTAGAGTCAAAGTTAGGTTTCCTTCGTCTGTCCAACGTCATCACAACTCTGTTGTCCTATTTCCTTGAGGATCGATACCCGACTTATCGAATTATTACTTGAGTGACGGGCTTGCACTTGATCCTTGAGAGTACGCACTTCTGAGACACATTCTTAGTCGCGTCAGATATCAATCCTACAATAATGCTAAATTCTAGTTTGAACCGTAATATGAGTAATTGATTAAAAATATACACACAAATCTATATGGTTCGGTAGGTTGGACTGCCTACAACTATGGGCAAAGGTAAAAAAAAGTTTTATTAGCTTTTAAAAAGAGAGTAAGAAAATGACTTGGAGTGATATGGTTGCTATATAAGAGTCCAATTCGTGGATATTATAAAGTGCGATTAGTTGACCTTAAACATTAGGGTCAACTTTATTTATAGATGCAAGAGTCTTAGAGCTCTCTTATGGTGATTGGTCGTTGTCTTTGGTATTATCCTTAAGGTAGTTGAATTATTTTGAAATTGTATACATCCTATTTATTGTCATCTTCATCGATTCACTTTTATCCACTTTTTGATCTCCGAACGACCTGATTGCTATAGTTCTGTAAATGCCACGTGTGTGTGTGTGTGTATATATAAATGTGTGTATGTGTGTGTATGTGTGTGGGTTATACCACATATTTATTATTTTATGTATAGAAAAAAGAAAATCATCAACTTTACAATAACTAGCGATGGTACAGTTCAAAGAAAGTGTCCCTAAGTGCCTTCACTTTGTCTTTCGCTATGCCTTAGAAGATGATAAGCAATTAATGAAACTTCTAAAAAGTTAAAAGGTAATTTCTGTTCACTTAAATTTTCACTCTATCTAAAACATACACACACACTCACACACACACACACACACACACACACACACACACAAAACTAAGATTTAAAGTACAACTTTTATACCCATCTCTCCCTCTATCAATTATAATGATTCTCTATAGTATATTTCAATTTCGCATTTTTACTCCTAATTTGTTTGTTAGTGCAGTGTAGTTTTTTTGGTTTGTGTACTCTCCGGTCCTACACATCAAATAAAAGTAAAGGGCTATTTCAACTTTCAAGAGAAGAAAAAAATCAAGTTCGCATCGGTTTATAGGTTAACTTTTTGTTACATACTTTTAGCATTTTATTTTATAGCCCTATTACTAGTGCTGTTATTTTTATCACAGACAAAAGTTTTAATATAAAATAAGAAAGTGGATTTAGAAATTTTGAAAAAATTAGTGAATGTATATATGTTTAATATTCATATAATTATTTTTAACTTTGCTTGTGTCATGTTTTACATCTATACAACTTGCCCCTAGCCCGTAAAAAGGATGAGAGCATTTTAAAGAATCCCACCTAAGATTTTACGCCTTAGGTCCCAATTTTGGTAGGGTCGGCCCCATCGAAGCTCATCCATTTAGCCTTTTAAGTGAACTTGATTCGGGCTGAATTTAGCCTGGATTTCAAGCTTGGACTATCTTGAGCTACATATAGGTAAGCCTTAATTGGGTTTGGCTTGAAAATTATTATATACACACCTTTATTATTATTTATGCAAAAGTATTATATATGTTTTATGAGGGTAGTAAAAGTCGATCATGATCATATCCATCAGGGACCGAGACGTAACCCACTTTAAAGATGTCTTGACCATATATCAGTGGCAAATGATAATATTATGCAGTATGTAATAAGAATAAAAAGAAAGAAAACAAATAAAATATCATAGTGTGATAATGAGAAATAGATAGTAAAAAATAAAATGTCAATTAAAAGGGACTACCGAGAGTGTTGTCAATAAGTGTGAGAGAACAAACACCCTTTCAATAATAAGAATTTGGAAGCATATCAACATCAATATTCATGATTATGTAAGAAATTTTGATTATCAGTGAGGTTATTTTCTCTTCAGGGGATTTATGAAGAGTGATGATATTAATGGTGAGGGAATAATTGGGGAAATAGTAGACTTTCAGAGGGAATGTTCGAAGGATGGAGTAATGGTTATAATAAGATTGATTATGGGGTATTAATGGTTAGTGAATATTTCATGGTGGAGTAAATGCAATGACTATATTTATAGTGGTTGGTAAAATGATCTTGGATGTTGATCTCACGATGGTAATCAAGGTTTGGTTAAAATAAGGTATGCATTTCTTTAATGTGAGTGTGATGGGTATTTAATGCTGGTGGTATGGCAGTTTTGATTCTTGTGATAGCATATTATGATAACCGATTGAAAGTACTTCGGGGTGGCTAATTTATGAGGATAAAGTGAGTGGGGAATGTACTTTTACTGCGCCTGTCACGTCATGTCAATAGTGGTTTAATGTTTGTCTATTCTTAAAACTCAAGGTTTAGTGGTGCTCTTCACTTTGTTTGGCCTGGTTAGTCAAGTGTGAACCCATCATGCTTTGTTCTCCAGCCTCAATACCAAAACTCTCGAGTGATCCCAAAACTAGATAACCCATGGTTTACATTACCTCTTAGATGTTCTCTCGAGATCGACCTAACTCGATTCATCTTGTTGATACTCAAATATGCTATTTAGAAAAAATAAAATGCCTTATAAGGGAGACGATATGGTGTTTTACCATTATGGCCTTCGACGATCCTTGTGATATCTGTCGATGGTGGTATTCTCATAAGTTTGTCTTTATTGAGATCCATCAAGTGCTTGTGATTGTGATGTTATATTGTCTTAATTTCTTATATGCGTTATTAGATTACTAGAATAACCCCTACACATACTGTAAAAGTATAATATACTCATTATGCCCTTGCTTAAATGGATTGTCTTATTACGGTTTCCAAAACACATATTGAGTGTCTGTACTCTTAAGATCTTGAAGCCAAATTATTTAATCCCATTATCGCATTGATCATTTTAGGATGAAGGCAATTTTGACCTAACAAATTTATATTTTGTTGTTAAGAAAAATGAAATGATAAAATATTTTTCAAAACCAGGTAGAGTGTTTTCTTGTATATGTTGTCACTAAATGTGATAGTATTTTTGTGTGTAAAAAATCTATATTAAAATGTTATTTTGGTGAAGTCCCAAAACACTTGCTATAGAGAAGATTTACTGATTAGTCATGAATATTGTATACTAATGCCCTTTATTCTTATTTATTGTAGCTCAATTGTGTCTGTTAATTCCTATATTTATGCTCTTTTACTCGATAATCTTTATTTTTGATATATATATATATATATATATGTTTTCGAGATTTATTTGAGATTTTGTAGGTATTGGAATGCTTTGCAGAGCAATTAGTTGCTTTTCGGGAAAGTTTAATCAATTGATGCTATTTCAGGGGAATTTTACCCATTTCATCTCTTGATTTTTGGGCTTGAACTCTTTATGCAAGTTGTATTGCTTTGAGTTGTCTTTGTACAATAGCCGATGACCCATCATTCCGACTCCTAACAAAGAAGTTATGTCTATTCTCGCATAATGCTCCTTAGAAGAAATGAAATTTGAAACTGAATGAATTCTTTTAAATGGGAATTGATTCTCAAAATTGAGAATTGATTCTCAAGCCATTTTTAAGTTTCTACGTAGTTTTATTTTACAAAGGGAATCGATTCTCACAATGTTAGTGTTGATGCAAAAAACTAGACTAGGCCTAATTAATTTATCACAGATAAAATAAGTAAAACAAACAAGACAAAAATATTTTCAAAGTGGTTAAGGCTCAATGGAATAGCCTACGTCCATTGTTATGTATTGATTGCCTTGAGTTGTTTTCCGATCCCTTGCAATGAGGGTGATACAATGTATGTATAGCCCAAGAGGGGTACTGATAGTTGTGGTGAGAAAGGGTGGAATGCCTTCATTTGCTAGGCCTTCACATCAATACATAATGAGAATTAAATATACTACTGATGTCGCTTCACTAATTTTACAGGTTGTATGACTGTTATCGCTTCGTTGGCTATACAGGTTGGATTTTTTACAGTTGGTCGGACTTCCCAATCGATCGGACTGCCCTATTGGTTGGTCTTCCTTGTTGGTCGGGCTGCCCTGTTGGTTGGACTACCTTATTGGTCGGGCTTTTGTATCATGCTGACTTGTATTTGTTCCATATTGGATGACATGTGCTGGATTATAATAGGTCCACGTAAGGTGGTAAATTTTGATATCAATAGAAGCCCCCAATGTTTCATACTTGGAGATGATACGAAAGTGTGAAATATTATGCTTTAACAGTAGTTCGGGCTGGTTGGTCGGCTGCAGACCTTCCATACTTGTGAAATTTATCCACTTAATTGATAATTTTTTAGCGCGAATGGTAATTTTGTAAATATTTCAAATTTTAGCGAACATTTCTGGGGTATCTTCGTCTTTTCCCTTGTTAGCCACCGTAAACTCAACCATCATTCACTTTAATCATTACTTTTCCCAGTTCTTGAGGCAACTTATAAAAAGAGTGGTAAAACTTCGATCATCTTCTATCTCTCATTTTTTATTCTGTTGCTGTGTTTTTTGAACTTTCGTGCGATCATTTTCTTTTCTGTCTTCAGTTCTTGCTGAATCCTTAAACCTTTGTAAGAACTTTTCTCTCTTCTTATTTATTTCTTCATCATGATTTATTCTGTTGAGTCGCTTGATAAATTAACGAGTGACTTTAACATTCCATCTTAGGTTGTGCTAGAATATCCCACTTTTTCTTCTAATTTTTTCTCTCTTGCTGAGGGCCACTGGTTCCCTTCCATCTTTATTGTTAAGTTTGAGTTCAACTTTCCTCCCAATCCCCCGTGTCTGGAGTTTTGTCAGTAATTTGACGTTGTACCTGCAAGAATAGCTCCTAACACATGGAGAGTGGTGAATGGAGTATATAGGTTAAATCAAATCTATAGAACCCATATGGGGATTCCAGAGATAATGTTTTGTTATAAATGGGTAATTAGTGATACCACTTATTATTTGAAAACTAGGGCAGTTAGTAAAGCTTTAGTAGTTAACCTTCCTGATTCTAATAGAGATTATTTTGATCCAGGGATAGTTATAAAAAATTGGCAACATACTCCCTTAACTGGAGGTGCTAAATATCAAGGGCCTAGATGTCCTCTCTTTGGCAACAAAAATATTTAAGAGATGGTTAGGTTGCTCCTCTTCAGGAGTTAAACACTGTTGAGGGCTCTAAATGCAACGCCCCGATCCGGATTAGAGTTACCGTTGGAATAACCTGTATCCGAACCAAGGTATTAAGGGGGAGGGGGGATAAAACATTTTATTAAATTGGAAAACAGTTGCCACATTATACTTCAAGAAAACTTTTGATTTCTTTTATTGTGAAAAGGTGAGGCCCATATTTTGCAAGTTAATATTCAATTAACAATTTAACAAGTAAACCTTTGGTAAGATTTAATCCATAAATAAAGCATAAATCCCTGTATTATTACAATTTCCAAATAGTTCAAGTTCAAACTAAATTGTCTTAACAAAACATAAAGGATTTTGGTTCAACATAAGTCCATGGATTAAAAATCGGTTGCAGAGCCTCTAACGACGACTAGCGCTTTCTGCGGCCTTTCCAACGTCCTTACCGGACGTACCACCTATTGTACCTGGGGTTTTGGGAAAATAGGGTATGAGCGAGATGCCCAGTAGGGTGGGAATACTAAGCAATAATTTTCATAGCAAAATACTATACATATACAATGCATTTTAGTAATTCCGAAAACCATCATTGTCTCATATTCATTAATTATCATTAATGATTATTTTCGTTAACATTTAACTATGCTAACAATATTCAAGAAGCCTTCATTATATTCAACTAAGTTATCATGTATCTATACTAACAAGATTCTTTAACTTAGTCATAAATGCACCTATATGCAATGCCCTGGGCTACGTGCCCACTCACTCTTAGCATTTTAATATTCCAAGCTAGGAACTTAATCATATTCCACTTATGTCATCCACATAATAATTAATGAATTCTTATTCATTCATTAGTTTAAATTCTATGAATTTTTCTCATTCCTTACTTAACATTGTTTTTGGGATTTTGCCAACAAACACTCACGGACTTCATGGCCTCACACCACCGGTCTCCGCCGCCATATACTACTGCAGTTTGTTTGGGGTCTTTCACCACTAGGGACGTCATGCCCTCCTTAATTATTTTCTCTCGGCATCATCCGAATATCATATCTTTCATGTGTTTAACATTATTCTCAATGTTCACAATTCAACTTATCCGGTTTTGTTATTAAAACCCGTTATTAGTCTTTGCATCCTACGAGCCGAGGAGGCATTCTAGTGTCAATGTCGAACACTAAATTATACTAAGTCACCTTTACAACACTTTGATTTACCAAAATGCCATCTTATACTTTTATTATATAAAAAGCATTTCCTTGGCATTTTTCAAGTATTTTTCATGTAAAAACACCATTTAAGTGACTTTTCTTCATATTTACCAAATCTGCCACTAAGGCATTTTTTACCAAAAATTACCTTTTTAAGTGGGTTTTAAGTACAAAAATCATTCTTTAATTTACTACATGTTTCCACCAACATTTAAACCTTTATTAGTGATGTACAACCCATTTTAGCACACTTTTACACATAAAGCCATTTACATAATTATAAGCCTTATTTAACATATTCAAGAGGCTTAAACTAATATTTCAACATATTAGATTTTGGGGCTGTTTTTATGAGATTATTAAAAACATATTTAGACCACTATATTTTAATATTAATCATGTTAATGTCAAGACTAACACATACTACATACACTATTTCATGAAAATGGGTCTTCTTCCTTAGAAAACCCAACAAATGCATTAACTAGTCATTTTCTTGTAGTATTCCATTTTCTATGTTTATTTCATGAGATTATTACATTTATAGCATGATTTCAACATATATAATAATATGAAAATTTATTCTAAACATCATCTTCTCCATTTATCATTTTTCACAAAATGGGTTTTTCATAGCATATGAAAATAAGGGAGAAGAGCTAAAAAGTCACATATTTCTCATCATCTTGTTCATATTAGCATTTGAAATAAAAGAGTTTTAGAGTGAGGAAAACCCTACTTGAATGAAGGAGAGTGAGTGTAGATGTGAAGAAGATGAAGTGGAGCACTCAAAAGTTCCACCAAAAACTCCAACCAAGACTCCCTTTGAGCTCCAAAAGCTCTCTGAAACTTCCCCACAAGCTGTCCCAACCTTGAGGTTAGCTTTAATGGTGTTTGGAGACCTTTAGAGTGGTGTTTGGATGGTGGTAAAAGGGGTGGGAGATGAAGCTACGAAAATATGGGTTCTTACTCTTGCTAGAACTTGAGAGATTTTGGGAGAAAATGTCTACAGATATGTGCCTAATTACACCCATGGTTTCCTCTCCCTCTCTCTCTTTTAAAATCCATTTTAAGGGACCTTCAACTCTTGACCCATAGCCTCAAAATTTGCATTTTCTAAATCGTGTATAACACCTCCCAAAGTCTGATTTCTGGAGTTGAAAAAGACTACACTCAACCACCCAAAACCATGGTAAATGTGCTGCCAAAGTGTGCCAGGGTCACTTTCTCTCTCTACAATTTTTTTTTTTTGAAACTTTTAACCTAAGCGCCTTATTCCTTGTATTTTTTTGAGTGAAAAATCATATTCACACTATTTTTTTGGCCTCCCGAAATGTCCTATACATGGCGCGCAAAAACGGGACCTCCGCGCAAAAGTTTTTTTTTTTCGATTTTTCTTTCCATAATAATATTCCTTATATTTTTGTGAGTCAAAAAACATATTCACAATATTTTTTTGACCTTCCGAGGTATCCTAAACAATACGCGCAAGAAACGGGACCTCCACGCAAAATATATATATTTTTTATTTTTCTTCGCGTGGTAATATTCCTTATATTTTTATGAGCCTAAATATATGGTCGGAATATTTTTTTGACCTTCCAAGGCATCCTAAATAATACGCGCAAGAAACGGGACCTCCGCGCAAAACATATTTTTTTTCGATTTTTCTTAGCGTGGTAATATTCCTTATATTTTTATGAGCCTAAATATATGGTCGGAATATTTTTTTTGACCTTCCGTGGCATCCCAAACAATACGCGCAAAACTAGACTTTCGCTGCGTCGCGCGTCGTAAGACAATTAGTACATAAGTTCGCGTAGCGTTCGTTGCCTGTCCGAATCGCGTGAAACTTAACCAAAGTACTTAAAATAATTATACGAACATAAATCATAACTCATGCGGGAACATGCAACGTAAGAATTTCATTAACGGAGCGTCGCTAAATAAAGGATAATCATGCAAGTACAATTTAAAGGTGCGGGTATTACACTAAACTTTTTCAGAGATATATTCATGGTCCTCCTCCAGTCATTCATGATGAGGTTGAAGATGAAGCTAGTTCTGGAGAGTTTTCTCTAGTGGTTGAATCTACTGCCGATCAACCTAAAATCACTGAATCTTCTCTTCCTTCAGTCGAGCAAATCGAGCAACTCCGGTTTCTAGCCCTTATTCTGAGCAGGATAAGAAGGTTTAGAATGATAGGGAGAAGGTATAAAGTTGTTCAACATTTGCTATTTTGCTTCGTTGTTTATTTTTCTTTATTTTTATTACAATTGAACTCTTTGTTATCAATAAAAGAACCTTTTGTTCCTTTTCGTCTCTTGTTGATTATACATGTTATCCATTCTTGTTGTTGATTGGTGGTTACTTCTTCTTGCTAATTTATAGCGAAGATGGAACAACTGTCTTCCAATGATATCGAGCTACAAAGTAAGTGCAATACTTTTTCCAAAGTAGGTCATACGGACTTATCAGAACAAGAAATTATTCAGTTGCTCGGTGATGAGGCATCAGAGCAGGCTAAAGAAGCCTACAAGTATTTGAAGTACTTACTTGATCGGGCGGTAGTAAACACTGTTTCCTACTATGAGATGATAGAAGAACTTCAAGAACTGTATAAAGAATCTAGTGCACTGTTATACCAAATCTACAAGCAAAAATATTGAAGCATAAGTGTAGGTCGGGTCTTTGATAACTTTGTTTTTGTTTACAATAAAAAGGAAGCTTTACTTAAGCTTGAAGTTGAAGAAACTAGAACTGTTGCCAAACATCTGGAAGTGGAGAATCATAATTTAGGGGATGAATTTAATCTTTTGAAGTCTTTCTCTGGAGATGTTGTTGCTACTAGTAATAAGGGATGCTCCTTTTTAGAGGCTGAAAATGCAATATTAGGGATGAGTTGGAAGCCTTAAAAAAGATTAAGCCTGCATCTTCCTCCCGAGAAAGAAATAAACCTAGTCAAGGAACCATAAAAGAAGTTAAGACTCAATAAGCCCTTGCCAATCAAGTTGTGCAGTTAAAAGCTAAAGACCGAGCTATTGCTGAGATATCCGAGAACTTGCAGACCTTGTCTGAATAATTATCCACTAAATCTTCCCAATTACACGTTAAGGATGGAGTATTGAAGAAGCTGCAGTCTTAGATTGATAAATTAACCTTTTAATTCCATAAGCAGCTAAGAGAGGTTTGGATGCATGGGTATAATGAAACGCTGAGGCATCTTGATGATAGACTTCAACAGGCTAAGAATGAGTCCTATAAATGGGGTTAGATGAACGCTTTAATCGCGATGAGGGTGGATCGAAATAACTTTTTATGGGATTGGTACGACCCAATCTTACTGGAGCTTGACAATCCTCTATTTAAGTTAGATGTTAACTTTCGTGTTCATCGTATTCCTCAATGCTTGATTTCAAAATACTTAGGAGATTACGAGCTACATGATGAAGCAGAGATCGTCCGACTTCCTCATTTGCTTGATCGTCCTAGTAGCAGTAATATTACGATGCTTCAGAATTTTAACTTCATCAACTCTCCTTATACTTTGGATGATCCTCCAGCTGGCATGGATCATGTTTCTAAGGCTGAAGGAAATTGTCCTGTAGAATAAGGCTTTGTATTTTGTTTCTGCATGTTTAAGCAACAATATGTAATCATTTAATTTAATGAAAATCTTATTTTATGAATAATTCAACTTTTATTCAATCTTTGCATATATGAATGTCTCCTTTGTCTTTGACTATGAATGGATCAACTTTTAGTTAATCTCTAGTTTTTCATCGGTTATATTGATATCCTTAGGATTATCCTAAGTATCATACCAAATACCAATGCTTCACCATGGTTCTACTAATGTATCTAAGGTTTTAGGTAATTGCATTAGTTACCTTGGTTCCCAGGCGTGAGTGGAACATTTGTCCATCTTTTAGCCCAGTTTAGATGAAAATTATTCATCTCGGTCTTCGTTAACTAAGCATTTGGGACTTATAATTTTTCCTTGCATGTTTTTTTATGTATTTGACAACTAATTTTGTTGGTGGTTTTATTGATACCGACCAATATTTTATTGGTGGTTTATGTTGATGACCAATATTGTTGGTGCCTTTGTTAATGACGACCAACATTGTTGGTGTTTTTGTGTTGACGACCAACTTTGTTGGTGCCTTTGTTGATACCGACCAACATTTCGTTGGTGGTTTATGTTGACGAACAATGTTGGTGCCTTTGTTAATGCCGACCAACATTTTTGGTATTTTTATGTTGATGAAGACCAACATTGTTGGTGCATTTGCAATATTTGCAATGTAGTGCATATCACTTGTACTCCAAATTTTTTTTTTTGTGAAAATCATTAATATTGAAATGAACTGAGTACAATATGACTACATTACTGATAATACTTCCTCAGATGTTCTGCATTCTAGGGATTCTTGAATTCTTCACCTTCCAAAGTCTTAATTTGATATGTGCCTGGTCGGATGACTGCTGTAATGCGATAAGGACCGTGTCAATTGGCTTCAAGATTATTGTTCTTTTGAATCACCTTCTTCAAAACATAATCACCTTCTTTTAAGTTGCTCGGTCGTACCCTCTTATTGTAGAAACGTGCAGTCCGTTGTTGATACGCTGCATTCCTTAAATTTGTATCTTCACGTACCTCTTCCAGCATGTCTAAGTCCAGCCTTCTTATCAAATCACTGACTGGGGTATTGAAGTTAAGAACTCTATGCGTAGGTAAACCTAACTCGGCAGGAATTATAGCTTCAGTACCAAATGCTAACATGTAAGGAGTTTCTCCAGTAGCTGTTCCAGGGGTTGTTCGGTAAGCCCATAAGACATAATGCATTTCATTGATACAATTGCCTTTAGCATTTTCCAGCCTTTTCTTCAACCCATTCAACAAAGTTCTATTAGTTACCTCTATTTGGCCATTGTTTTAAGGATATCCAGGAGCAGAGTGGAGTTTTTAGACATTGGATTGAACGCAATTGGCAGTAAATTCATCATTGTCAAATTGTGTGCCATGATTAGTGATAAAGGCATAAGGCAAACCATACCTTCATATGATATTTTTCCAAATAAACTGATAAACCTTATCATAGGACATATCGATCAATGGTTCAGCTTCCACCCATTTAGTAAAGTAATCAATAGCTATAACCAGGTACTTGAACCTTCCTCGGGTGGTTGGCAGAGGCCTGACCAAGTAAATTCCCCACATAGCAAAGGCCCAAGGTGAAGTGATTGGTGTTAGGAGGGCTTGTGGAGTCTTGCGTATGCTAGAAAATCTTTGGCACTTTATCACACTTCTTGGCAAAAGCTGCACAATTTACTTACATAGTTGGCCAGTAGTACCCCTATGTGTTAATTCTTCACAAAAACGTTCTCTTTAATACATGGGCTCCATAGGAACCTTCATGAACTTCCTCAATCAAATCCTTTACTTCATCTAGATGCACACATTGTTGTAAACCAACAGTTACTCCTCTTCTATACAACACACCATTTTTTTAGCACATATCTCGCAGCTTTGTATTTCAGTTTCTTAGCTTCAAATAGGTCGGCTAGTATAATTCCTTCTTTAATATAAGCTCTTATGGGATCCATCCAAGATGGCCCCATATCAACTGCAATAAAATTAACCATCAGATCTCCATCAATGCTCTTATTAGCAAGTAGCTCAATAGGAATAGTTCTTCGCAACTCAGTTCTGGTTGCTAAAGCTAGCCGAGCAAGTGCGTCTACTCAGATATTTTCTATTCATGGAATTCTGATCATCTGGACAGCTAGCAAAATGGTAATTATCTCCAAAGCTTTAGCTAAGTATCTGAACATCAGTTCTCCTTTAGGTGAATATAAGTTCAACACATGATTTACCACCAACTGTGAGTCACTAAATGCCACAACTTTCTCGACATTCAGTGATTTAGCTAGATTTAACCCAACAATCACAACTTCATACTCTGCCTCATTATTGGAACCTTGAAATTGGAATTGTAGAGCATACTCTACATCTAGTTCATCTGGAGTATTGAGAATGATTCTAGCTCCACATCCAGTTGCACGGGATGAACCATCAACATACAAGCTCCATATGGGAATATTATTGTCAAACACTTGGTTTTTCAGAATCCCTTGATGGAAGATTTCATCCTTTACCTCCTCATATTTATTTTTTTATCTCCTGTACTTCGCTGGAGGGTTCTGGTTGATCGGTGGTAACTTCTTCTATAGTTTCCCTTACTTGGAGGTTGTCGGGCGTATCTTCAATAGGTCTGCAGACTCCTGAATGTTGCTAAACCAGAATCCCTTGTTGCTCGGGGACCTCTGGGTTAGTGAATTCTGCAATAAAATCTAACACATCTTGGCCTTTTAAAGCAGTCCTTGGTTCATATACAAGATCATATTCCCCTAACTACACAACCCAATACATCAATCTTCCAGATTTTTCTGGCTTATGCAAAGCCTGTCTTAGTGGTATGTCAGTATATACCACTATGGTATGAACTTGAAAATATGGCTTCATTCGTCTACTAGCCTCAATTAAGGCTAATGATAACTTCTCTAGTCTGGGATATCTGACTTCTGCTCCTCAAAAAGCTTTTCTAGTATAATAAACCAATTTTTGAACTCCATTCTCCTCCCTGATCAAGGCATAGCTAACAGCTGATTCAGAAATTGCCAAATATAGATACATCTTTTCTCCCAACACTAGTCGGGATAATAGTGGAGGTGTTCCCAGGTACTTTTTTAATTTCAGAAAGGCTTTTTCATATTCATCGCTCCATTCAAAGGTTTTTCTGAGTACCTTAAAGAATGGCAAACATTTGTTTGTTGCTCGGGATACAAATCTGTTGAGTGCTGCTACGTGCCCTATTAGCCTTTGAACATCCTTTTTACTAGTCGGGGATTGCATTTCTATCAAGGCTTTAATCTTATCTGGATTAGCTTCAATTCCCCTTCGATTTGCTATATACCCAAGGAACATTCCATCCTGAACTCCGAAGACACATTTGGTCGGGTTCAACTTCATCTAGTGCTTTTCCAATTGATCAAACGTCGGGCTAAGGTCGGTAATATGATCAATAACTTTTTTGCTCTTAGTCATGATATCATCAACATAAATTTTTATGTTTTTGCCTACCTATTCCTCAAATACTTTGTTCCCCAGTCTATGATAAGTTGCATTTTTTCAGCCAAAGGGCATAACATTATACTAATAAGTGTCTCAGGGAGTAATAAAGGAAGTACTTTCTCTATATTTTAGCTTCATTTTGATTTGGTTATAACCAGAATATGCATCCATAAAGCTCAGCAGCTTGTGCCCCGAAGTAGCATCCACCAGTTGATCAATTCGTGATAAAGGAAAATAATCCTTTGGGCATGCCTTATTCAAGTTAGTAAAATCCACACACATCCTCCACTTATTTTTTCTTCTTCTTTACCATAACTATGTTGGCCAACCAGTCTGGGCACTTCACATCCTCAATAAAGGAAGGCTTTTGAAGATTTTCCTCTTCTACTTGTATAGCTTGGTTCTTCTCCAGACTGGAAACTCTTCTTTGTTACTTTATCGGTTTAACCTACTTATTCACATTAAGCTTGGTATAGGAAGTTTAGTTCTATACCAGGCATATCTTCATGGCTCCATGCTCTGCTTCCTTTATCTCAAGAAGGCCACCAACTCCTATTTAAGAATCGGATCCAATGATGCTCCTATTTGAGTTGTTCGTTCTGGTTTATCATCATCCAAGACGATGCTTTTTGTTTCCTCCATCACCTGGCCTTTTATGAGCTCAGATTCATCTCTTGGGTCTAAGGTTTCAACCTCAAATTCTCTATTCGGTTTAGATATGTACACTTGATAAGTGGTTGTTTTTCTCTTGCTTATAGCATATCTTCCTCCTTGGAATATGAATAGTAGCATTCTCGAGCTACTTTTTGATCTCCTTTTACTACTCCAACTCCAAACTTAGTCGAAAACTTCAGGCATTGTTGAACAGTAGAAGGTACAACTTCAAATTTCTTTGGACCTACTCTTCCCATGATCATATCGTAGGCAAGATTAACATTTTTGTCCATTACAAAGAATCTCACTTTCTCTGTTCTGCTTTTCGGCCATGTCCCAATCAACACATCTAACTTGATTGTTCCTAATGGAAATACCTTTTCTCTAGAGAATCCAATGAGGGGCCTATGGTAAGGCTCCAGTTAGCTAAGTTTTAAACCCAAAATATCAAAACAGGGATAGAACATGATGTATGCTGACTGTCATTATCCATTAATGTTCTTGCTACCAGTACTTTTTTTTATCTTGACTCTGATCACTAAAGGATCATCATGAGGATACAACACTCCGAATAGATCGTTCCTGGAAAAGCCAATTATGAGCTTATCCTTATTAACTTTGCTTGGTCGGTACTCCTCGACGAGATTAATTAGCTGGATGTAGGAACAAACTTGAGCCTCATTGAGGTAAGCCTTCATTTCTACTGTATTATCACCTCCTCTTGCAACTCCACCTGTAATCATATGTCAATCAAAGGATCCAAAACTGAGTGTGAATACCTCGCTTTCAGGCTGTCTAGGCTTCTTAGGGAGATCAAGACCGTCTTCTGGACCATCGTTATGGTTCCTCTTGTTATCTTCTCTAGGCTTAACAGGTGATTTCAATCTCCGTCGACCTCTACCTCCAGTTCTTCCACCAGCCTGCCGATAAACAAATCTATCCAATTTTCCTCTTTGGATGAGTTCTTCTATCTCATTCTAGAGAGCAATATACCGGTTGGTTGTATGACCATGATCTTTGTGAAACTCATAATACTTGGACTTATCCCTCTTATCAGCAGGTGACCTTAACTTTTCAGGCCAACTCAAATCATTATTGTGTTTGATTTCTTCCAAACATGATGTATATCCACCATTAAGGGAATGTAATTGGTAAATTTTCAGAGCTGATCTAGGTTTTGTTTTACTTTTGAATTCTCGTGCTTATTATGATTCTTATGCTCCTTCTTATTCGACTTCCCTTTTATCTTTGCTTCCGCCTTTGTATCTGAATTCTTTTTAGTAAACATAGCTTCCTCGATGTTCATAATCTTTGCTAATTTGGCCATCATTTCTGTTATCGTCTTTGGGGGATCTTTGGCCAAAGTATAATATAGTTTATCGGGGAGGAAACCACTCATGAGGGCAGTGATGACTGTCTTTTCTTCCTATTCAATGACTTTCAATTTCTCGTTGTTGAAATGACTGATGTAATCCCTGGTACTTTCTCCCACCTTCTGTCTCACACTAAGCAAATGAGCTACTCGCTTTACTGGTTTTACTCCGAAGCAAAAATTACCAATGAATAGCTTGGCGAGTTATTGGAAGAAAGAAATTTACCCCCGAGGAAGACTATTATACTTGATTTGGGCAAATCCAGTGATTGTTCCTAAAAATGCCCTGCACCTCATCTCATTAGGAACAACATAGATATCAGCCGCTGCTTGGTATTATTCTATATGAATAACTGGATCAGTCTTCCCATCATACTTGGTAGTGACCACTGGAGCTTTAAACTTGATCGGTGTAGGGAAATCTACAATGATTTGCACAAAGGGAGATCCCTTAACAAAACTTCTGTGAAGGGGATTCTTGGCCTTGGCCATTTCTCCTAACCTATCTTCCAAACGCTGAATGGAACCTTTCCAAGCATCACTGCCGGCACCAGATCTATGGATGGGGACTTTTTTATGCCGACCAACTGATCATGTTGAGCTTTCCTCTTACGAACCTTCTCTTTGACTGGACCGAGCAGTTCGTCGGGTGTTTAATTTGGATTGGGCTGAACCTTCCCTCAGATCGCTTGGTCATTGAGTATTTCTTGACGCAACCCGTAGGGCATTTTCCTTGGGTCCCAAATGATCGAAAGGAGAGGCCCTACTTATCCTTTTTAAGGCACTCAATATTTCTGGGATGAGGGGTTGTCCATCAGAGGTATTAGTAATCCTGATAAAAGAAGTTTCTCTAAAAAGGTACGAAGGATCCCTTAAAGTTCGGGAATGGCTATGTCCAACACTCCTTATTGGCAGCGGTGGCATATTCCTTTAATTTAATTGTGCAGGGACTCTAGCTTGCAAAGTTTGGGCCAACTGTCATATCGTGTCCTGCATAGCTTCTTGACCCTTGTCCAAGCTAGCTAAAATTCTAATTAAATCATTGTTGTTTGGAGGGACAGAGGGAGTAGGCATAATTTCCTCATTTCTGGTGCTTGATTCAGGAATTTCAGCATGGATGATGAATGAGTGAAAACATTTAGCAATACGTTCCCATAGATAATGCCAATCTGCTGATGCTAAAAACTAGACTATGCCTAATTAATTGATCACAGATAAAATAAGTAAAACGAACAAGACAAAAAGGTTTTTAAAGTGGTTCGATTCAATGGAATAACATACGTATACTGTTATGTATCGATTGCCTTGAGTTGTTTTCCGGTCCCTTGCAATAAGGGTGTTACAATTTATTTATAGCCTAAGAGGGGTACTGATAGTTGTGGTGTGAAATGATGGAATGCCTTCATTTGTTAGGCCTTCACATCAATACATAATGAGAATTAAATATACTACTGCTATCGCTTCACTGATTATACAGGTTGTATGACTGGTGCCGCTTCGTTGGCTATACAGGTTGGATATTTGATAGTTGGTCAGTCTTCCCACTTGATCGGGATCCCCTGTTGGTCGGTCTTCCTTGTTGGTCAGGCTGCCCTGTTGGTCAGACTTCCTTGTTGGTCGGGCTTTTGTATCATGCTGACTTGGATTTATGCCACATTAGATGACACGTGTTGGCTTATAATTGGTCCACATAAGGTGGTAAATTTTGGTATCAATAGTCAATATCAATTCTCACGTCCAGATTTTGAGATATTGTGCATTTTTCAATATCAATTCACGGTTCAGATCGAAGCCAACAAGACAACGATCCAATGGTTGAGATTAAAATACCCCTCTTACCATTTTTGTCCCTTCAATATTTGAGTTCCCCCTTTTTCTTAACCCTTAATTTCCTTTCCTCATCTTACCAAAATTCAAATACACGGATAAAATAGGAAATTACTACCTTGGAACCTTTTTTACACTAACCAAGTACACTTCTCTATCTCTTATCAATCGTGGGAAGAACAACTATACCTCTCTCTCCATTTCTCCTTCTCTTTATCGGTGCTCCCATGTCAAGGTTAAGTTTTGGAAACATTGGGGTTTCTTGGGTTTGGGTACTAATTTCCATCTCCCACTTTAATTCCTCCTCATGATCTCTCTCCCGGTATCATCTCGGTATCCACTTCAGTCCCCCCACCCTCACTATTTTAGTAAGCACCCACCTCTGTTCGTGTTGTTTGGTTTCAGAAATCATTTGGCATTCTAAAGGTTCTAAAGGTATTATTTCATTTAAGGGTTTATGTTTGTAGTTATAGGGTTTGTAATCGATTTAAGGGTTTTGTAATTTAGGGTTTTTAATGGGTTTGTAATTGATTTAAGGGTTTATTCAGGTATTCAAACAAACAACTCGCTTGAATACAAGTATTCTGGTGTTCAGGTATTCAAACAAACAACACGCGTGGACGTAGAGGTGTTCTATTTTGAACTAACTTTCTATTTTGATTTCTTGGACATAGCAGGTATTCAGGTGTTCAAGCACTTTTGGTTACTGTTCTTCTAATTTGATGATCAATCATCCCAGTGTAGTTCAACGAATATTGTGAGATACATCTTTATACTATTTTGGTCATTCTTTAATCATAGTTATAACTGGTGTAACCTATGTTTATTCAAGTGCATGGTGCAACCTATGTTTATTAAAGTGCATGAGTGTAACCTATGGTCATTCTTTAGTCATTGTATTGAAGCCTGATTTTCAATTTCCCCAACCTCAATATTATTGGGTTTAATGTTACTAATTAAGTTTTTAATATTATGATGATCTCATATTTACGCACTTCTTTATTTAAATCAGAGGAGGACATTGAATTTCATATGATGTGTTATGGCGTACTAATTGAAGTACTGTCTACATTGATTTCATTTTTTAAGTATTTACTTTGATTTTCTGTATAATTTCATATGTTGCACTTATTCCACGTATTTTCCTAAACTGAGTGGTGTTCTATGTGTTTGGATTTTGTATTTTCTTATTCCGTGTATTTGGAGTATTTAGAATGATCACAGAGGCTTTGGAGAAAGATAAGCTAAGGAATAAGTCGAGGCCATTTCATTTTCTTATTCCATATTTGTTTTTCTAACCGAACAATATGTAATCGACTTCTTATCTTTGTAGTTGGTAATGGCTTCGATACGAAGATCAACTTAACTAATGGACCGGATGGACCAAAGATGGGATAAATCATGAACTATGATAGCATATCTATGATGGAGTATCCGACGTACTTTATTTTTACGAATACAAGTAAGAATACCTACGATGGCATATATGTGATGGTTTGAGATACTCTCCCTGTTTTCATCTATTCCATAAACTGAATCATAATCTTTTATTTTGATAATTGGAAGCAATGTTCATTGGTATTATATTTTTGAATATGAGTTATTGTCTTAAGCATACTGTGCACTATAATTATTTTAGAGAGCACATCAGATGTTTTGTTAGATATTTTTTCCAAGTTAGTTAATTTCAATGAATTTACTTCATGATTTTATTATGTTTTTTTATTCACATGGTTTTAATATTGCACTTCAGTATTTCCCCACACATGCCTCATATCGAAGGAAAACTCATCAAATCCACACATCAAATCATACCGTCTCCAAGTATCCTTCCTTATTGTAAATGTTATTTGAATTTAAAGGGCTTTCATTGAGTATTAAAGGTTTGGTAAGGTTTTACAACGCATTGAGTTTTAAAAGACATCAAATTCCCCTGTTGTTGTGTTTTGTTAAGAATGTTGTTTCTCTCCTTTTATGACGTATACTTTTTCCTTTACTATGTATTCATTTTTTTACCATCATTTCTAGCATATATTCAGACATAAAGAATGACATAAATTAGTGAGAATACACTCATTATAAATTATAGGAAAAAATGAATGAAAGTGGGGAGTGAAATATTTCCTTTCAACTTCATATGAAGTGAAGTTTGAATTTGCTATAAGTATTAGTCTTATATTGTGGTTTAAAGTGATAAATTTTTTATATTGGTTCTATTTTGATGTTTGTTGGTTTATGATGGAAATTGTTATATGGTCGATGGCTACCCTACCCTCTTGACACATAGATGTTTTTTCTGGACAGCTGAAAGGGCCTTAGTCCGTACAAGCATCATAATTGCATAAAACGTTGAACTCAATTGAGATAGTATCTACTCTCAGGTCACCAGCTATGCGATAGTTGTGCCTTGAGGACAACCAGTGCGCGACACTTTTTTAGTAGTGCGGTTTGATGCCTTCGACCTCATATACATGATTAAAGAATGACATGTTTACTGGATGTCAAGCAATTGGCGATGTGTTTCGGATCCATTTCATGTGACACCCCGACTAATTAAATACCGGGTAGCTACTCCTTTATTAAATCAATACAAAATGCCAAGTTGGTTCAGTTAATAGCATCACTGCCGAAAACATTTTAATAATTACTAACCACCTAGTATTTAAAAAGTAAGTTGCCAAATTTTAAGTTAAGTCTGATTAACATGCAATAAAAGAATAATGGAAGAACAACATAATCCATCACCATAATGAAGTAATAAATAACCAACGAAGTAATCAAGAGTCCGGAGGAAAACTCCTCACAACAATCCCATAACTGAAAATAAAATGACAAGTCTGAATCCTGAATTAATACATGCCATAAATCTGAATAACTGAAATAAATGAAATGTCTCTAAAGAAATGGGCGACATGCCCTACAACTGATAACTGCTGAATAGAGAGTCAATATAGAAGAAACATCTACAAGCAAAGTCCTGTAACTTCCACAAACAGCTACAACTCGTCACCTGAATGAGGATCCTACGCATGGTGTCCTTGTGGCTGGGCACCTAAAATGGTTTTTACAAAAAAATAGATTTGAAAGCAAATGGGTCAGAGCCTGAAAGTGGAAATCATTTTTAAAAACAGCAAGTGTTTTAATAACATTAAAACATTAAATGCAAAATACATGTTAGGACGTGCACTCACATGAAATTCTCACCTCTCGACTACATGTGCACTCCTAACGTACCGTACCCATCTAAATGATATACATAGCTAACCAAACCGTAATAAGTTCTACCCCTTACTACTCGATCCCCATAATACATTCTAGCGTTATCAATTTAAATAGAGAGCTTTACTTAAACTCAGATTCTCAATTAGTAATACAATTCACTATCGGTTAACCCGTTATGTTTTCTCAAAGCATTACCATAATTATATTCACAATACTAACATGAAAGTTCCCGATTAATTAAGTGTATATTATTCACGTCATAAATATACAATACAAGCACCCCGAGACTAAGCTGCGGTGCACACATACTCTGCTATCCATCCTGGTACATCACGTACATAAGGATCACGCATTCCGAATCTCTCAGGAATCGTTCTCAGATAACAACATCACAAATAATGGAGGCGAACACAGTCACATCACATGGGTCACGTACATACCTACGCTCCCACGATCAGCAGACTTATTAACATCCCAATAAGTCCTTCTCTGACCTATATTCATCGAGGTAACCAATCTAGATCCGGGCAACATAAGGATTAGAAGGCCCTAAGCGAACGTAAACCTCCCGTGATAGCAAGTATGGTAGGTATGTCATACACATAAAATCAATACATATACAAAGTATACACACATCTTAGTAATCACCATAATATGTTGGTGGTACCCTTCTCATTCTCGTACCGACATATAATACCACATAATTTATATGTTCCCGGTTAATATAATAAATTAGGCCGTCAATAGTTCTCGCACCGTAATAGACACTCACGTCCTACTCCATAATTTCCCCTTGGTTCGAATCACACTTCTAGGTTTTACTCCTCATTATACCTCAAATGTCTCTACTATATCAATCTATCATCAAGGAAGTGTTATCTCTACATATAACCAAGGCTACGGGACACTCGGGATTAAAACAGGCTAAAAAGCCTAAACTGTCAGCTCGTTAGAAGTCTCGTTCGAACGAGACTGTTCGAACGAGAGTTCGTTCGAACGAACTGGGCCTTCTAACGAGATCTCGTTCGAACGAAGTCATCGAACGAACCTCCTTCTCGTTAGAAGTCATACTGTCAACTCGTTAGAAGCTCGTTCGAACGAGCTCGTTCGAACGACCTAGGCAGTTCTTCGAACGAGTGGCCAGTTTCGAGCCCAGAAATTCCTGATTTCGTTTTTCCATCTTTTCTTCACTTCTAATCTCATCAAAACCTTAGTCCAACAATTGTTCAAGGTTCCTAATGGTCCCTAAACATACATAGGTCACCTACTAACGTTTTTGTGGGGTTAATTCATTATAAACGTCATCTTTATCCCCAATTTCAAGAACATGAAACCTAGAATTTATAAATCACCCAAGAGCCTAATTTAATCCGTTTTTGTTTCATCCAAATTATAATATCATCAGAATAATCATCTAAATACAAATCTACATGCGATTCCTCATCAAAAATGTAATTTTTACTTCCAATTAAAATGGGTTTTCATTAACTCCCAAGAACAATAAGATTTTATCAATTCCTACACATGGAAGAAACATTCTCTGAAATTAATTGGAATTAAACCACTTGCCTTATTTGAATCTCTGATTTCGGTGTTGGATTGATGAATTGTTCTTTCTCTTTCTGCAGAATTCCTCTCTTTCTCCCTCTACAAGCTCTTCTCTAATGGTGGCAATGGAGGCTAGGGTTTGTGCTTTAGAAACTCTTTGGAACAACTTTCAATAACCTTCGTAGTCTATTTGGTTATTAGTGGGCTTAGTGGGTTATTGCCAATTTAGATATTAATTCCCAATTTTCGTAGGTTTTAATTCCCCAAAATTCAAAATTACCAAACTACCCTTATACGTTGCCGGTATGGCCTAAAAATGCCCCGAGACCCAAACTAAACCCCCGGCTAGTGTTTTCTGACTATTTAGACCCTTCCGGACGCGTTGGCGCACTCAAAATGACCATACGGTTAATAGAAATAAAAATTCACTTTTATAATAAAAATAATATATTCCTGACGCGACTATCACACGCGTCTCAACAAAACTTCCAAATTGCCGTATTTCAATCTCACGACAAGTTTCATATTTCAATATTCAAATATTTCCATATATACACATTATAGTCAAATACTAACTCACATCACGTTAGTATTTTACCCGGATTAATTTCCAATTAATACACATATAATTCAATTAATCCCATAAATAAATATCACCAAAAGTACGGGGTATTACATTTCATAGGTACTACACGACTTTTATTACTTCGTGCACCACCCTATAGGTGGACACAAAGTATTTCAGCTAATATTATACTTTCCTTGATATACTTTCCTTTCTATTTATAGGTGGACATAAAATATTTCAGCTACTATTATCTTCTATTGGCCATTTGGAGAGAAATCAAGTTGGGATATACTTTTTGGGATGTTAAATTAGTTTATCTGTTACGCCAAAGGTATGTATGTCATCCATATGGTTTAGTTTTTCTAATTTATCTTTGCATGCTTTGATTATTGGTACGTTGATGTTGTCTACAACTGTGAATTTGCAAAATAGATAAAATGTAGTTATTGTTTGTTTTCTGTTTGGTTTTTTTCTCAAATGCCATTCGATTTGCTCAGCCACAAAAATGGTGAAATTTCCCTGGATAACAAAATTTCTTATCCGAATTATAGAGAAGACGATAAAGAATCAACATTTGCTTTTGGACACGCCTCCTTGCACCATGTGTCATGCATATACATCACCTATCGAGTTCTCACTTACGAAAGGTTAAATAGGCGTCTCTTAGTTCACTTGCCATGCCTAAGAGATTCACATAATAACTGAGAGGTATTGGATGTTTCTCCACACAAGTTTTTGATCCACACAAGTTTTTGATCGACCGTTACTGCTATCAATGCTTTAGTAGCTAAAAGGTACTTTTTTTCATCTATTGGTAGTTTCACTCTTTTCTATTTAGATGAAGGTCATATATAACCTTTAATCCCTAGAAAAATACATTGCCTGAAGTACTATTACTTGAACCAAAGAGATGGCCAAAAAGCTTCTAATATCTCAATGGAGAATGCTTATATTCTAAGTGTGTAAGTTTATTATGAGTTTTTTGTGTACTCAGTGTTTATTCGGATCCAAGTAATATGTAGAACTAAAATGGTCTGTTTTATGGGTAAAAGTTAAGGATTTATTGTAATTTTTCTTTGAGTCACTAAATTGGTTTCACTCATAACAATTATATTATGGTTCTCTTACTCTTAATACATGTACTTTATCATTTTATTTTTTGTAAAGTTTTATTATTTTACTAATATGATACACATATTTGTATTCGATACAGAGACATGACTACAAAGATGCTTGAGATGTGTTACACGGATTTGTATTTGTAACATGTAGATATAAAGATCTCACCTAGCAACAGATAAACCTTTAAATCTAATACAAACAATTATCCATTTCTTTTGTAATTTAGAAAGGGTAAAGCTTATACATATGCCTAATATAAGTTGGACTGCCAAAAACATCATTTGGAGGATCATGGAGAGGTCCTGCAGCTCTTCCTCTTGAGTTATTGTCTAATCCTCACATATTATCTCATCCAGTGATCTTTAGTGGAGGTATTGGTCACGACAGACCGTCAAAAATAGGTGTAAATCCATTGGTGGAGGTATTGGATGTTTCTCCACACAAGTTTTTGATCGACCGTTACTGATAAAGTTTTTAATCAAGTTTTTGATTGACTGTTATTTTGATTTGGTCCAATAAAGTTTAATAAGAGGAGAACTAATAAATTTCAGTAGCAATTTCATATTGTTTACTAATGTCATTTTTCTGTGCTTAAGCAGAGTTCCATGTTTATAGAGTTTTTGTCATTTTTTTATGATTAAAAAAAGTTATATGTTTATATTTATGCGATGAATCAATGTTCATATTGTTTACATTATCATGTTTCTTACATTATCTCCATTATTTTCCGTTATGATATTTTCAATCGAATGTGGCATTGTGATTTTTGCCATTCTGATATTATCAACTGAATATATCCCCTTCAAAGATCCAAATCCAGTTTACTGTTTAATAAACGGATCCTGAGGACCCCATACCCCATACATTTACAGGTCTTAGCAAGTTATTTGGTAATGAATATTTGTAGTTTAGGGGGTTTCTTTCTTTTACCCTAGAAATAATAACTGAGAGGTATTGGATGTTTCTCCACACAAGTTTTTGATCGACCGTTACTGCTATCAATGCTTTAGTAGCTGAAAGGCACTTTTTTCATCTATTGGCAGTTTCACTCTTTTCTACTTAGATGAAGGTCATATATAACCTTTGATCCCTAGCAAAATACATTGCTTGAAGTACTATTACTTGATCAAGAGTTCATACGCATGTCTTGAGAAGCAGGGTATAATCGCCAACATATTTGTCAGTTAATATGAACTTTCCTTTTTAGATTCAACATATTTGGTGATAATTTTGAACATGCATGCTGGGGAGTTAGGGGACTTGAATGATTTAGGCTGCTGTCCACCGACTCAGTTTCCCCTGCATCTTCATAGAGATTTCACCTTGGACAAGGCATTAGACATTTTCCCAATATTGTTAATTACGGTGAAATCACTCACATTGATCTAGCTACTGCAAATGTTATATTCTGTTTCTTATCTTCACTATTATTGATCTTACTGTTGTGATGGCATTTTATCTTTTTTTCATTACAAAGGTTCAAAATCCACCTTTTATCACTTTTTATTTCTGATGGATTTTTTATGATGTTCGGATTGAGAAAGGTTTAAAGATGACAAGTTACTTGCTGAGGTGATACAGTCGATCAAAATTAATTTTTTGTTTCCTATATCTGCAGACTGCAACTAATGTCATATGTGATTCACAAGGAGTAGAGGGTAAGGTAGAATGTGGGAGTAATTGTCCGTATATGGAAGATATAAAGTTAGCTCCATGTACATCAGCAAGACACTTTTTTTTCATAAAGTCTCACAAATGTATTCTTTAATTAGGACACTTTTCATAGTTGGATTCTAGTGTCAAATGAACATAATGTAACTAATATATGAGGTGATCCAGTCAATCAAAAGTAATTTGATGTATATTTATTATTTTACACATCTAACATAGTTTTTTTTACGATTTCGCAGATCTAATCACCAAAGTCTTTATATTTGGTTCATATATCATGTATAGATCTGTTCATATCTTATGTATAGACTCTCTTCAAATCAATTTATTGGATTTTATGAATCTAATCAATGTTTTCTGGATTTGATATATTATGGTTAAACAAGTTTCTTTGTTTCAAATTTTTGGAGCTTCAACAGTGGTGATAAAGCGTAATGAGAAGATGGCGTGCTACGCCACAGTCAGGGGTGATAAAGCAATGAAGCTTCTGGAGAGCGGGTTATAGGTAAAGGAACACGAGATCTTGAGAAGGAACTTCAGTGTTGTTTTGGCTTTGGTATTCAGGAGCACATTGATTTGGGGATTAAGTATGACCCTTCTACTCATTTACGGTATGGATTTCTTTGTTATGCTGGAACGTCCCTAATACCGCGTGGGACACCATCTTAGGTGCAAGGCACGAGTTGGAATCTAGCACATGGGTCACAAAGGAAGATGCAATGATGTGGTTTCACCTTAACAAATCCCATAATATTGGGGGTTAATTATTGAATCAGTTTTTGTATAGTGGCAAGTTTCTTTTAGTTTAGACATACTGAGTTCTATGTTTTGGCGAGTTGCATTTTAAAAAAAAGTATTTATCTCCGTGTTTGTGTTTTCTTTTGTAGAATATTTTCAGGTGAATTTATGTATTTTCTATTGTATTATATTTGTTGTTTTTATTTCATGGCGTTTTTTTTCTTTTAAACAGTTGTGGATTTTTGCCCTTAAATTAGTGACCATGTGCTATATCTTTATCAATTTTAGATGTAAATGGTATTGTAGAACTGCCTTGATAAGGTGAAGATTTTTGCAAGTCTATTCAAATTATGTGAAGATTTTAACCTATATCAACAATATTTGGAATGTTTCAATTCTTACTGTCATAAGGTGAAACAATATTGTAGAATTGCCATGATAAGCTATGTAATAACCAGTAGATGCAAGGAATACACAACAGGAAGTATATAAAGAATTAAAGTAATGTCTTTTTTGCTTTCATTTGCCAATTTTTTACAATTTTCCTTTTGGTTCTTTCCCAATGGCTAATCTACGTGTATGGGAATTATCTGCATATGTGCAATTACTATTACACTATGTTTTTGGTATAATAAATTCTAGTAGCCTCATCTTAGTTTCTTCAGCTTTAAATGCAGGCATTAAATTCACACATAGGCATATGTTATTTCATATTTAGATGTAACCTGATTATGTTCTTTCATGTTTTAGCATTATTCCTTCTTATTGCAACACTGGTATTTGATGTTCACTATTAAGCCTTCAATATTTTCGGGTTTTACTTTAAAGATATCCCTCCCTAACAAATAAAATTTGATTCACTTGAAGTACATACATTATAATCTTAGATTTGTTTTATCCAGTGAGTTTGGGAGAAGACAACAAATGTTCTTATACAATATGCAGTTATGCTAAAAAATATGTAGTTATATTATACAGTGTCATTTAAAATACAACTGTTTTCCCTTTTCAGCATTTATTTGCTAATTTTTTTGAAAGAAATATGTTGTTTTTTGTTCTTAATAACTTTTCTAATAATTGGATGAATCTTTATAATTTATATTCAATTCTTAGTAAAACCTTTTTTACAACAAAGATGGAGCAAGGATACAAACACTATATTGTACAATATTTCATAGAATTTTTTAAGTAGCTTCACTTCATGCATTCTTTATATTTTTCATTAGATTACTTTGCATATTTTGTTATCTTCCTTTCCTATTTAATCCCATTTTGGGGCACTATAGATTATTTCATTAGTACGACACTCATTTGGGGTCCACCAATCCTCACGGTTGTTCCTAATTCATCGTATTTAATTTGTTACTCTACCAAAAATAAGTTGTACTCATTGTTTGTCAGGATTTATTGTGTTATATCATTTTGAACTTAATTTTCCTTTAGCGAGGGATATTAAAATCTATGTGATATAATTTTTTGTCGTTTTTAATTAATTTTCACTTTTTTTTTTTTTACAATTTGAAGAGGTGAAGTCCCTTGATGCCGATGATGTTGAGTAATTTTTTTTTACTATTTTACTGTTTATATTATACACGACTTTATACTTTTTAAAATTATCAGCGTCCCTTCAGGCACGGGCATACCCTAGTGTGTGTGTGTGTGTGTGTCTCTTTCTCTCTCTCTCTCTCTCTCTCTATATATATATATATATATATATATATATATATATATATATATATATATATATATATATATATATATTATTTTGGATATTATGGGTTTGGCTTTGGAGATTGGAGCTTCTCTCTCCTAAGGTTTAATAATTTGTATGTAAAGTTACTATTCATTTTCTTCTCTAATTAATTCAAGCTTATTTCTTTTAATTCTTGCTTTGATAATTATGTTATTTCTTTGATTGATTAGGTTTACTTTATTAATTGGTTTCATTAAATATATGCTATTTACCATACTTAGTAGGTAATTTAATTTAGGCTGAGATTGTTAAATTCTCATGGGCTAATTAGTTGCTATGCTATGATATGATGGATTTGGGATACTTTTAATGGGTTAATTGTTCTTAGTATTGCGCTTAGAAAATTTAATGGTGTATATCAAGGATGTGCTTTATTTACGACCTTTCATATGTAATTTCGGGAATCTTTGTTGACGCCAAAACCATAGTAAACTTTTATGAGAATTTAGAGGGTGATAACTCTAGGTTTTATTAATTGTCCAAAAGACATTTATCCTTTTAACGCTTTTTTCCCCTGTAAACGTTTATGCTATTAAGTCCGTGTGAGGGATACGATTCTCAATCTATAGTTTATTCTCCTTGTTAATTTAGTTTCATTACTCGCCTAGTTTAATGTTTTACTCACTCATTACCTTTTATACTTTTGTTTGAGTAAGATTAAATTAGTAGAATTATGACCATAATTCTCATGGATTCGAGCCCTACTTGTCGCTATACTTCATAATTAGCATGCCAAGCATTGGTATTTATTTGTATAGGGCATAAATACCCAACGCCATATTTTATATACACACAATTTACGTCGGCTATCAAAATGGCGTCATTGCCGGGGTTTTGTTTGTTTTGTAATTTTATTGATTTAGCATTTTATAATATTTTTCTTTCTATTTCTATTTTTTATTTTAACCGATTTTGCAAGCTTGGACACTTGAGTGCTAAGAAATGTTAAATTCGTGCCCACACACCACATTGTTGAGCTTCCATTGAAGATCCATTTGGGGTGAGTATGCCTAACGCTAATGTTTTTAGTGATTGTAATGACTTGGGTTTGCAACTTTGTCCTAAGAATAATTTTCAAAGTCCCTCTAAGCCTATAGCTTTTATTGAATACTTGCATGTTGAGAAGAATGAAAATCAAAAGATTATTTTTGGCAAGTATTCAAAAAATCAAACTAACGATGTGGAGACTTTCGAAACTTATTCTAATGACAAAATGCCGCAAACATGTTATAATAATGAAGTAGAACACCACTGCGATAGTAGTTCTCCGAACTTTTGTGATAATAACCTTCAAAGTTGTTATACAAATAAGCTTGAAAGTTACGATAGTATTTCTCAAGTTAGTCTTTTTAGAGAAGTTGCAAAACCGCTAAATTCATTTGGTGCATTGTTCCAAAACCAAAAAATGGAAACAATTGACAACTTTTATGGGAAGGAAAACCATTTTTGGGAGCAAGAGTTGGATGCATTATTTGAATCCAATGATGATTTCTCTTCCGAGACTTTTGAAGCTAAATAATGTTTTCAACCAAATGAGGAATTCGAGGATCTTGAGCTAAGGAAGCCTACTTGGAATAAACCATGCTTCTTTTTGCCCAAAGCATAATGGAGAACAATACCGGTGATAATTTAAAAATTGAAGTACTTTGTAATGGTATTATTTATTCTTTGAAAAATGAAGAGGAACTTGAGACTTTTGTTTAACCTCAAATAATTTTAGAAAAAAATTCATTAAAACTTAATCTTTCTCCTTCAAAATTCAATATCTGAGTGATGATGAGTTATCCATTAAGATTATCCCCATTCCCCTTAAACGTTATTGAACCGTTACAAGAACAACAAGAATTGGATGAAAGTCTTGAGGACTTTGACACGATTCTAGTAAAGGAATGATTTTTTGAAATGCTTTCCATGATGGGATCCTCTCTTATGTGTGCCCCTTATTACATTCTTTTTTTAAATCCTTTGTGAGGAAATTTGTTTTTTCTCGGATCCCATATATTTTTATCTCTTGTTTAATCCAAACCCCACATCATTCCCCAATTTTTTTAAATTGGTGATGCTTCCATTACCCCACTAAACCATGCCTTCCATTGTTCAAACAGAGTTTCGAAAGGCATGAACTCAAATGAGGGACCACCAATTATCCCTCAAAGTCAAATCATCGTTTGGTTAGACCCTGAAAATTTCAACTCCTATTTTATAGTTAACTAGTAGTTTAAATGTAGGTTGTACATATTTACTTCTTTATTGTATTTCAGTTAAAGTTTTCTAGTGTAATTAGTTAAATTTTTCATTATTTTTTGTATGCTTAGTTCTAACATTTTTTATCGGTTCAACGAACTTGAATTTGCAGAGATTTTGTGTCCTGAACATGCGTTTGTTGGAAAAAAAAATTAAAAATTTCAAAAACTTTTGTTCCCCCCTATTTTCATTCCCGTGGCCCATGCGTCCGGCGCCACGTAGGTCCATCTTGGGTCGTTATGTTATTTTGGATTGCCCAATTTCAAAATGTTAAGCAATCATGCTTTTATGCACTTATATATATATATATGTGTGTGTGTGTGTGCCCATCCTTATACTATCTCAAGTTGATTTTTTTATTTTAGAATCGATTCCAAAAATTTGAGAATTGATTCCGTTCAACAATTTGAAATCAAACCTGAGAGTTCTCAAATTTAGAAAATCATTTCCCACAAAAAGGCGTTGATTCCATTCAGCCTTAAGAAATAGGACCTGTGAGTTTTGTCATTTGGGAATCGATTCCCTCGAAAAAAATTGGCGAAGCAATACTCAAAAATGGAATTTAAGAATCGATTCTCAAATTTAGAGAATCGATTGCCTTTCTGAGTTTGGGCAAGTAAAATCATTTAGCAAATCCAAATCCCCCACAACTCTCATTTCTCTATTACTCCTCCAAGACCCAAAAACCTCTCCCTATCAAGCCTTATCTTCCAAACTTAATTTCCACCCAAATCTTTTTAAGTTATCCAAAATTATCAACTCAAGGTATGATTGTTTTTTTTGGATTTCTTGGTTTGATTTGTGGTTAATTATTGCAAAGGTAGGACTTGATTATAGTATTGGGTTCTTTGTTTCAACTTACTCATGTGTTGTACATCTTCTTATTACTTGCAATTTTATCTCATCATTTGATTATGTTATTGATATATATATATATACTTGTTGTTGTTGGTGATTGGGTTAAATTGTCAATTCAAATGGCATCCTCACCCCCATTTGTACACTTTGTCCATAAAGTGTTTGTAAATATGACACAAAGAGAATTTTCAAATTATTATTGGCAATTTTGCACCAGTTTCACTCCAAATCATACTCTCAATACAGTGGAGTGTGTAGTGCACGTCGGTCACCCGTTGGCTGCCCAATTTTCACATTTTGCACCCTCACTCACGTTTTATCTATATTTCTCATTTCTAAATTAATTTTTGCCTAGCACTAATGGTGTTTTGCATTGATTTTTATCTTTTAGGGTAACATGGTGCTATAAAAACTCACCTCTACTGCATTGCATAGTCGACATGGCTACTAAGGGTTCCATTCCAAACAATAGCATGATTGGTACAAAGCGCACTTTGCTTCAAACTGTCCCATACTTGCAGAACGATATGTAGTTTTGGACAACTTTCTAAATCCCTTTAGTACATACTTACGACAGTGAATTAGGAATCACAAGTTTCGACTAGGGGTGAGGTTAACGAGGACCTAACTCACCTTTTTTACAGCGTTCTTGTCAATAAACCTGACAAAGTTACTTTTAAAGCTTACGTGCATAGGAAGTGCATCACTATAGATTTTTCCACCCTCGCCAATGCAATGTTTGGGGTTGTAACGATTTTCCTTCATTGTCCTCGACACATAGGTAGTGACCGTGACCATTAATACAATCATAAAGCATATTTCTCCTGGACTCTCATAGACTGCTGACTCATTCCATGCCAAGTTGATACCTGATATTCATAGGCTACTTTATCTGATGAATGTTAACTCCATCATTATCACATCACAACGGGTAGAAGTGCGTCATACGCATGGTTTTTTACTTTACGTGCTTCTAGGGGAGGTCCAGATTAACTTTCATGCGATCGTCCTCGATGCCATGGCATCTTCAATAGTCAAGACTCGCTATCTTTCTTCCCTAATTTTTTCCAGACTTGTTACAAGGCTTTGTATAAGTGTCGGATGCATCGTCTTAAGTCATGACAGGAAGATGAAACATACTGGGAACATTAACAAGAAATCTATCAAGAAGTTCTTGCACGACACATATAAGAATCACCTATGGTCAAGGAGAACGAGGGTGTAGGATCATGAGGAGGATTTTGATGATAAGGAGGATGAGAGATTTCACGCCGTCGCGGTCATCTGTCCCTTTTGATTTAGCGATGTTCGACCAGTTCTTGGCTGATTTTCTGGCCACCTATGCCCGTGACAGAGCCCAGTACTATGAAGAGCGCTAATGAGACTTTAGGTTGATTTAAGAGATGCAACTAGCAATGTTTAGACTTCAAACTAAGGATGATGTAATGCCACTTCCATCCTTTTATGATCCTTACGCGCCTCATGATCCCAATGCACTTGGACCTTCTGGTGGTGGCCTTTTCTAGTTTTCTATCTCTCTTCATTATTTATGATCGAGTTATGTAGGTTGTAGGACCAAGTTATGGGTTGGTGGTATTGTAGGGTATTTTGGGTTTTGTTGTTTCTGATATAGATGTGGTGCAATCGGTTTATTTTGAGGCTTTTAATGTATTAACATTGTTCACCAAACCTATTGTACTAAACAACTCTTTTATAGTTATGATATTTCCATTTTTATAATCATTTGATATCTCTATTATCCTTATTATATTTGTTTATAATTGTGTTGGTATTAACACATTTCGTAGGCATACCGTCACACTTTCGGTGATCGCTCCAAACTGCGGTGACTTAATTCTATCCATCTCTTTTTCATAATGTCTTTAATTACATTAAGGACCATGTGCCATTCAAGTTAGGGGGTGTGATTTTTCATCTCAGTTTATATTTATTATGTGTGAGCCTTGTGTATATATATTTATTTATTTATAATAACAAAAAATTAAAAATTAAAAAATATTTATCTTTCTTTCTTATCTCCTTCTTGGGCCTCTTGTCCTAATTTATAGTGATTAATTAAATAATTTCCCTATCCAATTGCCATATCAATGATGCATGTTCTATTTCTTTAATATTATTAAACTTTTGTCCTCAAATTATTTAATATTGGGAATCAATGCATAAATTAAACTTTGAAACCCATGAGCACTTGATCATATTTTGTTAAATGATTCGGTAGGACAATTATAACTTGGTGATATTTTGTTGGTTTGTGTACACTAAAATTGAGCAATCTTTGTTCTTTTATTCGTTTATGAGTGTTTATATATTACTCTTTTCTTTTTGAAACGTTAAAATCATTGGTAATTTCATTATTCTTTCATTAATTGAGTTTGTTATGAAATTTGTCACTCGAGTGTGATTTTTAAAGGCCGTTTGACAAGATAATTGCATAAATCTTAGAAAATGATCATAGGCCATCTTTCTTAATTAAAACAATTGACCTCGACCTCACCTAATTATTTCCCTAGTCAACCCTTTTGCGCCTAACCTTTCATTTCAAAATCCAAAATTCCACAACCAACTCTACATTGGAGTTTTAAAACCATAATTACACCTTCCATACCATTTTTTGGAATGATACTTGGAATTTAATGATATTTTTTTTCGTGATTACAATTAAGCACATGAGTTGACTTTTAACCTCAAGAAAAAGAAAAAGACGGTGAGAAAAAGAAGTGAAAAGAAAGCAAAAGTTAAAAATAAAATGAAGAAAAATAAAGGAATTGAAAAAAGTAAGAATCACGCCATTATTACAGAATAAGTAAAGTCACACTCCATTGTTTTATCCATTGCTTTTTATGGAAAGTATATTTTAATTTTAAAATTGCCCGTGAATTTTCCAATTATCCCGAGTATTCTCCTCGAACACTTTGAATCGCTATATATTCTATTTAACACCAAACCAACGTTATAACCCTTTAAAGTCCTAAGTGATCCTAAGTTAAATATTATTTAAAAGTCATAATAGTTGCAATAATCCATTAAAGTTCATTTCATCTCCTTTAATGAATGATATCCTTTCACGAGATTATAATTTTTCATCTTATATATATCGTTCTTCATTGATGACATGTGTGCGGCCTTGTTTCCATTTCCATTTACTCATTATGCCTGCATGTCCTGAGTGTATTACAACTCGGTCCGAGTAATTTCATTTATTGAGTGTAATATCCAGTGAGAATGGAGTAAAAGCATGCTTTAATTGATTACCCAGGTTATAGGAATTTTTATCGAATCAAAATTTTTACAAGTGCATGCACACCACACACATTTAAGGTTTTAATTCAATGTAGTTATTCTTTTAATGTTAATAATTTTGGATTATTGGGAAAAAATTCTCATTTTCTTTGTTAATAATATGTTGAAATATTTAATTGTTGATCTTGGCTTATTGGTTATTGGAGCACGTTTTGAGGAAATTTGTTGTTTGTGGATTTCATTCCTAAAAATCATCACGAGACAATACTCGTTCACTAGGGTAACCTAGAAATTTAATGACTTGTTGTATTCGCTAAATGCAATTGTTCGCCCACGAAAGTGTCATTTATCCTTTGTATATATTTTTCTATCTCACTCTATTGGATTGGATCTCATTTATTTCATCACTGAGGATAGCAATTTCTAAGTTAGGGGGTGTGATTAGTCACGAATATTGTATATTAGTTCCATTTATTCTTATGCGTTCTAGCTCAATTGTGTCCGTTAATTCCTATATTTACGCTTATTTACTGGATAATCTTAGTTTTCGATATATATATATATATATATTTCAAGGTTTATTTGAGATTTTGTAGGTATTGGAATGATTAGCGGGGCAATTGATTACGTTTTGAGAACGTTCCATCACTTGATGATAATTTGGGAGTATTTTAGTCATTATAGCATTTGAGATTTGGGCCTAAACTTTTTATGCAGTTATAGCTCTCTGAGTTAGCTTTGCGTAGCCACCGATGGCACGTCATTCCAACTCTTAACGAAGAAGTTATGTTAATTCCCGCACAATGCTCCTTGGAAGAAATGGAATAAGAACCTAAATGAATTCTTTACAAAGGGAATAGATTCTCAAAATTGAGAGTCGATTATCATCCCAGTTCAAAATTTCTGCAGAGATTAATTTTACTAAGGGAATCGATTCTCCTAATGTGAGAATCGATTCTCACCTCTATATTTTGAGATATTTTGCATTTTTTTTTATTTCTTTCTTTGTTTTAACCCACTTACTATAAATAGTAAGTGAAGTTTGTTTGTAGAGATATATAGTTTATTTGGGATATTATGGGATTGGATTTGGGGTTGGGATATTCTCTCTCCTTGGTTGTGATCATTTGTATGTAAAGTTACTATGTCTATTCTTCTCTAATTAATTAAATCTTTCTTCTTGTTATTTCTTGCTTTGGCAATTAGGTTATTACTTTGATCAATTATGTTTCTTGCTTTATTAATTGGTTTCATTAAATACATGTTATTTTCCATACTTTGTAGGCAATTTTATTTAGGTTAATATTATCAAACTCACATGGGTTAATTAGTTTCTTTGCTATGCTATGATGGGTTTAGGATAGTTTTAGTTGGTTAATTGTTCTTGGTATTGTGCTTAGGAGATTTAATGTTGTATATCACATATGCGCCGTATTTATGACCTTTTCATGTGTAATTATGAGAATATTCATTGATGCCAAAATCATAATAAGCTTTTATGAGAATTTAAAGGGTCATAACTCTAGGTTTTATTAATTTTCCAAATTAGATTTATCTTCTTAACCCTTTTCTTTCCATGTAATCGTTTATGCTATTTAGTATGTATGAGGGATACAATTCTCAATCTATAGTTTATTCTCCTTGTTAATTTAGTTTTATTACTCACCTAATTTATTGTTTTACTCACTCATCACCTTTTACACTTTTATTTGTGAATTATTAAATTAATAGAATTATAACTACAATTCCATGTGGATTCGATCTCTACTTGCCGCTACACTCCAGAGTTAGCATGCCAAGTTTTGGTATTTGTTTGTATAGGACGTAAACAACCAACAACATATTTGACATACACACAGTTTACATCGGATATCATTTACCTTCATTAATCGTGAGTGATCTGAGATACTTTGGAAAAATTCCTGGTTGTACCAGTGACTTCCTTTGCTAGTATTTTTGCAACATAAAAATATCTCACGAGTCACACTTTGCATCTTACATATAATAGAAAATATCTAGTGGATCTTGCGACCTAATGTCATTGATAGTTCTCTTCGGCAAATATCTTAGTTCGCTCATGCGAATAGTCAGCGACGATAGTCCGTAAAATATTTTTTCTAAAAAATAAAGATATTGTTTGCAATATTTTCATAAAACACCTTTTGCTGATGGGACTCTTTAGCTTTCTTATTTCTTGTTTGCCAAGAAAAGCGGGAGCGTGGGTATATTTTTGTTTATATACCCCATTTCTCTTTTCTCTTTTGTAATACAGTCTCTAGGCCCTCAAAATCAGGCCACAATATTTACACATTCTTCAAGCCCTTAAAATCAAGCCATACTTATCATCATATACTCTCCAAGCCCTTAGAATTAGACCATAATCCTAAAAACATATTCTCTATGTACTAAAAAATCACACCGCATTCATCATTAACATACTCCACAGGCCCTCAGAATCACGTCACAATCCTCACATGAATTTTAAGCACTCATAATTAAATTATAACCCTCACATACACTACTTTGGTCCCCATAATCAAGTCTCAACCTTCATATTCAGGCCATGATCCTCAGTATGGTCATGATTCACCTTGGACGCTCAATAAAACCCCAATCCTCTTCATTATTACCAATCTCCACCAGAGTTCCGACACAAAGGTAATCAACACATACAACCTCAAATGAGTGTTTATCTTTCGATCACCATCCACTTATTTTAAGATCGCCCATTAAGGGGATCTATAAACACCATATCTAACCACCCATACACTCTTCCATAGGGTCCAAACAAAATCCCTTCAATACTAGACCCTTAGTCCACTTTCAAACCCTAATTGGAGAAAAATAATGCTCTCCCCTAGCCAATACGACTTTGTTTAACTCTTAAAATCGAGAGTCCTTCTACCATAAAATCATATATATCTATAAATCCTCTTTCCAACGGTCTTGATCGTGTATGAATATGACTTATGGTTAAAAAGTTATGGCCAAAAAATAGTTCTTCTTACCTATAAGGAGGACAGCTCACCGGCCTATAGGTAGACAAAGTTTCCTTCACCAGAAGTCTGACCCATCGACTAATAGGAAGGTTTGTTACCCTATCTCCCGATAGGTCCCTTGATCCAGAAAAGTCGTTTCTTCCTTTAGGGTTATACTATATAAGGAAACCCTCACCTCATTTGCAAAAGACCTCGATTTTAGGGTGATATCCATTCCGAATTTGGCATACATCACTTTCACAACATTATCTAATATATTCTCTTATATCACCTCACCTTACCTTCGACCACCACCCCACCACCATCACCCACACACTAAAAATCAGTAAACAAAGAGCTGAAAACACAATTCAAAAGTTCTTGGCGATCTAAATCTATTTATATGTTAGTAGTCCCATAAATATCATTATATATATTTTAGTGATCCTACTTCATCTTTATCTTGTATATTCCTTTTCTATCATTAATCCTAACTTTTTATTAGATATATCTTCAATTCTATTTTCATAAACTAAAACCTCCAAAATGGGGCTTAAATCATAATTCCCAATTTAGAGTGTTCTCGTATTTTTCTACACTTTCATCACATTTGACCTAATTTTCATACATCAAAAGAAACACCATAGACCTCAAACTTGTTCATATTGTGAACTACATGGACTTTCCTAAAGCTATTTTCATATTTAAGACCGTTTTTATCTATTTCTTTTAGCCTATTATCACCCAACTCATGTAGTTAGTGTATTCCACTCACATAGTTTGTTTTCTCAAATTTATTATCCCTTTAGTATTCTCATACATGCATACTCATTTTTTTATAGTGAGATTACGATTTTGTGGCATCGCTCAAACTTTTAGTAATTTTATACATTTCTCACATTTAATTAGTTTACTATTTTTCTAGAGGTCCCATTCATGCATACTTAATTCGGTATAGCGAGGTTACATTTGTGGGATTTCGCTCATATCTCATTTTTATGATTTTATGAACCCTTAATCACCATCACGGAGAAGAAGACCACCAATTTCATTTAGAAGAACATCATTTGCACGTTTCGCTTGCCCAAAGCCATCATCTCTCATAATGGTAAACAGTTTGACAATCTAGCCTTTAGGGGATTCTGCTTAAACTATGACATAAGTAATCACTACTCATCTCAAGTCCATCCTTAAGCCAACAACCAAGTTGAAATTACCAACAAAACCATCTATCACAGCTTGAATAAGTGGTTAGAGAAAATCAAGGGGTTGTAAGTTGAGGAGATGCCGAGCATATTGTCGTCCTACAGAACCATAATTATAGGTCCACCAAAAGAAACTCCATTCTCCCTAACCTTTGGCATCGAGGCAGTGATCCCAACAGAGGTCGAGGTATCAACTCAAAAGCTAGTTCAGTTTGAACCAATAGCTAATAATGAAGGTGTCAAAAGGTTCTTAGATGAATTAAAAGAAAGGTGAGCGATTGCCCTAATCAGAATGACCAATTATAAGCAAATAACAACCTCTTACTTCAAAAAAAGGTCCTCCATAGAGAATTCAAGGTCGGGTATATGGTTTTGCAAAATTTTACCCGTGTAACTAGAAATCTGAATGAAAGAAAGATGGTCCCTAAGTGGTAATCCTTATATGGCGATCAAAATAGCTGGCCAGGGTGTTACTACCTCAAAGACATGGATGAACTTGAACTTACACACCCTTGGAACATAGAGCATCTCAAAAAGTACTATCAATGATTTATTATACTAGTGGAAAGAAATGAAAAGAACTCATTTTCCTACCTACGATGTCTCAATACAATGCTCAATATAAGTTACAAGGCTTTAATCCTTGACTTCAGGCTTAACTCTTGGGACCCGTGACGAGTTGTAAGGCTTCAATTCTTGGCTCAAAATACATGGTTGAGATCCACGATACCTAAGACCAAAGACTCGTAGAGTTATAAGGCCATAATCCTTGGCTCCTAAATCTCAAAGGTCTTAAAAGACTTAGCAAGATTTTCAAGGCTTTTATCATTAGCTCGAATTAATAGTAAAAGGTCTAAAGACCCAAAAGATGCTAAAGGAATTAATAAGGATTTAATCCTTGATTCCACTTAAGTTGACTAAGGTCTGAGAACCCACAATACTTAACCTAAAAGGAGCCACTTTGCACCCAAAAATGTTTCCAAAAGCAAAAAATTATACAAATTTACAAAAAACCTTAGAAAATTATTTTCCTCAACCCTATTTTTTGAAAAAAATACTAACTTTAAAGTGTTGAAAGTCCTTTTTATGGTAATGATAAAAAAAATGACGCTTAGAGAAAACTTCAATTTTCAAATTTTTTCGGAAGACTAAGTGTTTACACGTAAAAAATTATTCAAAATTCTAGTTTTATAAAAGTACGACATCCTAAATTTGTAAGCAAAGGTTCAGAGTTCTTAGGATGCTTAACAAAAACCTCACACTTATGCCACAAGGCTTTCATCTTAGTAGGCTAAGGGAACGAGGTTTTATGACCCATTATGGACCTCAAATTTTAATTTTTTCTAATTCCATAGGTCTTATAACCATCGTGGGAATTCAAATTTCAAAACTCCTAAGCTCAGAGGTCTTAGAAACCAATGGGGGGTTAATGTTAAATATATTTACAGGTTCATAGGTCTTATGACCCATTGTGGGACTTCAGATTTCAAAACACCTAAGGTAAGAGATCTTAGGACCAATTAGGGGGCTTAAGGTTGAAAAGAATTACAAGTCCATAGGTCTTATGCCCCATTATGGGACTTATGATTTTAAAACTCCTAAGCCCTAGCCCAACAATTTTTATGACTTGGGATGAAATCCTTAAGTCCCACCTCCGATTGGGAGTATTAGGAGGAGGGGTGGGGGGACAAAGTGCATTTTGAATAAGGCATATTACCCATAGACCAAGGAGTAAACATGAAAAGTGACTAGGGCGTGGAATGATGAGAGAGATGCGTATTCCAGACTTTAGGGTAATTGGAACGAATAATTACCATTGGTAGAGTTATGTGTAATGGCTTGTACCTGCTATTATTGTAAATAAACCTTTTGAGACTTGAGGCGAGAGGACTTGTCGTTCGCCTTATGGTTGGTTAAGGGTGGGAAAATATTAAGTTCCGAGGGTCGGACATGATTTAGAGTCGGCAGGCAGGTAATGAGATAATCGAAGTTATTTTAATATAGTTTAGGAGCGTTGTAAGAATTACGTGGTCGCGAACCAAAAAATTAAAGACTGGCATTATTGGGGGTGTCTCCCATGAAGGGAGTTATGTGATTTGGGTAAGAAGGGAAGTTGACACCTAGAGAAGTAGAGCTTTTTCCAACATTGGGATGATAGAGCCAGTGGAGTATAGGCTCGTCTTATTGGAGATTTGTTAGCGGATTCATGATAGTTTTTCATATCATTGTATAGGCGAGACCTTACTAATAATAGAGTATAACATTATGAAATGATTGGAATGGATTTGTCGCTAATCTTTTGCCGTAGTGAGTAGGCCATGATACCGCTAGAGGGTGAATAGTGGAGCCAAAATGTTATCATGAGTTGATTATGTGTACGTTCGGATGCCATGTGCGTAAGGATTCGAAGTTTTTAGTACCAGGCTTACCCGAATTTTGAGAACAAAATTCCTTTTCAAAGGGCGAAGTAGGTAATACCCTATAGTTGTATATATATTTAATTAGACATTAAAATTATGCGGGAGACACATAATTTAATTAAATCAAGAAATAATGAGAAAATAATTAAATATTAATTTAAAGTGAAATGAATTAAAATTTATGTAATAATCTAGTTAATAGTAGGATAGAGTAAATAAAATTCGATGTCAAATAATATTACGTCGTAAGAGAGTAAATGCGACAGAATTTAATAATATCTCAACCGGGACATATGTGATTAAATTAAAATAGGTTGAGATGGGAAATTATTGATAAGTGACTCGGGTGGCAATTTCGAGTGCACGTTTGATCCGAAATGGGTCAAAATAGTCAGAATTGAGTACTCGGTGGTTGTGCTCGGGTCTCGAGGATTTTTAGATTAATCGGGACTAATTTAGGTGACTTTTTGACTCCTTAATGACATGTGAATAGCCAAAAATGGGATTACACTTATAAAATAAAAGGTTTGAATTTAGGGAAGAGTCATTTCACAAAACCAAAGGTTAGGAGAGTTATACAAAGAGTTAGAGAGAAAGTGAAGAGAATTGGGAAAGAGAATTCAAGAGTCTGAGGGAGGAATTGACGAATTTCTCAAGAACACTCTAGGATTGAATAAGTGGAAGGATATTCTTGGAGGATTATCAACATCTTCACCAAATTCAGACCCTATAATATTAAGGCATGTAATTAACTACTATTTAATTTGTGTATTTAATTTTAGTCATATCATAATTAAGAAATGATATTTTTGGAATGGTTTCACATATATAAACTATGGAATTTTGGGAAATGATTCATATTTTGGAAAGTGATTTATAATTGAAAAATGATATAAATTATGGATTTTAAAGAATTAACATGGATTTAGAATTCTGAAATTTTTTAAAATTGATATTGAAAGAAAAAAGGGGACATGGAAATGATTATGTGATATGATTATTATAATGATGCAATTCTTGACTTTAGTTATTAACCCCATGAATTGATGATTAATATTTTGAATTAAAGTCATTACTGGATGTTAAAATCATCTTAGAAATGTCCCCTTATACTCTATATGGATGGGCGAGTCTTTAATATTGATGTGGTTTAAATGGAGAAAAATCAGTTTTGGAGAGTTTATGTCTTCTTTTTGAGTGCTTTTGGAAGATATTGAGAAAAACTCAAAGCACATACCCGACTCAATTTTTCATGTAGAATTGAAATCTGAAGTCGAACTAGTGATTCAGATAATTTTTAGATATGATTTTCTGCATTTTTTAAACAGGTCTAAAATTAGAAATTTTCAGGTTGAAATTTTGAGTATTTGAGGTGAATCATATTCGGGGATTTATTAATGAATTGTGATAAAAATTCAGAAATTGGGATAAAGTGATGTAGTTGCGTGTCCAGAAATTATTTTTTGGATACAAATTAATTAATTAAGTGAATAATTAATTAATTGAGTATATAATGGAGCATTGGGTGATAATGCATTTTGCGCCATTTGTGATAGGCATAATCATATAAATTATTATTGAATATATACATGTATGAAAATTTTATGGATATATCGGTGTGGAAGATATAATTCTACAGATATAATGGCATACCTCTCTAAGGGCTATCATCGGAGGTTGTGCGAGTGAGTGATCTTCCCTGAATAACGAATGCAGGGTTAGTATTATTCACAGATCGTAATCGCGACGCACGTGCTTGTTAAGGTTGAGTCCGATGTGAGATAATTATGGGTATGTTTATTGCTCACTAATCGGGGAACTTATTGTAACACCCCGTATTTCTGAGCATTTATAACTAAATATGTTGTAATTTAATTTAATTAACTATTATGTTTTTATTAAAATATTAATCGGGAGAGTTAATGGTTAATATTTATGGAATATAATTACTAAGTGAATAATAAATTATTAATTTTACGTCATAGAAAGTGATAGTGACATGACGATATTTTATCTCCACCGGGAGTCGGTATAGACTATATATGATCGAGTTAGAAAAATATTGTAGAGTGACTCAGATGGAGATTTCAAGGTCACGGTTGATTCCAAAAGGGTCGAGATAGTCGGAATAGTGTACCCGAGGATAGTAATTAGGTCCCGGGGCCTTTTTAAACATAACCGAGTCCTCATGGGAGTGTTCGAATCATTTGGGCATAGCCTGTTGGCCTAATTTTAGGAATAGAGTTATAAAACCTAAGTTAGAAAGGTTGGAGCAGCAGCTAAACACATTCCAAACCCTAGAATTAGAGAGAAGGAAGAAGGAAGAAAAGAAGGAAGCTTTAGGAGTCAAATTCGGATAGGATTTGGGTGTGCGATCATCGGTTCGTCGTCTACAACGTGTAATCGGACTCTACAAACACAAAAAGGCAAGTGATTATCTTGCTTCTGATTTTTATTGCAAAAACTCATGTTCATATCATGGTAGGTGTAGAAAAATTCGTTTTGGGGAGGGCTGTCACATGTTAAAATGGGTTTTTGGGGATTTAGGCATTAGATGTGAAATTAATGCTAAATTGATGATGAAATACTATCATAGGTTGTTAGAATCTAATTTAGAGTCGAATGCCAGTAATTGATTTTGTTTAATTTGAATTATAGAATCGAATTGAATGAGGAATTTGAATAAAAGCGAGACAACCCAAATTCGTGGATTAATTGATTAAATTAGAAATCGTTGATGTTTAATGAGGTTTATGATGATTAAAGATTTGTTAAATCATGTAATAAACATTGGGTACAATTGGGTTGAAGTTTGAGTTGAATTTATGAAGGTTTGGTGTATAAAAATGGAGGAAGACAGTGCTGGGGAAGAAGGTTGTGTGCCCACGATCGATCGATCGATCATGCCTAAATTCTAGCAGTTTCGCTTATTTAATGTTATGACCCTTAACTCTTTTAAGAGATATTTTAGGCTTATTTACTTAGTGAATGGAATCTCATACTTAGGGATGTATGGGGATGTTTATAATGAGTCATAAGGGGGCATAAAAGTGAGAAAATTATAAGACGAATTAAGTGAATTTAAATTATGAATATTTAAATACGGGTCGATTGGGCGAGTTCGTGTATCTTAGTAGGTGAAGCTCCGTTAATTAATTTAATGGATGTGAAGTTAAATATATTTAGAGTCGGGAGATAGACTCAGGTATTCTAGGTAGTGCTATGGGAGTTAGGCATGAGTTTTAGCCAAATATATATATATATATATGCACGCGATATGTATGATAGTATATATACTTGTGTGCTTTATGAATATCGGTGTTAGATATTTATATGAATACATGTCCCTCTAGTGTTATCATAGGATGTTACGCGATGTGGGTGAATCCCCTGTCTAGTGAATGCAGTGAGAATATAATCCCCAGGTTATATTATCCAGTATTTTTATTGTGTGATTTATTTATGAGGTTGGACGTTTTGAGTATGATTCGGTATCACTATCGGGGGAAATATGACCGCCTCCACTATGTTTGCGATTTATTTACCTATTTTGGTGTGAGTTAACCGATTTATAGTAACCGGGTTAGAGTGAGCATACCTGGGATGATAGCATTTTAGAAAAAGCATCCGATGAGTTAATACTGGGGAAGGATGGTTATTATATACGACATGTGTATGAATGTTGTAGTATACTAGTACGTATATAAATGAGTAATAATTATATACGGTCAAAATACATGAGTGTAAATGTATTACAGATATAACTAGTGTGAACGCTATATGATCAAATAATCTTTCAGGTATAATTGGTGTGATCGTTATATGATTAAGTACTCTTTTAGATATAACTAGTGTGAACGTTATATGATTAGTTAGTATTTCATATATAACTAGTGTGAATCTTATATGCGTAATTACAGTTGAAATGATTAAATAAATTAATGAGTCGAACAACTTATAAATCAAAGAAAGAAATACTCGAGTTAAAGTAGTGAGATGGAAAGGGTGTTCCAAGGCTAGTTAGGCGGGGTAGCATAACTAGGTGGGTTAGAAGGCAAGCGATAGGTATGCACATTAGTTGAGAGGTGGGCTATATCTCAAGAGAGTGCGATACCGACTTAAATATGAAAAGTGTTCATGAATATTTAAATTTTTTCATTTTAATTGCATGCTAAATATTTTCAAAAGGTTTTCTTGGGCTCTGACTCGTGCCAAAATATTTTTCAAAACCATTTTTAGGTGTCCACCCACAGGGATGCCAAGCTTGAGGATTCTATTAAAGAATGTGTAGCTGCAGCACGTATGGATGCATAAAGGAATTTGCTATAGATGTTTCTATCACTTCATTCCTAGTGTAGGAATTTTATTCAGTTTTTTTGGGCATATCGCCCTTCACACTATTTCAGTATTTCAGTTATTTATTAGTTTTAGTGGACTAAGTTTTTGTGTTGAATTTATTAGTGGATTTTATTATTTGAGAACCAATGGTTTATTCAGTATCATTCATTTATATATTTGTAGTGTGATTGTTTAGTACATTTGTGTGTGGATGGTTTGGTTGATTTAAATAATTTTCCACATGTTGTTGAGTTAATGATAAGATAAAATTTGACACCAGCATAATTTGACATACGTGATTCTTAAATTTAAAATATTTTCGGCAGTGATGCTAAGAATGGACCATATGAGACCAACGTATATTTTGATAAATGACTGATCACCCGTGATTAAAATAGACGGGGTGTCACACTTTTTACCGCCTCCAACGTCGTTATTTATTTTCTATCGTAGTTCGGTGTGAGATCCCGATGCGGTAGCTAGGATGATGTGAGTATTCCCTGAATTATGATAGCATTAGAGGCTCGCATCCGGTAAATTGTTCTTGTTATTAAGGATGACGGTTATACATATATAGTGAGTGATATATATGTATGCAATATATGATACTAAAATATGTATATATATGTACAGAAAAATATATATGGTCATATTGAATTAAAATGTGAAAATAAATAACTACGGAAAGTTATTGGAAATAGTTCAATAAATTATAATTGAGAATTCTAATGATTAGCGAATGTGAAAGCTAAATAAATAAATTACGCAGGATGGGATATCATATAGAATGTAAGGATACTTGGGAACTAATTAGGCGGGTAGGATAACTAGATGATTAAAATGCATACGTTAGGTACGCACTTTAGATGAGAGTTGAGTAGTGTCTCATGAGAGAGTGCAATATCAATTTAAATATAAGTAAATAGATATATATTTATTTATGTATTTTAATTACTTGCAAAATAATTTCAAATGGATTTGGGCTCTGACCCGTGTCAAAATATATTTTCAAAACCTTTTAGGTGTCTAGCCATAGGACCATCAAGCGTGATCATCTTCCTAGATACTGGAGCTGCGACAGTTGTGGGATATTGTAGGGTTTTATTTAGCCGTTTCTTCTAAACATGATCTTTTTTCATATTCGGGCATGTTGCCCATGTCAGCCAGACTTATTTTATTTTATTATTGGGATTTATTGTATGAATGTTATATCGATGGTTTATTTGGTTAAGTTGCATGTAGTGGATTTCTGTTTCAGAGTTAATGCGAGAATGTGGATTTTACTTATTATTTGAATTAATTATGTTTTGATTATAAGGTTGTTGTATCACATTAATAAAGATTAAAATTGACACAAAGCTTAATTTAATAATAGGTGGTTAGTAATTAATTAGCTTCGACAGTGATGCTATGAATGAGACAATGACATTTTTGTTTTATTTTAGTAGAGTGCTAGCCACCTGTTATTTTAATAAGCGGAGTGTCACAGTTATTAAGTCTAACAAATCCTTATTGAAAAATGTATCAAAATTTATCCGAATTATTAAAGTTTACTAAACTCTAAACGGTCATATTATGGAGGTCTTTAAGTAAAAGAAACCATAATTTTTTTATTTAATATATAGTTAAAGTCTTTTTTTTCCAAAAAAATTCTCACTATTTAAAACACTCACACACTGTCTCATATCTATATTATTAATTGACCACACATATTCCCCTCAGCTTGTCCTTGTTCGACCGTTCCAACGAGCTCCAACTAGCTCCTTTGTCAATGATCTCCGACGGCCACACCATTTTCTTTTTCTTGTGAAATAACTTGATGATGATTTATTTGATGATAGGTTACAAATTATATGTGTTTTTCATATTTTTTTTTTCATTTTTTAATGGATTGATATATGTTTATATTAGGTAGAAAAGAGGTTTGAAATAATTTTTTTATTCTTCACTTAAAGTTATATTCTTAGGGTCCGTTTGATTCGTAAATTTGCCATGGCAAATGTCAAATCAGTGGGTAAATATGACATTTGCCCACTTTTTGGCCTGTTTGATTCACAAATTTGCCTACAACCCATTTGTCAATGTACAACACCTCTAATGCATGAAAAGTGGGCAAATTTTGCTTTGCTATTTGGGGAAGAATTATTTGCCAAACAATTTTCCACTTCTTACAAGTGCTTTTTTTTATATTTTTATGCTAAAATATTTTAAAAGTTATTTTACAAACTGTTTAAAAAATGTTTTAAAAACAATTTAAAAAAATATTTTTTAAAACTGTTTTTATTAAAAAATGTTTTATAAAAACTGTTTTTGAAATGTTTAAAAAAAACTGTTTTAAAAACTGTTATAAATAAAAAAAATAATGTTTTATAAAAAATGTTACAAAAATGTTTTTAAAACTGTCAAAAAACTGTTTTAAAAACGGTTTTAAAAAAATGTTTTATAAAACTGTTTTATTAAAAACTTGTTTTAAAACTATTAAAAACACTATTTTAAAAGGTTTAAAAATTGTTTTGAATAATTTAAAAACTGTTTCGAATATTTTAAAAAACTGTTTTATCAAAATTAAAAAAAAAACTGTTTTAGAAATGTTTTAAAAATTGTTTAAAAACTTTTTATAAAATATTTAAATAAACTAATTGGATTGACTTTAATTTCGCCTAATTGTTGTTTGATAGCTTCGTGTGAAAAAACTAGGTAAAATTTGCATGAAAATTTTTGCCATATCCACTTTTGAATTAAACTGACCCTTATTGTTAATGTCACTCTTTTCATTTTCTTGTATATGAAATCACTTTTTCTCTTCTTAAGGCTAATTTTTCTATTAATACTTAAGGCGCTCTCACAGTCCTCTCGCAAGACTCATCAAGTTCCGACGAGGTTCATGGGTGATTCGGGCAAGACTTAGGTCACTTCATGACTTTAAGGAGAGGCTTCAATGAATTTTTAGCAATACTCCAGCACCTGCCGTTGGTGATTGATAACAATGTCCAACTTTTCCCTTTTTGCCAAAAATATAACAAGATAACTTTTTCAAACATAAAAATAAGGTGAACTATATACAAAAAACGATCATATACTACCGACAATATATTATTTATCTCTATATAACCGCTAATACAATATTTTTAATCTTAAAATTAATGTAATTATTCAAAATCCTCTATTTTACACTTTGTGAATTTACACTGATAATTTCATAAAATATTCCTCTATACTAATTGAGTGATGCAATCGCGTGTGTTGAAAGAACGTGGATATAAAATGACAAAGGATCAGTAAACTCAATTTTGGTTTTGAGTAATGCTATAAGTGCCAAGAAAATTTACCAAATTCTCAACCCAAGTGAGGTAGAAAACACTCATTCTCTCTCCTCCCCATTTCTCTCATTCTCTTTAAAAAAAAAATACTCGCCACATATGTTAGAGAAAAAGAAGAAATAAAGACAATTGATGTAAAATTCTCTTAAGACAAGTAATACTTGCCACATTGTGCGCCAAAATTTTTTACTTCAGTAAAACATATTTCACATTCTCTAAAAAAATGTATTTTTTTTAAATGAGGCGACAATAAAAAATATATATTATTAATTTTATTTTAATTCATATAAAGTTCCTAGCTAAATGCATGTATAATATTTTTAACAAAATAGAAACATGACCCAATTAAAATATGATAAATACAAAATATCATTCTCTCTCCTCCTCATTTCTTCCTCCTTCATTTCTCTCCAAAACTAACTACCACATACGTTAAAAATGATTTAAACAATAAGCAATTACTTCATATATCCCTTTAGACCCATTTGAATGCATAACCATTATTTACCCTTTTTTTTTTTACTTTTCATTCCAACCATTTGAGGCATAGTTCAAATTCTCTACCATTTTTTTTGTTTTTAAAATAAACAATAAAACAATTTACTGTTTCTTAATATATAAAAACTAGGAGGAAACATAAAACAAGACTATTTTTTTAATATATAAAAAATGGGGCAACACATTTCTTAAAAATTAAAAAGTGTGTTGAAAAAAAGAACAATTTTTTTTAATAAATCAAAACTGAGATGAAAAAGAAAACATAAAAACCAGTTTCTTTTATTAATTTTATTTTTCAAAAAATAAAAAAGGGATGAAAAAGAGTGCAAAAAACTATTTTTTTTAACAAATAAAAATTGGGAGGAAAGAGAGTAAAAAATATTTTTGTATTTAAAATAAAAAGTAAAAACCGAGACGATAAAGCGAACACAAAAACAAAAATGTTTTTTTTTATAATTAAAAACCGGAACAAAAAAGGGAAGCCAAAAAACATTTCTTTTATTGTATTGGGACATATACCAAATAGTCCCTCGGACATTTTTTAATACCCATTTAGTCCAAACTTTTTTATTTTGCCTCAAAAAGTCCTTTGCCACATATTTTGGAGAGGGAGTGCCGCTGGCGCGGACCTCTAAAAATAAGAGGATATTGAGTGCTTGAGGGACTAAATGGGTTAAACTAAAAATATGTGTCCTTTTTAAAAAATATATATTTATAGTAGGAACTATTTAATAATTGACCCTATATAAAAACTGGGACGATAAAAAGAGCACTTTTTTTAATAAAAAAAAACTAGAAAGAAAAAGACAACAAGAAAACAGTTTTTTTTTTTTTTTTTTCTTTCAGTAAATAACAGTTACGAGGGATGGAAAACAAAAATTGTCTTTTGTCCTCGTAACAAGAAAAAGACAATAACAGTCTTTTTTCAGTAAATAACAGTTTTTTTTTTGTTTTCAGTAAATAACAGTTACGAGGGATGAAAAAGACAACAAGAAAACAGTAACGAAAAGACAGCACAAATAACAGTTTTTTAATAATAAAAACTTGGATGGAAAAAGAACAAAATAATATTTTGTGCTATATTGCTTTTACTTGGGTTGTGTCACATTTTAATTGAGTCATATTCGTGTTTAATAATAAAAAAAATTTTGTATCGTGTCATGTCGTGTTGTGTCACTTTGACTGGATTGTGTTCGTATGATGTAAACAAATAAGATTTTGTCTCATGTTCCATTTTAATTGAGTTATGTTCATATTAGGTAAAAATAAGATTTCGTATCGTGCTGCTTTTGATTTAAAAAATATAAAAAATAAGATTTCGTATCTTGTTACTTTTATTTGGGTCATGTTCAATATAAAAAATAGAATTTCGCATTGTGTCGCATTTAATTGGATCATATTCATATTTGGTAAAATAAAAAAAATTGTATCGTGCCGTATTATTTTTACTTAGGTCATATTCGTGTTAATAAAAAAAAAGATTTTATATTTATCATATTTTAATTCAGTCATATTTGTATTTTATTAAAACATTATATATGTATTTAACTACATTGTTGACATGAGTTAAAACAAAATTATAAATTTATTTGTAGAGGATGTAAAATATGTTTTACGGAAGTGAAAAAATGTGGTACATAATGGTTAACCACATGAGTTTCTTAAGGGAAGTATACATCAATTGTTTTTTTTTTTTTTTTCCGCTCTAACATATCTGGCATTTGTTTATGAAAAGAGAAGGGGAAAAATGAGGAGGAGAGAGACCTCACTTGGGATGGAAACTTGATAAATTCTCTTTATATTTATAGCATTACTCTGGGGTGCCATTTAGTTAACCTACAGCTTATTAAAAAAAAAATTGTCCTAATTTCAGACTTCCACTATCCATCCATGAACGTTAAGAGGGAGACACTGTACCTAACTCATCGCTAAAGAGTCAATTCATCCATCTAACTATTATCTTTTCTATCTTTCAAATTCATTTTTAAAAAAAACTTTTAATTCTCAAATGAAGGCAAAACTTTATTTGAAGAGATTGTTTGGCTTGAATTTTTTTGTTTTCTAAAATTTAAAATTTGTAAGTTCTCATATTTTATAGATTTTTTGTCTTTCTTTAAGTGGTCAATCTTTTAGTAACCTTTGGATCAATACAAGATTTTATAATTCTTGGATCATTCACAACACAACTTATAATAAGATTAGGGTTAGTGATTCTTATTCTAACACAAAAACTTACCGGTATCTCGTTTCACAAAAGAACACCATTTCCTCTGTCCTCCTTCACATAACCCCTCAACCTGACTCTCTCTCTCAACTCATCGTCTCGACTCTCTCATCTCACAAAAGTTATGGCTCTCTCATCTCCCTAAATTCCGTTTTGTACTTTATTTTTGTAATTTTTTTTGTACATATGATTTTTTTGCAAGTTTGGACTATTTTTTTTTTTGGCAATATGTTGATATTCATATTTTCTTTTGTAGATGAAGAAGTGGTGAGTGCAAAAAACAAAGAACGTGAAACATTTTCATTTTGATCTGTTATTTAATATGATGATCCGGGTTGATATTTATTCGAGTTATTTGGAAAATAGGGTAACTTGAATTACAATTTGTGATGTTTATTTTGGATTTCAATGCTTATATATAGTTATCGACAGTGGCGGAGGCAATATGATGATGGGGGGAGCACGTGCTCCACTCAGTCTTTTGAAAAAAAAAAATACTCTAAACCTTAGTGTTGTTTTCTAAAGTTAAATCTATCTTATTTAGGCTTTCTTACACTTGAGGGGCTAATTTCATAATTATTTTAAAAAAAAGGGACATATACCAAATAGTCCCTCGGACATTTTTTAATACCCATTTAGTCCAAACTTTTTTATTTTGCCTCAAAAAGTCCTTTGCCACATATTTTGGAGAGGGGGTGCCGCTGGCGCGGACCTCTAAAAATAAGAGGATATTGAGTGCTTGAGGGACTAAATGGGTTAAACTAAAAATATGTGTCCTTTTTAAAAAATATATATTTATAGTAGGGAATATTTAATAATTGACCCTTAAAAAAACACACGAATTTCACTTATCTATTAGCAGATTTCAAAACGGGTTTCTTCAAATTTTTCCAAAATACCCCAAACACCAATATTTGGAACCCCAAAAGCTTACAAACCTTAAACCAAATAGTCCCAAAATCAAAGTTGGTAGCCCTTTTCTTCGGTGACCCCGATTTAACCTCTTGGAGACAACATATCTTCTTCTTTCTCATTTGGTTCTCTCATCTCTGCTTCCGCTACATGTAAGTTCTGTCTTTTTTCTTATTTATTTCAGATTTAGTATTTATTGGTTATTGCTAGGATTTAATTTACTTTTTAATATGTTATCATTTGATAGTGGAAAGTAATGTATGCTGTTTTTTTTATATCATTTTTCTAGACATATTTTTTTTTTAAATTTTGTTTTTATTTTAAGAAATCAAAAAAATTACACAAGTAGGGATTCACAATTTGATTGGATTGGAGCTATTGAGGTATTTGCAATATGTTTATCTCTTTTATGGATTGGATGTTGTTTTATTTTAGTTATAATTGTCTAAATATACAAATTATCGATTAAATATTTGTAATAACGTAAAAATAACACTTAATTTTTTTGGGGGTTTCCTTCCCCGAACCCCGTCATTGGGTGGTGCCCCTCTCAGGCTAAATTCCTGGCTCCGCCACTAGTTATGGAGACGACACAATTATCTAGGTTATTTTCTGTATATGTTTTTTCAAATATGCATATAAAAATGTTTAAATAAGTGATACAAAAATTTCTCATTATGTATCGAGTAGTACCAAATTTAATGTAAAGATAAATTTACTAAAATTTACAGTAATTTTCAAAAGAATAATTTTACCACAAAAAATCGATTTTACCAATATATTACATGGTTTGATTTTGATTTTGATTTATGAATAAGTGAATCAACTGATAACAGCAATGATCTTAATTTGATGATTTTAAAATTAATATGATATTAATATAATTTATTTATTGACAAAATTGACCAAAAATTAGACTTAATTATGATGCCATGAGGAAAAGCACGAAACAAGGAGATCACAATATTTTTCAGGATTGTAAAACAGTAACCTACATCTTTAATTATAGTCTAGTTTTGATGGACAAATGTGACGCCTATAAGGAGTTTAATAAAAGGTCAATTCCACATAAAGACTCATATTAAATTTTACATTTTTTATATATATAAAACAATTGTTTAATGCACACAACTAATATATGGAATTGCGAATATCAAATATTAAATTATACATTGCTTGCTTCTTACTTTTCGGAGAGTTTGCTTTTTTGTTTAGATAAAAGAACAAATGTTCACATAGTGAACCATTCTTCATCTTAGATATTTATTGTGTATCATTGAAAATTGACCTTTTCACATAGGGACTGCTAATGGAAAGATTTAAACCGAACGAGATTTGTAAACTATACCCATATACTTTGTAACAGCTATTAGTTACAAATATATTAACAAAATTTATAGTCAGTCATTAGTATTTTTTTGTTGAAAATAATATTATATTAATACTTTTAATTTGAGTTAAATTACTTCTTTCTGCTATGAGTTTCAAACAACTCTCTCAAATATCACTTTAAAAGTAATAAAGTGTTGTCTCCTGATATGACTCATATCACAAGACAACACTTAATAGATAGTTGAAAGTATTAGAGTTTTATTTAGCATTAAGCGTAGTTTAGTATTTTTCCTTTTATTTTATTATTAGGTGGTTGTAGTAGGATATATATTCTCTCTTCTTCTTTTCATTTGTATTGTATTCTAGTTTATGTCAAGATGAAACCCTAGCGCCTCTCTTTCTCTTTTCCATTTGATTGTAGATCTTTGATATATTATCAGAAAGAATATATAAGATCCATGTTACTTTTGGTGAATGTTTTTGCACCAATATCATTATTCTTTAAATTGTTTTATAAAAAATTGAATAGACACAATGGTTTATGAAAAGTTATGTCGTTTCATAAAAGGTTGTAACCGTTCGTAAGGCTCATGACCATTCACGAAAGGGGGTGACCATTCGAAAAAGATATGACTATGTATGAAAGAATGTGTCTATTCGAAAAGAGTCTCATATTCTATAAATAGACTACCCTCCTTCATTCTAAAAAAATAATTTTTAAGAGTGGAATCTCTATTATTTTCCGTCCTCTCTCCTTGAATCAATACATGAGAGAGTACAACATAGATTTTGGATTCATCGGAGCTTTATAGATTGAAGTGTTACTTCTATTAAAACGAATATGTCGTATTATATTGAAAAACAGTCGTTCATCGAACGTTGGACACCGATAAGGGAACGAATCTGTCTTAGGATTATTAGAAAATATATTTGTACTTTTGTGTTTTTATGTAAACAAGTATAAGACAAATTTATATGAATATAAATTCAATCAATGATAAGAATTAACAGAGAAAAAATCAAGGACCATTTATGGAAATTGTTTGAAATACAAGACTTGATATCAATTTCCTCACTACAATCGGTAATTTTCAATAGTTAAATTATTGTAATTGTGTGAATTTATAATAATATACATTTGTTTTGCATTTGATTCCATAAAAACACAAAATCACATATATATTTTCCAACATCTTTAGTCTTCATATCTCATTCCTATTAAGTAAGCACTAAGCAGCACCCCGTGATTGACTAGGATCATGTGGAGTGTGGAGTGATGCTATAGTCCCGGAAAATAAATGTTATTTTAATTTTCTGTGGATTGAAAATTAATTATTTGACAAGCGGGTTTAAAAAATCAATGAAGGCTGCTATAATGCATATTGACAAAATTGAAAAGAGATTAACTTTTAATTGAAAATATTGCCGAGGGTGTGAATTATCAAATAGGTCCACTGTGGAATGCTAGAAATCAGATAACTATCGTTTAGAACGAATTCGGTATTTTCTTGAATTAAAAACTGGTAAATAAAGTTTACAAAATGTTTAAAAAAAAAACATGTGATCATATTGAGCCGATGACTTTTAAGTGTGAAAAGTCAATTTTCAAGTTAATTAGGTGAGGTGATGGTCCAAGCGAAATGCCCGTTGGACTAATTTGAATTTAGTCCATATGTAACAGGTTTCTTTGATGCCACAAGCTGTTTGTCAGCATCAGATGCACGAGAAACATTCGTTTGCCTTATTTTAATGTAGAAACATGCAGGCAACACGTGGAATATCATATACCTATTTGACTTAGTAATCAAATAAAACCCAAGGTATGATATTAATTTGTAAACTATGACCAGTTGAAGAAACTTATCTATGTAAGATTGTTTTGTGTCCACAAGACAAAAATGAAAAAGAGAGGTTAGTCATAACAGGGATCATAACCATTCATACGTTTGCCTATCAATTTTCTGTTTTCAACCACCTTTTTTTTATAATAAATAAATATATATATATATATATATATATATATATATATATATATATATATATATATATATGGTTGAATCTACTTCATCATGCTACCACATAAGACGGTATTCATTGAAAGGCTGCTAGTATGCCCAAAATGTGTAGTTATTACTTCTGTAAGCCTTTAAATTAAACAGTGTACAAGTAATTGTTAAAGTTCAGAAAATAAAATAAACAAAACTGAGCAAATATGAAAATCAATCGAGATCAGGAAAACAAAACAAATAAATTAATAAAAAATAGTCAAACATAATATTCATTATACATCCATCCAAAATTGCATGACAATTGAATTATTCAAATTTCATTAGATATTGCATGAGAACTTTGTACAAAAGCTACTCCTTCCTTTTCAATTAAAGTTTGCATAGAAATCAAGCTGCAAGGATATTTTGTGTTTACTTTATTTGGGTGAGTAAAATAGAGGATGTGTCTTAAGTAGGGTTCTCAATTTTTGACGCAGCATGATACGATACGACATGAAATTGATACGAGGCGTCGTGTTCGTATTTTTTTACACAAAGTCATGTTGTATTCGTGTTAATCTTTCGATACGAAATTGACCCAAAATTAATACAATAAATACGAAATGTTTAACACGAAACCACCACGAATAATGGACACGAGACAAATTCTCCAGGATGTCGTAAGTCTAACCTTAATCTACACCATCCATTTTAATCCTTTTTACCACATGTCCCCATCTTAGACTAAGCTCCCACTTCCATCACTACACCAAAATGGGAGATTTGTGAGTGCTGTTAGCACTCACAAATGACATTTATAACTGCTATTTACCGTCATAATTTAGGGGGTGACAAAAGAAAATTTATAACTCCTAACAGCAGTCACAATTTTTTATAACCCCTATGGAGTTATGACTGGTGACCCCAATTTGTAACTGCTATTCGTAACTGCTGTCAGCAGTTACGAATCATATATTTGTGACTGCTGTTAGCAGTTACAAAATTAATAGTAGTGACAAATTTGTGACTCCTATTAGGAGTTACAAAATTAAATTTGTTAAATGTTGTAAAAGCTATTACAAATATCTTTATATTTTCACAAAATGATGAAATAATGAAAGTAAAATAAATATCATGATAACAAGTCTAAAAATTTTGACAACATTTCATTTATATTTCTCATATTCCAAATATCCAGTACACATAAAACTTGTTAAACTTAATTTAACATCAAACAACCCCTAAGTGGGCGCCAAGTACAAAATGAACATAGAATAAAAAATAAACTAAAAAAAGTAACGACACAACACTTCGATGACATGGAATGCCATGAACATGTAACAAATCATTCTAAATCTAGACCAGGAGTCACCACGCAGTGGATACGATTCGTGAAGTCTAGGTATATCAGCCGTGGGGGGTATTGATGCGGTGACATCCTCCCTCGTGTACTCGGAGTATGCCTGTTGAGCAAGTTCAATGGACTCAAATTTTTTGAATACGGCGCCTCGGTATCCATTAACTTGTGCTTGTGTTGCTTGCCACGAAGTGTAAACACCTGGATTTAGGCCTTTGAATACTACGTATGCCGGATATGCCATGTGTATGCCTGCAAATAATAAAATGTGATTAATATATATATATATAATATATATATATACATTCATTTTTTGTGATAAAGAAACTACCATAGCATATATATATATATATATATATATATATATATATATATATATATATACTAGCGTATGCCCGTGCCTGAAGGCACGACGAAAATTGCAAAAAAAAATCGTTACCCGACAACAAAGTGAAATAAGTGTACAATATTTCTGTTCTAATTTTAAAAAATTTGGGCAGAGTTCCCTTTATTTATAGGACTATCCACCCTGTTTAAAAAAATAAAAATACTCAACAACAGCAATACTACAATACTCGAGGTCCATATTGGACCTCATTTCAACCACTTCATCAATTTAACAATAATATTGACAACTATTGAATAGGATGTTGAGTCAAGAACCGCACGCATCACCGTCAAGAACCGCACGCATCACCGTTCAACTACATAGTAATCCCAAAACTTTGAATCTACAAATAACTACAAAGTAATCTATATAAGGGGTGGTGGTGGATATGATAGGAATGATACAAACAAACAACTTCCCCAAAGTTGGGTAAACATATATGAATTTCATTACCATCATCTTACCTTTTCTCGTCGTTAAATGATAGCTTCACTTATATCTTACCTACTCCTTCACCTGAAATAAGACATGTGACTTGATAATTAAAAATGATAGTACAACTTGAACCAAAAACCATCCATTTTACTTGAATACAAAAATCATTGTAAAACAGAAGCATTCTATGCATATGTGACAATTTATAGGTACATAAAAACCATTCTTGAATATTTTCAATCAAGTCCCCCAGACTATTAATACAACAATCAAATAAACCTTATGAAATAGTAATTCACATACCTGTCTTATAATTAATAGAGATGTTGTCTTTGAGAGTTTAGCAGCATAGAAATAAACAGTTACTGGTACCAAACGACTACAAAGTTGTGAACATGATGGTTTGCTGATTAGTAGACCTCGGCAGGGTAGTACATATTTAAGAAATAATACAGGTTTCATACATGACGCATTGGTGCGCTCTAAATAAAGCTTGTGATTCAAGTGCAAATCTATCGCAACGCATTAGTAGAGCTTCAAACACTAACCCTTGCATGACAAGAGAAGTTAAGAAACTATGATACTCCAATACCAACACATGAAGTTCCATTAGAACAATTATAAACCAAACCCTAAATATGAAGTTCAAGCATCCAAGGTGGGATTATAATCCCCAATCATAAGTATAGCTACTCATAATTGAAACTACACTACACATGCTAGTTAACAACATAATTAAGTTAGTTATCTAGTTTAAACACAAACCAACACAAGAGATGGAATTAAATGCAAATTAAAGCTAGTAGAACAAGTAGAGAAGAAGTAAATGGGTAATTTCATTAATAATCACAAGTTGTGTACATGGGGCACAAAAACCAAAATTAGAAGATAGACTAAATGTACTCTCTCTTCCCCACACCACTACACAACTACAAAGTTACAAACCCAAAAATCAAAATAAAGAACCACAAAAGTTAGCAGCAGAGAAAGCGGGATGACAACGCCCTACATATGGTCCGGATGGCGGCTCGAGGACTCGGGTGCGGTGGGGTCACGAGGGGCATAGGGATCATAAAGGTAAGGAGGTACAACAGCCTCGCCCCCACGAATATGAGAAAATAAATCCATCTATGCCCAGGCAATCATGGAAGTATCTCGCTGATAGTCAGCCCGTAAGGATGCGAAGTTCGTCATATAAGTGTCCCGAAACTCGGTAAAATCACCCTGCAACGATGCGAAGTTTGCCATATAGGTGCCCCGAAACTCAGTAAAATTAGCCTGTAACTCATCCATCCGCAGCCCGAGATATGTAATGGGGTCAACAGTAGGAGGCACAGGAGGTGGGACTGGATGAGGCACTTCCGGAATATCCGGCATAGGAGCATCAGGGGCATCAGGAGCATCCAACATACGCTTTTTCCTCCTCTCCCAATAATCTTGCCCCAAGCTTTTAGCAATGGTCTTATCATTAAACACCTTGGGCAGCCTAGGTATCTTGTCGCTGCCCAAGACCTCACATCCGGCATCCCTGCAAATCCGGGAAATCAGTCGCGCAAAAGGAAGAGTTGTGGTTCCCTTCTCGCTATAGGCAGCGTTCACTATTTGATGCAACATGAGGGCGGGAAGACTGATGACCGTGTCATCCCCTAAAAGACTGTATAAGAATCGGGCCTGCTTGTAACGGAGGACAGCCTTGGTCTGAGTTGGAATGATGGAATTAACGGCGATGAGATGGAGGATACGATGTACATCGGGCATGCTCGAAGTGGGGAAAGTCTCCCCCACAAAATCTTGCCGGGTGCAAGACGCGCAATAAGTACCTCTTGTGGAAGCTGAGGCGCATCTGCGAGGACCGGGTAATGATAGAGCTCGGGGTTAGAAGCCCCACTAAGGTGCGCAGCCAAGATGGGCTTAGAAATAGTAATCCGCCTCCCTCTCACATACGCTTCATTCGTGCCGCCGCGCGTAGATACTAGAGAAGCATAAAAATGGTGCACGTGGTCCTCGTTGACCTCCCCTTTCATGGACAGATGGGCCTCCCAATTGAATTTGGCTAAATACCGTCTTACAGAAGCCAACATCTCATCTAAAATCACCTCCTTCTCAATAGCAATCGGGCGACTGGTTTTGAACATGGCCCGATACCACTCCATCTCATCCTTGGAACGAAAAGATTCAAAACCAGCGCCTCCCCGTCCAGTAACCGCATTGGATGATGGCTTGGTGATCGAAGGAACCTACAAAACATTAATTCAATACACACACCATAAGTGCGATGCATAAAATCAAAGTAATCGTGAAATTTGGGGAAACTAGGTTCGGAGGGTGCGCGTTGGGAAAAATTGGTCGAGTAGACGTAACCGACGCACACCACACTCAAACAAGGATAACTCAACAAGAATGTGCGATAAAATGTGCGAAGATGGAGCTTTAGAGCACAAAACCTTCACAGAGGCATTTTATCGAACATATAGCGTGCAATGTATAAAAAGTAGGGTGAAAATGGCATTTTCAAAGTGAAACAACCCCAACAAATACAACTTAATCATCAAAGCAACATAAACAAGTTGTATTTGTTGGATTCACATCACAAACAATGAGAAAATATGAAGTTTCCTGCAGAAAATATGGATTTTACAAGAATGCATTTAACCCTACTTTTATACAAAGAACACTAAATAAGATTTGGAAACAATTTAAGAGGGTTGAATTAGTAACCTTAGATGAGGATGCCCTGGATGAGGAAGCCATGAGGGTGAAAATGAATAAAATAAAGGAAATGATATGGGAGAGGAGGAGGTCTTCGGCTAAGGGAGAAGAGAGAATGAGAAGTTGATTTGCTGATTTTGAGGGAATTTTAAGTGACCAGGTGAACCGAATCGATTCGGTAGTTAAACCGAATCGATTCGAAACTATCGAATTCAACACTGTCTAAGGGAGAATCGATTCGGTGATAAACCGAATCGATTCGGGTGTAGAGACCTGACACTTTTGGTTTGCCGAATCGATTCGGAAGTACCCTGAATCGATTCACAAACCCTTAATTCACAACTTAATCATCAAAGCAACATAAACAAGTTGTATTTGTTGGATTCACATCACAAACAATGAGAAAATATGAAGTTTCCTGCAGAAAATATGGATTTTACAAGAATGCATTTAACCCTACTTTTATACAAAGAACACTAAATAAGATTTGGAAACAATTTAAGAGGGTTGAATTAGTAACCTTAGATGAGGATGCCCTGGATGAGGAAGCCATGAGGGTGAAAATGAATAAAATAAAGGAAATGATATGGGAGAGGAGGAGGTCTTCGGCTAAGGGAGAAGAGAGAATGAGAAGTTGATTTGCTGATTTTGAGGGAATTTTAAGTGACCAGGTGAACCGAATCGATTCGGTGATAAACCGAATCGATTCGGATGTTGGGATCAAACTTTCTGCTTTGCTGATTTCCTAAATCTCATGAAATTTGATCATTGGGCCACCTTCAACTGGATTTTTTGGACCCATATGGTATATCTAATGTATGTAACAGGCCCGGAACCAAAAAATGCAACCCCACACGTGCCGTGGGATTCTCGGCACCAAAATTGAGAATTTATCGAACCCAATCACCCCTGCTAACGGGGTTGCTGCGTACGATGTCCGGTTGTAAATCCGCAGATATACAACATAGCTCATATAAGGTCCCATAAGCAGGAAAATCATGAATTGCCCATATCAACATAGCTCTCAAAATGAATTCCTCCTTTTTGTATGAGTCGAATGCTCTCACACCTTCAACCCATAACTCATTCAATTCATCTATTAGTGGCGCTAAGAAAACATCAATGTCACTACCCGGTGCTTTTGGACCTGGTATCAACAACGACAAAATTGAAAACTCCTTTCTCATGCACAACGACGGGGGAAAATTTAAAGGCGCCGTAAACACAGGCCATATACTCTTATCTGTGCTCAATTTGCCAAACGGGTTAAACCCATCGGTTGATATTCCGAGGCGAACGTTGCGTATTTCTGTTGCAAAGTCCGGGTATCGCTGATTTGAAGATTTCCACATAGATGAATCAATCGGATGTCGCATGAGATTCTCACCCACCTCCGCTCGACCATGCCAAGTCATTGCCTCTGCTATCCAAGGTATAGTGTAAAGTCTCTTCAATCGAGGACTTAAAGGGAAATACTTTAACACCTTCTTAGGTATTTGCGTATCTACTTTCAACAAACGTTTATTATGTACTATCATCTTTTGTTCATATCTAGGTTCCTTACATACAGGACAAGCCCGTTTGTCCTTATGCTCCTTATAGTATAAAATGCAGTCATACTTGCAGCAATGAATTGATTTGTATTTCATACCCAAACCTTTCAAATTATCCTTCATGATCGGATAATTGACTGGCAGTGTATTTTCTTTGGGGAGCAAATATTTCGCCCAGAGGAGTATTGCCGTCACACTTTTTCCCGACAAGCCAAATTTGCTCTTTAAGTTGTGCAACCCAACCATGGCATATAACTTTGTGTGGTCGGAGTTGTAGTTATGGTATAATGGTGTTGCAACTGCTGCTTTTAACCGTATATAATCCTTAACTTGGTCCGTATCGTTGCCAACATGATCCTCACATCCTAAAGCATTCCCTCTACTATCTTGCTTTTCTTGTGCTGCGTGCACTTCATACGTATCATTTATGAGATCGTTTAACCTAGCATGTACTAACGGGTCACCATTTGTGTGAACGGTTTCATTGATAAGTATTTCTTCTGGAATATACTTAAATTCCCTCTCTCCATGGAAATACCAAAACGTGTAGTCATCTTGCATACCCCAATGAGACAAATGTACTTTTACATCTACCCCTTTCAAGCGTTTCCCATTTTTACAACGATTGCACGAGCATGGGATAATATCAGTTTCGAGATTCTTCGTTGCATAATTCACAAAGTCTTTAACCCCATTAACGTATACTTGCCTCACTCTACAACTTTCACCCATACACTCTTTATATTGTGGAAACCCCATTAATTCTACAATACAAACAAATAGAATCTCAGTAAATTATAAAACTAAATGAAGTTCGAGCTAATATTTAGAACATAATCTCTGACTTATCATTGCATTAATACTATCATTGCATTAAAACTCACAGGAAAACCCAACCAAGCACAAAACGTCAAAACTTCAACGAACACAAAATAATGGTTATTTAATTAATTTTTAGATAAAATAAATATGAATAGTATAAAATGATTATTGAAAAAAATCTAACATATTCCCAAACAAGATAATATTCAAAAAACGAAAGAGGTTAAACGATGTGTAGATATACTCACAACAAAACAATCAGATTTGATTATATTTTGTCTAGAGAACGTTGACCACAAAGCTCGGGCAAAACTCGTAATATTAAAAATCCATTTGATTATATTTTGTCAAAAAAATATAATGTCTAGAGTTTTTGAATAATATTTTGTCAAAAAAATAACCTCAATACAATTTCTAGGGCTTATTAACATAAAATACAATTTGTATATAGATACACTCATAAACACACATATAAACAGAAATCTATACATACACATACATACACACACATGTAAACATAAATTTATACATACACACACACATATAAACAGAAATCTCTACATACACACAAATATACACACATACCCACACATAATAAGAATCGAAATTAGGCTTTAGACATAAATTATACAACAAAAATACCCAAAAATATACCTGTTTGATTCACAAAAATTAGGGTTTTAGAATCGCAAATACTTCTTCACAGCTAAGAAAAATTTCATTTTTGGCAAATGAAATAACAAACGAAATTAGGCCAAAATTTCATTTTGGCAAATGAAAGAGAGAGGGAAATTAAAGCGGGAGCTCTTCACGTAAGATAGAGGGAAATTAAAGTAGGTGAAAAATTTTGTGACTGCTAATAGCAGTCACAAATTTGTGACCGCTAATAGAAGTCACAAATTGAGTCTAAGATCAAAATTTGTGACTGCTGGGAGCAGTTACAAATTTATGACTGCCAATAGCAGTTACAAATTAAGTCTTAGGCCAAAATTTGTGACCGCTAATAGCAGTTACAAATTTGTGACCGCTAATAGCGGTCATAAATTAAATCTAAGACTAAAATTTGTGACTCCTCATAGCAGTTATAATTTCGTGACTGCTCATAAGAGTCGTAACTTATGTCTACTAATAAGCTTGTGACAGTTATAAATTTGTGACTGCTTATAGGAGTCACAAATTAATTATATGATAACATTTGTGACTCCCATTAGCGGTAACAAACTAATTGACTCAAATTTTTTTTAACCAATTAATTTTATCACCCCTAATGGCAGTCACAAATAATTTTGTGACTGCTCCCGGGAGTGACTAGTTTGTCACCCCTATTGGCAGTCACAAAAAGGCAGTCACAAAATTAACATTTTGGTGTAGTGCATTCCATTCCAAATCCAAACTTTACTCCCAAAACCCATTTCTAATCATAACTTCATTTCCCCTCCACCATCTCCATCTTCATCTTTCCTCCCCTCCACCAAATGCAATCTTAAAAAAGGTCGGCTCAACATCTTCATCTCCGATCGAGGCTCCAGTTGTTGTTGAATTCATGAAATTTTAATGGATTCAACAATTTTTTAAGTTGTTCCTTGCTTATGAATTTATGGATTTATAGTAGAATATTATGTTTATAAGGAAACATATAATTAGATTAAAACTACAACAGGCCTTCTCGATAAATAAAAAGGAGCAGTTGAAATGGATTTGGAAGGCAATAAATGTTATATGCGTATACGGGAAAACCAAAAAGATAATAAATTGGAACTACTTATCTGGATGTTGAGGTGTGTGTCAGACACACAATCCTAAGACAGGAATATCGCCCGCACTTTAACTAGTGATGCCTCGAGCCTCAGATAACTGTTCCCAGGATTCAACAACATAGTTTATCCAATTGAAGCTCTCAATGGATGACTTTAGAACCACACAAATGTTACCCCGAAATTGGAGTTTGAAGGAAGACGTTTTGAGAGAGTGAGAGAGAGAGAGTGAGAGAGAGAAATATACTATTAAACTGATCTGCAAACCCCTTACTTAAGGGATGCAAAAACTACCCACTCCCCCAAAAGTGGATGACCACTTCTCCCATTAAACTAGTCTCAATGGCTATAAATAAAACAGTGTAAGGACACAAATTTCCAATTGAGTCCTTTGTAGTTTTGGCTCAATTCCGGACAAAAACGTTTGAGTCATATGATAGAGTTATTGACCATCCTTCAAGCCTATGACATACTAAAGTTGAAGACGTAGCGGCCAAGAGTATTAAGCTTCATCAAATGCCGAGTTTATTGTGCTTCGTTTCTACGTCAACAATATTTGTTCCGTTTACTCCTAAGGTATGCATGTATTACATATTTATATAGGAGCTTGAAACAATTTGTATTGGGTGTAAGTTTTGTTTAAACTGTTGTTTATTTTCAGAAAGTTACTTTAAAACTTTAAAATAAAGTTTTTGGGCTAAAATCGAATTTTTAAGCTTTACGGATTTTCGTTCGATAATGTCGTTCGAACGAGTTTTTCGTTCGAATGCGAATATCGTTCGAATGAGGTTTGCCAATGAGATTTTCCCATTGGACACTGGAACTTCGTTAGAAGGGTCGTTCGAACAAGGCTTCGTTCGAACGAAAATCTCGTTCGAACGAGATTTCTGGAGGGAAATTAAAATGGCAGAGTTGGGCAGTTTTTGACAGTTTTTCCCACTTCTTTTCCCCACTAACTTTTGACAGACTTATCAAGTGCGGGAACCAACTTTGGAAAACCAACTTTTTGATACCCTTCCATCTCCAAGAGAGAGTTTGAGAGCAAAATTCAAAGAAGAAAAAATTCATGTTTGAGTATTCATTTTCCAAAGAAAAATCTTTAAAACACTTTTGTTTTACACCCATAGTTTGTTTACTCGAAGATTCCATATAAATATCTTTCTTGGAGTATTTGACACCGGCTTATCTCTATACCTTGAAGAAGAGAAGTTTGGGTTTACTTCTACATCCCTCAAAGAAGAAGTCTCATGTTTTGCTGCGGCACTCTCACACGGTAAAAGAGACCATGTGTGGTTGACGGTGTACCTAAAGTCTCATTGGTGAATTCTAAGATTCCGGTGGAGCTCTGGGGTTGTCGACTAGGCGGAGGTGTTTACAAGAAGTCGCATCAAGGCTTGAAAGGGGTCGAGTCGAGGAAGTAAGTCATCTGTCTTGTAATTGTAAAATCATACTTAGTGGACTTAAGGCTAGGGCCGTCCGAGGTTTTTTCCCATTGTGGGTTTTTCCTCGTACATCGCGGCGTAGTGGTTATTTGTTTATTTTATCTTTTGTAAAATCACCTAGAACGCATGCTTAGGTAAGAAGATAAAATTGGTTTATATCACTACTTGTTTAATTTGGTGCAAATTCAATTTGGGTAAATGTTAATGTAATTCAAGTCATCACTTATTTTGTTAAAATCGATTTGGCCTAATTTGGTAATATTGAAAATATGACTTAGGAAAATTTGTAGGACTTGGATTGAGTTAATATGTTTAAGTGAAAAATTCATTTGTTAATTAATTTAATTTCACTTTGAGTTAAGTTTAATTTTAATTTGAAAGAAATTAAAATTTGATTTTTCTTTTTGTTTTAAGATTTTAAAATTGGGGCCCTCGTGTTCCAACAAGTGGTATCAGAGCATTGATTGAGAAAAGCTATCACTTTTCAAATTGTATCAGAGCCGGAGCGCTAATTTATCGCGTCAAAGATATGTTTTTCGGTTTTTATACTTTTTGTGCTCCTTGTATTTTTAGGTGGTTAATTTTTTACTCACTCTCATTTTTGTTTGTATCTCTCGATGGGACGTCTTAATGAAAATCTGTCCATTTCTAATGATAATGAAATTTTTGCTATTCGAGAAGAATTTAATGGGCTTAATAAGTGTAATGAAAATTTAAGAGAATTAAATATGAGATTTGCAAAAAGAATTAAATTTCTTGAAAATAAAATTCTTGTTTTAAAGCTAAAGTTGAATTTTTGCAAACCTCCCTACCTCAAAAAGATATTCTTCGTGAAAAGGTCATGGACATAAATTACAAATTTAATATTTTAGAAAAGTCCAAGAAAGAGAGTGATTGTCGAGAAAAGACTCTTAGGGACAAGTTTTCTCACATTGAGGGGGAGCGTGATAACCTTTTAGGAGTTATTAAAAATTTAAAGAAGGAGTCCCGTAAATTTTAGGAGTCTAATTTATTACTTGAGTCCGATATTTTAAAAATGAAAAATGACTTACTTGACTCGAGTAGTAGTTGTAATGGTTCTATCTCATCTTGTTCAAATACTTCCGTTGCTAAAGCTAAGACCATTATTTGTTTTAGAGGGTCAACTTTATCCAAGGACTTTAGAAAAGGTCACACCTTAGGTAAAATTCCTCGTGTTTACACATGCTTGCATTGTGGTAGGAAAGGTCACCTTAGGTCATTTTGTTTTGATCTTAAAATAAGTCCTAGAAAGTCTATGTATAGCATTTCATTTGTTTCCAAATCCCTTCATTTTAAATATACATCTATGTGGGTAAGAAAATCATTTTTAGACGCGCTAGATATTAGATTTGTTTATTATCATTTTCTTTCACATGAAACCTCCCTTTCTAAATTTAAAGGTTGAATGTGTTAGTTTTGTTTGTATACTCTAGCTTTTTGTGCTTCATATTATATATCATTGCTAGGTGTATGCATGTTTAATCATTTTCTAGTCATTGCTTTATTTCACATCTAATGCTAGAATTCATTACTTGTTTATCTTTTGTATTATATTTCTTGTGATTTGGATTAAATATAAAATAAAAAAAGATTTTTTTTATCATTTGTGTTTCACCTTTGAGTTATCTAGGCCTAATGAAAAATGCAAATGATTTTTGTTTGTCTTTTGAGTAAATATATTTATTTTTGGTTAAAAAATTTGAAAAGCTCAAAAAGATTTTATTTTGTGTGTATTTAGGTTTTACACACATTTTGTGGCATATGTTTGTGCTTGAATCCCATCTTTTTCGCTCTTATGTGGCTAGAACTTTTGGTTAGATTGTCAATCCTTATTATGTTCTTTACCATGCTTACATGAAGTAGTTGGATTTTGGGTTGCTCAAATGGATTCTATTTTTATATACCTCTATTCACACATGCACGAACTCTTTTAAAATTTAATCGTCACATGTTATATTTGAGCTTTGTGAGGTGTTCTCCTATCAATCTTGTCATCTACATACTTGTGACCTAGGAGGACTAGTGCATGTCAAAATCCGTTGCACGTGAGATTTGTGAGAAATAAAAATTATTATATATAAATGTGCATGGGGAAGGGCTCCGAAAGAAATTATTATCTTTTGCGAATAGTACGCCGTCCTTTGTTTGGACCTAAAAGAAATACGTGGTCCAAAGGCCTAAAAATAGAATTATGGCATTAAAAAGAAAAATAATTGCTAAGGCCTATTTTTGTTTGATATATTCATTCAAATATATATGCTTATTGAGGGAGATTGGATGGTATATCAATAGTTTGCACAATGTCTGTTTATCCTAGTTGTCCTTTCATTGTCATGACTCTATTGGTTTGTAGAATCATCAAAAGTCTAGGCTTGTATGCATTGTGTATGTTTGTTCATTGAGTTCAATATATATTATCATATGAGGGTATATTACAATCAATTTAGAACTCCGTGAACATGTTTTAAGTGTTTGGATCTAAATTTAATTGTTGCTAGTTCACACCCCAACACTTCCGTTTCCACATGACACATTTTTGCCATACGAGGGTGAAATTTGTGTGTTTATATCTATATATATATATATATATGTGTGTGTGTGTGTGTGTGTGTGTGTGTGCGTGTGCATCTTTGGTATATCTAGAGTATGTATATATATGATACTTTTTTTGGTCTTTGCCTCGCTTCCTAGTCCATCTTTACTTCTACTTCATAATTGGTATCTATCTTGTTGCATTCTTTGTTGATATCACATGCTTAATACTTTATGTATCATATTGGTGTCATTTTCTTGCATCCTAGTTGGTATCCATTATTATTTGTTGGATTAGTTATGATTTTGTTGCCCACATGCGTTAATGTTCTTATCACTTTATGCACATTTGCATGTTTAGCTTGTTATCCCATTCTATTTATCTCTTGTCTAGTTTAAGAGGTGTATATGCTTTAATTGGGGGAGATAAGTTAATTCTTTAATTCTTTATCCTTTGTCTATTCCTGAACAAAAAGGGGGAGAATGATAGGGGGAGAAATAATATCTTATCCTATTGTAATCGTATCTTAGTTTAGGAGATTTAACTTAGGGGAGAGCGCTATCTTCTTAGGTTGATCATAGCTGATAAAGGGGAGAATTAATTTAGGGGGAGTATTTATCTTAATTGCATTTACTATTCTTGATATTCCTTATGCGTTTGATAGTTTGCTTAAGTGTGCAGGAATTCTTCTAATTGGAAACGTTCATCATGGGCAAGGATATTGATCCTTGGGTTGTTTGAGTCAAGCTATTGTATTTTTATTTTGGGTGGGACATTTTTTTAGTCTGGTAGAGCTTGACGGCCCTTTACGATTTTTGTTGGTTTTCATCCCGGAATAGCCAAAGGGGGAGATTTGTAAGGACACAAATTTCCAATTGAGTCCTTTGTGATTTTGGCTCAATTCCAGACAAAAATGTTTGAGTCATAGGATAAAGTTATTGACCATACTTCAAGCCTATGACATACTAAAGTTGAAGACGTAGTGTCCAAGAGTATAAAGCTTCATCAAATGACGAGTTTATTGTGCCTCGTTTCTACGTCAACAACATTTGTTCCGTTTACTCCTAAGGTATGAATGCATTATATATTTATAGAGGAGCTTGGAACAATTTGTATTGGGTGTAAGTTTTGTTTAAACTGTTGTTTATTTTCAGAAAGTTACTCTAAAACTTTAAAATAAAGTTTCTGGGCTAAAATCGAATTTTTAAGCTTTATGGATTTTTATTTGATAATGTCGTTCGAACGAGTTTTTCGTTCGAATGAGAATATCGTTCGAACGAGGTTTGCCAATGAGATTTTCCCATTGGACACTGGAACTTCGTTAGAAGGGTCGTTCGAACGAGACTTCGTTCAAACGAAAATCTCGTTCGAACGAGATTTCCGGCGGGAAATTAAAATGGCAGTTTTGGGCAGTTTTTGACAATTTTTCCCACTTCTTTTCCCCACTAACTTTTGACAGACTTATCAAGTGCGGGAAACAACTTTGGAAAACCAACTTTTTCATACCCTTCCATCTCCAAGAGAGAGTTTGATAGCAAAATTCAAAGAAGAAAAAGTTCATGTTTGAGTGTTCATTTTCCAAAGAAAAATCTTTAAAACACTTTTGTTTTATACCCATAGTTTGTTTATTTCAAGCTTCCATATAAATATCTTGCTTGGAGTGTTTGACACCGGTTTATCTCTACACCTTGAAGAAGAGAAGTTTGAGTTTACTTTTACATCCCTCAAAGAAGAAGTCTCATGTTTTACTGCGGCATTCTCACATGGTAAAAGTGACCATGTGTGGTTGATGGTGTACCGAAAGTCTCATTGGTGAATTCCAAGATTTCGGTGGAGCTCTGGGATTGTCGACTAGGCGGAGGTGTTTACAGGAAGACGCATCAAGGCTTGAAAGGGGTCGAGTTGAGGAAATAAGTCATTTCTCTTATAATTGTAAAACCATACTTAGTGGACTTAAGGCTAGGACCATCCGAGGTTTTTTCCCGTTGTGGATTTTTCCTCGTACATCACGGCGTAGTGGTTATTTGTTTATTTTATCTTTTGCAAAATCACCTAGAACGCATGCTTAGGTAAAAAGATAAAATTGGTTTAAATCACTACTTGTTTAATTTGATGCAAATTCAATTTGGGTAAATGTTAATGTAATTCAAGTCATCACTTATTTTGTTAAAATCAGTTTGGCCTAATTTGGTAATATTTAAAATATGAGTTAGGCAAATTTCTAGGACTTGGGTTGAGTTAATATGTTTAAGTGAAAAATTCATTTGTTAATTAATTTAATTTCACTTTGAGTTAAGTTTAATTTTAATTTGAAAGAAATTAAAATTTGGTGTTTCTTTTTGTGATAAGATTTTCAAATTGGGGGCCTCGTGTTTCAACAAGTGGTATCAGAGCATTGATTGAGAAAAGCTATCGCTTTCAGACGGATTTTAATTTTAATTATGAAATGATTTTTAATTAAGTAAATAAAATGAGTTTTAATATTAATTAAAATCGAATTAATTAAAATTAATTAAGGATGAATTTAAAAATTAACCGATTTTGGACCCAAGCCCAAGCCCTAAGTATCAAGTCTTGATATATAATATAGTATTTTTATATCTATTTAGGCATAAATACCCCAAATCCACCTAAATGCTTTTAGTGGGACTTGAACCCATGACCTCAAATAAGGGAGACTCAAAAGTTACCACTAGGCTATAAGTACTTGTTGTGAGTATAGCATTCACACCAATAATTATACACAAATACACAACAATCCCCCACATGAATGAAATACGAACAGAAGAAATAAACAGAAAGTTCTGGGCAACAAAAATGTCATTAATAGGCAGAGGTGTCTTTTGGATCTGAGCCTTGCTTAGTGTATGTCCACTGGACTTGCAAACTATTCAGTGAATTACATATCTTGAACTGATCAGTTATTTTGGTAAACGAGTTCAATAGACTATACACATGACACTTTAACACACTTGTGGTTCAAAACAATCTTGCTCATTAAGGCCATAAGCTATATCCCGGTATCATGAGCGCTCTAGGGAATTCAGTCACAATTCCCATAGGTAGCGGCCCCACTACCACACTCACTTAGGTGAATCTATCAAGAATGTCCTGTCACATCCCGCTTGAAAATCCAAGCCATAGATTCATTACGAGTTTAACTCGACCTTTGTCATTACAGGTAACACTACTATTATTATTATTAACACTATAGGGATAAGACAATGATAAGTCTTTGTAGCGCTTACATATAATCATCCACAATTAGTTTTCCCACATAACTTATATCCTGGGATCTCCATTCAGATAGGCTGGGTATCCATCATGGTGATGTTAATCATTAGGCTTTAAGCCCACCCTCTCGATGTTTTGTAAATGATATCTCTTGACAACTCTTTGGTCAACGGATCCGCTAAATTATCATTTGACCTCACAAAGTCAATGGTTATAATACAATTAGATATGGGATGTCTCACACTATTATGCCTGCGACGGATATGTCTTGACTTTCCATTGTAGGACTTTTTGATTGCTTTTGATATTGCCGCTTGGCAAATGTATAAGTATCGCGGGCACAGGTTTAGGCCACATCGGAATGTCGGCCAGAAATGTCCTCAACCACTCGGCTTCTTTACCTGCTTTGTCTAAAGCTATGAATTCAGACTCTATTGTTGACGTCACAATGTATGGTTGTTTTGAGGATTTTCACGATACGACGACCCCGCCTAATGTGAATACATATCCACTTGTAGATTTGGGTTCCTCTGAGTCTGAAATCCAATTAGTATCAGTGTAACCTTCAATCACAGCAGGATAAGAGACATAATATAAAGCATAGTCCGAAGTAAATTTTAGGTATCTCAATACTCTAATAAGTGCATTCCAATGATAATTATTAGGATTACACGCATATCTACTCAATCTCCCTACTGCATATGCAATATCAGGTCTGGTGCAGTTCATAATGTATATTAGGCTACTAATAATTATTGAATATTCAAGTTGTGACACAGTTTCTCCTTTGTTTTTCTTTAAATTACTATTTAGATCATAAGGAGTCCTAGTAGGAGTAGATTCATGTTGATTGAATTTCCTTAACACACTTTGTGATTGTGATAATTTGATTCCGCTAGAATCTCATATTATTTTGATTCCTAAAATGGAATCTGCAACTCCCAAGTCTTTCATATCAAATTGTTCACATAACATCTTCTTAGTAGTTTTTGTAATACTCATATGTGATCCAAATATTAACATATCATCAACGTATATGCAAACAATCACACAAGCATCTCTATGACACTTAAAATATACGCATTTTCAAATTCATTTATTTTAAATCCATCATTAATCATTACTTGATCAAATTTTTCATGCCACTTCTTAGGGGCTTATTTTAGTCCGTATAAGGAATTAACTAGCTTGCAAACTTTGTTTTCTAATCCCTTTATAACAAATCCTTCCGGTTGATCCATATAAATTTACTCTTATAATTCTCCATTTAAAAAGGCAGTTTTAACATCCATTTGATGAATTTCCATTTTATAAATGGATGCGAGGAAAACTAAAATTATAATATAAGTAATTCGTTTAACCGGAGAATAAGTGTCAAAGAAATCGATTCCCTCCTTTTATTTATATCCTTTTGCTACTAACCTAGCCTTATATTTTTCTATGGATCCATTAGGTATCATTTTTCTTTTAAAAATCTATTTACACCCTATGGTTTTACAACCTGGTGGCCTACTAACTAAATTCCAAGTGTGATTTTGCATAATTAATTCTATTTCACTATTAACAGCCTCTTTCCAAAATGGAACTTCAGGAGAATTAAGAGCATCGTGATAAGATTGAGGTTCCCCCTCAGAGAAAAATGAAATATAATCAGACCTAAAAGATTTTTCTATCTTACGTCTTTTACTTTTCCTAAGTTCCTGTATTTCCATTTTATTTTCTTGCCTACTACTAGATGGCTTATTAATGTTCGAAGGAGCATCCTCAAGTCTAGTAGTACGGTTATGTGGAAAAATATGTTCAACGAATTCTGCATCACGAGATTAAATAATAGTATTTGTAGATACACTATCTGCATCTGATTTAAACGCAAGGAACCTATACGCGCTACTATTTTGATCATTACCTATAAATATACAATCAACAGTTTTAGGTCCGAGTTTAGTTCATTTAGGTGGAGGCAAGACTACCTTAGCTAGACACCCCCACACTTTTAAGTATTTATATGAAGGCTTTCTTCCTTTCCACAATTCGTAAGGAGATTCATCAGATTTCTTAGGGGAAATTTTGTTTAAAATATAACAGGATGAAAGTATCGCTTCACCCCATAAATTGTGAGGAAGACCCGAGCTATTTAACATAGCATTTACCATATCCTTTAGCGTTTGATTTTTACGTTAGGCCACACCATTTTGTTGTGAACAATATGATGCCATAGTTTGATGTATTATGCCATGTATTTTACAAAAATCATTAAAAGGCTCAGAATATTCTCCTCCTCTATCCGATCTCATAATTTTAATTTTTTGATTTAGTTAATTTTCAACTTCTGTTTTATATAGTTTGAATTTCTCAAGTCTTTCATCCTTAGATCTCAAAAGATACACATAACCGAATTTCGTGTGATCATCTACAAAGGTGATAAAATATTTTTCCCACCCCTTTTTTGAATTCCTTTTAAGTCACACAAATCAGTATGAATTAATCCCAAAATTTCAGTGGAGCATTTTATATTTTGAAAAGGTTTTTTATTGAATTTTGATTAAACACATATTTCACATTTGTGTTCGACATTTGCAGGCAATTTAGGGATATCTCCTAAATTCATTAATCTTCTAAGTGAGGCAAAATTAATAGGTCCAAGTCTACTATGCCACAAATATAAGGAATCAGAGAGATAAACAGAAGAATTAACTACATTAAAAACAGAGTTAACAGTTATATTTAGTTTGAACAATCCCTCACACATGTAACCCTTTCCCATAAACACCCCATTTTTAGTTAAAACAAACTGATCAGATTCAAAAACCATTTAAAAACCCTTTTTACTCAACAGCGAGCTTGAGATCAAATTTTTCCTAATGTCAGGCACGTGTAACACCTGTTCAACGTCAGGACTTTTCCAGAAGTGAATTTTAAATCCACCTTCCCTTTTTCAGCAACAACAGCCACTGAAGAGTTGCCCATATAGAGCTTTTCATCACTTCTCACCACCTCGTAGTGGGAAAAAACACTCCTGTCTCCACAGATGTGTCGGGTGGCCCTAATGTCCACCCACTAGTCCTTAATGTTGCTAACCAGGTGTGATTCTAAAATAATAGCAGAAAAATTATTAATTTGAACAATTGAAGCTTGTGCACCCCCATTAGTTTTTTTTTGAAATTGTCATTATTTTTCCTTTTGAAGCAGTCTTGGGCTCGATGTCCAGGTTTACCACAAATAAAACAGTCTCCTCCAAATTTCTTAATCCCACCTTTAGGTTTCGTAGAATTATTTGGTGCTTTTTCCTTTCCCTTAAATTTATTTTGGTACTTATTTGGATTAAATTGATGTTTCACTCCCCTACTTTCAGCAATGTTTACTTTGGATGCCAGAGCCATAGCAATGTCCCTTTTTTCCTTAACGCAATTATTATCTTCAATTCTGTAGGAGGGGCTTAATGATAAGCCTCTTATTAAATTATTAAATGAGATTAGAGATGATTAATATTGACAAAAGTCTATGTGTTTATGCGACTAAGGTTTTATTATGCGCGTCGGACATATCACACGTATTTGTGTATTATTTACATATGAACTAGACAATATTCTAGTATTGAGAGTTTTGACATATGTTATGGGACACATGCCACTTAAAATAGGATATGTGTCACCACGGGTTATTTGACATGTGGTGACCCACTTGGATTGGTTTTGCTATAAATAAACCTCACCCCCATACATTTTAGAGAGGGAGTAGAAGAGTCATTTTCTTGTCTTATGAGTTTTTAGGGAGTTTGAGAAAAGAGTTTTGGAAAAGAGTTTTGAGATGAGTTTCAACACCTCCCACCTCTCCGAAAAACCACCACAATAAGTTTTTCGGTGAATAGTACGAACCCACGAACTACGCTGACTTTGATTCCGAGCATAACGAATACGTAGGCGCAACCGAAGTTGTTAAAGTAAAACACGTGCTAAAATCCGATATTTCCCCAAATTAGACTACTCTCTTACAAATTCTAAGTCTAACAGTGAGATCTTCCATAGTTATATCTTTACGTTTATGTTTAAGGCCATTTTTAAATTATTTCCAGGAAGGGGGAAGTTTTCTCAATAACAGATGCAACTTGAAAACCCTCACTAATTGACATAGACTCAGCATGAATTTCATGAATGATGACTTGAAGTTCTTCTTATTAGGACAAAATAGATTTGTCGTCAACCATTTCAAAATCCAGAAAACGACTAATAATAAATTTCTTACTTCCAACATCTTCAATTTTATATTTCTTATCTAACATCAACCATAACCCTCTAGCAGTGGGGACAGAAAAATATACATCATACATAGCATCATCCAAATTGTTCATAATATGATTTTTACACATAAAATCAGATTTTTTCCAGAGTTGATTAATAACAGTTTTTGTTGCTTCGGTCTCTTCAGAATTATCTTCCTTAATTTCTAACGTGTGATCAAGTTCCAACAGATTCAAATAAAATTGCATCTTTTGTTGCCAACATTTAAAATTCAAACCAACAAATTTCTTAGGCCTAGCAGAGGCAATTGCAGCAGGATCAAATTTTCCCATTATACGAATATAAAATTATATATTTATGTCTTATATTGTTATAAGCGTATACGGGAAAACTAAAAAGATAATAAATTGGAATGACTTATCTGGATGTTGAGGTGTGTGGTAGGCACACAGCCTTAAGATAAAAATATCGCCCGCACTTTAACTAGTGATGCCTCGAGCCTTAGATAACTGTCCCCAGGATTCAACAACATAGTTCATCCAATTGAAGCACTCAATAGATGACTTTAGAACCACACAAATGTTACCCAGAAATTGGAGTTTGAAGGAAGATCTTTTTTTAGAGAGAGAGAGGGAGGGAGAGAGAGGGAGAGAGATAAATTTATTATTAAACTGATCTGCAAACCCCTTACTTAAGTGATGCAGAAACCACCCACTCCCACAAAAGTGGATGACCACTTTACCCACTAAACCACACTCAATGGCTATAAATAAAACGGGTTTTAATTTTAATTATAAAATGATTTTTAATTAATTAAATAAAATGAGTTTTAATATTAATTAAAATTGAATTAAATAAAATTAATTAAGGACGAATTTAAGAATTAACCGATTTTGGACCCAAGTCCCAAGTCCCAAGTCTTGATATATAATATAATATTTTTATATCTATTTAGGTATAAATTCCCCAAATCCACCTAAATGCTCTTAGTGGGACTTGAACCCATGACCTCAAATAATGGAGACTCAAAAGTTACCACTGGGCTACAAGTATTTGTTGTGAGTATATCATTCACACCAATAACTATACATAAACACACAACAATAACAACCAAAGCCACAACATTCAAGCAGATGACCGCATGATGTTGATCAAATAATATTGGATTTGTTACCAAATTTGAGAAGATAATGTTTATTTAATTTTTGAAAAGTGTTCAATAATTGACTTGTATCCGTAATGTTTCTCGTGGCAATCGTATATGTCATGTTAAATTGGATAAAAATTAGAATTCTTGTTAAGCGCATCGTGTCGTGTTTCATGTGGGTCGTGTTTGAGGCACCTAAAAACACACGAAGTCGTGTGGTATCATGTTGTGTTATGTTTAATATTTCCTTATCATGTAAGGACAAAACACGACTCAAATACACAATTTCTTAAGTATATGTGTCGCACCATGTTTTTTCCCGTAATGGGTTTCCATATACACCTTATCTCGTCGCGTTGTTGAATTGTCGCATTACATTATTCCATCTGTTTTGAATTTAATTGACAGAATTAGTTATAACAAGATAAAATTAAATTCACACATGACAAGTATTTTGTAACACCTCATATTTTTCATGGGTTGGGTGTCCTAATTTGGACGCAGAATATAGGCTATGGCAAACAATTTATATAATTCAAATCAGTATTGAATAATTGGAGAAAACAAAAATCATCCACGAGAGTATATAAAGATGCAAATAAATAAGATAATATAAACGACTCTTAAATAACAGAATCAATAAAACTAAATAAGTCCCAAGATAAAGTTATCTCAACCGCTCCAAAACAAAATGGAATATAAACAACTATGGAACCTACCATGACTCATAAGATAAATCTTTAAATAATAAACTGAAAATTTACGAGGTCTAGCTATATGATAAATACTGAGAAAGCCAATTCCACTTATCATGCTTTAATAACAGGATAAGACTAACCCCGCAATTGGTGTGGTCATCCATGCTCTTGTAATTGTTGACTACCTGGAAAGGTTTTTAGGATAATAATGTAGATTTAAACCCCATAAATAAGTAAGAAATAGCTTACTTTGAGTAACACTATTAAATGTGACTCATTTACATCTCATGTCGTCCTACTAATACTTACATCCAGAATACCTTAACCCATATGTTTTAAGGCAATCTTAACTATACGTGCTCATCCTACTCTAAGCATAACTAATAATGTAAGTATTCAAGTCTCAAAACTAACCATGTAGTTTACCCAACTCCAAGCTCATAATATAAGATAATATCGTCACTGATACTAATACACTAAGACTACTATCCTCTCATGGTATCCCCACCCTACATAATATCCAATTAAATTAAGTCCTTCAATGCGGGTTATCTAATATCATACATAGTACCCCACGTAAGATTCACTCATCGTTAGACTAACTACGATGCCACACAATATTTCGATACACTATATCCATTACTACTATTGTGATATTTGACATCCATTTAATTTAGCCCATTATTGCCCTAGCTACCTGGTTATCCAATATATAAGTAACTATTAAGCTCTATGAAACCAACTACATAATATCACTCCAAGAATACAACATAGTAACATAACTTTAACTATGAAATAAGGGGAATAAACTATATGCAATACCCATATACTACCTCATAATAAGCTATATAACAACATCACATTTATAATAGTAACACAAACCAAATACACATTTAAACACGTCCATTATCAAACCAACTACATACATAGAATACCACATGACTAACCTTCAGGGACTTCTGTTGTGTCATTATCACATCAATCCATAGAAATCCCCACCCTAACGGCTTGCAAAACATCCACACATGAATAAAAAGTAGCAATCACTATGCAATCACAACACCGCATTATCACATATCAATATTTACACAACGGATCAAGATTCCTTTATCTTCCATTCGTGAGACAATCGATCAACCGAATGTAGGATCATGATATAGACCTATGCACATCCCACGTCATCAGCTAGGGTGGCAGTTCACGATCTCACGAAATGATCCCGTCAAATATTTGTCCGATAGAATCTTCATGAATACACAGAAATATAATATGTCCACAAATAGAACACAAATCATATAGTCCATTAACATGCATAAATGGATATTGTTGATGCAAAAAACTAGACTAATCTAATTAATTGATCACAGATAAAAATGAGTAAAAGAGACAAACGATTTTTAAAGTGGTTCTTCTTAAAGAAAGGCCCGCGTCCACTGTTGTGTATTGCTTTGTTCAAGTGCCTCTTATCTTGTTGTTTATGTCCCTTGAATGTAGGGTTTATAATGTATTTATATCCCTTTGAGAGTGTACAAGAGTTGGAATATTAAAGGATGGAATGACTTTATAACACAAGCATTTACATCTGTATAATGTTAATGTTTACAACTGTTGATGATTTACTGTCATTGTTGGTCAGTCTTCCCGGTGTTGGTCGGGCTTCTTTAACCTGTTGGTCGACATTCCTTCAGTTGGTCGGTGACTCGCCCTTGCTTACTTGGATTAATGCCCAACTGAATGACACGTGTTCATACATGATTGGTCCACGTAGCAGGATAATTGTTGGTATCAATAGAAGCCCTCAATGTTTCATGCTTGAGGTTTTTACAAGAGTATGAACATTTATCTCTTAAAGTTTCTCAGGCAATAATTTTGAGGCTTGGTCGGTTACTAACTTTCCATACTTGTAAATTTAATGACTTTGACTATCGGCGCATAATATGAATGGTAATTTTGTAATTATCTACAACTTTAGTGAATCTTTTTTTGGTAAATATGTATTTTAAGTCTTTAGCCGCCAACAGTTCAAACGATGTCTCTTTTTAATCATTACCTTTTCAATTTTTGAGGCAACCTATAAAGGCGGGAAAATCCACAATCGTCTCTTACCTCAAACTTTCTGAGTTTTTTCTGTTGTTGTGTCTTTAAGCTCTCTGTCTCTCTCTCTTGTGCGATTGCTCTCTGTTCTTCAGTTCTTGCTGAATCCTTAAGTTCTGTAAGAATCTTTTTCTTTTCTCTTTTTCTTCTTCATCAATTATGGTTTATCCTGTTACTTCTCTTGATGAATTCATAAATAAATGGAATATTCCTTCATGGGTCGAACTAGAACATCCCAGTTTACCCGCTGATCTTTTTTCATTAGTTGAGGGTCACTGGTTTCCCACCATTTTTATTGCTGAATGTGGATTTACCTTACCCCCAAAACTATTTTGTCTTGAATTTTGCCAGTATTTTGATATCGTCCCAGCTAGAGTAGTCCCTAATACTTGGAGGATAGTTAATGGAGTATATAGATTAAACCGACTCCATGGGACTCATCTAGGGATCCCAAAAATTATGTTCTGTTATAAGTGGGTAACTAGTGATACCACTTTCTATTTGAAAACTAGGTCTGTGAACAAAGCATTAGTAGTTAACCTTCCTGACTCCAATAGAGATTACTTCGAACATGGAGTAGTAATTAAAAATTGATAATATTCTCCTTTGATTGGGAATGTTGAGTGCCCAACAAGTGGCAATGGGATAGGTAGCATTTGTTTTCTTGTATTTCATGGCATAATATGCTAACTGCTAATACCGATTTATATTTTGTTGACTTTTACTTACAGTTGACCGAAAGAGAAAGTGTCCCAATGAGAGTGACATCAACCTCGGGGAGTTGAAGTTCATTTGGTCCATTCATCAGAAAGTTGGGGAAGAGCATAATACATCAGCTTCATACTTGCTGCAGTATAGAAATACCATCACCTCCTTTGTTGCTTGCCCACTTGTCGTCACACCCTTTCTTTTAATCAACCTTGACCAAGAACCCATCTCCACATCCTCTGCCAATGCATCTGGCAGTGATGAACTTGCTACAGTTTCTTCTTCTTTAGATTCAGACCTACCTCTCGCTGCTGCCATGGAGAAGAGAAATTTTCCCAATATTTTGGGTGGCATAGCTACTATTGGCTCCTCTAAACAATCTGCTAATCGAGCGAAAAATAAAGAGGATGCTGGGAAAAATCCCCCATATAATAAGGAAAACCTTGGTAAAAATCCCCCATTTATTAAGTGGGATGTTGGGAAGAAGCTTCCTGCTGAGAAAGCTGATGAAAGTCAGCTCAAGAGGCTAAAAAAAGGACTCCATTCTAGGTTGGCAGAAGGGTCTTCAACCAACACCGACTAACAAGAGTTGGTCAATTTATCTATTTCTGGTTCACCAGTGGAATTTGGCCCTAGTTTAGCCAGACAATTAATAAATTCTTCTACTTTCCCAGACCATAAGGGTGCTGCAGTTGCATTTCCCCGATCAAGAAGTTCTGAAAGGGCAGCTCAAAGCCTAGCTCTGGTAATTTTCTTTTTCTTCTTTATCTCTTTGTTTGATATTTTTTATATTAACTGGCCTTGTTTTCTTTTACAGTTTTTTGTTGACTTCAACAATATACTGGAGAAGGATGATGCTTTGCGTTATTCATCTCAGGAGGTTGAAGAAGCTTTTGATGATCTTAAGAAGTCATTGCTTGATTCCAAACAAGCACTGGCCAATGAGCAAAAAAATGGGAGGAAAAATAAAAATTGCAGAAGAAGATGCAGTGGATGCTCAGGGCCAGGTTACTAATATACAGAAAGACTTGGATGCTGAAAAAGCTAAGATTACCAAGCTACAAAAGGATTTAGACTCTGAGAAGGCTCTATTTGTTGCTTACAAGTCCAAACGGGTTAAGGCTAGGGAGGCTTGCTTCAAAAAGAGCTAGGACAAAGCCATTGGGGTTGTTTCTTTGCAAATTGAATCTGCGAAGAAGAAATGCTTCATGGATAGTTGGTCTATAACCATGGTGGAGGTTGGTACCCCTAAGATTCTAAACTCTTCCTCAAACATGATCCAGGAGCTCCTCCTAATATGGATGAGGAGATTGAAGATGATGGGGGTTCAAGTGAATCCCTGTTGGTGTTGGATTCTCCTAATCAACACCAAGTTGTTAACTCTTCTGCTCCTCCATCTCTTCCTACTCCTGCTTTTACTTCTGCTGAGCCTACGCCTGACATGAAGAAGGTGTAGATCTGTCTGAGCAGCTTTTGTTTTTATTTTCTTCTGCACTTGTAATTTTTCCTTTCTTTTTGCTGATGTATTTGTACTTAACAATTTATCAATGAAAAGAAATTTTCTTCCTCTTTTGCTTGTCTTTTCTCCATACTTTATACTCTGTTGTTGATTGGATATTCTTCTTGCTTTTAATAGTTCATGGATAAATTGGACCACTTCTCTTCTACTAACTCCGAGATACTCCAGAGATGAAACAAATTTTTTAAAGATGGTCATTTATCTCTGACCGAGGAAGATCTACTGAAGTTTCTTGGGGAAGGTGTGTCCGAGCAAGCTAAGAAGCCTATCGTCATCTGAAATGCCTTCTTAATCGGGAAATGGTCAACAATGTTGCCTATTACAAAATGATTGAAGAGCTACATGAGGACCATAAAGAGGTCAGTGCTCTTTTGCATGTTGACTACGAGAATAAGTACAAGGCTTTCAGGGAAGGCTAGGGATTTGAACAGAAGTTGGAAAATTTTGCTTCTCATTTTCGAAGATAAGAATTTTTTCTCAACCGTGAAGTAGAGGATGCCAGTGCCATTGCTAAGCTGTAGGAAGAGGATAATAACAATTTAAGAGATGAGATAAATGCTTTGAAGTCTTCTTCTACTGCTGTTGCTACTACCAACGAAGGTCATTCTTTATTGGAAGCTAAAAATGCTAGATTAATGGAAGAATTAGAGGCACTGAAAAAGACCAAGTCTGCCTCTTCTTCCCGAGTAAGAAATAAACCTGGACAAGGAACCATAAATGAGTCTAGGACTTAACAAACTCTTGCCAACCAAGCTGCCCAGTTGAAGGCCAAAAATCAAGCCCTTGCTGAGATGTCCCAGAAGCTTTAAACTCAATCCAAGCAACTCGCCACTCGATCTTCTCAGATACAAGTTAAGGATGGAGTGCTAAAGAAATTACATCATCAAGTTGAGAGGCGTACCTTCCAGTTTCACAAGCAACCTAGAGAGATCTGTATGAAAGGGTATAATGAAGCTTTGGGGCATTTTGATGCTAGGTTTAAATATGCCCAGAATGAAGGCTACAAATGGGGTTGGACCAATTTTTTGATAGTGTTGAAAGTTGAAGAAAATAGTTCTTTTTGGAAATGGTATGATCCTGGGTTGTTAGACCTTGAAGATCCTCCTTTTAGACTGGATGTTAACTAGATTCCTACTAACATAATTCCCCAGGCCCTAATTTTAAAAATCCGTGAGACTATGAGCTGCACGACGAGCTGGAAATCGTCCGACCTCCTTATCTGTTTGATCGTCCAAGCAGGAACAATAGGAGAATGCTTCAAGACTTTAATTTTATCAATTCTCCTTATACTTTAGATGAACCTCCAGCTGACATGGATTATGTTTCCAAAGGTGAGGGGAAACGTCCTTGAGAATAATGTACTATATTTATTTTGTTACCACAGTTATTTAATCATTATTCTAATGAATGAAAAAACATTTGATTAGCTTATCTTGTTGATTTCTGAATGTGACTGTTTTCTGGATGTAAATGATTTCTTATTTTTCATTAGTTATATTGACACACTTAGATTAAAATCTAAATTTAGTATCAATTACCAATGAATACATAGGTTTTACTAGCATACTTAGATTGAAATATAAATTTGGAGCTAGTTACCCATGTGTCTCCAAAGGTGTTACTTACATACCTAAGTACTTAGGTTTTCTGTATTAGTTACTAATGGTGTGACCAGGAATATGTGGAATATGTGCTTACATTCCTCTTGAGGAATTTTTGCAACGTTCTTCCTGCACTTTGTCGAGTACGATAAAGATCTTGTTTTATCCTTATACTTGTTGACCATTTCGAGGTCGTAATAACCTGTTTGGCGAGCAACTTATTGCTTATGCCGATCAAGTTTTGCTTATTCCGAGCAACTTACTACTTATGCCGACTAATATTTTGAAGTTTTTCTAACAACTTTTAAGCTTATTCAAGATCAGGTATATAGTATATAGGTAGTGCATAGCACTAGTACTCCTAAAAAATTTGGAAAAATAAAAATTGAAGGAAAGATCATTTAATTGATACTAGAAATTGATATTGAATTGAGTACACTTTATTACATTACAGGTAATATTTTCTAATATGCCAAGTGTGCCATGATTCTTGAATTCTTCCACCTTCAAAGTCTCAATCCTTTAAGTTCCAAGTCGGATGACTATAGAAATACGATAGGGCCCATGCCAGTTGACTTCAAGCTCATTATTTTTCTGGAGCACCTTCTTTAGCACATAATTTCCCTCCTTTAAGTTAGTCGTCTTCATCCTTTTATTATAAAACCAAGCTGTACGCTATTGGTAGGATGCATTTCTTAGAGCAGCATCTTCTCGCACCTCTTCTAGTATATCCAAATCCAACCGTCGCATTAGATCACTCACATAAGAGTTAAAATTCAAAACTCTATGAGATGGAAGACCCAACTCAGCAGGTATATCTGCTTCAGTCCCAAATGCTAGCATGTATGGGGATTCTCCAGTTGTAGTCCTAGGGGTTATTCGGTATGCCCATAAAATAGAGTGTAGCTCGTTGATCCAGTTTCTCTTTACATCATCAAGCCTTTTTTCAACTCGTTTAGCAGAGTTCTATTTGTAACTTCAGTTTTCCCATTACTCTGAGGGTGTCCTAGAGTAGAATGTAATTTTTGGATGTTGGACTGAGCACAATAAGCTACGAATTCTTCGTTGTCAAACTTCATTCCATGGTCGGTGATGAAATCATAAGGTAACCCATACCTGCAAATGATGTTCTTCCAAATGATTTGGTAGACCTTCTCATAAGGCATGTCTATCAATGGCTCTGCTTCAACCCACTTTGTAAAGTAATCAACTTCAATAACCAAGTACTTGAATCTTCCTCGGGTGGTTGGCAACGACCCAACCAAGTCTAGTCCCCTAATGGCCAAGGTAAAGTGATTGGGGTGAGAGTAGCTTGTAGAGTCTTACGAATGCTGGAATACCTTTGGCATTTGTCACACTTTTAAGCAAAAGCTACACAATTTGCTCGCATAGTTGTCCAGTAGTATCCTTACGCACATATTCGCTACAGAAGTGTTCTTCCCGCAATTTGGGCTCCACAAGATCCTTCATTTACTTCTTGAATTAGGCCTGGAACCTCTGCTGGATGAACACAACGCTGTAAATTGACTATCAATCCTCTCCTGTACAAAACTCCTTTATCTAGCACATATTTGGCAACGTTATATTTCAACTTTTTAGCTTCAACTATATCTGTTGGCAAAGTTCCTTCTTTAATGTATGCTCTGATGGGATCCATCCAAGATGGCCCCATATCTGAAGCGATAAAATTGATCATCAAGTCTTTATTTATACTCATGTTGGCCAAAATTTCAATAGGAATAGTTCATCGGAGTTCAATTCTAGTTGCTGAAGCTAGCCGAGCAAGAGCATCTGCTCAGGCATTTCCACTATTGGAATTCTATTCATCCGAATAACTGGTAATTTTGCTATGACTTCCATTGGTTTGAATAAGTATTTGGCTGTCAATTCTCCTTTAGCTCCATACAAGCTCAAAATTTGATTTACTACCAACTCGGAATCACTATGTGCTACAACTTGCTCGGCATTCAGTGATTGGGCTAAACTCAAGCCCACAATTAGAGCTTAATATTCTGCTTCGTTATTTGGGGCTTATAATTAAAATCGCAGAGCATATTTAATATCAATATCATCAGGAGTGTTAAGTATTATACATGTTCCACTGCCAGTTGCACAAGATGACCCATAACGTATAAGTTCCATATTGGGATATCATCGGCAAATGCTTGATCTGTCAAAATCCCATAGTGGAATGTTTTTCTCCCTGCTTCCTTACACTTCCTTGACATCTCCTTTATTCGAGAAGAGGAATCTGGTAGATTGACAATGGCCTCTTCTGGTAAAAGTACGTCAAGAGCTTGACTCTTAATAACATCTTTTACTTTATTTTCTCTTGATCCTTGCTCGGACTGCTGATTTTATTGCTCGGTGACCTCGGGGTAAGTGAATTCAGCTATAAAATTTGCTATTGCTTGGCATTTTAAACAAGACCTTGGTTCATAGATATTGTCATACTCCCCCAATTCCACTGCCCAATACATTAATCTTCCTGATTTTTTTAGCTTGTGTAAAGCCTGTCTTAGTGGCATATCAGTGTATACTACTATCGTATGAGCCTGCAAATAGGGCTTCATGCATCTAGATGCTTCAATCAGCGCCAGTGACAACTTTTCTAGGTAAGGGTACCTGATTTCATCTCCTCGAAAAGCTTTACTGGTGTAGCAAACATGATTTTGAACACCATTCTCCTCTCTGATCAAATCAAAGCTGATGGCTGATTCTGAAACAACTAAATACAGGTATAATTTTTTCCCCATAATTGGTCGAGAAAGGAGTGGGGGTGACCCCCAATACTTCTTTAATTCTAGAAAAGCTTTCTCACATTCTTCATTCCATTCAAAACTCTTTCTGAGTACTTTAAAAAAGGGTAGGCTCCTATCTGTAGCTTGGGACACAAACCTGTTTAGAGCTGCTACTTGCCCAGTTAGCCACTGCACATCCTTCTTGTAAGTTGGGGACTGCATCTCAAGTAATGCCTTGATATTGTCTGGGTTTTCTTCAATTCCCCTCTGATTTACTATATGCCCGAGGAACATTCCTTCCTTTACTCCAAAGATGCACTTGGTTGGGTTTAATCTCATCTGGTGCTTCTCAAGTTGATCAAAAGTTTGGCTTAGGTCAGTTTTATGAACAAACGCTTTTTTGCTCTTTGTAAGCATATTATCCACGTATATTTCCATGTTTTTGCCTATTTGTTCCTCAAAGACCTTGTTCACCAACCTTTGATATGTAGTACCTGCATTTTTCAAACCAAAAGGCATAACATTATAACAATAAGTTCCTTGGGGAGTAATGAAAGAAGTGCTCTCCCTGTCTTTAGGATTCATTTTGATCTGATTGTAACCAGAGTAAGCATACATAAAAATAAATAACTCATGTCCTGAGGTAGCATCCACGAGCTGATCTATTCGGGATAAAGGAAAATGATCCTTTGGGAATGCTTTGTTAAGACCTGTGAAGTCTATGCACATCCTCCATTTGTTATTTTCCTTTTTAACCATAACTACATTGGCCAACCAATCTGGATTTTTAACCTCGTCAATGAAGGCTGCCTTCTGAAGATTTTCAACTTCCTCATGTATGGCTTGGTTCTTCTCGTGGCTGAACACTGTTCGCCTTTGCTTCACTAGCTTAATTTTTTTATTAACATTGAGCTCATGGAAAAGGAAGTCAGGATCAATCCCTGACATATCTTCATGACTCCAGGCGAACCCGTATTTTCTCTATTTAGGGAAGCTCACTATTTCCTGTTTAAAAACAGGATCCAACGTTGTTCTAACTTGAGTAATGCACTCTGGTTTATCGTCAGCTAACACAATGCTTTCTGTTGTCTCTATAATCTAACCCTTTACCAGCTCTGTCTCCTTCTTTGGATCTAAGGTTTTAACCTCAGATTCTTCATCAGGTTCAGAGGTATCCACTTGGTAAGTAGTGGTTTTCCTCTTTACTTGTTCCAGGTCTTCCTGCTCGAAATATGAATAGTAACATTCCCAAGCTACTTTTTGATCACCCTTTACAACTCCTATGCTAAAGTTAGTTGGGAATTTCAAGCATTGATGAACAGTAAAGGGCACTGCTTTAAACTTCTTCAGTCCAACTCTTCATATAATTACATTGTACGCTAAATGAACGGTTTTATCCATTACAAAGAAATAAATTTTCTGTTTGGCTGGTTGGCCATGTACCAATCATGACTTCCATCTTGATGGTTCCCAAAGGGAGAACTTTCTCACCTGAAAAACCTATTAGCGGTAGATGATAGCGCTCTAACTAGCTGAGCTTAAAGTTCAAGCTATTAAAATAAGAATAGAACATGATATCTGTCGAGCTGCTATTATCTACTAACACTCTAGAGACAATGATATCTTCCTTTCTGATTTTAATTACCAGAGGATCGTCATGGGGGTACAGTACTCCTGATAGATTTTTTTTAGAAAAGCCTATTACCAGCTTATCTTTATTAACCTTCCTTGGCAAGATTAATCCTCCGTATATACGAGCAAGCTTGAGCCTCATTGAGGTGAGCTTTTCGCTCTACTGTATGATCTCCTCCTCCGGTATTTCCACCTGTAATCATTTGGTAATCAAAAGAACCAAAACTAAGTGTGAATACCTCGCGTTCCGGTTGTCGAGAATTTTTGGGTAAGTCGGGATCATCATCCTGGTCATCTTTATGAGCCCTCTTCTTCTCCTCTCTAAGTCTGCAAGGAGATTTTGATCTGCACCGAGTTCCTTTATTATTCTTTTGATCAACAAACTGATTCAATTTTCCTCTTCGAATGAGAGTTTAAATCTCATTTTGAAGGGCAATGCAACGATCCGTCGTGTGACCATGTGTGACACCCCGACTAATTAAATACCGGGTAGCTACTCCTTTATTAAATTAATTTAAAATGCCAAGTTGGCTCAGTTAATAGCATCACTGTCGAAAACATTTTTATTATTACTAACCACCTAGTATTTAAAAAGTAAGTTGCCAAATTTTAATTAAATTCTGATTAACATGCAACAAGTGTAAAGAAGGAATAAATACACCATTCACCATACTGAAGTAAAACTAATAACCATCACAAAGTGTAAAATAAAGTCTGGAGGAAAACTCCTCACTACAAATCCCACAACTGAAAAGTAAACTGAATACTGAAACGATACATGCTAAAGTCTGAAAACTGGAAGGTAAAAGATGCTCTAAATAGAAATGGGCAACATGCCCTACAACTGATAGATAGTGACTCTGGAATCCAAAAGATAGAAGCGTCTACAAGCAAATCCATGTAGCTTCCACAACCAGCTACAACTCGTCACCTGAATGAGTATCCTATGCTTGGTGTCCTTGTGGCTGGGCACCTAAAATGGTTTTACAAAGAAAATAGATTTGAAAAGCAAACAGGTCAGAGCCCGAATGTGGAGTTATATTTTAAAAACCTGCAAGTGCTTTAAAAACATTTAAAACATTAAATGCAAAGTACATGTTAGGATGTACACTCACATAATATTCTCACCTCTCGTCTAACTATGCACTCCTAACGTAAGTACCCATCTAACGATACAAACCACTAGCTAAGTGCTATTCTATCTAGCTAGACTGCCATAGGTCCTACCCTTATTACTCGGTTCCATTACATTATAACGCTCGTAATTAAGTAGGGGTTTATACGTAAACTCAGATGCTCAATATGCAATATATATGTATATCACTATCAGTTAACTCATTATATTTCTCGAAGCAATACCGTAATTATATTCACAACAATAACGTGAAGGTTCCCATTAATTAAGTGTATATTATTCACATCATAAATATACAGTATAAGCACCCCTAGAACTAAGCTGCGGTGCACACATACTCTGCTATCCATCCCGGTACATCACGTACATAAGGATTACATATTCCGAATCTCTCAGGAATAGTTCACAGATAACAACATCACAAACAATGGAGGCGAACACAGTCACATCACATAGGTCACGCACATACCTACGCTCCTACGATCAGCGGACTTATTAATATCCCAATAAGTCTTTCTATGACCTATGTTCATCAAGGTAACCAGTCTAAATCCGGGCAACACAAGGATTAGAGGGCTCTAAGCGAACGCAAACCTCCCATGATAGCAAGTATGGTAGGTATGTCATACACACAATTCATATACCAATACTAAGTAAACACACGTCTTAGTAATACCGTAGTTTAATCGTAGTACATATCGCATCCTCGTACTAACTTATAATATCTACACTTATATTATTCCGGTTCATCATCATACGCGCCATAATCTATTCTCACGTCGTAGTAGACACTCACGTCTCAACCCAAATGGTTCATTGAATTAAATCTCTCGTATATAAATTTACTTCTCGTAATAACCCAAAAGTCCCAATTCTATCCTTACATCATCATCGGAATGTTATCTAAGTCCTCGAACAAGCTTACGGGACTCCAAAAATCAAAACAGTCCAAAAAGGACCAAACTGTCAACTCGTTAGAAGTCTCGTTCGAACGAGACTGTTCGAACGAGATTCCTCTGCCAACTCGTTAGAAGTCTCGTTCGAACGAGGCTGTTCGAACGAGGTCCCAGTTCGTTCGAACGAACAGTACCTTCTAACGATATCTCGTTCGAACGAGATATCGAACGAAATCCATTCTCGTTAGCAGCGACTGGTCAACTCGTTAGAAGCTCGTTCGAACGAGTTCGTTCGAACGACCTGGGTAGGGGCTTCTAACGAGCTACCAGATTCGGCCCAGATTTTTCCCCAATTCGTTTCTCATCCATTTTAACACCTCAAATCTTCTAAACTAAGTCCCAAAAATAGTTTAAGGGTCTATAATCAATACTAAACATATATAGTCACATCCTAACATGTTTTTAAGGGATCAATCCATCCTAACATCAATTAAATTTACAAATTTCTACCCTTTTTCCCAATATCTCAAGAACATGAACCCTAACTTTATATCATCATCAAATCCCAGAATTTAATTCATTTTAATTTCTCCTAATCACAGTTATTATGAGAGAAAGCATCTACCTATCATTCTACATGCAATTCTCTTCAAAATTTTCAAGTTCTAAACTCCAACTACATGGGTTTTCATTCAATCTTTCAAGAACAATCAAAATTCTTCAATTTCTAACATGGAAAAGACATTCTCTGAATTTAAATGGAATAAAGTCACTTGCCTTGATTGTCTCTGAGTTTGGTAGAACTTTTCTGCAGAATTTCTTCTCTCCAAGCTCCTTCTCCAATGGTGGCTTAAGGTGGCTAGGGTTTGATTTGGGGAACTTAGAAAACCTAAATGATAACCTACGTAGCCTTCTAGGTTAATATGGGTTGGTTATGGGCTTAGTGGGTCAAATCCACATCAGATTTAATTAACCAATTTTCGTCACTTTTAATTCCTCAAAATGTAAAATTACCAAAATACCCCGGGACCCAAACTATACCCCCGGCTAGTATTTTCTGACTATCTCGACCTTTCCGGACGCGTTGGCGCACTCAAAACGACCATACGGATTATAGATTTTAAATTCACTTTTATTATCAAAATATTACACCGTGACGCGGCGGTCCCACGCGGCGCAACAAAATTTCTAAAATGCCGTATATAAATCTCACGACAAATTTCATAATACCAAATACATATATCAAAACATGTATGCACATAATCAAATACCAACTCGCATCTCGTTAGTATTTTAACCCGGATTAATTTCCAATTAATACGCATTTAATTAATTAATCCCAAAATAAATATAGCCAAAAGTACGGGGTATTACATACTTCCCCCTAATAACTGAATTTCATCCCGAAATTCGAAACTAGAAAGTACCTGCTAAAAACAGCTCTGGATAACGTTCGCGCATCTCATCCTCTCGCTCCCATGTGGACTCCTCGACATTGTGATGTCGCCACTGGACACGCACTAATGGGACTATCTTTGACCGCTGTTTCCTCTCGCTTCGGTCCAAAATAGCAATCGGCCCCTCCCCGTAGGAGCTATCCGGCTGGAGATCGATGTCCTCCACAGCAATGTGAGAATGAGCCAAATTATCCCTAAGGTATTTCCTCAACGAGGAAATATGGAACACATCGTGAATCCGATGCAATTGCTCCGGTAACCCAAGTCTATACGCAACCGGTCCGATCCGCTCAATAATAGGAAACGGCCCCACATACCTTGGTGCCAACTTTCCCTTCTTCCCGAAACGCATAATCCCCTTCATAGGAGACACTCTGAGCAAAACCTGGTCCCCCACTTGGAACTCCCTGAAATATCTCTTCGCATCAGCATAACTCTTCTGCCTGTCTTGAGCTACCCGAATGCGACTCCGAATCAACTCAATCCTTGCCGAAGTATCCTGAATCACTTCCGGTCCAAGCAGTTTGTTGTCCCCCACCTCTAACCAACATGCTGGGGAACGACAAGGCCTACCGTACAATGCCTCAAACGGAGCCATGCCAATCGTGAACTGATAGGAGTTGTTGTAAGCAAACTCCACCAGTGGAAGGTATTGCTCCTATCCACCCCCAAAATCAATAATGCACATTCGTAGCATGTCCTCCAACATTTGATTGGTGCGCTCTGTCTGCCCATCGGTCTGCGGATGATAAGCCGTACTCAACCGCAATTCCGTGCCCATGGCCTCCTGGAAACTTTCCCAAAACCGCGAAACAAATATCTTGTCTCTGTCAGACACGATATTTAAGGGTACACCGTGAAGTCTCACAATCTCTGAAATAAAGAGCTGGGCATACTGTCCCGTAGTGTAATCAGTCCTAACGGTTAAGAAGTGAGCGACCTTGGACAACCTGTCCACAATTACCCAAACGGAGTCGTGACCCCTCTGCGACGTAGGCAACCCCGTTATAAAGTCCATGGATATGCTCTCCCACATCCACACCGGGACCTCCAATGGCTGTAGCAATCCTGCCGGTCTCTGATGATCCACTTTTACAAGCTGACAAGTGGCGCATTTCTAAACAAACTCAGCGATATCTCTCTTCATACCGCTCCACCAATACTGGCGTCTCATGTCTTGGTACATTTTGTCCCCTCCGGGATGTACCGCGAACCGTGAGCCGTGCGACTCTGCCATCACCTCATGTCGCAATTCCTCCCCTTCAGGAACTACCAATCTCCCATTGAAGCGTAATCCCCCGTCTGAGCTAACGGTATAGGATTCGGCTCCCTCTGCTAGTAATCGAACTATCTGCTCCTGACAGAACGAGTCATTGGCCTGTGCCCGTACTACCTTCGTGATAATCTGCGGTGTAACGGTCATCACAGACATGAAAGATCGGGCCACTGCATCCTGGTGTCCCAATTCCTTCCACTTCGCCTTCCACACCTCTGCCACCTTATCTGCTGGCCTACGGCTCAACGCGTCTGCTACCACGTTAGCCTTACCCGGGTGGTACTGGATGTCGAACTGGTAGTCTTTCACAAACTCAAGCCACCTACGTTGCCGCATATTCAACTCTTTCTACGTGAACAGGTACTGTAGGGACTTGTGGTCCGTGAACAGTTGGAACTTCTCCCCCAAAAGATAGTGCCTCCAAATTCGTAGGGCAAATACCACTGCTGCCAACTCCAAATCATGCATGGGGTAATTCTTCTCATGAGGTTTAAGCTTACGGGAAGCATAAGCTATGGCCTGTCTCTCCTGCTGCAATACACCTCCAAGTCCTTGCAAAGACGCATCGGTGTAAACCAAATACTCAACTCCCGATCTCGGCAATGCTAACACAGGTGCTGAGGTCAATTTGTCCTTCAATTCATCGAATGCCAAATGACAGGCATCACTCCAGATGTATGGCACACCCTTACGAGTAAGATGTGTCAAAGGACCTGCTATCTCCGAGAAACCCCGAATAAACCTCCTGTAGTATCCTGCTAGACCCAAGAAACTACGAATCTCCGTTGGTGTCGTGGGCTGTCCCCACTCCCTCACCGCTGATACCTTCCCCGGATCAACAGATATCCCTTGGTCGGAAATAATGTGACCCAAGAACTGGACTTCCTTCAGCCAAAACCCGCACTTCTCATATTTTGCATACAACTCGTTCTGACGGAGTGTCTGTAAAACCTGCCTCAAATGCCCGGCGTGCTCCTCCTCTGTCTGAGAGTAAACCAAAATGTCATCAATGAAGACAATGACAAACTGATCTAGGAAATCCCTGAACACTCTGTTCATCAAGTCCATAAACACTGCTGGAGCGTTGGTCAAGCCGAAAGGCATAACCCGAAACTCGTAAGAACCATATCTCGACAAGAATGCAGTCTTCGAGACATCCTCCTCCCTGATACGCAACTGATGGTATCCCGATCTCAAGTCAATGTTCGAGAAGAAAGAAGCTCCTCTCAACTGGTCGAATAAGTCATCGATTCGAGGCAACGGATACTTATTCCGTATCGTGACCTTATTCAACTCTCGGTAGTCCACACACAACCTCAGTGAACCGTCCCTCTTCTTCACAAATAGAACTGGAGCGCCCCAAGGTGAGGTACTCCTGCGAATAAAGCCCTGACCTAACAGCTGCTCTATCTGATCCCGTAACTCCCTCATCTCAGCTGGAGCCATACGGTACGATGCGCGTGCTATAGGTCTCGTACCCGATAGCAAATCTATAACAAAGTCTATCTCTCGACTGGGTGGTAAGCCTGGTATCTCCTGAAATACATCCGAATACTCCCTGACTACTGGGATAGAATCTAAAGGAATCACTACCTCCTTAGAGGTATCCTCCTCAATGTAATACAGATGAGCGATCGATCCTCCCTCTGGGCGAGGCATCACCACTACAAACATCTCTTGCCCCGGAATGGCAAAAACAATGCTCCCGCTGAAGCAATCAATCATGGCCCTATAAGCTACGAGCCAATACATCCCAATAATCACATCGTGAACATGCATGTCTAACACTAACATGTCTGCAGGTAATACCAAACCACCAATCTCTACCACCACTCCCCGGCATATAAAGAAAATAAGTGACCCACTCCCCAATGGTGAGTCGACACACGTCACTGTGCTCTCTGCCATAGCTAACAATCCTAAAGCTTTCGCGAAGTGTGTAGCTATAAAACAGTGTGTAGCACCCGTATCAAATAATACCCGACCTATAGTGCCATGGATAGGAAACGTACCCTCAATCGCGGGCGGTGCCTGTGGAACTGCAGCCTGGTGGACGTTGTAGACACGTCCATACTGTAGCTGCCCCTGCTGAGCTGGGACTGCTGGAATGGGTGGCAATGCTGCCATCTGTGGCGGTGCGGGAAGAGCGGCGGGAAACATAGGTCTCTGTGGCTCCTGGCGAGCACCCTGCTGCTGCTGCTGTGGGGCCCTGCCCCTATCAGGACAATCTTGTCGCTTGTGACCAGTCTTGCCACAAACAAAGAACTTCCCTGGGAAGTTTCCCCCTCTCTGCCCCTGCTGTCCCCGGCCCTGGTGGCCGTTACCGTTCCTCCCTTGGCCCTGCTGGCCCTGGTGAAACTGCTGCCCATTCTGCCCCTGTTGGCCCTGATGGCCGTTTGGACCCTGATGGCCCTGACGGAAACCTCCCTGTCCCTGCCTGTAGTTCCCTGACCGGAACCTCTTATTATCCCCCTGCTGGGAGCCCTGCTCATTCTGTCTCTGCCCCTGACCAGATTGTGCCCCGCTGGCACCATGTCCTCCAGTCCTGCCCTGATGGCTAGACTCTCCCGACCTTTTGCCCTCGGCCATATGAAAACGGTGGTCCTGGTAGTGTAACAATGCCGCGTTAACCACATCAGAATAAGTGGCCAACGATAGGTTCCCTAGCAGATGCTGACGGATCCTCCAATTCAACCCGTCGGTGAACTTCTCAATCTTCTTCTTCTCTGTTGGTATCTCGTCTGGAACGATGTTCAACAGATTAGTGAACTCGGCCTCATACTCGACCACTGTCTTGCCTTCCTGCCTCAGACTCATCAGCTTCCTCCTCATTTCCGTGTGAACAGCCGACGGAAAGTACTTGCGGTCAAACCGCACCCAGAACTCCTGAATCGTGAGAGTATCCCTCTCCTCTGCGGTGGTAATAGACTCCCACCACTGTAGTGCAGATCCCACTAGCTTGAAAGTAGCTAGCACCTGTTTCTGAACATAAGTGCACTCATGCATCCTCAAATGCCTCTGTATATCCTTCCTCCATTGGCTCGAGACTACCACATCTGAGCTTCCTGCAAACTCTGGCGGATGCGCTTTCTAAAAAGCATCACGTACACGCTCCCAAGCAGACGGGAATGCATTAACCTGTACTGGCGCGGAAATCGGCGCCTGTGGTGGTGCCTGCTGAACAACGGCAATGGCGGCATTTACCGCTTGAGCTACTATAGCTGCAACCTCAGCGGCGTTCATCATGCCCTGAACTGGAGCGGGCTGGGGTTCGGGAGTTGCATCCCTGGGAACTCGTCGTGCACGTCGTGGAGGCATCTGAAATAAGAACAAAGTCTATAAGTTCACGGTTATAAACTTAATATAGCTGAAGAACGAAGCATACACAAAAAGAGTACAACAGTCCTAAAATATAGGGCTCTATATCAAAGAAACGTCGCGGAAACATAATAGCCGTACAGATCCTAAAGGACACTAGAACCTGAGGCTCTGATACCACCTGTGACACCCCGACTAATTAAATACCGGGTAGCTACTCCTTTATTAAATTAATTTAAAATGCCAAGTTGGCTCAGTTAATAGCATCACTGTCGAAAACATTTTTATTATTACTAACCACCTAGTATTTAAAAAGTAAGTTGCCAAATTTTAATTAAAGTCTGATTAACATGCAACAAGTGTAAAGAAGGAATAAATACACCATTCACCATACTGAAGTAAAACTAATAACCATCACAAAGTGTAAAATAAAGTCTGGAGGAAAACTCCTCACTACAAATCCCACAACTGAAAAGTAAACTGAATACTGAAACAATACATGCTAAAGTCTGAAAACTGGAAGGTAAAAGATGCTCTAAATAGAAATGGGCAACATGCCCTACAACTGATAGATAGTGACTCTGGAATCCAAAAGATAGAAGCGTCTACAAGCAAATCCCTGTAGCTTCCACAACCAGCTACAACTCGTCACCTGAATGAGTATCCTATGCTTGGTGTCCTTGTGGCTGGGCACCTAAAATGGTTTTACAAAGAAAATAGATTTGAAAAGCAAACAGGTCAGAGCCCGAATGTGGAGTTATATTTTAAAAACCTGCAAGTGCTTTAAAAACATTTAAAACATTAAATGCAAAGTACATGTTAGGACGTACACTCACATAATATTCTCACCTCTCGTCTAACTGTGCACTCCTAACGTAAGTACCCATCTAACGATACAAACCACTAGCTAAGTGCTATTCTATCTAGCTAGACTGCCATAGGTCCTACCCTTATTACTCGGTTCCATTACATTATAACGCTCGTAATTAAGTAGGGGTTTATACGTAAACTCAGATGCTCAATATGCAATATATATGTATATCACTATCAGTTAACTCATTATATTTCTCGAAGCAATACCGTAATTATATTCACAACAATAACGTGAAGGTTCCCATTAATTAAGTGTATATTATTCACATCATAAATATACAGTATAAGCACCCCGAGAACTAAGCTGCGGTGCACACATACTCTGCTATCCATCCCGGTACATCACGTACATAAGGATTACATATTCCGAATCTCTCAGGAATAGTTCACAGATAACAACATCACAAACAATGGAGGCGAACACAGTCACATCACATAGGTCACGCACATACCTACGCTCCTACGATCAGCGGACTTATTAATATCCCAATAAGTCTTTCTATGACCTATGTTCATCAAGGTAACCAGTCTAAATCCGGGCAACACAAGGATTAGAGGGCTCTAAGCGAACGCAAACCTCCCGTGATAGCAAGTATGGTAGGTATGTCATACACACAATTCATATACCAATACTAAGTAAACACACGTCTTAGTAATACCGTAGTTTAATCGTAGTACATATCGCATCCTCGTACTAACTTATAATATCTACACTTATATTATTCCGGTTCATCATCATACGCGCCATAATCTATTCTCACGTCGTAGTAGACACTCACGTCTCAACCCAAATGGTTCATTGAATTAAATCTCTCGTATATAAATTTACTTCTCGTAATAACCCAAAAGTCCCAATTCTATCCTTACATCATCATCGGAATGTTATCTAAGTCCTCGAACAAGCTTACGGGACTCCAAAAATCAAAACAGTCCGAAAAGGACCAAACTGTCAACTCGTTAGAAGTCTCGTTCGAACGAGACTGTTCGAACGAGATTCCTCTGCCAACTCGTTAGAAGTCTCGTTCGAACGAGGCTGTTCGAACGAGGTCCCAGTTCGTTCGAACGAACTGTACCTTCTAACGCTATCTCGTTCGAACGAGATATCGAACGAAATCCATTCTCGTTAGCAGCGACTGGTCAACTCGTTAGAAGCTCGTTCGAACGAGTTCGTTCGAACGACCTGGGTAGGGGCTTCTAACGAGCTACCAGATTCGGCCCAGATTTTTCCCCAATTCGTTTCTCATCCATTTTAACACCTCAAATCTTCTAAACTAAGTCCCAACAATCGTTTAAGGGTCTATAATCAATACTAAACATATATAGTCACATCCTAACATGTTTTTAAGGGATCAATCCATCCTAACATCAATTAAATTTACAAATTTCTACCCTTTTTCCCAATATCTCAAGAACATGAACCCTAACTTTATATCATCATCAAATCCCAGAATTTAATTCATTTTAATTTCTCCCAATCACAGTTATTATGAGAGAAATCATCTACCTATCATTCTACATGCAATTCTCTTCAAAATTTTCAAGTTCTAAACTCCAACTACATGGGTTTTCATTCAATCTTTCAAGAACAATCAAAATTCTTCAATTTCTAACATGGAAAAGACATTCTCTGAATTTAAATGGAATAAAGTCACTTGCCTTGATTGTCTCTGAGTTTGGTGTAGGTTTGGTTGAACTTTTCTGCAGAATTTCTTCTCTCCAAGCTCCTTCTCCAATGGTGGCTTAAGGTGGCTAGGGTTTGATTTGGGGAACTTAGAAAACCTAAATGATAACCTACGTAGCCTTCTAGGTTAATATGGGTTGGTTATGGGCTTAGTGGGTCAAATCCACATCAGATTTAATTATCCAATTTTCGTCACTTTTAATTCCTCAAAATGTAAAATTACCAAAATACCCCGGGACCCAAACTATACCCCCGGCTAGTGTTTTCTGACTATCTCGACCCTTCCGGACGCGTTGGAGCACTCAAAACGACCATACAGATTATAGATTTTAAATTCACTTTTATTATCAAAATATTACACCGTGACGCGGCGGTCCCACGCGTCTCAACAAAATTTCTAAAATGCCGTATATAAATCTCACGACAAATTTCATAATACCAAATACATATATCAAAACATGTATGCACATAATCAAATACCAACTCTCATCTCGTTAGTATTTTAACCCGGATTAATTTCCAATTAATACGCATTTAATTAATTAATCCCAAAATAAATATAGCCAAAAGTACGGGGTATTACACCATGGTCTCTATGGAACTCACAGTACTTAGGTTTGTCCCTCTTGGTAGGGGAACTCCTCCACTTACCAGGACAATGCACATCTTTATTATGTTTGATCTCCTCTAATATATGATGAATGCCCATGGTGAGTGGAGTGTAGTTGTGATACTTCTTGAGCTTTTCTATAATTCCTTTCTATTTTGACTCCGTGTGCTACTTGGAATCTTTGTGATCCTTCTTGTCATTTTTCCTTCAACTTTTGCTCCGGAGCTCCTCTTGGCTGCCATTGCTTCCTCGACATTCATGATTTTGGCATTTTTGGCCATCAATTCTACCATGGTCTTTGAGGGATCTTTAACAAGTGTATAATAGAGTTTCTTAGGGAGTAAACCACTCATTAGGTCTGTTATAACAGTTTTTCTTAATAATCCACGACCTCCATATTTTCATTGTTGAAACGAATTATGTAGTCCCTACTGCTCTCTCCCTCCTTCTGTCATACGCTACCCTTTTTACAGGCTTGGCTCCAAAATAAAAGTTGCCAATAAATAACTTGGACAACTGGTGAAAGTTGGCAATCTATCGCCGAGGAAGGCTATTATACTAGATTTGGGCAGATCCAGTAATTATTCCAAGGAATACTCTACACCTCATTTCGTCGGGAACTGCATAAATATCAGCGATTGCTTGGTATTTTTCTATATGGAGGACTAGGTTAGTTTTCGCATCGTATTTGGGTGTAACTACTGGAGCTTTGAACTTTGTTGGAGTGGGGAAATCCATAATTTCTTGCCCAAAGGGAGATCCTTTTACAAAGCTTCTTTATAGTTTTTTGGCCATATCCATCTCTCCTAGCCTATCCTCTAATCTCGGGATAGAACCTTTCCAAGCATTGTTACCAGCATCAGACTTATGCGTTGCTATTTTGTTATTCACCGAACTCTCTTCTTGGGACTGTTGCTCGACCAGAGTAGTACTTTGGGCATCTAATCTAGACTGGACAGAGCCTTCCCTTCGGTTAGATAGTCGTCGAGTGTTTCCTGACATTGCCCTAGGAACATTTATGTTCCCCTGGGTCCCAAACGATCAAAGGGAGAAGCACGACTTAACCTTTCTAAGGCTCTTAGCCTTTCCGAAGAGGAGGATTGTGTATTGAAAGATTTTGATGCCCTGGATAAAGAATTTGATCCTGGACGATAGGATGTATCCCTTGTAGTTCTTGACTGACTTCGTCTGCCGACTCTTAGTGGAGGTGGCATATTTCCATGAGCAGACAAAGCATGTTCTCCTTCTTGAAGAGTTTGTGTGAGTTTCCTGATAGTGTCCTGCATAGCTTCTTAGCCTCTTGCAAGACTGGCCAGAGTTCCAGTTAATTCATTCGTCATTGGTGGGGCAGACGGGACAGGCGGAATGCCATCGTTCCTGAGACTTGATTCAAGAATTTTAGCCATTTAGATCTTTGAATGAATGAGAACGATTAGAAATACGTTCCCACAGACGGCGCAAATATGTTGATGCAAAAAACTAGACTAATCTAATTAATTGATCACAGATAAAAATGCGTAAAAGAGATAAAAGATTTTTAAAGTGGTTCGGCTTAAAGAAAGGCCTACGTCCACTGTTGTGTATTGCTTTGTTCAAGTGCCTCTTGTCTTGTTCTTTATGTCCCTTGGATGTAGGGTTTACAATGTATGTATATACCTTTGAGGGTGTACACGAGTTGGAATATTAAAGGATGAAATGCCTTTATAACGCAGACCTTTACATCTGTACAATGTTAATGTATACAACTGTTGACGATTTATTGTCATTATTGGTCTGTCTTCCTCGTGTTGGTCGGGCTTCTTTAACCTGTTGGTCGACATTCCTTCAGTTGGTCGGTGACTTGCCCTTGCTGACTTGGATTAATGCCCAACTGAATGACACATGTTCATACATGATTGGTCCACATAGCTGGATAATTTTTGGTATCAACAGATATGTTATGCCCTATTAAACGTACATATCAGATTATATGCACCTCAGACTAAACCTCATTCCCATAAAGATGATCTCTATGAAAATAAGTAAGATTAGAATTCCCCATATCCTAATCAAAACCTTATGGGGAAGTCCTAAGGGGAAAAAGGGGGTTCAACAAAATAATAAAGGAAGGACATTCTTCTTGGGTTCATGTGCATGGGCCTATTTTGTGGTCATGCGAACGGGGTCCTGTTCGGCGGGACCTTCGTCCAGCGTACCCAAAACAACAACGTATTATAAAACCTTATACAAATTTTAATTAAATTGTTTTTTCACACCATATCATCATTAAACAATATCCTAACACATAGTAAGTCCATAAATACCTTAAATAAGATTTTTAAGTATTTCTAAACATGTTTATAACATTATATGATCATTGCCTAGATCAAATCTATCAAAATAAGGGTTGAATTATCAATTTCAGCATGTGTTTAATAATAGTTCATCTAAATTTTGAGTTTAACCATTAAAACATATTTTTAACCATCAAATCACATGATTTATCATATTATTTCAGTCCCAATCATGTATAATTAGTTTTATTCCTAATTTATCAAGTTCTAATCTTAAAATCAGCATTAAAATTAAGGTATAACACATTTATGCATAAGATCCAAGTCTATCATGTGACTGATCCCAATTTAGATGATACAAGCAATCAATCATAAATGAGTTACGTAGAATATGATTGTAAAGAAACTTATTTATTGCCTGGATATGGAAGATGAGGTCTATTTGATCGAATCACCTTCTTATGATCACTCCAAAGCTCACTTATTGCTAGGTTATGTGTTGTGTTTGATGTGAGTGTTTAATGAGGTCTAAGTCTCGATTCAAATCTTTAATCCCATAGGTCTCCTATGGGCCTAACTTAGGACCTCTAAATGAGCCCAAAACACTACCCAAACATTTCCAAAACATAGCTCAAATGGGTACCCACCCTTGGGGCCCAAACTGACATACTAAAAACACCTTTTTGGAACTCTGTATCTCCCAAGGTCCCATCCAACAATACTAATTGCTACATAAAATAAATCAACACGTTATTACTAATTTACGAGTCATCCACATATAATTTAATTTCACCAATTAAATTAATCATATCATGCAATATAAATGTCGCAATAATTCAAGTTGTCCATTTTTGTGAAACGAAAATGTATTTAACCCCATTTTTAATTAATATTTAATTAGTTTAATTATAATCAATGTACATTTTAGTTTAATGTAATATATTGATTTTGATGATTCCAAATAAACTTTTCATATGCGATTATGTAAATATTTCTTAATCTATGTTATATATAATCGATTTGTTTTAGAAACTGCTACTAGGTATGTAATTTTGACTGTAGTTATCATGCTATATATGTGAGTAATTATTTGTCTTAAATATTCACTTAGTTGTACAGTTGTATATTTATTTATGTACTTCTACACTTGTCTTTTTAAATATTTAGTTATGTAATATAATTTATTTTGTCAATATTTATTGGGTACATATTATTCTGTCAATACACTATATGTGTATATATATATATTAGTTATATTTTTTTTTAGAAATCTTTACTCATACTTTTATTTTATTTATATAATTACATATATTAGTTACGTTTTTTTTTGTTTATATTATTACTTATTATTTTATATTTTATAATTATTTTCGTCATATATTATATACTATTTGTTTCATTTTTTTTACTAAGTTTTGTTACATATTACTTTATAATATATCATACATAATATATGTCTTGTTATAATAATTGTCACAAGCATATATTTTACATATATCTATTACCTTTATATATATTGTTTAGATTTTTGGTATTAGCTGTTAGGATCTTTAAGCCATAAACATATTACAAGGATATGGATTTCGTCCTATTATAACTACATAGCTTAAGGATATTTTTATTTAAAGTCTTTGGTGTCATGACTATGACATTACATGCCTTAATTGGCTTGACTACCTAGCAATGATTGAGCCTTAGCCTGTAGGCCTATACCCATTACGAGATTATTTTGGGGGCACGTAATTTTGAGAGCTCCTTAGCCACAAGACTTAGTCAATAGCCTTTGGAGTTTTTGAATTTGCCCCCAACTTTACACTGTTTTGTACGAAAGTTTTTTTTTTTTAATTTTTAATTCGCCCATTTTTTATTATTTGTAGTTAACAAATATCTCTTAATTTTTTAAACAATTTTTTATACAGATTTTTTTTATTTTATTTTTTATTTTGACTTACAAACTTACGCTAACAAGTAAATTGTTTTGACGTTTTTTTTCAAATATATCAGTTGCTACACTATACTTCTCATCTGCAAACTTGTTACACTATACGTCTTATCTACGACTTGCGTTGATATTTGATGTGTATCAATCGTGGGCCCCTTGATTGACATAGCCAACTTAATTTACATATTAATATGAGAGTTAATTTGATCTCCTTTCTTAGAGCAACTCTTATGCACAGGGTAAATATAAATTAAAGTAGTCCAAATATACCATAGTTAAACTAACGAAACTGCTGTGGGCAAAAACAAATATACCCTATAGTGACCAAAACGGCGTCGTTGAGGGAATGGCTGCCCACCCTTGGGCGGAACATGATGTTCCGCTTAAGGGTTAACCCAATTACATTTTTCCTCCCCAAAATTCTTTAGTTATTATGTTTAACCCCCAAAATTTATTGCCCAACCACCTTTTTGTAAATTCTTGTTCTGTTAATGTTAATATTCTATTTAATTAGTTATTAGTTAATGTTTTTACTTGTATATATTTAACTATCCAAGGTATTTAGTAATTTTAATGTAAATTTTTGTTATGTCAATGTTTTATTTATTTATTAGTTGCAAAAAATCAAAATTTAGCCAAATATATAGCCACAAAAATAATAATATAAAAAAGTATCAAAAGTATAATTAAAAAAAAGTATAATTAATATAAAAGTATCAAAAATATAAACGACTAAATAATTTAAATTACAGGAAACAAATGAATTGTGAATTTGTGTAAACAATATCTGAGAGTGTGATGGGTAATATATTTGTGAGGAGAGACAACATCAATTTATAAAAAAAAATAGTTCAAAACAAATAAAAAAAGTCGTTTTTAATATAAGAGTTTGGAGTAACAAAACAATTGGGGTTAGAAATTGGAATAAGGGAAAATATGGCAAAGCCTAAGCGGAACATGATGTTCCGTTTTAGGCATTTATTTATTTTGTATTTTTTGTGTGTGTGTGTTCCGCGGAACATCATTTTCCGTTTTAGAGAGGGTCCCACTTAGCAGCGACTAGTGCATTTCTATATTTGTTATGTTTTACACTCGCAATGTCTAAATTTGAACTTTTACCCTACCCATAGCATACAAAGGTACCGCATATATACAAGTTTAGACTACCCATAAGGGTTGCTCTTATACGCTTACTGCGTATGCCATCCATCATTTTCCCTACTTGATTTGGTCAAGTTGATATTTTATTGGGCCCCACGGTTATGTTTAATACACAGAAGAAGATAAGTTTGTAATTTATGTTTTCTCACATTTGTAAGATGATTTTAAGACTATACGTTTTTAAACGTCAATTTTTTTAAGACAACTAGTATTTTTTTTATATAAGCAGTTGTTTATCTGTTCAACATGTTTTAAGGAATAAGTTTTTTTTTGGCAGTTGTCTAATACTTCATAAACTTCTATTAGTTGAACAAAAGTTTTTTTTTTTAACTATTTTCTTATTATATACAAGCGTTTTATATATTAAAACTATCCCTTGAACTCTGAGGTTTTCATTTTCAATTAATGCTTTATTTGCTGAATTTTTTTTCACGCATTCTTTTGCAACACAATATTGGTAGATTTATATTATTTTTACTTGATCAAATAATCTATTATGTTTCTGTTGATCACAGTGGATTGTAACATTGAACCCATATGAGATCAGCTGTATCTGGACAAAATGTAAATTTGCAAGTGGTCTGGAACGACTATCTTTGGGACCGGCATATATTTATCCACAAATATTTAATTTCATTTATTTCTTGTAGAGATAATATTTATTGAAGTCCATTTGACTAACACTTCATGAACTCAGTTCATTGTAATTTATCTTCTAACATCTTTCTCTTTCTCTCTCTCTCTCTCTCTCTCTCTCTATCGGTCTACACATTTATTTTCTTAGACAGAAAATCAAAGATGAGGATATGATTTATTGTAATACCCCGTACTTTTATAGATATTTAAATTACACACGTGGGCGTAATTTGGTAATTAGAAGAATTTATATGAATAGTAAATTCCGGATTAATAAGTGTTAGATGATTACCGACGCATGTTACATTTACTTTGGGGACTAAGTAAATGAGTCGGAATATTTTTTATGACATGTCGCAGTTGGGTTAAGCGAAGAAAATTAGTGTACGTTGTAGAAAACGCGTGTTGAGAAGTGTAGGGTACGACTAGTGAATTTTAGTTAAGTAACTCGGATGGAGATTTTGAGTGCACGGTTGGTTTCGAAATGGCCGAGATAGTCAGCATAGAGTATTCGTGGGTAGTGTTTAGGTTTCAGGGATTTTTGGACTAGTAGGGACTCGCAATTGTGTAAACGAATCATTTTTGGGTTTATAAGGGACAAGCCCTTATTTCTCTCGTATAAGTCATGAGAGAGAGAGAGGAAGAGGAAGAAAGAAAAGATAGAAAAGGAAGAAGAGAAGAGAAGAAGAAAGAAAAGAGGATTCCAGGCCAAACTCCGCGGGATTCGACTCAAGGTCATCGAATTTTATCCACGAGGCAAGTGTTTACTTGCTTTATTCATATGAGTGTGTGGATCTCATATTATAGTTGGTAAACTATATAATTTTGGGTTAGAACCTTTAAAATAAATTTGGTAAATTTGAGTATGAGTTTACAAATTGATGTATTGTAAACTCTTAATGATTTCTACTGTTAAACCTATGTTAATGGTGTAAATAAATGGGTAGAAATGGGAGAAAATGATAAACTAGGGTGTTTTTAATGGTTTTAGGGTTTAAATCTAAGAGAAATGATTTAATACCACAAAATAATTGATATGTTAGTGATAAATCAGTGTTAGGATGATTATAGGGTTGTTGGTTGAGATTGGAAATCATAAAATGGTGGTTGGGATGATATTTGGGTATTTTGGAAAAGATGAAATCGCCCAAATAGTGAGCTCCGAACAGGGCGAATCGAATCTGGTCTAGACCAAATCGATTCGCATAAGGGGACCTGTAAGGCTATCTCAGGCCGAATCGATTTGATTTGAGACCGAACTGATTCACCTTTGAGAACATGCTTGTAGAACACTTTTCAAGTCGATTAGGATTTAGACCGAATCGATTCGCTATCCCGAATCGATTCGCATTTGGGGAGAATCGATTCGCCTTTGTTGGATTTGTCACTTTTCCTTCTTTGAGTTTAGGGGGAGTTAAATTGCAATTGGAGATTATTTAGGGGATTCTATATATGATATTAGGACTCCTAGATGACGGTATCGAGGGTAAGTAAACCTTGGAATGAAAGAGGGAACCTTGGATGAGTTAAGGGTACAATCCGGGGTATGGACCTAATGAATGCTTAGGATGTGCAACATTCGAGAGAGGTCTTTGGCAAGTGTGTATAGAGATAGTTATATGATTGGAATAAATATGGGCTGAATGCATTTGAGAAAATCCTAGGATGCGATTAGGATGGAATTTAGGATATGGTCTAAAGGGGTTTGAGAGGCTATCTGGTACGTCTATTGACGACTATTATTATAGGTGATGCGATACATATGGAATTAAGATAAGTAGATAGTATACTTATTTAATTAGTACGAATTGGTATATTCGGGATTTTATATAAATCCTTAAAAGTGGATATGCGAGTTATATATTAAGTAAGAGAATGCTTATAGGTTTAATATATTAAGTGTATGAATACTTATATACTATTACGAATGGGGACATTCAGAATATCGGCTATCGCTATAAAAGTTTGGAAATTATAGCCATAATACATTGAGAAGTGATATATTGTATATATACGGGAGTTGTTACAGTATATATATGTTATGAGATGAATATAAATATATCTATGTTTGATTAGTATATTTATATCTTAGAGGTTGATTCCACAGGCATAGGGATGGATAGGCAAATTATATTTTTCTCTAGTGTTGTCCAGGGAGGTTGCGCGATGTGGGTGAATCCTCTGGATTGAGGAGCAGGGATAGTATAGTCCCCAGGTCATATCGTCCATAACCGCCTCCACCATTTAGTATTTTTACCATGACTATGAGTGAGTCTATCTTGGTACCGTGGTTGATTGAGTAAACTCAAATGTGGATAGGAACTTGAGACTGCATCCTCAAGTTACTGCTCGGTGGGATGGTTAGTATACTTATGATTGTAATAGGTATAATTATACTTGTTGTGTATAGTATATTGCTTGTATATGAATATGCGAAATCATATAATTAATACTTGAGTAATGTCTACAATGAATAAGGGTTTATTCTTCTTCCGGGAGACTTATATCTGGAATAATACATTGTAAATCATATATTAAAATGAGAATTATATATATATATATACAACACTTTATATACTAAATTGAAAAAGGTATTTTAAACTAATGAAAGTTACGGATTATGAACGGTATAGTTATATATAGATACAAGAACTATATATATAGCACATTGATGATCATATCAACTAAAAGCTTATGTAATAGCTTACGGTATAACCTATATTACATCATGTAAGGTAGGTGATAGTTATGAGGATTTAGAGGATGGGTGAAAGAGTTTAGTTAAGCAGGGTAGCTTAACTAGTTTGTTTAAAATGTATGCGATAGGTGTGCACTGTTAGAAGAGGGGTGAAGTGTATCTCATGGGAGTTCGATACCTGTTTAAAATTTGAGAGATTTCATATTTTAAAAATACGGCATTTGAGCACTTGCTACATATTTTCAAAACTCGGGCTCTCACCCATTTCTCTATTTTCCCCTCTTTTGCTATATAAGAATATTTTAGGTGTCCAGACACATGGACGCCTGGATGATGATTCTTTCGAGTAAGACGTTTGCTACAGTAGCTGTGGATGCAGGCAGGTTTATTTTTAGACGCTTTTATCCTTATGATCTAGATAGGAGGTACTGTAGAAATATTCGAGCCGATAGCCCAACTGTATTCATTTATTCTTTTACTGCCTTTTAGTGCGGCATTCGATTTGGTTGTATTACATTAAACCGAGTGTTCGGTTATTCTATTTCATTTCAATTTTTTTGTGTCTATAAACTGTGTGAATGTTTTACTTGGTTCGTTTGGATAAAAAGATTAGTTAAATAAAATTTTGACGCCAGCCTAATAAGTTATTAGTAATTAAATTGGTTTTCGGAAATGATGCTGAGAATGAACCATATGAGACTCCTGTTTCAATTTGGTATAGGATTGATCACCCGATATTTTATTGGGCGGGGTGTGACAGATGGTATCAGAGCATCAAGTTCTAGTGTCCTTAGGAATTTGTGTGGACGTACTACGCTTTCAGCGTTGCTTTCTATTTGAGATAGAGCCTTATTACTAGGACTGTTGATTCCTATTGTGAGATTTCGTTCTTATGCTATTATGTAAGATTATAGTAAATCTTTTCCACGCTCGTATGAGATTCGTGTGTTGATCGATGAAGGGCGACCAGGGAAGGCCGTTACGAGGGCAGCAGGAGGCGGGGCTTAGTTGGAGCTGTAAGTTGAAGATGGGAATGAGGCCCGCAGTAGAGGTCACTCCCCTTGTGGCATTGTCAAGGATTGCTGCAACGACTACTAAAGTATAGAAGTTATAATTATCCACGTACCGTTATAGTAGAGAGGTGTTAAACGTGAATTACCCAGTGAAGTTAAATTGGGAAAAAGTTTGAAAGGTCTTTGATGAGGACCATACGCGAAAGTTTAAGTTATCCGAAGGCAGTGTATCGTTATCCAAGGGAAGTCGAATGCTCATAAGCTTTGGCTTAGAGCAGGGTATAGATATGCCCAGATGTGAAAATTTGAGTAATTTTTTTGACTCGTTAGAGCAATGTTGGAATGGTGGAAATGATGGTCACCATATTTAGGGGTAAAGAATGTTTTGCTCATAAAGGAATCTTACGGATGGCTTTATCCGCGAATTCCTTTAAATTATCAGAAATAAAGAGAACGCAGTTTCTGAATTATTCATATGAGGATCGGTTAGAGGCCGACAGTGAATAAAGAATTTTATGGATAAGTGAATTTTGTACCAAATTAAGGTATGTACAATGAAGAGAGAGTCCTTCATAGGAATGATAGGCTCACTAGTAAGTGTTTCTAACACTTATGGAGAATTTGTGTTTGTGGAATCCCATTGGTGGACATTTACCTGGGGATTCATTGAAATAGGGCAGTTGAGGCCGGTAGTGTAATTTTCTTTTAGATGAAGAAGTTAAGGGAACTATAAAGGTGACTATCAGGATCGAGGCTATAGAGTTTGAGATACTGATAACCTTTACATGGTCAAGGTGACCATAGATGGGGAATGTTGTGATGTGGAGGGTACAACCACACGCTTTGATCTTGGCCGGTATGATTTAACGGATAAGAGTAGGGTGCCTAGATGGGGCATTGATTAAGAAATTTTTGGTTCGGTTAAGACAAGTGTGCTACATTTGGGAACCATTTGGAGAAGTCAGGGAGATTGGCAGAGTTATTGTTATGAGTTCCACCTCAGATGAAGGAGGTATATTTTGTGTGGCAAGATTGAGTGACAGTATTTTATCGGCCCTATATTCGTGTGTGTAATTCGAGTTTTGTAATAGTATCGGTAGTAATATAAAGGATATATCTATATGTTTTTTCACGGTAGCGGGGTTTTATTTCCTTCATTCACTTTGAGAGCGGGTGTTTGTGTTATATCTGGTTTGTACTGCTCATTTTGTGTGTGTTATACGAATATGGTACTATTGTAAGTGTAATGTATTTGTGGATGATCGGAGTGATAGCAGGCTAATGATTGCAAGACTATCATATCCGCGATTCCAGGGTGGAATTGGTTGTTTTTGCGACATCTCACCTAGATACGGGTTGAGTTCGCCTTGATTATATGTTTAGGTGGAACTTCGGTGAGTAGATGTTTCACTAGCATGAATATAGTGCATGGGAACCTTATAGATATAATCTAAGGTATGCGAGATTTATTATTTTACTTGTTTTTCACTGACATACCTCCACGATCGACAAAGTTAAGTAGTAGAGTATCGGAGGGGTTCCTTATTTGGATTCCACTTGTGAGACACTCCACGCACGAACCTTAATGACGTTGGAAGTGGAGAGTTATTATTGGATGCTAGGATGTTGGTTTTGGATGATAAATTAGTTGAGAGTCATGTGATGATTAAAGGCTAACGGAAATAGAAGTGCTGGGGAAAAGCACGTTAATGTTTCTCACACGACAAGTAAGGGGATGAGGTAAGGTTAAGGAAATTGATTCGAGGCTTATGTCCATGTCGTGGCTAGGAGGCAAATTCCGAGGTAACACGTTTGTGTGTGATGATCGTAACATTTGTGTAGAGTATAGATGCCCCGATTAGCTAGATTTTGAATTTTGCCGAAATGGAAGGACATAGAGGTAAAAGCGCGTTAGTATTATTACGAGATAGGATTTTAGCAGTCCTGATTGTGTGCCTTAAGCGGTTATATCTTGATGACCGAATATGCGAGGTAGTAGTGTAACGGGACGGTTCCTTGTTTGGATTTCGCTATGCGAGACCTTCCACGCATGAAACCGGGCTAATGTCGGGAGTTAGGAATGGTCTTGGCCGTTAGGGATTTAGTTAGTATAGTACTCATTTTCATGTGTAGGAAAACACATCGATATTAAGATTACTAGGAAGTAAGGCCAATGGGGCATGTAACGCTGTTTTAGGAGGATTGTAGTGAGTTAGCCACGAGAAGATTAGTGGGTTAACTTTAAGAACTATTGGATTTCCAGGAATAGGAAGAATGGAATCTCGAGTAACTCGGACAATCAGGCCGAAAATAAAGTGAGGCCCATTTTTAGAGAGAGTGTTATGACTGTGACGTTTGCAATAGTGGTGCAGATAAGCACGGATTATAGGGTGTGTGTGCACCTTAATAAGTTGATTTTTTATATATATCGTCCAAGATAGAAGGGGCGCAGGATATAAAGTTGAAGAAGGTGCTTTGGGGCAGTTATAAACAGAATTGGAATGTGTTAGATGGAACGTCGTATGGACTTCGCAATAATCCAATTATATAGGTGCAACAAGGGTTAACACACCTGAGATGGAAGACTGACGGTAGTAGTCAGGCGTTAGTGTAGTTTCCTTTTGAGGGAAATTCGAAGTCGTGAGGTAGGCGAATGGACACTTAGGGTGTCAGTTTTTCGATAGGATTGATACGTTAGAGCTGTAATTATAGGCTCGTTCTCTTTATATGCAATTCTTGAAGCACTAGGTGCGATGTGTCGTTGTTAGAGTTAACCTTACGTCAGAAGTAGTGTTTTAGCATATAGAGATGTAGTTATGCTTGTTGTTAAGATAGTGCATTAGAGTATAAGCCTTGAGATAGGTGGGTGCCGTGAATAAGTATATGGTAGGTAACAATTGTATTGTACCATTTGACTTCTGGGAACATGTAGTATCTGAATTTTGGGGATGAAATTCCATTGTAAGGGGGGAAAATGTAATACTCCATACTTTTATAAATATTTAAATTACATAAGTGGGCGTAATTTGGTAATTAGAGGAATTTCTATGAATACTAAATTCCAGATTAATAAGTGTTCGATGATTACCGACACGTGTTATATTTACTTTGGGGACTAAGTAAATGAGTCGGAATGTTTTTTATGTCATGTCGCAGTTGGGTTAAGCGACGGATATTAGTTTACGTTGTAGAAAATGCGTGTTAAGAAGTGTCGGGTACGACTAGTGAATTTTTGTTAAGTAAGTTGGATGGATATTTCGAGTGCACGGTTGGTTTCGGAACGACCGAGATAGTCATAATAGAGTATTCGGGGGTAGTGTTTAGGTTTCGAGGATTTTTGGACTAGTAAGGACTCACAATTGAGTAAACGAGTCATTTTTGGGTTTATAAGGGACAATCCCTTATTTCTCTCTTATAAGTCACGAGAGAGAGAGAGAGAGAGGAAGAGGAAGAAAGAAAAGAGAGAAAAGGAAGAAGAGAAGAGATAAAAAAAGAAAAGGGGATTCCGGGACAAACTCCGAGGGATTCGACTCGAGGTTGTCGAATTTTATCCACGAGGCAAGTGTTTACTTGCTTCATTCATAGTTGGTAAACTATATAATTTTGGGTTCGAACCTCTAAAATAAATTTGGGAAATTTGAGTATGAGTTTACAAATTGATGTATTATAAACTCTTAATGATTTCTAGTGTTAAACCCATGTTAATGGTGTAGATAAATGGGTAGAAATTAGAGAAAATGATAAACTAGGGTTTTAATTATTTTAGGGTTTAAATCTAAGAGAAATGGTTTAATACCGCAAAATAATTGATGTGTTTGTGATAAATCAGTGTTAGGATGATTGTAGGGTTGTTGGTTGAGATTAGAAACCATAAAAAGGAGGTTGGGATGATATTTGGGTATTTTGGAAAAGATAAAATCGCCCAAACAGGGCGAATCGATTCTGGTCTAGACCGAATCGATTCACATAAGAGGACCTGTAAGGCTGTCCCAGGCCGAATCGATTCGATTTGAGACCGAACCGATTCTCCTTTGAGGACCTGCTTGCAGAACACTTTCCGAATCGATTCGCTATCCCGAATCGATTCACATTTGGGGCGAATCGATTCTCCTTTGTTGGATTTGTTAGTTTTCCTTCTTTGAGTTTAGGGGGAGTTAAATTGCAATTGGATATTATTATAGGGGATTCTATATACGATATTAGGACTCCTAGATGATGGTATCGAGGGCGAGTAAACCTTGGAATGAAAGAGGGAACCTTGGATGAGTTAAGGGTACAATCTGGGGTATGGACCTAATGAATGGTTAAGACGTGCAACATTCGAGAGAGGTCTTCGGCAAGTGTGTATAGAGATATTTATGCGGTTAGAATAAATATGGGCTGAATGCATATGAGAAAATCCTAGGATGCTATTAGGATTGAATTTAGGATATGGGTTAAAGGGGTTTGCGCGGCTATCTGGTACGTTTATTGACGACTATTATTATAGGTGATGCGATACATATGGAATTAAGATAAGTTGATAGTATACTTATTTAATTAGTACGAATTGGTATATTCGGGAATTTATATAAATTCTTAAAAGTGTTTAAGGTGCGAGTTATATATTAAGTAAGAAAATGCTTATAGGTTTAGTATTTTAAGTGTATGAATACTTATATACTATTACGAATGGGAACATTCGGAATATCGACTATCGCTATAAGAGTTTGGAAATTATAGCCATAATATATTGAGAACTGATATATAGTATATACACGGGAGTTGTTTGTGACACCCCCGCAATTAAATATCGGGTGATCAGTCCATTATAAAATTTATAACAGAATGTTTGGTTGGTTCATTCTTAGCAACACTGTCGAAAACTTAAATGCAATTAATTACCTAACATTTAATTAAGCTAGTGTTATAACATTTTCCAATTTAACTTAAACCAATTAATTCATTTAATTTCTGAACATATGATTACAAACCATACACAAGAGATGAATACTGACTGAAACAAATACTGAATAAGTAAGACTGGATAAAACTATCTAGTTCAAAGTCACAACCCAAACCATTATAAATACTCACTCCAACTGAAAATAACTTCAAGGGAAAATGAGTACAACCCCGCTAATGAGAATGGTCGACATATGCCTGAACTGAAATATTTGAACTAGGAACTGAATGAAATGAGAGGAGCGTCTAATCTCAATGACCCGTAACTTTCACAATAGCTGCAGCTCGACAAACCATCCAAGTATCTAGAACCGATGTTCTTATGGTTGGTCACCTGTACTAATACATACATATATATATATATATATATATATATATATATATATATATATATATATATAGCAAAAAAGAGAAGAGATGCAAGAGATGGGTCAGAGCCCGATGTTTTAAAAAGATTTATTAGCAAGTATTATATGCATGTTAGTTCGAAATCTCGCATAATATTCTCACCTCTCAATTAGTGTGCATGCCTAACGCACATCTAATCCACCCTAGCCATTTGACACACTTCTAACTAGGAAAAGGCTTATCCTTCTATTTACCCCTCGTAGTAGTATTCCGTATTTGATCTCAACATTTATCATTTAAATAAGTGTTATCACACTAAAGTTAAGTATTTACTATTTACGTTATAGAATGTTTCACTACCTTAATAGTCTGCAATTATTCCATTGTAGATGTATATATCCCACACTATTATATATATATGTATTAACACAATCTTAATAGCCTACAATAATCGCATTGTAAGTATAACACAAGTATACCTATATATCCACCACTATTATATATATATATATATATATACTAACACCGCACCCCAAGGATACACCTGTAGTTCATTACATACTCTGCTATCATGTCCCGGTACATCTCGTACTCAAGCAAGGACTATCGGTTCGGAAATCTCCCACGAACCATATAAACAAATCACACATATTGGCGGCGAACATAGTTCACATATCGATGGGTCACGCACATACCTACGCTCCCATAGTCAGCTGACTTATCAACTCACAAATAAGTCTTCACAATCCTATGTTTTGAGATAAAAGTCAAATATCCCCCCGAAGGTCACTCGGGATAAGATCATCTCTACACAACCCCCACGATAGCAAGCAGCCACGTATGTCATACACAAAATATATCAAATATAGGTATACACACAACCCATCAAATCAAACGGTATACACACAGACCAAATGTCGTATTCCATACGTAGTATTACCATCACTAAATACTATCAATGTATTTTAAATTACGATATTCCCTCTCTCGTAATATATATAAGGATAATATGTAACCTTTAATACATAATCATAAGAAGTCCCAAACGTAACCACTAATTTTTATTCTTATAAGTTCTATATCGTTAGAACTAATATCGTAAGTATTTGTCACTTAATACTTTCAACGCATTTACAATTACGATTATCTCTCTCTCGTAATCTTCAAAGTAAACTCACCATCCCTAATGTTTAAATCATTACACCTAAACAACTCCCAATAATTCTGCACTATTTTGGGTTCATCGGACGCTGGTTTTCCGCACTTAAATTAACCGTTTACCAAAATAGAAATTCCCTAAAAATTAGAAATCTCGCTCTAACCAGAAGAGCATCTCGCTCAAACGACTTCAACGTGTTGCGCAAACGACTTCGCGCGATAACCCTATCTTGCTCGAACGACTTCACGAGAGATACTGATCTCGCTCGAATGATACCCTTTGCGCGACTTCGCGCGACACCTCACGACCTGGGCTGTCTCATCTTCAACCTTAGACAACCTTGTTTTTCACCATTTTCAACCCTAAAACCTCTAAAATATCATCCCAAACTCCAATCAATCAGTCCCAAATCGAGCCTTAATATTTGTAAATGAATTCTAACAACCTAGAATCATAAAATCATCCATATAATTCGAAGTCCCCAATTTATTATCATGAACCCTAATTCTTAAATTGATATGCATAACTTCTATATTAAACCCAGATTTGTTTATAGAAATTAACATAATTTCGTAGGCATCATCTTATCTACATATGGGATTCAAATTCTTATCAAATCAGCCCTAGATTATGATATAGTTCTCCAATTTCACCCAAATTAACTTTCATAACAATGGTTTATTAACCTAGACTAACATGAACACAATTATCGCTAAAGAAAGCAAGCAATAAACACTTGCCTCGATTTTGAAGGTCTGATCCCTTGGTGTTGTTGATATGAATGCGCTCCTCGCGTTCTGATCTACACGATGGTGGTGGTGGTTGTGCAAGGTGGTGTAAATTGACTCTCCTCCTTTGGAATTTTCTCTCCCTCACCCACTGTGACTATCTCTTGATTTTGGTATATCCTAACCTTAATTATCCCCAATTAGCTGATATAATATTTCTCCAATTTTCGTCCATATAATTTCTCTAAAAATCCAAATTACAAAACTACCCCTACTGGGTGCCGGCTTGGCCTAAAAATATCCCAGAGTCCAAATAAAATACTCGGGTAGAGTTTTCTGACTATCTTTGAAGCACCTTATACCTTTGACTTACTTAAGTCTATATTGTATAAGTGCTCAACTAATTTGGAAATTGTGACAAAATTGGTTGTCTAACCTAGAATCCAAAGAACCTCAGAAATATTCTCTCTAATCCTCTTCAATGATCCAAACAAGGTATAATTGAATCACACTACACACATTAGAAGTGCATACATGTGTATATATTAATCATATTGATTGTGTGATTAAATTCCCCTTAAAATGGTGTTTTAATATTTTTTTGGGAATTTTTAAACATTTTTAAAATAATGTTTTCTTTAATAAAAGTTTGATTATAAACTTTGTGGGGTTAATATGCTATTTTGAAAAATTCATTTTTCATTGGAATGTTTGATTGGGTAGAATGTAAATGCGCTAGAGACTCTAGGGTACAGCCTGTAATTTCTTTTGACGCGCGTTTGTAAGCCAATTAAGTGCCAACACATGTCATGCTCCTGTTAACTCATTTGTATTTGTTATGTGAGAGGGTTGCCTGGTGGTTTGCTGATCGTTAGATCAAAGCTTATCTATGGCCTGCATGTGTTTTAAACTTATCCATGTGCTATCACTGTGGACCAATCAGCTTCGACTTAACCACCGCTATATTATCACCCTTGGATCAAGTCAATATTAGGAAGACCTAATCTCAGCCCTTGATTGCCTTCGACAATCCAGAACCTTCCTCCACTCCTATATAAGCCCTCTAATTCTCAACCTTTCAAGAATTTTGGCAGTCGTCATTTTTGAGAGAAAAAATAGAGAGAAGAGAGAAGTGAGAGAGAAGAGAGAAAAGAAAAAGAGAGAAGAGAGAGAAAGGGAAAATGTGTTAGCCAAACCCTAACCCTAACCTTAAACACTTCAAATCTGATTCAAACCTTCGTATATTCACAACCCCAAACACAACCTTGAGTGTTTGAGAGAGAGAGTTGTGTTACTTGTTTGTTCATTTGAAGCTGTAACCTCTTAATCTGTGATCTTATTACCAACTTAAACATTTTTTTGAAGATCTGTATTTTTTCTTCATAGAAATTGTAGATCTACACTTTGCATGTTATATTTCACTAGATCTGCATATTTCTTTCTCGTTTTGTGAAAATCTTTACTGATTTATATCTGTAAATATTTTGTGGTTTCTGTTCTTATGAAACTTAACCTTGACCTAGTTGGATTCACACTTGGAGATTTTCAATCTCAAAAATATTTTTAAAACAGAGATTGATTAAGGTCTTGACCGATTTTGAAGCAAGATTTCCGTGGAATCTGGGATATATTAAAGGTAAAAAAGGTTTCAAGTTCTGTAAGAAAGAAAGAAAAGAAAATCACAGCATATAGTCTTTATATGTAATTTTCTAGGACTGTCTGTAAAAACTAAGTGTGTGTGAGTGCATGCATGTTGATAGGAATCACATCACAAACACTTAACACAATACCACACTGGAAGTGTTGTGAATAAGATCAAAGATTATTGAGTCGACACAAGGAAGCTAAAGCAAAGGGGAAGCTATCAAACTGGAAGAACATCATTAACAATTAGATCTAAGAGAAGTTAGAAGGACACCAAGTGGGGTATATTCCTAAACTTAGAATAGGCTGAGTTGTGTGCATGTATGTTGTATTGTTTGTAACTGCTATTTGTTTTTAGTGGATTTTTACTTTCGTGACTTAGAAGTCACCGTGGATGTTTCCTCTATTGGGAGAGGTTTTACCACGTTAAAAACTGTGTGTTCTGATTATCTTCATCTACTCATCTCATTCTATAGTGTGTTGAATTTTTGAAACTGTCTTAGTTTTAAAACTGATTACAAAGTCTTGGTTATTCTCGTACATAAGTTTTTGTAAACACATCTTGTTGTTTATCATTTTTATTTTCAAAAGAAAAGGGTTTCTTCAACAAACATCTCGGAGTTTCTTATACTGTTTAATCTTGTATTAAATGGCATTAGCAACGTTTTTCAATTGGTATCAGAGCCCTGTAAACTTTTATTTCAAAAATATCTTGTGTTTCTGAAATCGTTTTCTGAAAAATCCTAACTATGGACGAGAAGAATGAAAGGTCTGGTAATCTGTCCAGACCTCCACTCTTTGATGGAAACAACTTTGCTTACTGGAAAGTAAGAGTGGTTGCATTCATCCAAGGGACTTTAGGAGATGATGTCTGGGACATTATTGAAAACGGATATACTTATCCTACTAAACCAGCCACTGAAGGAAGTGATGAGAGGGTAAAGAAAATCTTAAGTGAGTTTACCCAAGAAGAGAAAACTATTTCTCGAAATAACAATAAAGGCAAGAATGCCATTTTTATGTCTATTAATGAGTATGAGTTCAAGAGAATCTCATCTTGTGCCACTTCCAAGGAAGCTTGGGACACATTAATCACTGCCCATGAAGGAGACTCAAGAGTTAAAGCTGCTAAAACTCAAATGCTTACCCAGCAGTACAACTCCTTGATTATGTCTGACTCTGAGTCTTTTGACGACTTTTACATGAACTTAACTGATATAGTTACTAAGTTTCATGCTAATGGTATAACATATGATAGGAATGAGATTGTTTCTAAAATTCTAAGATCATTACCACAAAAGTTTGACAGCAAGAGGTATGCTATTGAGGAAATGAGTGATCAAAACCTTACCCCTGAGTTACTCAGTAGCAAACTTAGGACTGTGGAATTGGAATTAGACTTTAAGAAACAATTAAATCAGTCTCAAAGAAAACAGCCCAACTCTAACTTGAGTTTTTCCTCTAAGATATCTAAACATGAGACTAATTTGACAAACTGTGACTCTGATGAGGAGTGTGATATAGACAAACTAGATAATCAGATTGCCTTAATGTCAAAACAATTTAAGAAAATTGTTAAATTTAGAAACAAACAGGCATCTAAACATGGAAAGCCTAATTATCCAACTGTGTCTAATCCCAAACCTCATGAGAGAGGTCTTGACAAACATCCTAAGGACAACAACTCCAGACCCAGCAGAGACCTTAAAAAAATTGAATGTTTTAGATGTGGGAAACTAGGTCACATTGCTCACGATTGCAGAGTTAATCTGAATAAAGCCAACACACACAATAGAGCCAATGTCTGTAAAACTTGGGATGATTCAAGTGACTCTGATGAAGAGGAACTTGAGTCATCAAATGTACTTGACCCTTGCATGTCCTTTTATGCTAAGATTATTTACAATGATGATATGCCTATGTGTGATAATGATGCTCCTACTCCTGCTTGTGTGAATACTGCTTTGACTGGCCTAGATGCCTTGTTATCTGAAAATGTTGCTAGCTCTAGTTCCGTGTGTGTGAGTCAAAGTGATCTCGATAACGACGATGTAAATGGGTGCGTGAGTACTAAAACTGAATCGTTAGGGGCCACTACACACACTTCACTTAGCGACTCAGACACAGATGACCTCCCAGATATCCATACTTTGTATGCTAAAACTCTTAAAAAAGGCACTAGACTGGAGAAGACTGTTAGAGACCTGACTAAGAAATTAGATGATCTAAGTCTTATTGTGAAGCTGAATGCCGAAGAGTACACTAACCAGTGTCTGTCACATCAATCTGAAATTGAAACTTTTGATCAAAAATTAAAAGAGTTGACTAAAACTAATGAAACCCTGGAAATGAAATACAAGGGAACATTATTAGAACTGGAGGAAGCAAAAACAAAGACAGCTACTGTTTTCAAAAAAAATTCTAAGTTTGAAAACAATTCAAACTGTTTTACTGACTTTGTTGTTGACTCCAAGACCAATTCTGATGATAGAACCGTTATTGGATTCTGCCCTAAGCATAAACCACAAACTACAAATCTTGAACCTATTAAGTTTGTGTCTGGGGGCAAAAGACCAATCGAAACATGTCCAGATTTTCATTTTATTAAAAAAGAATTTGATCAAAAGGAACAACAGAAAGACATTGGAGAGTCTAGTAACTCTAAGGTTGACACTACACTTGAGACTAAATACGTCTGTCCTTTGATCAGAAAGGATGAATCTACCTTTAAAACCATACCTCCTAGGAATAGGACTTCTGAACAGAATGCTGTTAAACCCATCTTTAGAAGTTTTCATAAGGAAATTCATCCCTCAAGCAATCAATATTGCTCCTACTGTGACATTTATGGTCATTCCTTTGAAGTTTGTTATGCTAGGCGTCTAAACACCCCTGTGTACAACACTCCTGTTTACAAGAACTTTAACTATTATAGGCAAAATCGTAACCATTATGTCCTTCCAAGACAACCTGATAAGAACTCTAACTACAAGAATAGAAAGACCAAAACTAAGAGTTCATTTAAGTGAAAGGCTCCCAGAAACTTTCCTAAACCAAAAGCTCAACCTTTCCACAAAAATCAGTTTGTTGCTCCAAATATTTTTCGACAAAAAGCTGCCTCTCGAAAATTTTATCAAATGAGAGCAAACTTTCGCAAAATTAAAAATAGAGATATTTGGGTTAGAAAAGATGATCTTTTGCCCCAAATGAAGTGTAACATTGTTATCACTGCCTTAAAGGCTGAACACACTTCATCTGGTTGGTATTTAGATTCAGGATGCTCCAAACATATGACAGGAGATGAAACCAAACTCTTAAACAAAACCAGATTTTCTGGAGGTAAAGTAGTTTTTGGTGACGGAGTTTCATCCCAGATCATAGGTAAAGGAACCCTAAAAGAAGAGGGAATGCCTGTTTTGGAAAATGCACTTTTAGTTAAAGGCCTTAAAGCCAAACTCCTAAGTATATCACAATTTTGTGACTCAGACCATACTGTTACCTTTTCAAAGAACAATTGAAAATTTCTAAATGATAAAGGTGAATGCATTATTACCGGATTTAGAACACCTGACAATTGTTATACTGTCAAGACTTGTTCTGAAACCTGTAACATTGTCAGAATGGATGACAATGAAATCTGGCATAATCGTATGGGTCACTTAAGTTATGATATCCTTGGTAGATTGTCTAGTCAAGAGATTGTTAGAGGAATTCCTAAAATTAAACCTATTTCCAGTGTTGTCTGTGGTTATTGCCAGGAAGGAAAAATAGTTAAGACTTCGCATAAAAAAGTTAAAGACATTCTTACCTCTAGACCTCTAGATCTCATCCATATGGACCTTATTGGTCCCTCTAGAACTGTTAGTATTTGTGGACACAGTTATATCCTTGTCATGGTTGATGATTTTACATGATTCACTTGGGTTGCCTTCTTGAAACATAAATCTGACACGTTTTAGAATTTTTTGAAAATTTTACTAAGAATTGAAAATGAGAAGGACACACAAGTCAATCGCATTCGTAGCGATAGAGGGGGAGAGTTTATAGACACGGGAATAGTTGAATATTGTGACTACAACGGTTACAAACACGAATTTAGTGCCCCTAAGACACCTCAGCAGAATGGCATTGCCGAAAGGAAAAACCGAACTCTTCAAGAGATGGCGCGTGTCATGTTGCATGCCAAATCTCTACCTAAATACTTTTGGGTAGAATCTATTAGAACTGCTTGTCATATCATTAATCGTGTTTACCTTAGGAAAAAAACTAAACAAACCCCTTATGAGTTGTGGTATGGTAAGAAGCCTAATCTGAAATATCTAAGAACTTTCGGAAGTCAGTGTTATGTCTGTAAAGACAGAGAATATTTGTCTAAATTCGAGACGCGTGGTGATAAAGCCATCTTTTTAGGTTACTCTCCAAACAGTCGTGCTTATCGTATATACAATCTGCGTACTAAGACCCTTATGGAATCGATAAATGTAATTGTAAGCGACACTATTGTCGAAAATAAGATATCTGAATCACCTATTGTGGTTGAATCTGAAAATGATTTCAAAATTGATTCACCAGAAATAGATGACTCATTACCTATTGAGAGTCCAGAAGTACCTGGCTGGGTCTCTAAAGATCATCCCATTGACAACGTGGTCGGTAATCCTAATGAGCCAGTCCGTACTAGATCCCAGTTAAGAAATTATGCTAATTATGCATGTTTCGTCTCCCTTGTGGAACCGAAAAATGTTAATGAAGCATTGAATGACACACACTGGATTTCTGCAATGCAGGAAGAACTTTTACAATTTGTCATTCACGATGTCTGGTATCTTGTACCGTGGCCTCAAAACAAAAATGTTATTGGCACACGTTGGATCTTTAAGAACAAATCTGATGAACATGGGGTAATCCTTAGAAACAAAGCTAGACTAGTTGCTCAAGGTTACTCACAAATAGAAGGAATAGATTTTAGCGAGACATTTGCCCCTGCCACTCGTCTTGAATCTGTTCGACTTCTTTTCGCCATAGCGTGTCACTTAAAATTTACACTTTATCAAATGGATGTCAAGTCTGCCTTCCTCAATGGAATTCTGTCCGAATAAACGTATGTAGAACAACCCAAAGGGTTCATTGACCCAAAATACCCAGACCATGTCTTTCGTCTAAAAAAGGCTTTGTATGGCTTAAAACAAGCTCCTAGAGCTTGGTATGAACGCCTTTTCAACTTTTTGTTGGATAAGGGTTTTAAGAGAGGAGGAAATGACCAGACCCTCTTTGTCAAACATTTTGACAAAAACATTATTATAGCCCAAGTCTATGTAGACGACATCATCTTTGGGTCTACTTCAACATCTGAAGTTAAATCTTTTTCTGCTATTATGCATAAGGAGTTTCACATGTCCCTTATGGGGGAGCTACAGCTTTTCTTAGGATTTCAAGTGAAACAGAATTCTGATGGATTATTTGTCTCTCAAACTAAGTATGCCTTAGATCTTGTTAAGAAATTTGGTTTAGATAATGCTAAAGTTGCCAAAACGCCTATGAGTACTACTGTTAAATTATGTAAAGATCAAAATGGAAAGTCAGTTGATTCCACTCTTTATCGTAGTATGATTGGTAGCCTACTCTATCTAACTGCCTCACGACCAGATATAATGTATGCTGTATGTTTGTGTGCACGTTATCAGAATAACCCGAAAGAGAGCCATTTATCTTGTGTAAAACGTATAATAAAGTACATAAAAGGCACTCTTAATCTTGGACTTAGGTACACTAATGATACCTGCAGCACCTTCATAGGGTATACCGATACTGATTGGGCCGGTTGTACTGATGACAGTAAAAGTACATCAGGTGCCTGTTATTATGTCGGTAATAATTTAGTAGGTTGGAGTAGCAAAAAACAGAATTGCACATCCTTATCTACGGCTGAGTCCAAATATATAGCAGCTGGAAGTTGCTGTGCTCAATTGTTATGGATAAAACAAATGTTAAGCGATTATGGGATTAAAGAAGATCAGTTACAATTGTATTGTGACAATCAAAGCGTCATTAACATATCTAAAAACCCGGTTCAACACTCGCGAACTAAGCATATTAAAATAAGACAACACTTTATATGCGAACTTGTTGAGACTAATGAGTTAGAAATCCATTACCTACCTACTGATCTGCAACTTGCAGACATGTTCACTAAACCTCTAGAAACAGATTTATGTATTTGCGTAATTCTATAGGTATGGTATGTGCTGATTAAACTCTTAAGACCGTAATTTTTACCCTTTGTCCATTTGAGACAAAATGGGGGAGAAATTTGAGTCTTACGGGTTCAATGTTTTGTTCACATTTTATCTAAACTGCTTGATCTTAGTGTGCATATTTGCAGGAACCTCTTCTTCTGATTGTCTACCATTTCTAGTGTACAAATTTTGTAAATAGTTGAGTTATGTAATTTTCGACTTTCTAGGAAATGGGTAGATAGAATCTTTTGAATACGACTAGGTTTTATTTTTTTTGTTCCCTAAGAGTTTAAGTTAACTCAAAGGAGATTTTGTCTCATATTTCCAAAGGGGGAGATTGAAGCACCTTATACCTTTGACTTACTTAAGTCTATATTGTATAAGTGCTCAACTAATTTGGAAATTGTGACAAAATTGGTTGTCTAACCTAGAATCCAAAGAACCTCAGAAATATTCTCTCTAATCCTCTTCAATTATCCAAACAAGGTATAATTGAATCACACTACACACATTAGAAGTGCATACATGTGTATATATTGATCATATTGATTGTGTGATTAAATTCCCCTTAAAATGGTGTTTTAATATTTTTTTGGGAATTTTTAAACATTTTTAAAATAATGTTTTCTTTAATAAAAGTTTGATTATAAACTTTGTGGGGTTAATATGCTATTTTGAAAAATTCATTTTTCATTGGAATGTTTGATTGGGTAGAATGTAAATGCGCTAGAGACTCTAGGGTACAGCCTGTAATTTCTTTTGACGCGCGTTTGCAAGCCAATTAAGTGCCAACACATGTCATGCTCCTGTTAACTCATTTGTGTTTGTTATGTGAGAGGGTTGCCTGGTGGTTTGCTGATCGTTAGATCAAAGCTTATCTATGGCCTGCATGTGTTTTAAACTTATCCATGTGCTATCACTGTGGACCAATCAGCTTCGACTTAACCACCGCTATATTATCACCCTTGGATCAAGTCAATATTAGGAAGACCTAATCTCAGCCCTTGATTGCCTTCGACAATCCAGAACCTTCCTCCACTCCTATATAAGCCCTCTAATTCTCAACCTTTCAAGACTTTTGGCAGTCGTCATTTTTGAGAGAAAAAATAGAGAGAAGAGAGAAGTGAGAGAGAAGAGAGAAAAGAAAAAGAGAGAAGAGAGAGAAAGGGAAACTGTGTTAGCCAAACCCTAACCCTAACCCTAAACACTTCAAATCTGATTCAAACCTTCGTATATTCACAACACCAAACACAACCTTGAGTGTTTGAGAGATAGAGTTGTGTTACTTGTTTGTTCATTTAAAGCTGTAACCTCTTAATCTGTGATCTTATTACCAACTTAAACATTTTTGTGAAGATCTGTATTTCTTCTTCATAGAAATTGTAGATCTACACTTTGCATGTTATATTTCACTAGATCTGCATATTTCTTTCTCGTTTTGTGAAAATCTTTACTGATTTAGATCTGTAAATATTTTATAGTTTCTGTTCTTATGAAACTTAACCTTGACCTAGTTGGATTCACACTTGGAGATTTTCAATCTCAAAAATATTTTTAAAACAGAGATCGATTAAGGTCTTGACCGATTTTGAAGCAAGATTTCCGTGGAATCTGGGATATATTAAAGGTAAAAAAGGTTTCAAGTTCTGTAAGAAAGAAAGAAAAGAAAATCACAGCATATAGTCTTTATATGTAATTTTCTAGGACTGTCTGTAAAAACTAAGTGTGTGTGAGTGCATGCATGTTGATAGGAATCACATCACAAACACTTAACACAATACCACACTGGAAGTGTTGTGAATAAGATCAAAGATTATTGAGTCGACACAAGGAAGCTAAAGCAAAGGGGAAGTTATCAAACTGGAAGAACATCATCAACAATCAGATCTAAGAGAAGTTAGAAGGACACCAAGTGGGGTATATTCCTAAACTTAAAATAGGCTGAGTTGTGTTCATGTATGTTGTATTGTTTGTAACTGCTATTTGTTTTTAGTGGATTTTTACTTTCGTGACTTAGAAGTCACCGTGGATGTTTCCTCTATTGGGAGAGGTTTTACCACGTTAAAAACTGTGTGTTCTGATTATCTTCATCTACTCATCTCATTCTATAGTGTGCTGAATTTTTGAAACTGTCTTAGTTTTAAAACTGATTACAAAGTCTTGGTTATTCTCGTACATAGGTTTTTGTAAACACATCTTGTTGTTTATCATTTTTATTTTCAAAAGAAAAGGGTTTCTTCAACAAACATCTCGGAGTTGCTTATACAGTTTAATCTTGTATTAAACGACATTAGCAACGTTTTTCAATCTTGACCCCTCCGGACTCAACGACACACTGGAAATGATCATACGAGTTACTTAAAATAATTTACCTTTTTATTCCACTTAATTAGTCCTGACATTACTCACACGCGCGTCCCCAACTTAATATACCAAATTGTCTTATTTCTCTCTCACGACAAGTTATATAAAATCGTCATTCCATATTACTTATTCTCACAGTAATATTAATAATTACTAACTTTTCGTCACGCTAGTAAATATTCAAATTTAATCCGGATTAATAATTAATTCTCACATTTTAATTTAATTAATTCCACAATAATAATAAATCACATAATTATTTAAATCTTCGAAAATACGGGGTATTACATATTTCACCCCAAATAACGGAATTTCGTCCCGAAATTTAGAGAATAAGGCATTTCTGGTAAGGATAACTCCGGGCATTTATTTCACATCTCATGAATCTACACAGTACCACCCATACAGTACATTACTGAATACCCTCAATAATGAACACCTCACTGATAATTTACTCTCCAAGCCTTACCATTTAAGTTTCACCACTTAAATTTTAGATAGTTACTATCTAGCCTCCTACTACTCGCACTAGTAGAATAATTGATATTTAGATATATACGAATTTGTCATACACACAATATATACTATAAATGTTAACACATTTTCGTCATACTGCCTCTACAAAGGACTATGGAACCTAAGCCTGTACGCTACCGGCTCAAACTTAACAATAATAGGAAAAGATCCCACATCACTCGGTACCAATTTCCTCATTCCAACATGAAATAATGCAACTCCCAATCATTTTCACCCTGGTTAACGGGCCCTAAAATTCCTCTGGACCTAGTAGATTATTGTCCTCCCCTCGATCCAATAAGCACAAGGATGACAATGATTGATATATAATGCCTCAAATGGAATCCTATCGATAATGAGCTGAGGGGAGTCATCTTACACTAACTCTACCAGTGGAAGATATTACACTAAACCTTCCCATAATTAGAAATACAAGATACCTCACAATGTGCAACTAAAACTATCAGTCTGCCCGTACACCTACGAGTGTGTTAGGCCGGATACGTTCGCATCTCGATATTCATAGCCACCGGGAAACCCTTCCCAATAATCGAGTCATAACTCTCTTGACTCTATCGGATAAAAACTCTAATTGTACCCCATATAACCTTACTATCCCAGGAATAATGGTTGGGGTTTACTGTTACACGTTATGATTTGTTCTAACTTGGCATAATGTGAGCTATTTTTATTTACATGACCCACTTTCACCCCATAGGGCCGTGATCTCGTTGCGAAGTAATTAAATATGTAATGGTCCAGGGATTCAGTCTTCAATTACTACCAAGGAATTCCTAATGATGAAGGAACTCTATTATTTCCTGAGGGTCCATTTCCAATTGGAGCTCACCAATGTCTTGTTTTTCTTATGCCATCACTACTACGACTTTATCTCATTACGCGTTTTACTTATCTTACAACCACATCCATATCTATGGCTCAGGCGACAGTGTCATCACTGCATGTCGCAAGTCCTTCCCCCTCTCTTTAAGCTTCAGATTCTCGTGAAACATGTTCTCCCCATGTCCTATCAAGTAAGTTTCAACCTTCCCGAGTTAAACTTTATAGAATTCTTCTTATACCATCCTCGTGGAAAATTTGGGAATTAACGGTCCTAACTGACCTAAACCATCAATTAGCTAAGTACTGAAGTCAAAACGTCTACATTCCGTTACCTCCAAAATATGCATTGTGTCACCATCTTTCACTTAAGGAAGAAAAATTTATTACCCAAATATCTAGGGACCCCATACACCCTATGTTTATGCATTGCAGCACCACCGTACTAGACGTGTTATAAATATCAAATTATGCCCCACATACTTAGCATGACTACATGGTAAGGTCCTACTCATCCACCCTACCTTTTCCACCTAATCATATCTTAGGTTGTCCCACCGGTCTGCTTGTGGTGTCAACGATTGGTAACATTATCGCATATTAATCTTATACGGCTCTATCGGCCTTAGTTTGTAATATAACCAATAACTCACAGATATAACTACGTATACGTGCAATCACTACGATACCAAATTCATGTACTAAAGGCAAACTTCTCCCAACTTCGAACGTTCGCTAAGTTTCATGCGTGGGATGTCTCGCAAACCGAAATCCAAACAAGGAACCCCCCGATACACTACTACCTAACACTGTTGGCCGTCGAGATCTGTTAAGTCCTTAGTCCATAACATATATCCCTGTATTCCCGTTTGCGATATAAGAAGTCTTGTCGTCCACTCTCATGTTACTAAAGACTGTATAAAATGCAGGGCTCGCACTATCACGAGTTATTAGTGCTATATAATTTACAAGCTGTATCTCTCCGCTCTACAATATGTCAATATACCCTGAATCACATCAGTAAAACATCCCTTCTCACCGGGATCAACATAGTAAGACAACCTACTCACTGAAGTCTACAATAAAATACAACACTTATGCAGGCTCAACCATCTTTCAGGTGATGCCTCGTTAAAATCATATATTTAAAATTTGAAATTTTTAGTATGATAGTCTTATCACACAATTTACTAACGTTCAAACCCTCGGTAACCAGTAACCTTACAATATAATAATAATATGCTCTACTAACATAATGCTCAAAGGAGCATGAATCGTTACATAATACCATATACAAATTTCTATTAGTGTCCACACTTGCTCCTCCCCGTAGGTGGCACGAAAATCTCGCTACCAAATGGTAGTCATTTACATAATAAGGCTGTTTTCGCCAGCGTACCCACTAAACCGAATGCACACTCAAATTCTTAGTGTTAACTATTCACATATGTTGTGACACACCCACGTCACTTGAACTCATCATTTATTCATAAGGATGAAACAAAGCTCCATCAGTCTATTCTGATCGTAGGGTCCCCGTACGCACATTTTGCGACCCATAATTATCTATAAACGTTATACCTTTCGAATTCCATTCATTAGATTTTCCCTTCCTTTTTGGTTGGTAAATTATTCTATTTTACGGCTCACCCTCCCGACATCGATACATTGGCCCCATATCTCTAGGCCTCAATTATGGCCTTACTGGCCTTTCGTTAATTTCCTGGGCCCCGTCGACCCTAAAATACGGTATGCTACCATTACTGAGAACTACATTGGTCCTAACTACACCCACTACTCTCGGGTTATTAGTTCATGGGCCCAATTCTCTTGACCCGATTCCTGAACTGGACATTTTACTTCTCCAACTGGTATGCCGTACAGGAACGGTTTATTACTGTCGATACTATCAATTTCACTTCTCAAGTGATCACATTCAATACTAGTAACCCTTATCTCTACATATAGGGTAATTTCCCTTTCACTGGTCCTCTTGGCCTTGTTGGTATGTCCTTCTCTCAGATCTGGCAGTCTTAACTCTCAGTTGTTATTTTTGTTGTTCCTTGCGCTCTACAGGGCATATGGAACACATAGTCGACCCGCTGGTCTTGACTGAATCCATCACCATATCGTTAAGATTTAATCATATCATTTAAATAGGTTTCCCCCACTAGGTATACGTTCTGGTGATATTCTACTAACACTATTGAATTCGACCTTGCCCTTCGGCTAGGTCTCACAACTCTACCGGGTCCCTTTCTTCTGGGGCATTGACATATTCTAATAAACATATACTTTGATGGCATTGACACTAGTCACCTTAGTCGCACCTCCCATTCACGCTAGGGCATTCCACCCACGAGTCCATTTCAACTTACGGACCCTTTTGTTTTCTTCCGCGACTCCTACTTCGGTTACGAAGTTCGCTTACCAAGTTAACTCATCCTTTACGGTCGATCCTTACTCGGCGAACTGGTGGAAGATTAAACGGTCAACCTGCACCCAATATCTCGATTTGATTTTCTATTGTTACTCTTTGCCATTTCTCTGAGCTAGAAAAATTTCTTCTGAATTTAAAATTCTTAGTGTTACTGCACTCTACTTTACATTATTGCCTTTGGATTAGCTCCCTCCACTGGCCCATCACACTTAGATATACTGTTGGTGACTTCTATCACGATCACCGTTCCCCTAATGCTTCACAACTTTCATTTGTTTTCCTCCTCCTGCTAACGGCATTCATTGGTCGTCCCATATTATTTGGAGTACGAAGTCCAATCACTCTCGTATATGAATTGGATTCGCTAAAATAAATCACAGGAGAGCGTAAATTGCATACGCAGTGGAATACAACAATCCTAGAATAAGGCTCTATATCAAAGAACGCTAAGCTGAAACGAAGTAAGCCGTACAAATCCTAAAGGACTCTAGAACCTGATACTCTGATACCATCTGTGACACCCCGCCCAATTAAATATCGGGTGATCATTCCTTTATAAAATTTATAACAGAATGCTCGATTGGTTCATTCTTAGCATCACTGTCAAAACATTTTCCAATTTAACTTGAAACCAATTAATTCATTTAATTTCTGAATATATGATTACAAACCATACACAAGAGATAAATACTGACTGAAATAAATACTGCATAATTAAGGCTGGATAAAACCTTCCAGTTCAAAGTCACAACCCAAACCATAATAAATACTCAATCCAACTGAAAAGAACTACAAGGGAAAATGAGTACAACAACGCTAATGAGAATAGGCGACACATTCCCGAACTGATATACCTGAACTAGGAACTGAATGAAATGAGAGGAGTGCCTAATCTCAATGACCCACAACTTCCACAACAATTGCAGCTCGGCAAACCATCCAAGTATCTAGAACCGGTGTCCCTGTGGCTCGGCACTTGTACTAATACATATATATATATATATATATATATATATATATATATATATATATATATATATATATATATATATATATCAAAAAAGAGAAGAGATGCAAACGACGGGTCAGAGCCCGATGTTTTAAAAAGATTTATTAGCAAGTATTTAAAACTACATTAAAGCAAGTATTATATGCATGTTAGTTTGAACTCTCACATGAGATTCTCACCTCTCAACTAGTGTGCACGCCTAACGTACATCTAATCCATCCTAGCCATCTGACATACTTCAAACTAGAAAAAGTCTTATCCTTCTATTTACCCCTCGTAGTAGTATTACGTATTTGATCTCAACATTTATCATTTAAATAAGTGTTATCACACTAAAGTTAAATATTTACTATTTATGTTATAGAAGGTTTCACTACCTTAATAGTCTGCAATTATTCCATTGTAGATATACCATAAGCATTCATATATATACCCCTCACTATTATATATATATGTATTAACATAATTTTAATAGCCTACAATTATCGCATTGTAAGTATAACACAAGTATACATATATATCCACCATTATTTTATATATATATATATATATATATATATATATATATATATATATATATATATATATATATATATATATATATATATATATACTAACACAGCACCCCAAGGATACACCTATAGTGCATTGCATACTCTGCTATCATGTCCCGGTACATCTCATACTCAAACAAGAACTATCGGTTCGTAAATCTCCCACGAAGCATATAAACAAATCACATATATTGGCGGCGAACATAGTTCACATACCTATGGGTCACGCACATACCTACGCTCCCATAGTCAGCTGACTTATCAACTCACAAATAAGTCTTCACAGTCCTATGTTCTGAGATACAAGTCAAATATCCCCCCGAAGGTCACTCACGATAAGACCGTCTCTACACAACCCCCCACGATAGCAAGCAGCTAGGTATGTCATACACAAAATATATCAAATATAGGTATACATACAACCCATCAAATCAAACAGTATACACACAAAGCAAATGTTATATTCCATATGTAGTATTACCATTACTAAATACTATCAATGTATTTTAAATTATGACATTACCTCTCTCGTAATATATATAAGGATAATATGTCAACCTTAATACATAATCATAAGAAGTCCCAAACGTAGCCACTATTTTTTATTCTTATAAGTTCCATATCGTTAGAACTAATATCGTAAGTATTTGTCATTTAATACTTTCGATGCATTTACAATTATGATTATCTCTCTCTCGTAATCTTCATGGTAAACTCACAACCCCTAATGTTTAAATTATTACACCTAAACAACTCCCAATAATTCTACACTATTCTGGGTTCATCGGACACTGGTTTTCCTCACTCAAATTAACCGTTTACTAAAATAGGGGTAAAATAGGAAATTCCCTAAAAATTAGAAATCTCGCTCGAACCAGAAGAGCATCTCGCTTGAACGACTTCCACGTGTTACTCGAATGACTTCGCGCAACAACCCTATCTCGCTCGAACGACTTCGCATGAGATACTGATCTCGCTCGAACGATACCCTTTGCGCGACTTCGCGCGACATCTCGCGACCTGGGTTGTCTCGTGTTCAACCTTAGATAACCTCGTTTTTCACCATTTTTAACCCTAAAACCTCTAAAATATCATCCCAAACTCCAATCAATTAGTCCCAAATCGAATCCTAACATTTGTAAATGAATTCTAACAACCTAGAATCATTAAATCATCAATATGATTCGAAATCCCCAATTTATTATCAAGAACCCTAGTTCTTAAATTGATATGCAAAACTTCTAAATTAAACCCAAATTTGTTTATAGAAATTAAAATAATTTCGTAGGCATTATCTTATCTACATATGGGATTCAAATTCTTATCAAATGAGCCCTAGATTATGATATAGTTCTCCAATTTCACCCAAATTAACTTTCATAACAATGGTTTATTAACCTAGACTAACATGAACACAATTATCGCTAAAGAAAGCAAGCAATAAACACTTGCCTCGATTTTGAAGGTCTGATCCCTTGGTGTTGTTGATATGAATGCGCTCCTCGCGTTCTGATCTACACGATGGTGGTGGTGGTTGTGCAAGGTGGTGTAAATTGACTCTCCTCCTTTGGAATTTGCTCTCCCTCACCCACTGTGGCTCTCTCTTGATTTTGGTATATCCTAACCCTAATTGTCCCCAATTAGTTGATATAATTTTTCTCCAATTTTTGTCCATATAATTTCTCTAAAAATTCAAATTACAAAACTACCCCTACCGGGTGCCGGCTTGGCCTAAAAATATCCCGGAGTCCAAATAAAATACTCGGGTAGAGTTTTCTGACTATCTCGACCCCTCCGGACTCAACGGCGCACTCGAAATGATCGTACGAGTTACTTAAAATAATTTACCTTTTTATTCTACTTAATTAGTCCTGACACGACTCACACGCGCGTCCCCAACTTAATATACCAAACTTTCGTATTTCTCTCTCACGACAAGTTATATAAAATCGTTATTCTATGTTACTTATTCTCACAGTAATATTAATAATTACTAACTTCTCGTCACGCTAGTAAATATTCAAATTTAATCCGAATTAATAATTAATTCTCACATTTTAATTTAATTAATCTCATAATAATAATAAATCACATAATTATTTAAATCTTCGAAAATAGGGGATATTACATTGTTACAGTATATATATATATATATATATATATATATATATATATATATATATATATATATATATTATGAGATGAATATAATTATATCTCTATATGATTAGTATATTTATATCTTAGAGACTGGTTCCACGGGCATAGGATGGACAGCCAAATTATATTTTTCTTTAGTGCTATCCATGGAGGTTGCGCGATGTGGGTGAATCCCCTGGATTGAGGAGCAGGGAAAGTATAGTCTCGAAGTCATATCGTCCATGACAGCCTCCACCGTTTAGTATTTTTACCATGACCATGAGTGAGTCTGGATTGGTACCTTGGTTGATTGAGTAAACCCGGATGTGGATAGGCACTTGAGGCTGCATCCTCGAGTTATAACTCAGTGGGATGGTTATTATAGTTATGATTATAATAGGTATAATTATACTTATTGCGTATAGTATATTTCTTGTATATGAAGATGCGAAATCATATAATTGAGACTTGAGTAATGTGTAAAATGAATAAGGGTTTATTCTTCTTCCGGGAGACTTATATCCGGATTAATACAATGTAAATCGTATATTAAAATGAGAATTATATATATACGACACTTTATATACTAAAGTGAAAAAGGTATTTTGAACTAATGAAAGTTACGGATTATGAACGGTATAGTTATATATAGAAACTAGAACTATATATATAGCACATTGATAATTATATCAACTAAAAGCTTATGTAAGAGCTTACGATATAACCTATATTATATCACGCAAGGCAGGTGATAGTTATGGGGATTTAGAGGATGGGTGAAAGAGTTTAGTTAGGATGGGTAGCTTAACTAGTTTATTTAAAATGTATGCGATAGGTGTGCACTGTTTGAAGAGGGGTGAGGTGTATCTCATGGGAGTGCGATACCAGTTTAAATATGAGAGATTTCATATTTTAAAAATATGGCATTTGAGCACTTGCTAAATATTTTCAAAACTCGGGCACTGACCAGTTTCTCTATTTTACCCTCTCTTGCTTTATATGTATATATATTAGGTGTCCAGACACAGGGATGCCTGGATGATAATTCTTTCGAGTCAGACGTTTGCTGTAACAACTGTGGATGCAGGCAAGTTTATTTTTAGACGCTTCTATCCTTGTGATCTAGATTGGAGGTACTGCAGAAATATTCGGGCTGATAGTCCAGTTGTATTCATTTATTCTTTTACCGCCTTTTAGTGCGGCATTAGGTTTGGTTGTATTACGTTAAACCGAGTGTTCGGTTACTTTATTTCATTTCAATTTTTTTTCTGTATATAAACTGTGTGAATGTTTTACTTGGTTGGTTTGGATAAAAATATTAGTTAAATAAAATTTTGACGCCAGCCTAATAATTTATTAGTAATTAAATTGGTTTTCGACAGTGATGCTGAGAATGAACCATATGAGACTTCTGTTTTAATTTGGTATAGGATTGATCACCCGGTATTTTATTAGGCGGGGTGTCACATTTATTTTCTCAAATATTGTGAGCATTAAATGCCTCTACAAGTTGAAGTAGTGCTCAGCCCATGATTTTCCAACGGTCGTTATTTAAAGGAGCTACAAAAAGAAGTACAAGTTTTTTTACAGTATCAAGAGAGTAACTAGAATTTATATTCAGCTCATGCACTTACTCTAAGAGAGCAACAAAAGTCTACATTCAGCTCTATTGAACTTCTGAGATAACAACACACACTTGTTCAGCTATTTGTTAAAGAACAAATTCAAGAGCACAAGAAATATTATTCTTCTACAAGAAGAAATCTTTGAAGAAGAAACTCAGACTCATTTGTATTTTTAACGAGTTTCGAACATTGTACATCAAATCTAGTCCATTTGTTGTAAAGATTTAAAGCTTGGTTTTTAACTTCGAAGGTTGTATTAGTTGCCAGTTTTACTGCTGTAAAAGTGGTGGTTTGATCTTACCATCAAGTGGATCAGATTAGTGAAACGCGGGAGACGAAAGTTGCTCTTAGTGCGTGGACGTAGTCCGTGTTTGGCCATACCACGTTAAAATCGATGTTATTTATTTTCTGTCATTTACTTGCTTTGTGTGTGATTGATTTATATTTATCTTAATTTTTCTTATAAAATCGTCAAACTTAAAACAACTTAAATTTCAGATTAAAAACATTTTTTACTGAAATTAAATTTGTTATACAAATAATTTTTTTTTGTTAAAATTATTTCAGTAGACTTTGTTTATATAGAATTATTTATATTATCTGTTATTAGTTAATTAATTTCAGAATACTAATTAATTTTAATTATGAAAATTATTTATAAATTTATTGAGTCTTATAATTTGTGTCTTAACTTGTTTAATTAATTTATTTCAGAATATTAATTTTTATTAAATACAAAAATTAATTTTAATATTTATTTGGGAGTTAAAATCAATAATTTTAACTTGTTTAAATTAATTGATTGCATTTATTTAATGATCATTGGTTTAATCATTTAAGATTTATTAAATCTAAAATTTGGATTAATTGTTTAAATTAAATATTTTTCTGAAATTTTAATTTGACTAAAAATTTGCTAAACTCAATTTAACTCCCCCCCCCCCCCCCCCCTTTGAGTATTATCGGGGCAATAATTGGTATCAGAGCATGGCTCTAATTATTTTTTTTATATTTAACAATAATAGAGTTAAAGATCATGGCAAACTTTTCTGTATTTATTTTGAATGTTGCCCTTTACATTTTTATAATTTGTTCGCTAAAATGTTTGATCTTTTGTAGCTTCTCAGTATTTCATTGCGTGAAGAAAAAATGGATAAATTGTCAACCTTGTATTTCAAGCTTTATTTTAAAGAAATACTCGATTGAAAGGATGGATGTTGATACACAAAATGAAGATATGTGCACCCGTTTCCTATATGCCAATGTTGACGAATCAAGCATTGAAGAATCAATTACTCCGTGTCTCATGGCAATTGATAATGAGGAGGTACAATCTAATCCTAGCTTTAGTGATGATGAATCATTTTCTACTCATAGTGAAAATCATGTTGAGGACGATATTGTTGATGATTATGATGAATTACAAGATGCATATAATGAATTATATGAAAAATATGAAGATATTGGCGTTGATGCAAAAAACTAGACTAAGCCTAATTAGTTGATCACAGATAAATTAAGTAAAACAAATAAGACACAAGAAAACTTTTTTAAGTGGTTAGGCTCAATGGAATATCCTACGTCCACTATTATGTATTGATTACCTTGAGTTGTATTTCGATCCCTTGCAATGAGGGTAATACAATGTATTTATAGCCCATGGGGAGTCTTCATCGTTGTCATGTAAAATGATGGAATGCCTTTATTTCTTAGGAATTTACATCAATACATAATGAGAATTAATTATATGAATGATATCGCTTCATAGGCAATATTGGCTGTAAGAATGCTGGCGCTTAGTTGACTGCATATAATGACTTTTCAGTTGTTGGTCGGGCTTCCCAGTTGGTCGGTTAACAATGTTGGTCGGGTTTCCCAATTGGTCGGGTAACTATGTTGGTCGGTCTTCCTAGTTGGTCGGGATTCTCAATCCTGCTGACTTGGATACGTACCACGTAGGATGACACGTGTTGGCTAGTAATTGGTCCATGTAGGATGGTAAATTTTGGTATCAATAGAATCCCCCAATGTTTCAGACTTGAAGTTTATGTTAAAGTGTGGAACATTATGCTTTGTAAGTAGCTAGGGCTGTTTGGTTGGTTGCAAAGCTTCCAGACTTGTGAATTTTATTCATTTAACAATTTTTTAGCGTGAATGGTAATTTTGTAAATATTTTGAACTTTCACGAATACTTTTTGGGTATCTTTGTCTTTTCATCATTTAGCCGTCGTAAATCCAACCATCATTTGCTTTAATCATTACTTGGTTCAGTTTCCGATGCGTTTTATAAAAAAGGCGATAAAAACTTTGATCATTCGTTACTTATTACTTTTGATTCTGCTGATGTGTCCTTTGCTTTTGTGCGATTATTTTCTTTTCTGTCTTCAACTCTTGCTGAATCCTTAAATATTTGTAAGAATCTTTCTTCTCTTCTTCTCTGTTTTCTTCATCATGGTTTACTCTATCGTGTCTCTTGATAAGTTCAGAGCCGATTTTAACATTCCATCTTGGGTTGTGTTAGAAAATCCCATTTTTTCTTGTGATTTTTTCTCTCTTGCTGAGGGTCATTGGTTCCCCTCTATCTTTGTTACTGAATGTGGCTTCACGTTTCCTCCTAATCTCTTGTGTTTAGAGTTTTATCAATATTTTGACATTGTACCTGCAAGAGTGGCTCCTAACACATGGAGAGTTGTTAATGGAGTTCATACGTTAAATCAAATGTATGGAACCCATCTAGGGATTTCAGAAATCATATTTTGTTATAAGTGGTAACTAGTGATACCACGTTTTATTTGAAAACCAGGACTGTTAGTAAAGCTTTGGTAGTTAATCTCCCCGATTCTAATAGGGACTATTTTGATCACGGGGTAGTTATAAAAAATTGGCAACACGCCCCTTTATTTGTCAATGCTAAATACCAAGGACTTAGATGTCCTCTCTTTGGCAATGGAATAGGTTGTTTTGTTTTTTAGTAGACTTGCCCTATTTATATTTGATAAAATGTCATACTGACTGTTGTTTTATAAATTGTTTTGTAGCTGAGAAAAAAAGAGAGTGCCCAAAGAGAGCGAAGTAAATTTGAAAGAGTTGAAGTTAATCTAGGGAACTCACAAAGTAGTTGTTGAGGAGCATGTGAGATGTGTCTCTTATCTGCTCTAGTACAGGAACACTGTTTCCTCTTTTATTGCTAGACCTACCGCCTCTCCTGCTCTGGTGATTGATCTTGACGCAGAGTCTTCTGTTGATTCTGATACTCCTTTATCTAAATTTATGATGAAGTGGAAGTTTCCCGATCTTTACAGTGGTGGTGCACCTGGCTCCCAATCATCTGCTGGGGGAGCTAAGAATAAAACTGAGGATATTATGAAGCCCCCAACCCCAAAAGGTCCAGCCCCGAAAGACCTGGATCCTAAAGATGTAGCTCCCAAAGAGGTTGAAGTTCCTCTGAGGAGACTTAAGAGAGGGCTTGTAGAGAAGCAAATCGATCAAGTGACCGACTAACTGTCCTTGGTCGATTTGCCCTCATCTGATGATGTTCCTCCAACAGCTGTTACTCCTAGTTTCGTTAGGAGGTTGATCAAGTTTAGTACTCTTCCAGACCACAGGGGGATGGATGCCAATCTTCTCGAAACGAAGGTCTCTAAATTGGCTGCTCAGAACCTTGCATTAGTAAGTAATTTTTATTATCTTTCTTTGGTTGTTATTTATATTCCTCATATGCTCACTTTAGTCTTCTTTTTTCCAGTTCTTGGTCCACTTTAATAATATGCTGGAGAAGGATGATCCAATCAAAGCTTCTTCTTCTTCAAATGACGTGGAGGAAGCTTTGTCTGGTTTGCAGAAGTATTTGCTTAAATCTCAGCAAGCTTTGGAGACTGAGAGGAGTACTTGCGCTGAAAAGATGAGGATGACTAAAACTGATCGTCTGACCTCTAATACGAATGCCCATGAAGCTGAGTGCAGGGCCAAAGAGGCCGGGATCCAGAAAAATAAAGTTGTGCACCAGAAAGAGGAAGCTGAGCACAAGGAAAAGGAAGTTGTGCGCCAGAAAGAGGAAGGTGAGTGAAAGAAAGAGGAAGCTGAGCGCGGGGCAAAGGCTGCTAAAGAGCTTGTGTCTTCGGCTAGAGGCAAGATAAAGTCTGCTGTGAAGGCTTCCTTCAGTGCTGGTTGGGACAAGGGATGGAACAGAGCCATTTCTGCTACTTCTGCTCGGATTGAGTATGTTGGATAAAAATGCTTTAGAGATGGTTGGGTTACTGCCCTTCAAGATTTGAACACAAATGGAGACTCTGAACTTTTTTAAAGGTATATTCATGGGCCTCCTCCAATCATTGAGGAAGAGGTTGAAGATGAATGATCGAGCGATAAATGTGTGTTCGTGTGAGGACACAATCGTTGTGTGTTTCTCCGCCGCGATGTAAAAATATAAACTACAACTACACTTGACAAGCAAGCACATCGGTAAGTCGGGTATCGTAAGAAATCCACAGGGAGTGCTTAAATTTTAGATGTTAATTGCTTTAAAATTTCAAGAATAAAAGTGTCAAATAAATAAAAGAAAAGGTAATGGTTGGGAATAGTGGAAAAAGAAAAGAATAAGTTATGCTACACAAAAGTAAAGTGAGGATCGTGATCGCATTCTACCACACGGATTGAAACAACTACTAATTAGATTTAAGGCTCGAAAGCAATTTAATCGAGCATTTTCAATTAAGCATAAACATCGCACAATAAGAAATTTAACCCAAAGTTGCGAGATTAAACATTTAATAAAAAATGATCACACGCAGATTAAATTCGGATTGTCGTTATAAACACTAAAGTTGTGTGACAAATAAAGTTAAACGCATAACAATCCAACATTAATACACGCGGTTTCAATTAAACGCAATTTTACACAAAACTTAATTTTCGGAGCTTGAGGCCCGTTAATGGCGGAACACAACCCCGACCCTATTTATCTAAGGGCTAAGCATGAATTAAACTACTTTACACTAATTAAACTAATTAAAACAACTAATTAATGAACAAAACTAATAATCAAATCAAGTAAATGAACAATAAATCAAGAAAACTAAGCTAAAAGACAATGAATAGTAATAAACAATACTTACAAACAAAGGGGTAAACACCCAAAATGGGGGAGAACGGTAAAGCTCCCGAACAAATGCTTGAAAAACTACGTAAAAAATGAAGATATCTCTCTCAAATGAGAGAAATGAGTTTATATACAAAATATCCCATGGAAAACTTGTAAATAAAAAGAAGAAAAATCTGCAGGCCCGAATCGATTCGGAGGGTGCGAATCGATTCAGGTATGAAATATCTTCGAATGGCTGTCAAATCGAATCGATTCGAGGTGTCTGAATCGATTCAGGCCTGGGAAAAATTGACACTGTCTCGTAGCGAATCGATTCGCAAGGTGCGAATCGATTCGCATAGTATTTTTCCTTTTGTATTTGTATTCTTTGTTTTAACCTTTTTTGCAGGATAGCATATTTGAGCGCTAAGAAACTTTGATTCACGGTTGCTCACTTTCTTGCACAGATTCTCCATCTACAAACAACGAGGTAATCATGTCCTACTATTATAGTTATTACGGTCATTCTAATGATTCTTACTTTGTGGATAGTTTTCAAGTTTTCCATTTTGAAGATTTTCTTGAGATTGAAAGACTTGAAAACATTTATTGGAATGAAAATTGTTATTGGGAGCTTGAGTTGGATTCATTATTCTAATCCAATGACGATTCTTATTTCGATACTTTCGAAGACGAGTTACAACCAAATGAGGAGTCTAAGGCTCTTGAGCCGAGGAAGCTTACTTTGGAAGAAACTTTTCTTCTTTACTCCCAAGGTTTGGAAAGCCTAAATGGTGCTGGAATGAGACTTGGAGCATTTTGCGATGAGATGAATTCTTATGCACAAAACAACGAGTAGGTGGAAACTTGTGTTTCACCTCAATTTTTCAAAGAATTTCTCATCGAATGTGAATCTTTCTCCCCCGAAATTCAATCTCCTTCCGACGATATGTTGACTGAGATTGAATTTATTTCATTACCATATACTTTTTTCGTGATCGAACCATTAGAATTGCCGGTTGATTCTTATGAGTCGGTAGAAATTATTGAAACTTCTACACCTTTTGTCGATGAGGACTCTTTGTCGGACTTCTTTTCTGAGATGGATTCTTCATGTTTGTGTGCACCACCTCCCATTCCTATTTAAAAATCCTTGGGGAGGTGAATTTACGTTTCTTGGATCCCAAGTGTACCTTTCCCCTTTATTATCCAAACCCCTCATCGTCCCCCCAAAATTTATAATTGACGATGGTTCATTTCTTACGCCTTACACGCGCCTTCCGTTTTTCAAATGGAATTATTATTTTCCGGGAGGCATGTTCGCTTTGGAGGGTCCACCGTTGATCTTTCAAAGTCAAATCCCTTTTTGGGTGGACCCTAAACTATTTAGACTTCTAGTGTATAGTTATTGTGTAGTCTAAATAGTAGGTTGTAAATAGTTAGCTTTTCATTTTTTTTCTTTCCTTTTAATTTAGTATTGTGTAATTAGTTAGATTTTTGTTATTTGGTTTTTCTACGCTCGGTACTAACTTGTTTTGTAGATTTCATTGGACTCATGCTTATGGAGATCGCTCCAATTTCGGGTAATATCGTTCTTTTCCTCTCTTGGTGTTGTGTTCTTAATGCGCATTGAGGACAATGCAACATTTAAGTTAGGGGGTGTAGGATATTTTATCCATTTCTTTGTTTTATCCATGGATTTTCTCACATTTAGTTACTAAGCATGCTTTTTGTTAAAAATTAAAAAAATTCAAAAATATTTTCTTTCTTTTTTCTCCTTTGTTGGGAATTTTGCCATGTTTTCGATAATAAATTTTAATAAATGCCCGATCCAATAGACAACTCAACGATGCATGTTCTCGATTTTAGAAGTTATTAGACTTTAGTCCTTAAATCATTGATATTATGAATAACTTCATGAATTAAACTTTATCCCATGAGCACATGCACTTTTCTTGCTTTATTGATTTGGTTTAAGATTTTTATAACTCGGTAATCTTCTGTTGCATTGTGTATACTTACACGGAGTGAGTTTTCGGATTTTCTTCGTTTGTGAGTGTATACACTATTCTTTTCTCATTGAAAACGTTGAATTCATTGATACTCTCACTATTCTTTCATTTAATCATTCATTAATTGAGTTCATATATGAACTGTATTACTTGAGCATGATTTTCAAAGTTTGTTTTGACTCGAGAATTGCGTGAACTTTATGAAATGATCATAGGCCATCTTTGTTATATTACATATATTAGCCTTGACCTCACCTTATTTTTCCCTAGTAAACCCCTTTGAGCCTAAATATAGCCTTTCGTTTCATCACCCCAAATCCCATAACCAACTCCACATTGGAGTTTTAAACCATACATATTACCTTCTATACCTTTGTTTAGAATGTTGTTTGGGTTTGAATGATATTGTGTAGTGTGGTTGCAATTTGAGCATGTGAGAGTGAGGAAAGAAAAAGAGTAGTGAAAAAGAAAAGAAAGAGCAAAAAGCAAAAGGAAAAAAAAGAAAACATGAGAAAAAGAAGAAAAGAAAAAGAAAGAGAAAGTTGTATATGATGTATATAGTGTTCAATAAGCTTTGATTACTCTCCCATTGTCATATTTATTTCTTGAGTATGGAACTTGCTTTCCATTTTTGGTATTGCCCGCATTCTTTCCATTAATCCAAGTTTATCATCTCCGAACGCTTTCAATCCATACATACATTCCTTTCGTTTCGTACCCTAGACTAGCCTACATTATAACCCTATTCAAGTCCTATGTGATCTTAGGGCGCACGTAATTCAAAAGTTTAAATAGTTTTGATAATCTGTGAAAATGCATTTCGCCTCTTTTAATATGCGATATCTTTAATTAAGATTACAAGTTTTGCATTTCCTATATAGCGTTCTTCATTTGTGACATGTGCGCGGCCTAGTTTTCATTTACATTTACTCTTTATGCCCGCATGTTCCATGTGTTACCTCCCTGTTTCAAGTGAATTCATTTGATGAGTGTAATGCTCGTGAGGATTGAATATATGCTTGCTTTAATGTTTATCCGATTTATTTAAGTTTTGGCCAAATCATACTATGCATGTGCTCTCTCCTCTCCCACTTTTAAAGTTTCAATTCTATGAGTGCATTCAACCTGTTAATAACAATGGACTTTAGCTTGAATTCATTCAATATGCTAATAACGCGTTTGAAAACTTTTTCTTTGTTATTGAGTTTGTCGCATGTTGGGTTGGGCATATTTTGAGTAAACTGTATGATGTTTGTGGGTTTCATCCCTGAAAACCCTCACGAGATGACACTCGTCCACAGGGATAACCTAGGGGTTTAACGGCTTATTGCATATGCTAAATGCAATCATTCACCCGTGAAAATGGCTTTATCTTTTTATTACTTTTTCATCCCATTTTGTACTTGTATCCTGATTTTGGTTTACTTGTGGTTCTTGGTGTTTCCTATTTCATTGCTGGGGACTAGCAATGTGTAAGTTAGGGGGTGTGATACGACACAAATATTGCGTATTTCACCCGTTAACCTACGCGTTATTAGCCTCCTCGGGTATCTTAATCCCTATATTTATGCTCGTTAACCAGATAACCTCGGATTTCTATGTTAACATATTTTACAGGGGTTAATTGAGATTTTATAGGTATTTGGATGCTTAGTATGAAGTTTGGATGCATTCCGGCGAAGTTCCGTACACAATTGCACGCGCAAGGGCATTTTAGTACGGAACTTCGCCGGAATGCATCCAAACTTCATACTAAGCATCCAAATACCTATAAAAGCTCAACTAACCTCTGCAAAACATGTTAACATAGAAATTCGAGGTTGTCTGGTTAACGAGTATAAATATAGGGATTAAGATACTCGAGGGGGCTAATAACGCGTAGGTTAACGGGTGAAATACGCAATATTTGCGCCATATCAATGAAGCTGCTTCTGATGAGTCTTTAATTGTGGTTGAATCTGCTGCCAAACAAGCCAAAGTCCCTGAGTCTTCTGTTCCTCTAGCTGAGCTAACCGAGCAACTCCAACCTGCAACCCCTTCTTCTGAGCAGAGCAAGAAGGTTGAGAATGATAGGGAGAAGGTGTAATGTTGTTCGGCATTTTTCTCTTTTACTTTTTTTGTTTCTTTTTCCTTTGTTTTGATTGTACTTAAACTCTTTGTTATCAATAAAAGTACATTTCTGTCTTTTGCTGATTACACCTGTTCTCCATTCTTGTTGTTGATTGGTGATTATTTCTTCTTGCTAGTTTATTGCGAAGATGGAACAACTATCTTCCCATGATACTGAGTTACTGAGGAAGTGCAACATTTTTTTCAAAGCTGTCCACATGGACTTATCTGGTGAAGAAATTAACCAGTTACTTGGTGATGATGCTTCAGAGCAAATTAGAGAATCCTATAAATATTTGAAGTACTTACTTTATTGAGCGATAGCAAATAATGTTGCCTATTATGAAATGACAGAAGAACTTCAATAACCGTATACAGAATCCACTGCTCTGCTCCATCAGAGTTATGAGGAAAAGTATCAAAGTTTGAATGAAGGTCGGGGCTCATATAAGTTTATCTCCATTTATAATAAGAAGGAAGCTTTACTTAAGCTTGAAATTAAAGAAACTAGGATCATTTCCAAACCCGTGGAAGATGAGAATAATAATTTGAGGAATGAGTTGAATCTTCTGAAGTCTTCCTTTGGAGCTATTATTGTTGCTACCGATGAAGGTCATTCCTTTCTAGAAGCTGAGAACGCCACATTGAGAGATGAATTCGAGGCTTTGAAAAACCTGAAGTCCGCTTCTTACTGAGATAGAAATAGGGTTGTACGAGGAACTATAGAGGAACTTAGGACTCAACAGGCCCTTGCCAACCAACCTGCACAGTTAAAAACAAAGGACCGAGCTATTGTTGAAATGTCTCAAAAGCTACAAACTTTATCTGAGCAACTATTTACTCAATCTTCTCAATTGGAGGTTAAGGATGGGGTATTGAAGAAACTGCAATCGCAGGTTGATAGATTACTTTCTAATTCCATAAGCAACCTAGAGAATTTTGGACAGGTGGTTATAATGAAGCTTTGGGTCATTATGATGATAGACTCCAATAGGCCTAAAATGAGTCATACAAATGGGGTTGGATTAATGCTTTACCTTTCCTAAATGTGGATAGGAATGACTCTATATGGGATTAGTATGATCCTACTGCAGCTTAATAATCCTCCATTTAGGTTGGATGTTAATTGGGTACCTGTTCACCGTGTTCCCTAATGTTTGATTTCTAAGTATTTGGGGGATTACGAACTGCATGAAGAGCTTAAAATCATTCGTCCTCCTCATTTTCTTGATCGTTCTAGTAGCAGAAATACCAGGATGCTTCGGGATCTTAACTTCATCAACTCTTCTTTTACTTTAGATGATCCTCCAGCTGGCATAGATCCTGTTTCTAAAGCTGAAGGAAAGCGTCCTGTAGAACAACGTTTGTATTTTGTTTCTTCAGATTTGAGCAATAATATGTAATCATTGAAATTTAATGAAAAGCTTATTTTATGAATGGATCAACTCTTAGTTAATCTTTGAATGTCTGTGAATGTTTTCTAGCCGTTGACTATGAATGGATCAACTGTTATAATTAATCTCTATTTTTTCACCAATTCTATTGATATTATTAGGATTATCAATTATCGATGCTTCAACATGGTTCTACTAATGTACCTTAATTTTCTGGTAATTGCACTAGTTAACTTGTTTCCCAGGCATAAGTGGAACATTTGTCCATCTTTTAGCCCAGTTTAGATGAACATTTGTCATCTAGGTTTTTATTAACCAAGCATTTGGGACTTATAATTTTACCTTGCATGGTTTTATGAGTTTGATACCGACCAACTTTATTGGTGGCTTCATTGATGCCGACCAACTTTTTGGTGGTATTTGTTGATGCCGGCCAACTTTGTTGGTGGCTTTTGTAGATGCAGACCAACTTTGTTTATGTCTTCATAATGAGAACTACTATCATGGTGCTACAAGTACATAGCACTATTACTATGAAAAAGAAAATAACAAAATAATAATTTTCCAAAAAGTTATGTTCTCATTAATATGGAAGTAAACTAAGTACAACACAACTACGTTTACTGATAGTACTTCTTCAAGTGCTCTGCATTCCATGTGTTCTTGAACTCTTCCCCTTCCAAAGTCTCAATCCTATACGTGCCTAGTCGAATAACTGCAGTAACATGATATGGCCCATGCCAATTGACTTCTAGCTTATTACTTTTCTGAATAACCTTCTTCAAAACATAATCTCCCTCCTTTATGTTGCTCGGCATGACCCTCTTGTTGTAGAAATGTGCAGTTCTTTGTTGATAGGATGCATTCCTTAAAGCTGCATCTTCACGAACTTCTTCCAGCACGTCTAAATCTAACCTTCTCATCAAATTGCTAACTGGGGTATTGAAGTTAAGAACTCTATGCGTAGGTAAACCTAGCTCAACAAGGATTACAGTTTCAGTACCAAATGCCAATAGATAGGGAGTTTCCCCAGTAGCTATTTTGGAAGTTATTCTGTAAGCCCACGGGACTGAATGTAGCTCGTTGATCCAATTTCATTTTACGTTTTCCAACCTTTTCTTTAACCCATTCAACAAAGTTCTATAAGTTACCTCTGTTTGGTCATTGCTTTGAGGATGGCCAGGAGCAGAGTGGATTTTTTGGACATTGGATTGGGCGCAATAAGCAGAGAATTCTTCATTGTCAAATTGTGTACCATGATCAGTTATAAATGCATAAGGTAAGCCATACCTGCATATGATACTTTTCCAGATCCATTGATAAACATTTTTATAAGACATATCAATCAATGGTTCAATTTCCACCCATTTTGTAAAATAATCAACAGCTACAACCAAGTACTTGAACCTTCCTCGGGTGGTTGGTAGGGACCCGACCAAGTTAATTCCCCACATGGAAAATGGACAGGGTTAAGTGATTGGTGTTAAGTGAGCTTGGGGAGCATTGCGTATGATAGAAAACCTCTGGCACTTATCACATTTCTTGGAAAAATCTGCACAATCTGCTCGCATGGTTGGACAGTAGTATCATTACGTATGTATTCTTCGTATAGGAGGGTAGTGAGACTGGGGTCTATGAATATCTGAAAAGGGTGAGGCGTAATCCACTCCAATGGACACTGCCAATAAGGTCTTAAAGGTCTTTTGGTGAAGCTTCTAAAGAAACCTTCTCTTTCTAGTAATAATGGAACTCAAGCTTCAATTCACTCCCTCCAAGAAGATGAACTTTCATAGCAAAAAAAGTAATTTTCTCAAAGGAAACACTTGAGAATGATGGCTGTCAATTGAGGAGTGAAAGAACAAGGCACTTAGCACTAAGAGAATGATTAGGGAGAGAATATTAGGTAGGTCTCGTGTAATTTTGACAGAGTAACAATACTATTGAGTCTTTCTCTCTTTTTTGTTCTTGACCTTGCCCAGGGGTCTATTTATACTTGGGCACTAGGGCTGGGTTGGCACTTTTGGTGCCAAAACTTAGAAAGCTGGTGAGGGACAAGGTCTACAGTGTACTATTTGTCCCTACCTGTGTGCAACAGCCTGTCCCCTCAGGTAGGTGCCACCTGGTGCAAACCAAAGTCAAAAAGCAAATATGTCTACGCTAGATGATAAAATATCTGATTTGATAAATATCTTTTAGAACGGTAACTTGTGGTGCAAACTTTTGCAAATCTTGAGAGGGGAGGCCTTAATGACCCCTCTCCTCTAAAATATTTGTTTTTCTTGAGAGGGACCTTGAGGATCCCCTCTTGTGAGAAAGTCATTTTTTGTAAAGAGTTTATTCCTTGTGAGCAACCAGCTCTTTAGCTGCCCACTTCACTTGTGACTAACTGTGCGGTGTGTGTGGTCTTGACTGACTTCTGGGTCTTCCTACTAGTATTCTCTAAATCCTATAGTGCTAAGTGGTTGAGCTTGCTCAACATACCTTGTCCCTCAGCTGCCATGCCATAACTCCCAAGAGATCCCAACTGGCCTACTTGAGCCCTGCTTGATCAACTAGGCAACCTGTACAAGAAAATAAGTATTAGTACTTTTGTTCTTTTTTCATGATGAGGGGTTGCTTATTGTAGACACCCCCTCATCCTAACTTGGTTTTCTGGGAGCTAAGTGGGGAGGACCTTGCGGGTCCCTCTTCCTATGTAAGTTTCTACTAATGAGGAACCCTCGGGGATGTTCCTTCTCAAATATCATTTTTTTGTTGTTGAGGAAGCCTTGGGGGGTTCCTTCTCAAATGTCATTTCTGCAGGGACCCTAGGGGAGTCCTTCTCAACATGTGCTTCTTTCGCCACCTAGGTGAGGTTTCTTCTCAACTTGGGTTTCTGCAGGGACCCTTGCGGGGGTCCCTCTCAACATAGACTTCTGCTTCCACCTAGGTAGGGTTCCCTCTCGACTTGAGTTTCTGCAGGGACCTTAGAGGGGTTCCCTCTCAACATGGGCTTCTGCCACCACCTGAGTGAGGTTTCTTCTCAACTTGGGTTTCTGTTAGGACGCTGGGGGAGTCCCTCGAAATGTGGACTTCTGTCGCCACCTAAGTGAGGCTCCTTCTCAATGTGAGTTTCTGTGGAGACCTTGGGGAAAGTCCCTCTCGATAGAGGTTCCTTCTCAATGTGAGTTTCTGCAGAGACCTTGGGGAAAGTCCCTCTCAATAGAGCTTCCTTCTCAACTTGAGTTTCTGCAGGGACCTTGCCGGGGTCCCTCCCAACATAGGTTTCTGTCGCCACCTAGGTGAGGTTCCTTCTCGACTTTAGTTTATGTAGGGACCCTAGGGGTCCCTCTCAATATGGATTTCTGCGATCGAGGGACCCCGAGAGTTCCTTCTCCAATATGGCGTTTCAGCAATCGAGGGACCCTGGGGGTTTCTTCTCCAATATGGCATTTCTGCGGTCGAGGGACCCTGGGGTTCCTTCTCCAATATGGCATTTCTGTGGTCGAGGGACCCTGGGGTCCCTTCTCAAATATGACTTTTCTACTATGGAGGGACCCTGGGGGTTCCTTCTCCAATATGGCATTTCTGCGGTCGAGGGACCCTAGGGGTTCTGCGTCTAAATATTTTCTTGCAGTTGAGGGGGATGCCTTTGGCTGCTCCTCGTCCCAACATTTTTTAGAAGGTGAGGGGCAGTAACTTGACTGCTCCTCTCCCCCATATTTTCTGGAAGCTGGGGGATTAATGAGGGACGCTCACCCCAAAATATAGTGGACAGGCCTGAAACACCCTTCTACATTAGCCCCTCGTCCAAAGTCTTTTGTGTTGGGTAGATCCAAAAGGCTTTGTACGCTATAAATTCAATTTTTAATTTTAAGGGACCCTCAGGTTCCTTCATCATTCCCCCTAGGGTCATTAAATGCTCTGTCACCTCATCCTCAGTTTTGTAGATGAGGCTATTTATGGTAAACCTCCTTATCTGCGTATCAACTTGGGCAGAGGGGTTGCTCACGGTGAGCCCCTCGTCCTTGGCCTTTTTTTGTGGCCTTATATCTTGTTTAGATGGGTTATTCGTAGTGAGCCCCTTATCCTTAGCCTTCTTTTGTGTCCTTCTATCCTATTTAGAGGGGTTGCTCATGGTGAGCCCCTCATCGTTGGCCTTCATATGTGGCCTTCTATCTTGGGTAGAGGGGTTGCTCGCGGTGAGCACCTCTCCCTTGGCCTTCTTCTATGGCCTTCTATTTTGGGTAGAGGGGTTGCTCTTGGTGAGCCCCTCACCCTTGGCTTTCTTCTGTGGCCTTCTATCTTGGGTAGAGGGGTTACTAGCGGTGAGCCCCTCGCCCTTGGCCTTCTTCTGTGGCCTTCTATCTTGGGCATAGGGGTTGCTCGCGGTGAGTCCCTCACCCTTGACCTTCTTCTGTGGCCTTCTATCTTGGGCATAGGGGTTGCTCGCGGTGAGCCCCTCGCCCTTGGCCTTCTTTTGTGGCCTTCTATCTTGGGTAGAGGGGTGCTCGCGGTGAGCCCCTCGTCGTTGGCCTTCTTCTGCGGCCTTCTATATTGGGTAGATGGGTTGCTCGCGGTGAGGCTCTCGCCCTTGGCCTTCTTCTGTGGCCTTTTATCTTGGGCAGAGGGGTTGCTCGCGGTGAGCCCCTCGCTCTTGGCCTTCTTCTGCGGCCTTCTATCTTGGGCAGAGGGATTGCTCGCGGTGAGCCCCTCGCCCTTTGCATTTTTCTATCAAACTTGTAATTTTGTGCAGGTGGAGCCGCTCTAAGTGGGTCCCCATGCTCTAGGCTATTTCACTCTTTGTTCACTGGCTTGAGGACTTCTCAATATTATCCCCCTCGTTCAGAAGTGTCTTCTAGTGTCGAGAGACCTGTGCACGAGATATCATAATCAAGGTTTCACTCCTTGTTTACTATCTTGAGGACTTTCTTAACATTAGCCCCCTGTGCAGAATACAGGTTAATAATAGTATGAGTGCTCCTATTCCCCTAGGTATTAAACTGTAGTACCATTTATTTATTCTCGGTGGTGGCTCAATACTGCAAGCGTTGTTATGACCTTGGAGCCTGAGGTACTAAACTGTCATACCTTTTATTTATACTTGGCATTTGCTCAATTCTGTGAGCGCTCTGATGCCCTTGGAGCCTTAGGTACTAAACTGTCGTACCTTATATTTATACTTGGCACTTGCTCAATACTGTGAGTGCTCTGGTGCCCTTGGAGCCTTAGGTACTAAACTATCGTACCTTATATTTATACTTGGCATTTGCTCAATACTGTGAGCGTTCCAGTGCCCTTGGAGCCTTAGGTACTAAAATTTCGTACCTTATATTTACACTTGACATTTTCTCAAGACTGTGAGAGCTCCAATGTCCTAGAGACCTTAGGTACTAAACTGTCGTACCTTATATTTATGCTTGGCTCTTTCTCAAGACTATGAGAGCTCTGGTGCCCTTGGAGCCGGAGGTACTAAAATTTTGTACCTTATATTTATGCTTGGCACTTGCTCAAGACTGTGAGCGCTCCGATGCCCCCCATGCCCTTGGATCCTTTAGGTACTAAACAGTCGTACCTTAAATTTATACTTGACACTTACTTAAGACTATGAGCGCTCCTTTGCCCTTGGAGCCTTAGGTACTAAACTGTCGTACCTTATATGTATACTTGCACTTGTTCAATACTCTGAGTTTCTCTATTTTATATGAGAACTTCAAGATTTAAATTTACCCTTCTAACTGTGGATACTTGCATATGAGATGAGCAAGTTCAAATTTGGAAGTTTCCCCTCGAGCCATGGGGTACTTGCCTATAGTCGAGAAAGTTATTATTTCTGAAGCTACCCCTCTAACTGGGGGGTACTTGCATATGAGCTGAGCAAGTTATCATTTCTGAAGCTTCCCCTCTAACTGCGGGGTACTTGCATATAATTTAGCAAGTTAAAGTCTGGAAGTTGTCCCTCTAGCTGTGGGGTACTTGCATATAACTGAGCAAGTTAAAATTTTGAAGTTGCCCCTCTATCTGTGGGGCACTTGCATACAATTATATAACTGAGCAAGTTCAAATTTGGAAGCTGCCCCTCTAGCTGTGGGGTACTTGCATACAACTGAGCAATTTAAAATTCTGAAGCCGCCCCTCTAACTGCGGGGTACTTGCATATAACTGAGCAAGTTAAAATTTGTAAGCTACCCCTCTAACTATGGGGTACTTGCATATGAGCCGAGCAAGTTAAAATTTGGAAGTTTCCCTTCTAGATGTGGGGTACTTGCATACAATTGAGCAAGTTAAAATTCTTATGCTGCCCCTCTAACTGCGGGGTACTTGCATATAACTGAGCAAGTTAAAATTTTGAAGCTACCCTTCTAACTATGGGGTACTTGCATATGAGCCGAGCAAGTTAAAATTTGGAAGTTGCCCCTCTAGTCGTGGGGTACTTGCCTATAGTCGAGCAAGTTATTATTTCTGAAGCTATCCCTCTAACTGGGGGGTACTTGCATATGAGCTGAGCAAGTTATCATTTCTAAAGCTTCCCCTCTAACTGCGGGGTACTTGCATATAATTGAGCAAGTTAAAGTCTGAAAGTTGTCCCTTTAGATGTGGGGTACTTGCATATAACTGAGCGAGTTAAAATTTTGAAGTTTCCCCTCTAGCTGTGGGGTACTTGCATATAACTGAGTAAGTTAAAAAATTTGAAGCGGCCCCTCTAACTGCGGAGTGTTTGCATATAGGCTCACCATCTGGAAATTTTGAAGTTGCCCCTCTAACAGTGGGGTACTTGCATATAGGCTGAGCACGTTAATATTTTGGAACTTTCCCTATAATTGTTGGATACTTGCATATAGCTGAGCAAGTTAATATTTTGAAACTTCCCCTATAATTGTGGGGTACTTGCATATGAGCTGAACAAGTTAAATTTTGAAGCTTCCCCTCTAACTGCGGGGCACTTTCATATAGCTGAGCAAGTTATATTTTTTTTAGCGCAGTCCCGTGTGACTATGCGGTACTTTTTAGTGCAACCCCGTGTGACTTTGGGGTATTTTTTTTAGAGCAACCCCAACTAAGTGTGGGGTATTTTGTTATGCACATTAATTTCTTAGGGAGTAACTAGGAGACGGGGTTATCCCTCTCCTTCCCACAAACTTTGAATAGAATTTCGCATATATCATAAGTAAAGAAATAATTATTTCTTTATACTGAAAATTTCCCTTGGTCTGCAGGGTCCTTGTTCCAAACTTTTCTTAGGAACATTTTTGTCTTATAAAAATAACAAGTTTAGAGAGGGGGGTAGACCCGCTTCTCCCTATTTTCTGAAAACTGGTCAATTACATTTTTCTTGAGAACAGAGGTTAGGACTTGTTCTCTAGGCTATAAATCTGTATGGAATAATAATAAAAAAAATTGTAGTGAATTTTTTTTATTATTATTACTAGGAGGATAACCTCCTGCTAGTTCTGTTGGGTCTTAGGGACTTTACTCGCTATACTTTTACTTTTGGGTTGGATATCCCCCCAAGTATGATGAGGAAAGTTCCTTATATCATGGGCCCTCTTCTAATCTAGTAGAGGTTCTACCCTTCTTTTAAGAAAAGAACACATAAATCTGGTGTACCCACCGCACAATGTAGGTAAATGAGTCATGCACAAAATTTCAAGTGCCAACAAAAATAACTAGTATTCATTTCTGCATTGTAGTCACTCTTCGTATTTCTTACAAAGAGTGGGCTCATAAAATTGCTTTTTTTTTACAAAAAAAACTTATCTGCACTTAGAGTGGGTCGTTCAATCTTTTAAGAAAATGAAACTTGGCAAGAGTTAGGTATAGTACCTCTTCAACCATAGTGGTAAGCTGGCAGGGGGTTCTCATCAACCTCTACTGGTGGAATTTGCAAAGTGCCATTGGCTACCTGCTCGCCAAATGAAAACAATCTTTGGTGGAATGCTGAGCCCTCTGGTGGAGCTCACAAAACTTTACATCCTCCTTGTCTGTTACTGTTGGGATTTCCCCATTTGAATGAGGGGGTCCTGTTACCCCCACTCTCGTACTAGTTTTCATAAGTCTGTCGGATAGGAGATCTGTTGACGGCGGATTGAACTTTGGGGAGAGGAACTCTAAGAGTCACTAGTCGCTTTCTGTGGTAGACGAGGGTTCCTCGTCTGAGGTCTTGATTTTGGGGATACCTCATTCGTTGCCTCGAATTAGAGGGATTCCTTAGTCGGGTTATCTCATTTGGAAAAGTGGGTTTTCTACCCCCAACCGTGTATGAGCTACTGATGGTGGGTTCCTCATCGAGGGTCGTGACGGGTCGTGACCGAAGGGTCATGACCGACTGGTATGTATTCCTTGTCAAGGGTCATGACGATCAAGGGTCTCTCACAAGAGGTTGCTGTTGGCGCCAATCTAGGATCCTCGAAATTTGGAACGCCTTTACTTAAGGGGTCCTCGACCGGGAGTGTGACTGGCAAGGGTCCCTCGCCTAGGGGTTCCTCCCTTGAAATTTCTATTTGGGGTCTTTACTTGAGGGTTCCTCATCGATATTATTGAGCGTGAAGGGTTCCTCGACCATACAAAATTACTCGTTGGATGGATTTTTAAATAGTGGGTCGGCTGCCACATGTTTTCGCGACCCGCCCACCTGTGGGGTTCCTCGCGATTTGTAATATTTGAAGAGTGTTTCACGCGCACCACCCCCAAACAGAGCGTTGCTAGTCCTTGAGCAATAAGATAGAGAGAAAGAGATAGATAAGAAACCAAAAGTTTACCACTTTCACAGGCACTTGCGATTGCATTTAGCATGTGCAACAAGCCTTTAAACCTATAGATTACCCTACGGGACGAGTTGTGTCTCGTGAGGGTTTGTAGCGAATATACCCACAAAATTCTTATTTGTAAAAGGCAGTCTATCTCTTATTAGACATAGAATGATCGCACAATCCATTATGAGATAAATGATTTCAAAAATACAAGCTAGAATGTGTAAAAAGTTTAGCTAAGTAAATACTCAAAGCACATCCTTCCTAGAACTCAACGTGTGTGGTGTGAATCAGTCAAAACGGGTCGAGTATCATAAGAGTAATTCTTAAATTTCCTTTTCGGAATCAACGCTTCAACTTCAAATCTCACGGATATATCTCTCTCAATCTAAATCTCTAGATTTGGGTTAGTGTATCTCTCTTGTGTGTGAGGAGGTGAGAAAATGTAAGCAAGTTCAAACGTCTCACACACATATAAGAAAAAATGAACATTTAGAAAGAAAATGGTCTCATGAAAGAAATGCTAATCACTATAATGAGAACGTCGAGTTATTTACCACGTTGACTTTCATTTGCCCGAAGTCCTAGGGGAAAACATGGATACAAATGGGTGAGGGGAAAAAGAAATGGGATATATGGAATGAGGTGAGGTAAGATAGGATAGAATGGTGATGGATGAGTGATGGATATGCGATGTGAGAGAGTGTTCAATACATGAGGAACAAATGTCTTTATTACAACAAAATAAACTACAAACTCTTTCTTTTCTTTTCTCTCCTTTTTTTCGATTTTTCTTTTTCTCTTTTTTTTTTCTCTTTTTGAATTTTTCTATTTTTTTCTTTTTCTTTTTTCTTTTTTTTACTCTTAACACGGAAGATATTTTACATTTGAAAAACACTTTATTTCTCAAAATGATGGATGATATATAGAAAGAGTGGGGAATGTATGATGTGGGGAATATGGAAAAGCATGGGAATGTAATGGGTGAAGTGAATGGAAATGTGATATGGAAAAATGGTAGGTGTATGGATGAAAACCTAGTGATCTGGACAAACTTAAAGACACATGTTTCTTACAACTCGAAAGTGATGTCGTTCTCAGTGATAAAGCCAAAAATTAAATAATAATGAGATCATACAACAATTAAGTGCGTACCCAAAGGAAGTTGAATCAACTTGTGACTCGGAGATTGCGTAAGACAATCCGAAAGGGTGAAAGGCACAAATCTCACAAGCTAAAGTATCTACTAGTTATCCTTAAGGTTCTCTTGGGAATTATAGTACTCCTCAACTCTAACCGTAGTGACGTGATAAGTGTGCAAGTTTTGTTGAGTCTAGAAATTTATGGTGTAAAATGACTTGTTATGTACATAAGCTATTTATAAAAGATAAATACTCTAGCTTGATTCCTAGACTTAAAAAGATGGATGATAGAAAATTCACATTAATGATTGAGATGAAAGGCATGGGAGGTTCCTCATCTGGTCCTTCTACCACTGTGGGTTCCTCACTTGGACCAGTATTGTTGGGGGTCCCTCGTTGGGAACCCAGATCACCGAGGGTTCCTCATATTGGACTTATGCTACACTTGGATTTTTCCTTTTTCCATTGAACTTGAAATTTTTTAGTGGAACATACCCCTTTGGGCATGGTTTCTCATTCACGTCTTGTGGGCAGGGGTCCTGCAACTCTTCATACAAATGAAGACCTTCCCTCTGAGAAGAGGAGAGCAACTTCCTGACCTCCTTCGTAGTAACAACTTTGGAGGGTGATTCCTCCAAACTCATGCCCTTGCCTGCTGATGAGCTTGATGGTGTCACAACTTACTCCGACGCCACCCTCCGCGGTCGAGCTACATCTACCAGAATCGCCACCGGAGCGACTACCCTACAGAGGGGGCTGCTGATGCTGCTGTTACACAACCTTGACCCAAACTTGCCGAGTCTAGTTATTTTGTTACAAAAACACAAAACACATACTCATACGATTAATACCTATCGCCAAAGCCGCTGTCGGTGAACTGGTTTGTCCTCCCTGAGGAGCAGGTACTCTAGCTCCGGTCACCACCACATCCTCCTAAGTGGTCTGGTCTCTTTGAGCTCCATTCCTAGATGGAATGTCTTCAAACACTAGCTGCTTAGAAACATTAAAACCTTCTTTGTTCATGGAGTTGAGGATACCTCCCCAGCAGAGTCGCCAAATGTAGGAGGGTAGTGATACTGGGGTCTATGAATATTTGGAAAGGGTAAGGCGTGACCCACTCCAATGGACACTGCCTATAAGGTATTCAAGGTTTTCTGGTGCATCTTCTTAAGAAGACTTCTCTTTCTGGTAACAATAGAACTCAAGCTTCAACTCACTCCCTATAAGAAGATGAACTTTCACAGCAAAAATAGTAATTTTCTCAAGGGAAACACCTGAGAATGATGGTTGTCAGTTGAGGAGTGAAAGAACGAGGCACTTAGAACTAAGAAAATGAGCAGGGAGAGAATGCTAGGTAGGTCTGGTGTGATTTTGATAGAGTAATAGTACTGTTGAGTTTTTCTCTCTTTTTTGATCTTGCCCAGGGGTCCTATTTATACTTGGGCACTAGGGCTGGGTTGGCGCTTTTGGCGCCAAAACTTAGAGGGTTGGTGATGGACAAGGTCTGCAGTGTACTATTTGTCCCTACTTGTGTGCAGTAGCCTGTCCCCTCAGGCAGGTTCCACCTGGTGCAAACCAAAGTCAAAAAGCAAATATGTCTACGCTAGATGACAAAATATCTGATTTGGTAAATATATTTTAGAACGGTAACTTGTGGTGCAAAACTTTTGTAATCTTGAGAGGGGAGGCCTTAAGGACCCCTCTCCTCTAAAATCTTTATTTTTCTTGAGAGGGATCGTAAGGACCCCCTCTTATGAGAAAATAATTTTTTGTAAAGAGTTTATTCCTTGTGAGCATCCAGCTCTTTGGCTGCCCACTTCACTTATGACCAAGTGTGCGGCGTGTGTGGTCTTGAGTGACTTTTGATTCTTCCTACTAGTATTATCTGAATCCTATAATGCTAAGTGGTTGAGTTTTCTCAATATACATTGTCCCTCAACCGCCAAGCCATAACTCCCAAGAGATCCCAATTGGCCTACTTGAGCCCTGCTTGCTTAACTAGGCAACCCGTACAAGAAAATAAGTATTAGTACTTCTGTTCTTTTTTCATGATGAGGGGTTACTTATGGTAGACACCCCCTCATCCTAACTTGGTTTTCTCGGAGCTGATGGGGGAGGACCTTGCGGGTCCCTATTCCTATATAAGTTTCTACTGTTGAGGAACCCTCGGGGATGTTCCTTCTCAAACATCATTTTTTTGTTGTTGAGTAAGCCTTGGGGGGTTCCTTCTCAAATGTCATTTCTTCAGGGACCCTAGGGCAGTCCTTCTCAACATGTGCTTCTGCCGCCACTTAGGTGAGGTTTCTTCTCAACTTGGGTTTTTGCAGGGACCCTTGCGGAGGTCCCTCTCAACATAGGCTTCTGCTTCCTCCTAGGTAGGGTTACCTCTCGACTTGAGTTTCTACAGGGACCTTGGAGGGGGTCCCTCTCAACATGGGATTCTGCCACCACCTGAGTGAGGTTTCTTCTCAACTTGGGTTTCTGTTGGGAGCCTGGGGGGAGTCCCTCGAAACGTGGACTTCTGTCGCCACCTAAGTGAGGCTCCTTCTCAACGTGAGTTTCTGTGGAGACCTTGGGGGAAGTCCGTCTCGACCGAGGTTCCTTCTGAACTTGAGTTTCTGCAGGGACCCTTGCGGGGGTCCCTCTCAACATAGGCTTCTGCTTCCACCTTGGTGGGGTTTCTTCTCAACGTGACTTTATGCGGAGACCTTGGGGGAAGTCCCTCTCAACAGAGGTTCCTTCTCAACTTGAGTTTCTGTAGGGACCCTTACGGGGGTCCCTCTCAACCACGTTAGTGGGGTTCCTTCTCAACGTGAGTGTCTGCGGAGACCTTGGGGATAGTCCCTCTCAACAGAGGTTTCTTCTCAACTTGAGTTTCTGCATGGACCCTTGCGGGGGTCCCTCTCAAAATAGGCTTCTTCCGCCACCTAGGTGAGGTTCTTTCTCGACTTGAGTTTCTGCCGGGACCCTGGGGGTCCCTCTCAATATGGATTTCTGCGGTCGGGGGACCCCGAGGGTTCTTTATCCAATATGGTATTTCTACCATCGAGGGACCCTATGGGTTCCTTCTCGAATATGGCATTTTTGCGGTCGAGGGACCCTGAGGGTACCTTCTACAATATGGCATTTCTACGGTCGAGGGACCCTGGGGGTCCCTTCTCCAATATGACTTTTCTACTGTGGAGGAACCGTGGGGGTTCCTTCTCTAATATGGAATTTCTGCAGTCGAGGGACCCTGGGGGTTCCGCGTCCAAATATTTTCTTGCAGTTGAGGGGGATTACTTTGGCTGCTCCTCGCCCCAATATTTTTTGGAAGGTGAGGGGAAGGAACTTGACTGATCCTCTCCCCCACATTTTTTGGAAGCTGGGGGGTCATGAGGGACCCATACCCCAAAATATAATGGGCAGGCTTGAAACACCTTTTTACACTTTGTAATAACGTTCTCTCTACTATATGGGCTCCACAGGACCCTTCATGGACTTCTTCAATCAAATCCTTTACCTCAGTTGGATGCACACATCATTGTAGTTCAGTAGTTAATCCTCTTCTGTATAACACACCACCATCTAGTACATACCTTGCAACTTTATATTTCAGCCTCTTAGCTTCAAGTAGATCGGATGGAAGAACCACATCTTCAATATATTCTCTTATGGGGTCCATCCAAGATGGTCTCATATCAACTATAATAAAGTTGACCATCAGATCTTCATCAATGCTCCTATTAGTAAGTAGCTTAATATTAATAGCTCTTCATATCTCCGTTCTGGTTGCTGAAGCTAATCGAGCAAGCGCATCTGCTCGGCATTCTCCAATCTTGGAATCCTGACCATCTGAACTGATAGCAAGGTGGTAATTAATTCCAAAATTTTAGCCAAAAATATGGTCATCAGTTCTCCTTTTGCTGCATATAAACTCAACACTTGATTTATAACTAACTGTGAATCACTACACACCACAACTTGCTCGGCGTTCAAAGATTTAGCTAGAATTAGACCAATAATCACATCTTCATGCTCTGCTTCATTATTGGAGGCTTGAAATTGAAAATGTAGAGCATACTCTATGTCAAGCTCATCTGGGGTATTGAGAATGATTTTAGGTACACATCCGATTGCACAAGATGACCCGTCGACGTACAAACTCTATATGGGGATATTGTTGTCAAACACTTGGTCTATTAGAGTCCCTTGATGGAAGATTTTATCTTTCGCCTTTTCATATTTCTTCTTTATCTCCTATACTCCACTTGATGCTTTTGGTTTGTCTTTTTCTACAGTTTTCCCTGTTTGGGATTGGTCGGGCGCATTTTCAATTGGTCTGCTGACTCCTGTATGTTTCTCGGCTAGAGTCCTTTGCTTCTCGGGGACATCTGGATAAGTGAATTCTACAATAAAATCATCCATAGCTTGGCCTTTTAATGCAGTCCTTGGTTCATACACAAGGTCATACTCCCCTAACTCCACAGCCCAATACATCAGTCTTCCAGATTTCTCTAGTTTGCACAAAGCCTGCCTTAATGGCATATCGCTGTAGATCACTATAGTGTGGGCTTGAAAGAATGGCTTCATTCGTCTACTAGCTTCAATTAAAGTCAGTGTTAATTTCCCCAGTCTGGGATATCTTACTTCTGCTCGTCGAAAAGCTTTGATGGTGTAATAAACTGGCTCTTAAACTCTATTTTCTTCCCTGATCAAAGCAGAGGTAACTGCGGACTCAGATACTGCCAGATACAGATAAAGTTTTTCTCCCACCATTGGTCAAGAAAGTAATGGTGGTGCTCCGAGGTACTTCTTCAACTCCAGGAAGGCCTTTTCATAGAAATCGTTCCATTCAAAGGTTTTTTTGAGTACCTTGAAGAATGGCAAACATTTTTCTGTTGCTCTTGACATAAACCTGTTGAGTGTTGCTACATGCCCAGTCAGCCTTTGAATATTTTTTTTATAGGCCGGAGACTTCATTTCAATTATAGCTTTAATCTTATGTGGCTTGGCTTTAATTCCCCTTTGATTTACTATATACCCAAGGAACATTCCCTTCTGCACCTCCGAAGATGCATTTGGTGGGGTTTAACTTCATTTAGTGCTTTTCCAATTGATCAAACGTATGACTAAGGTTGGCAATATGATCAGTAACTTTTTTTCTTTTAGTGAGCATATCATCAACATACACCTCCATGTTCTTGTCTATTTTCTCCTCAAACACTTTGTTCACCAGTCTTTGATAAGTAGCACCTGCATTTTCCAGACCAAATGACATAACGTTATTGCAATAAGTTCCTCGAGGAGTGATAAAGGAAGTACTTTCTTTATCCGCTGGCTTCATTTTAATCCGGTAATAACCAGAATATGCATCCATGAAACTCATCAATTCATGTCCTGAAGTAACGTCTACCAGCTGATCAATTCGTGGCAAAAGAAAGTGATCCTTCGGGCAAGCTTTGTTCAAGTCATTAAAATCCACACACATCCTCCAATTATTGTTTTTCTTTTTTACCATAACTACATTAGCCAACCAATTAGGGTACTTCACATCTTTGATAAAGGAATCTTTTTGAAGCTTCTCCACTTCTTCCTGTATAGCCTGGTTCTTCTCCGGGCTAAAAACTCTCCTTCACTGCTTCACAGGTTTGACTTCCCTATTGATATTAAGTTCATGACATAAAAAGTTTGGATCTATGCCTGGCATATCTTCATGACTCCAAGCGAACACTTGTTTTCCTCGCCTTAAGAAAGATGTCAACTCCTGCTTAAGAATTGGTTCCAACAATGCTCCTATTTGAGTTGTCCATTCTGTTTATCATCATCCAGAATAATGCTCTCTGTAATCTCCATCACTTGACCTTTTACAAGCTCAGATTCATCTCATGGATCTAAGGTTTCCACCTCAGACTCGTTGCTCGGCTCAGTTGTATCCACTTGATAGGTGGTTGTTTTCCATTTGGCATCCAGTATATCTTCTTCCTCGGCAGAGGAATAGTAGCACTCCCGAGATACTTTCTGATCTCCTTTCATTACTCCAACTCCAAAGTTAGTCGGTAACTTCAAGCATTGATGAGCAGTGGAGGGTACAACTTCGAACGTTTTTAGACTAACTCTCCCCATGATTATATTATAAGTAGAATGAACATTTTTATCCATTATAAAGAATCTTATCTTCTTTGTCCTGCTCGTTGGCCAAGTCCCGATCAACACATCCAGCTTGATAGTTCCCAGTTGAAACACCTTTTCACCTGAGAATCCAATGAATGGTCTATGATATGGCTCCAGTTGATTGAGTTTTAAACTCAAACTATCAAAACAGGGATAGAACAAGATGTCTGTCGAACTACCATTATCCACCAATATTCTTGTTACTAATACTTCTTTCATCCTGACCCTGATCACTAAAGGATCATCATAAGGATACAAAACTCCTGATAAATCATTTTTAGAAAATCCAATTACGATCTTATCCTTGTTAACTTTTCTTGGTCGGTCCTTCTAGGTGAGGTTGATACGCTGGATATAGGAACAAGATTGAGCCTTATTGAGGTAAGCCTTCCTTTCAGTTGCGTGATCTCCTCCTCCGGCATATCCACCTGTAATCATGTGACAATCAAAAGATTTGAACCATTACCCATGACGATCAAAACCATGGTCTATCATGTTTTAACAAAAAGTAGGTACAAATATACCCGTTAATTATCCTTTCACACTACTAGCACAATTGGCTGGAGGATTCGAGAAATTTTCTTTCAGCCCTACCAAATTTGGCACCTCAGAGCCACTGAGGACTATGAATGGGATGAAATTGAACAAAACTGGGACATTGAGCTACCTCTGGAACAATTAGATACGACCAAATATTGGTCACAAAACATGATCAATATTTTAAATTTAGTATCTTACTATTGTTGGGAAACGGTTTTAAAATTTATGGTGACTAATGGAAGAAGGTTATTTGTCACAGACCTCCCGATCAATTATGCCACCTCGCTTGAACAACGAGCGGTCGTTAGGAAATTTCTAAATAATTTGAAAAACAAAAATAATTTGGATGTTCCCTATGAACAATTAAGTCATGTAGAGGAATATGAGTTAACACAACTACACGGTCCTCCACATCATAGCCCTAATGACAGTATGTCATTTGATTCTGTTGATGAGGTAATATTGCCAATGCAATGGATGGATAATCGACCATAATGACCGACTGCAAAATTAATCCAGCACACGATAAGGTGGTCCCCACATAGAAGAAATAGTTAAACGTGCAAATCTTCCCTTACTTTAGTAAAGTAAATAGTAAAACACTATTTGCTTTTTTCTATTTATCTTATTAGGGGTTACTGTGCATCTTTTGAAAAACGAAAGATGTTGTCTCTTTTGTTTCTTTTCTCTTTCTTTATTCGGCAGCAACCCACGTTTTGTTTCTTTATCTTTTATTCAATTAGTTTGAAAGAAAGATTCGAGTCCGGTTGCTATATAAGGAGAACTCCTCCTTCATTGTAATTCACTTGTAAATTATCCAACCTTATCTTTCTCTTGTAAAGTTCCTCTCCACTTGTAATAATAAGTTTGTATCAATAATATTTCGATCAATCTGCACTTGTGTAATACCTCACGTTCCGATTGTCTAGGTTTCTTGGGGAGATCGGGATCATCTTCTGGATCATCATCGTGGTTCCTCTTCTTGTCTTCCCTAGGTTTAACTGGTGACTTAGATCTCACTCGACCTCTTCCTCCATTTCTTCCACCATTCTGCCGATCTACAAATATGTTTATCTTTCCTCTTCGGATGAGCGCTTCTATCTCGTTCCGGAGGGGAATGCATCGGTTAGTGGTATGACTATGATCCTTGTGAAACTCACAATATTTGGACTTATCCCTCTTATCAGCAGGAGATTTTAACTTTTCAGGCCAACTCAAATCATTATTGTGCTTGATCTCCTCCAACACATGATGTATATCCACCGTCAAAGGGGTGTAATTAGTGAATTTTATGAGCCGATCTAGGCCTTCCTGTCTTTTCAAACTCCTGCACTCATTATGATTTTTGTTCAACTTCTTATCTGACTTCCCTTCTGCTTTTGCTTCTGCTTTCGTGTTTGACCTCTTTTTGGCAGCCATAGCTTCCTCGGTGTTCATAATCTTCGTTGCTTTGGCCATCAATTCTGTCATCGTCTTTGGTGGATCTTTTTTCAGAGTATAATATAATTTATCAGGGAGCAAACTACTCATGACAGCAGTGATTATTGTCTTCTTTTCATAATCAATCACTTATAATTTCTCGTTGTTCAAACGAGTGAAGTAATCCCTGGTACTGTCCCCTTCCTTCTATCTCACACCGAGTAAATGAGCTACTCGCTTCACTGGCTTTGCTCCAAAGCTAAAATTACCAATGAATAGCTCGGCGTGTTATTGAATGCAAGAAATCTTCCCCCGAGAAAGGCTGTTGTACCAGATTTGAGCAGATCCAGTAATTGTTCCTCAGAATGCCCTATATCTCATCTCATCAGGGACAACATACATATCAACAGCTGCTTGGTACTGCTCTATATAGAGAACTGGATCAGTCTTCCCATCATATTTGGGAGTGACTACTTGGGCTTTAAACTTGCTCGGTGTAGGGAAACCCACGATGGTTTGCACAAAAGGGCGACCCTTTAATAAAACTTCTTTGAAGGGGAATCTTGGCTTTGGCCATTTAACCGAATTTGTCTTCCAAATGTTGAATGGAACCTTTCCAAGCATCGCTGCTAGCTCCACGGGTGGCGGCTTTTTTATGCTCACCCCCTAGATCTTGCTGAGCTTTCTTCTTGCTAACCTTCTCTCTGACTAGACTTTTTAGTTCGTCGGGTATTTAATTTGGATTGGGATTAACCTTCCCTTAGATCATTTGGTCGTTGATTATTTATCCACGTAACCTATTCGGCATTTCCCTGGGGTCCCAAATGATCGAAAGGAGAGGCTCTACTTAGACTTTCTAAGGCACTCAATATTTATGGGATGAGAGATTGTCCATCGGTGGAATTAGTGATCCTGATAGAAAAGGTTGCTCTAGGTAAATATGAAGGATATCTAGAAATTCTGGAACGGCTGTGCCCAACACTCCTTGTTGGCGGTGGCGGCGTATTTCTGTGATTATATTTTGTCGGTGGTCCAGCTTGCAGAGTTTGAGCTAACTTTCGTATCTTATTTTGCATGGCCTCTTGAGCCTTGGCCAGGCTAGCCAAAATTCTTATCAAATCATTATTATTAGGAGGGGCAGAGGGATTAGGCGCGATTCCCTCATTTCTAGTGCTTGATTCTGGAATTTCAGCCATCGGTGATGAATTATGAATGAGTGAAAACGTTTAGCAATACGTTCCCACAAACGGCGCTAATGTGTTGATGCAAAAAATTAGACTAAGCTTAATTAGTTTATCACAGATAAATTAAGTAAAACAAACAAGACACAAGAAAACTTTTTTAAGTGGTTCAGCTAAATGGAATAGCCTATGTCCACTGTATGTATTGAATGCCTTGAGTTATTTTTCGATCCCTTGCAATGAGGGTAATACAATATATTTATAGCCCATGGGGGGTCTTCATCGTTGTCATGTGAAATGATGGAATGCCTTTATTTATTAGGCATTTACATCAATACGTAATGAGAATTAATTATATGAATGTTGTCGCTTCATAGGCAATGCAAGCTGTAAGAATGCTGGCGCTTAGTTGGCTACATAAAAGAACTTTTTGGTTGTTGGTCGGGTTTCCCAGTTGTTCGGTTAACAACGTTGGTCGGGTAACTATGTTGGTCGGTCTTCCTAGTTGGTCGGGTAACAAAGTTGGTCGGGCTTCTCAATCCTGATGACTTAGATACGTACCACGTAGGATGACATGTTCTGGCTTGTAATTGGTCCATGTAGGATGGTAAATTTTGGTATCAACAATTGAAAAGAAGTTTATTGCATTTAAAAAGACTCATGCCAATTGTGATTCTATATCAAAAGACTTTAATAATCTGAAATTAGAAAATGAATCCTTAAAGAATGAAATTAAGTCTTTGAAAATGAGAAATCCATTATTGTCACTACCCCTCTTGAATGTGAAAATAGTAAGTGGAAAAAGGAGATTTATTATTTAAAGAAATCATTAGATACTTTTAGTAAAGGAAATGAATATTTTCATAAAATTATGGAAAATCAAAGAATTCGATTTAATAATAATGGTATAGGATATGATGAAGAAAATGAGAAAAAGAATTATTCCAACTTGTTTAAAAATGATGCCTTATGTAGTGATTCTAATTCTTTATGCACATATTGTGGTAGACATACACATTATTCCAAATTTTGTCATTTTAGGAAAAGAAAGTATAAAATACTAAATTAGCTTGGATTCCTAAATAAACAACTATGTATGCTAACCCTTATAAACCACACTCATATTGGGTTCCAAAAGATAAAGTTTTTAGGTTCACAACGGGTATTTACACTTGAACACAATTTTCTGAGAATAATGTTAGATTTTTTTTCAAATATTTTTTCTTGTTTATATGTTTGTTTAAGTTGAGCACATTCTTTTCTTGATAACTATTGTGATATGTTGTTTTCATATTTAATATGCTTATTAATGATTAATAATATGTTTTTTTCTAAATGTGTTTAGTGCTTGAATTTGTAACCAAGTCTTTTTTTTTTTTTTTTGCTTAAAAAACATATGGCTCATAGTATTTTTTTTTTTTTATGAATATTCTGTTTTTGTATATGATTATGACATTAATGTTTATCTTTTAACAATTCCATTCTTGATATTTTAAAATATTGATAAGTAAACATATTTTGATGCATTTGTGTATTAATATTGCTTTATGGACCTAACACCTTCTTGGATGGAAAAGAGAAAATCTTTAGGGCTCGTTTGGTTCGAGGTTCGACAAGGGAATGGGAATTCATAATTCCAGGAATTCTAAGTTCCTAGAATCTTCAATTCCTTTCCATTGTTTGGTTCAAGCAGGAATTCCTTTTTCCCGCCATCTAAAATCCCTTCTATGTAAACTGTTAAAAAGATATTAAATATATACTATTTTTTGAAAAAGTTTAAAAAAACGTGTTTTGTTACACTTTTATTTAAATATAAACAAATTTAGTAATTTTTTTAATTCTTTACAAAAAAAATAAAGTTGTAAAAAAACAGTTTCTAAATAAAAACAAAAAAAGTTTTTGAATAACTTTTTTTATTAATCTTTCCTGAAAAATAAAGTTGTAAAAATTGGTTTTTTTTTTCCGTTTTTTGCCTTAAGCAAAAAAACAATTTTTTGTTGTTGTAAAAATACAGTTTTTTGAATGTTTTTATATTTCTAATAAATAAAAAACAGTTTTTTTAATGTTTTTATTAGAAATATAAAAACATTCAAAAAACTATTTTTGTACAACAAAAAAAAATGCGAAAATAAAATTGTTTATATATAAAAACTGTTTAACAAAACACATTTTTTAATGTTTTAAACAATTAGCACATATTTAAAACATTAAAAAATGTGTTTATTAAACATTAAAAAATGTGTCTATATAAATAAAAATGTGTTTATATATTATCATATAAAACAGTTTTATTTTGCATTTTTTTGTTGTTGTATAAAAACAGTTTTTTGAATGGCGAAAAACATTTAAAAAACTGTTTTTTATATATTAGAAATATATATTAACATTTTATTAAAAAAAAATCAGTTTAAAGAAACATTTAAAATATATTTTTATAGTTTTAATCTATAAAACACTGTTAATATATTAAAAAAAATGTTTATATATGAAAAACAGTTTTAAAAAACACGTTTTTTAACTTTTTACAAAAATAGTACATATTTAAAACATTTTTAATAGTTTATATAGAAAATTATTTTTTAACTTTTTTATTTAAAAAAAAAAAGAGTTTTAGAAACATTTAAACATTTTTGTAATATTTTTATATATAAAAACTGTTATTAAAGAAAAAATGTTATTGTATAAAAATGTCATTCTTTTTTTATATATAAATGGTGTAAACTATTTTATTTCCTATTAAATGAAGTGAGAGAACGTCACTTGAATATGAGATAATGAATCATTAAATGAAGTGAGAGAACACTTCTTAAAAAACCATGTGATTGGACGACATCAAAACTTGATGTCGTTGAACACATAAAAAAAAAATTGTCGTTGAACACATCAAAAAAAAATTCGAGAAAGAGAGAGTGTGTATGTGTATGTGTGTGTATGTGTATGTGTATGTGTGTGAGGGAGAGTGTTTATGTGTGTGAGAGAGATAGAGAGAGCATGTGTGTGAGAGAGATAGAGAGAGCATGTGTATATGTATGTGTGTGCGAGAGGGAGTGAGTATGTGTGTGTGTGTGTGTGTGTGTGTGTGAGAGAGAGAGAGAGAGAGAATGTGTGTGTGTGTGTGTGTGTATGAGAGAGAAAGTGTACTTATGAGTTTATGTGAAATGGTATTTTTGTCACACCACAAAAGTAAGGTAATATGTCCGGGAATATAGGATTACCCCCATTTTAGAGGGGAAAGGAGAATCCAATTTCGTGGGAATTCTAAATTCCAGGAATTCTAAGTTCCCCCTTAAATCTCCAACCAAACATTGTAATTCTAAATGAGGGGAATTCTAAATTTCAGGAATCCTAAATTCCCTTTCCAAACCTCGAACCAAACGAGTCCTTAAATTTATGTATGTCGCTTGTTAATATGGCTTGTATAGTTTCAAAAGCCTCTGATTTGGTATGGAAAGAAGTTGACATTTCAAGTATCATTGCCAATGGATGAAAATGTCACACTTGAAGAGAATTTGGTGGATATGTCTTTAGTATTGGTAAGGTTGTGAGGTACACCTTTCTTGAATTATAAATATCATATATTTATTGATAATATGATCTTAATTGATATGATTCCATACTTAGACTATTTGTTAAAGCATATGAGCTTGTTCTTGATGATTTAGACTTCACATGTTAATTTATACATTTATTATTTATATGATTTTATGTTGTGAGACATGTACTAGATTTTGATGATAAATTTTTCTAAATTAATTTTTTTTGTTACATCTTGACATATATTCGTTGTTAATGATATTGGATTAATTCATGACTTTATTGTATATTAATTTGAAACGAAAATATCATTTGAAAATTGCTAATATTAATGATATGCATTTATTGATTTTGATTAAATGAACATATTGATCTTTATGATTAAAATTTCTGTCATGTTATATGATTAACTCCATTATTTGAATATTAGTGACATTCATGAAGAATGTGATTTTTGATATTAACTTTTGTGTTATAATGCTTATTTGAAAAATCCTTGATTATTCATATATGCTTTCATTGATATTGACAATATAAATTTATTCACCCCCCTTGACTTATTATATGATTATCCCTCTTGAATGAATGTTGTTTTTAAAAAGGTATGTATGAAAAATATTTTCTAGATGAAAAGAAAATGACACTTGCGACATTTGAGCTTGAATTTAAATTCATATGATTATCGAGCGTTTGAAATATATTTGCTTAATCATGAATTTTGATACGTTATTATTGATACTACAATATGATTGATTATTCTTGAGATTTTTATGCTCGTATCTCAAAACGGCAAAGCATGAGAAAAATGTCAAATTCTTATATATATATATATATATATATGCCACTATATTCTAACTCATGTTAAGCGCCTTATTCAAATTATTTGAAAATATCGAGTTATGAAATGTTTAATTGTTGTGCACTTGAAAGCCTATTATTTTATATCATGATGATTTATTCAACAATAAGAGAGTTAATTGATATACGCCTATTAAATATTTATATGTTGCAATTTTATTTCATTATTGAGAGAGTTATTTGTGCTAATTAAAACATCTCTTATATCTCTCGTATTTACATTAAAATCTTGTTGTGTGCTTAATTTGTATTATTTGAGAACTTTGAGTTATAATTTCTATTTATGCATAAAAAGTTGTTATTGAGGTACCATTACATGTCGCACACGGTTAGTATGCCGCCTATTACAATTGGTATCATTTATCATTTATGCGCTTGAAAAGTTGATCATTTATCATTTTGGTGACTCATGCAATATTTGATAATATTAATGCCTTCCCAAAAGTTCAAATGCATTATTTGAGAAAAAATTATGATAAAATATATACCTATTGAACATTTCATGATATTCATTTATGCCCCTTGTGATTTATGATTATATCTCATGCATAAATTATTTTTGATAGGGGGAGATTCCCTTTTTACCCTTGACACGTGATTTATATGAAAAATTCTTTTTGATAATGTCAAAAGGGGGAGAAATATTTATGATTCACTAATTGCACTTAATTTATTTATTTTATGGATTAGTGTGAATCATTTTTTGTCATCATCAAAAAGGGGGAGATTGTTAAACGAAAGTGTATTTAACCCTTTTTTAATTAATATTTAATTAGTTTAATTATAATTAATATACATTTTAGTTTAATGTAATATATTGATTTTGATGATTCCAAACAAACTTTTCATATGCGATTATGTAAATATTTCTTAATTTATATTATATATACTCGATTTGTTTTATAAAGTGTTACTAGGTATGTAATTTTGACTGTAGTTATCATGCTATATATATGAGTAATTATTTGTCTTAAATATCTACTTAGTTGTACAGTTGTATATTTATTTATGTACTTCTACACTTATCTTTTTAAATATTTAGTTATGTAATATATATTTTTGTCAATATTTATTAGGTTATATAATTCTGTTAATATACTATATGTATATGTATGTATATATATATATATATATATGTATGTGTGTGTGTGTGTATTTTTTCTATTCAGTTTATATATATATGCTATTTATATATTTATAAATGTTATTTTAAGCCTTATTATCATATTGTATTCGTATGCCTTTGTTATACCTATAATTTCTTATACATTATTTATAATTTTTTTATTATTCTATAAATATTATATAATAGTTGTTTATATATATATATTAGTTATATTTTTTTTATAGAATTCTTTGCTCATACTTTTATTTTATTTATACAATTACATAAATTAGTTACGTTTTTTTTGTTTATATTATTACTTATTATTTTATATTTTATAATTATTTTCGTTATATATTATATACTATTTGTTTCATTTTTTTTTTTTGCTAATTTTTGTTACATATTACTTTATAATATATCATACATAATATATGTGCTGTTATAATAATTCTTACGAGTATATATTTTACATATATCTATTACCTTTATATATATTGTTTAGATTTTTGCTATTAGTTGTTGGGATCTTTAAGTCATAAACATTTTACACAGATACGGGTTTCGTCTTAACTACAAAGCTTAGGGAGCTTTTTATTTAAAGTATTTGGTGTCATGACTATGGCATTATATACCTTAATTGACTTGACTACCTAGCCGTGATTAAGCCTTAGCCTTCAGGGCTATACCCATTAGGAGATTATCTTTTGGGCATACAATTTAGAGAGCTCCTTAGCCACATGACTGGCCTTCGAAGTTTTTGAAATTGTTCCTCGCTTTACACAAGGTTTTGTGCAAAAGTGTTTTTTGTTTTAAATTTTAATTGGACCATTTTTTATTGTTTGTAGTTAACAAATATCTTTTAATTTTTTTAACAATTTTTTATATAGATTTTTTTTATTTTTTATTTTGACTTGCAAACTTACGCTAACAAGTAAATTATTTTGACGTTTTTTTTTCAAATATATCAATTGCTACACTATACATCTCATCTGCAATATTTGATGTGTATCAGTCGCGGGCCCCTTGATTGACATAACCAACTTGATTTATAGATTAACTAGGGTGTACCCGTGCTGATAGCACGACGATAAATTTGTTCCCGTGATATTCTGTATCTGTGCCGATTACACGACAATAAATTTGTTCCCGTTGTAAATTTTTTCCCGTGATATTTGGTATTTTAACCATCTCTCCAATAGTGCAAATAATTTTGTAACTCGAACTCATGCACGCATGAGAGTTATAATAATATAAGTTTTATTTGCAAATAATTTTTTAACTCGAGCCCACGCGCAAACAGGGATGTAATTTGCTCCCCTGATATTTTCTTTTTTTTAAAAAACATTGCAATTCCACGTATACTATTCATCTCACACCATTGTAATATTACATATGAACACCATTATTCATCTCAGCCCATTTTTTTTTACCGAAATTGGATGGACCGAAACAGGTGGAGGTTTGTTATGGGTTGTTTTTTAGTCTACGAGCGTGGACCCCAAAAACCAACCAATAACAATCCTCCAACCGTTTCAGTCCATCCAATTTCCGTAAAAAATAGGCTAAAAGCACTTTAACATTGACCGAACTGGGTTCATAAAACATGAGTTCAAAGCATGAGTTCCAACGGTATTAAACTAACCATTAAAAAAGACATTTAATCAACAACACCCGAATAAATTAAATAAAATAACCACAATGACTTCTCAATAAAATTAAAAAAAATATGAATCATTTTAGAAATGAGAGGAGCAAACCTTAGAAAAAAATAGTCACTACTTGGATTTTAGGAGGTTGTAATCTCTTAAAAAATACAGTGCCAAGTGTTGTTATTTAATGACACGTATTAATCATTAAACCTTTCAAAACTGTACATACCCAATTATTAAACTAAACTCCTACACAGAATTAAGAATATATTAAATTAACACCAAACAAACCCCCAAACCCACTTTCTTCCTTCCAAACTCCGATATAAAACTCAGCACTAACTTCTTGCTCCACCTCAAACCGTGTCATCCTTACAAATTATTTTCAATAAAGAGGTAGGATCCTGTGCGAGAGCCCAAATGCGGGACTCCCGTGCGGGATAATTTTTAAAAATAAAAATAAAAAAGTTTTTATTTTTTATTTTTTTTGTGGGGGTTATAAACATTTCAGGGTACCCCTATAAAAAAAAAATCAACAGAAAATAACATTTTTTAGTATTTTAAAAAAAATGAGCCCATATTTGATAGTATTTTATAAACATTTCACGGTACTCCTATAAAAAAAAGCAACTTAAAATAATATTTTTTGATATTTTAAAAAAATGGATCAATATTTGACAGTATTTTCAATTGATTTTTTATAGGGTACCCTAAAATGTTTATAACACACATAAAAAAAATAAACTTTTTTTTTTATTTTTAAAAAACATCCCGCACGGGAGTCCATTATTTGGGCTCCTACACGGGAGCCTCTTTCTTTCAATAAAACATCAAAGCCAAAAAACACAGAGAAAAATCGAGATACCTGGATCTATGAGGAAGGGGTGCGCTACCGGTGGTTAAGAGAAGCCATAAAAACAGAGATGTTATCTCTATCTTCTGCAACACAAATTCATTTATGAGCTAATTTTTTTAAACAAAAACTAAAAATTGAAATTAAAAAGTTGGTTGGAATTAAAATTAACTTCAGAAACCTCAAACAAATTTAAAATGAAGCAAGACGGGAGGGTGGAAAATGAGTGTTAAGAGAGAGAGAGAGAGAGAGAGAGAGAGAGAGAGAGAGGTTACCTTAGAATGTTCGGTGGTGTGGTCTTTCTTACAAATTTCTTTATTTTGCCATTTCCACAAACACTAAAATAAAGGTTCTTTCCCCTGTAATATTTTTTTTGTTCAATGCAGAGGTGGTACCAATCATCTCTATCTAGAGAACTCACCGAAGCTTTATCGACACATGAGTGGAACTGGTCGGACGACAAAATCATACCCGAAACCAGAACCTCCTTCTCTCTCTCATCGTACCCAAACCCATTTCAGCTCCACATCTGTGTCCTAGTTTCCAAGAAACTCGATCCAAAATCAAAATCAAAATCAAAATTAAAACACATGATACCCCATACCAGCTTTTACAGCTTTGAACCCACAATCTCATTTTAAAACCAAATCAAGAAAAGCTTCTTTGTATAAGATGGGATGTTAATTTTGTCATCCCATCTTATACGTGTTTCATGTCATAACATCCCTCCCACCTTATGACAAATTTAAAATGAGGCAAGACAGCTCCACCCACATTTATCTATGAGAAACCAAATCAAAACATGTTAAAACCAAATCAAATCAATAACACTTATCTATGAGAAGAAAAAGAAAAAAGATCTGGGTTAAAGAAAACCTTTCCAACTTGGACAACACCCTCTCTCTCTCCTCAAAAAATTCACGATGCGGTTGTATATTTGATAGCAGAAATGGAGTAATGAGAGAGACGTGATGTTTGAGAGAGAGGTAACAAAATAAAAACTCATGGTTACGCCTCTGCCTCCTGTATCCGTAGTGGGGTGGGTGAGATCTTGAGAGGATCGAGGTCTGATATGCACAGATTTTGAAAGGCTTGAGGTATGATATGTGGAAGCCAAGACTCAAATTTCAGAGGCCACATGAGCCATTAGATAGGAAAGATAAACAAACCATTTGCCTTTGGCAAACCCCTGTACATATACATACAAAATGTGTTTAAAACTTCAGCAAAAATATGAACAAACAAATGGCAAACCCCTCTACCGTGTGCAAACCCCTCTACCGTGTGCAAACCAAAAGGCAAACCCCAAAACTCGAAAATTTAGGCTTGAGGTGATACTTGTAAGAGTGTGCGAGAGAGGGAGGCAGCAGGAGTGAGAGGGCACGGTGAGAAGAGAGATTGATGAGGGGCACACTATTGAGAGACAGGGTCACCGAGAGGAGAGAATAGTGGGCCGGTCTCATGTATTAAAGAAAAACCCATGGTTGTACATTTAGAGGCTTGAGGTTGTAAATTGAGAGGCTCGAGGATTTTAGTTAGCAGGGTATGGGGATGGATTAAGTTGTGTACTTAGGTTGTCTACTTCAGCCGCACTATTTCTGAAAAACCTTTATATCCAAAGGTTTTTAAAGCCCCATATCCAAAGGTCCAAAGAATTCAAAGGGTCCAAAATTTATGTAAAACACTCTCATCATTCTTAAGGTGTTTGAAGGAATCTAAGCCATTGGATACAAATTCTTAAGATTTCATTCTAAAGATTTCATCTTAACCGTCAGTTGATAAAGATCAAACTTATCAACTTTTGATCTCAGCCGTTAGTTGGCCAAGACAAAAACCTCCTCCTCCTTTATTATATAGATATCAGAGATAATTTTATCTCCTTTCTTACATGCCTACTGCATATCTCATCCATCATTTCCCCACTTGATTTGGTCAAGTTGATATTTTGTTGGGCCTCATAGTTATGTTCAATAAACATAAGAAGATAAGTCTGTAATTTATTTTTTATTTTGATTTACAAACTTACGCTAACAAGTAAATTGTTTTGACGTTTTTTTTCAAATATATCAGTTGCCTATACTTCTCAACTGCAAACTTGTTACACTATACGTCTCATCTACAACTTGCATTGATATTTGATTTGTATCAATCGTGGGCCCCTTGATTGACATAGCCAACTTAATTTACATATTAATATGAGAGTTAATTTGATCTCCTTTCTTATACGCTTACTACATATGCCATCCATCATTTTCCCTACTTGATTTGGTCAAGTTGATATTTTATTGGGCCCCACGGTTATGATTAATACACAGAAGAAGATAGGTTTGTAATTTATGTTTTCTCACATTTGTAAGATGATTTTAAGACTATACGTTTTTAAACGTCAATTTTTTTAAGACAACTAGTATCTTTTTGGTATAAGGAGTTGTCTATCTGTTCAACGTGTTTTAAGGAATAATTTTTTTTGGTAGTTGTCTAATAATTCATAAACTTCTATTAGTTGAACAAAGTTGTTTTTAACTATTGCCTTATTATATACAAACATTTTATATATTATAACTTTCTCTTGAACTCTGAGTTTTTTTATTTTCAATTAATGCTTTATTTGTTGAATTTTTTTTCACGCATTCTTTTGCAACAGAATATTGGTATATTTATATTCTTTTTACTTGATCAAATAATGTATTTTGTTTCTGTTGACCACAGTGGATTGTAACATTGAACCCACATGAGATCAGCTGTATCTGGACAAAATGTATATTTGCAAGTGGTGTGTAACGATTATCTTTGGGACCCACATATATTTATCCACGGATATTTGATTTCATTTATTTCTTGTAGAGATAATATCTATTGAAGTCCATTTGACTAACACTTCACAAATTCAGTTCATTGTACTTTATCTTCAAATCTCTCTCTCTCTCTCTATCAGTCTACACATTTATTTTCTTAGATAGAAAATCAAAGATGAGGGTACGATTTATCTTCTCAAATATTGTGAGCATTAAATGACTCTCCAAGTTGAAGTAGAGCTCGGCCCATGATTTTCCAACGGTCATTATTTGAAGGAGCTTTAAAAAGAAGTCCAAGTTTTTTTGTTGAAGGTATGACACAAAAATAAGAATTACAATACATCATCAAGAGAGCAACTAGAATTTATATTCAGCTCATACACTTACTCTAAGAGAGCAACATAAGTCTACATTAAGCTCTATTGAAGTTCTGAGATAGCAACACATACTTATTCAGCTATTTGTTCAAAAACAAATTTAAGAGCACAAGAAATATTATTCTACTACAAGAAGAAATCTTTGAAGAAGAAACTCGAACTCATTTGTATTTTTAAAGAGTTCAAACATTGTACATTAAATCTACTCCATTTGTTGTAAAGATTTGAAGCTTGGTTTTTAACTTCGGAGGTTGTACTAGTAGCTGATTTTGCTGCTGTAAAAGTGGTGGTTTGATCTTACCGTCAAGTGGATCAGATTAGTGAAGTGCAGGAGACGAAAGTTGCTCTTAGCGCATGGACGTAGGCCGTATTTGGCCGAACCACGTTGAAACCGGTGTTATTTATTTTCAGTCATTTACTTGCTTTGTGTGTGATTGATTTAAATTTATGTTAATTTTTGTTATAAAATCAGCAACCATAAAACAACTTAACTTTCAGATTAAAAACATTTTTTTGCTGAAATTAAATTTGTTATACAAACGATTTTTTTTTTGTTAAAATTATTTTTGTAGACTTTGTTTATATAGAAATATTTATATTATCTGTTATTAGTGAATTAATTTCATAATACAAATTAATATTAATTATGAAAATTATTTATAAATTTATTGGGTCTTATAATTTGTGTCTTAACTTGTTTAATTAATTTTTTCAGAATATTAATTTTTATTTAATACGAAAATTAATTTTAATATTTATTTGGGAGTTAAAATCTGTAATTTTAACTTTTTTAAATTAATTGGTTTCCTTTATTTAATGATCATTGGTTTAATCATTTAAGATTTATTAAATCTGAAATTTGAATTAATTGTTTAAATTATATATTTTTTTGAAATTTTAATTTGACTAAAAATTTGCTAAACTCAATTCACCCTCCCTCCTGAGTATAATCTGGGAAACACATTTAAATTCACTTATTATACGAAACTAATAATTCTTATAAATTAGACAATAAGTAATTTAAAATAATTATTGATAACCACTTATTTAATTACTTAGAACACAATACTAATTGACCCGAATTGTCACGATTCTTGATCGTGACAAATGAGGGTTGTCACGGTCCAAGACCGTGACAACTTTGGGTGAAATAACACACCGTGTCATGGTCCTTGACCATGGCAATACCCATTTGTCAAAGTCCTTTTTACACTAAAGAATCACGCAAAAAAAGTGAGGTGTCTAAGCCTTGTCACAATCTTGTTACAATCATAAACCGTGACAAGGCTTCCGCTGTCATGATTTTGTTACGGTCTATGATCGTGACAAGTGAATATTTGGCGTGCACGCTGGTCACTTTTGTCGTTCGCACGGTTCCCGTCGGGGAGAAATGTGAGAGCATTCGTGCGCACGGGTCCAAATTAAGGTCGTGCACACGACTCCCTTGTTTTTGTCAGAACTTTGTCACTATCCTTGACCGTGAAGACACTGTAGAACATGAAAAAAATTAGTTGGTTAGTAGCTATTGCACAACGATAAACTTGTTCTAAAAATTATCATGTTTTTGTTCGAACCAACATCAACACGATCAACTATATAATACAATATTGCAATGAAATCAAAATACACCAATTCCATATATCAAACCAAATTAAATATATTTCAAGTTCAATACATCAAAACATTGCAAGTTTAATTACATCAATCGTTTTTTTATCAAATGTAACATCCTATAAAAGATTAATAAGTATCGAAGAGATAAGTCGGTCCAACGATGTACGCCCTCAACATTTTCAGACACCGGCTTGCTAGTCCAACCAAAATATCTCGTCCTCTTTCCCTAGGAAAATATCAATAAACTAGAGCAATGGACGGTTGTGCACCATGGTACCCAGAGTGATGCTCATTTCCTTCACTCCTTTAGAAATTCGATCACCTCCTCATGTGTCAAGGATATATATTATCTCCCCAGCTGGCTCAACTAGAGTCCGGATAGTTAGGTTGGAGTAGAGTACATGTCATACGGTGATGATAAGTCAGTCGAATTCGGTGAGGGGGATGGAGTTGTGGTCCCCTTACCCACCTTCTCTTTTATCCTTCACCTCCCCCTTCACTTTATCCATGAGTATGCGTTTAACCCATTCGAACATGTGGTTAATTGTTTGTTGGAGAGTTTTCAATTTTGAGTCAGTGTCTTCTTTGCACGTGTCGATCGTAGAGGATAACCCACTATTACGGCAAGTAATACCCATCAACTTTGACTTTCCTATCGAGGATTGGAGACCCCTAGTACGACCTTTTATATTTGGGTCCAACACTTAGCTCAGTGCATCTGTATTGAGAGATTCCTTGTCAGCATCAGTCTTGGTTTTGTGCACCGCATTTGTCTTCTCTTGAAACGATATAAAAACATGTTACTAAATTCAAAACAAAATATTAATAAACAGTATGAAATTTACAATATAATTTAATTTATAACTTACAATGGTCTCGGTGACCTGGGGATTAGCACCCTCACCCTTCTTAGTTCAAATCTTTATATATGAGTCAATCATATATGGCATCCCCCCAGGCCACTCCTAGACTCCTTCAAAATGCGACTAAATTAAAGAAAAATATGATCAAATTAAAAAAAAATGTGACCAAATTAAAGTAATTTACTTACCATTGAACGAAATAAAGCTTAAGGCAATTTACTTACCATCCTATGCTCCACCTACGCATAAGATGTTTGCCCGGAGTAGTGCACATCCACCTTTTTTTACAAAATAGTCCTCGTCGATCCACAAGAGGATAATTGTCTCCTGGACGCCTCGTTGTCCATAAGCCTCTTCCATTTGGCCAACGTGATTGGTTCCTTCTTTAGGTCAGTGTCTCTACACCGTATCACAGACTATCGGTCATTTAAATAATAGTGAGCGGACATTTTCTTCTTCAATGTCTTCCATTACTAGCCACCCGCCAATACATTATGTCGTGATTCCACTGGCAAGTTGAATTGTTGTTGTCCAATAAACATACAATATTAATAATTTAATGAATTAACTTAAAAAAACAATAAAATCTTATGTGAAATTCAAATATTGAGAATTTCATATCTTGAATTTCCCCAAACGGCCATCTTCAGCTCCATGGGCATATTCCTCTAATCATCGTACGCGAGACCAATTATTGATTTTAACAACTCTAACACCCTCATCTGTAGACCAGTCTTGTTTTCAACTATGCTCCCATAATTGCCAAACCTCGTGTAACAACTCGGAATTTTAAAGGAATATTTTAAATAAAAATTGGAATATTAAAAAAAAAAATTGAATTTTATAAATTTTATTGGTTAAATATGTTGGCTATGATTTTAGAAGAATAGAACTTCACGCAGAATTGAAATCGAATTTTTAATATTTTGCCTTATGGCATTTTTAGGGGAAACTACCAGATTTTTGCCATGATCAATCGATCGACCATTTTCATCGATCGATCGATGGTCCCATAATCTGTGCGCAGCAGTTCGTCATTTTGACAAAATAAAGAATTTTAATTATATTTTTAACCCTCAAACTTTCCTACAAAAAGGAAGCTCGGGTTAGGAATTTTAACACACAACTTTTGCAAACCTTTAGCAGCCAACACACCTTTCTCTCTTCATCTTCCACCTTCAAAACCCAAAACACCATTAAAACATTTTTCAAGCTTATTTTTGGGGGTCAAAACAGAATTATTTCCAAGTGGTGCAAGAGAGCTTTTCGATCAATTTTCCGAGGAGAACCCAAATCTCTCGTCAATTTCAACATTCGAAAATCAGGCATGTTTACCCTATTCTGTACCTTTAGTGATATATGTCTTGATTATAGCCTCTATTAAAACTCATGGGTTCTAAAAGAAATTAAGAACTTAATATATTAAAGAAAATAATTATGGGGCTGTTTTGTAAAAATAATTTAATTATACCAAATAAATATAATTTTGTTGATATTTGGATCGTTGGTGATATTATGGACACATACATGTAGAGGACCCCTTAGTAATTTAGTGTACATATACATGTAGAGGACCCCTTAGTAATTTAGTGGACACATACATGTAGAGGACATGTAGAGGACCCTTTAGTAATTTAGTGGACATATGCATGTAGAGGACCCCTTAGTAATTTAAATTAAATGTTTATGTAAATTCCTAAAATAATTAAATTAATTGTGCTAATAAATAAATAACTATTATGGAACTTACGATTTATGATGATTCGAAAAAATCATAATATTTACGTGTTCTTAATTTCCCCATATTTAGATTAAAAATCATTTATTGGGAAATTAATATTGTTGGGAATATTATCATAAATTGTTGATTATGTCAATTATGAAATATTATAATATTTTGAGAATGTTGGTATTTTAGATAATTGGTTTTCACCCCTCGTTATAGTACACTTGTTAGGTATGAGACTAATAAAGTGGGCCTTACCTACGATTTATGCTAATTAGGTATGGGACTAGTTAATATAAATCTATGCGGATTATATAAATTGGGGTGGGGGAAAATTCTCTATTTTTACCCTTGATGTGATAACTTAGAAATTGATATCTAGTTGAAGTAAAATTATTATGACCATCATTTATTTATGATGGGATGAAATTGTGTTTTGGGAACTTTTATTTGGGACTAGAGTTGTTTTGAGGATTTTCACATCGCTATTAAGAGTGGGAAAAATTCATTATGAATAACTAGTGTGAGAAATTTTGAAAAATTAATACTGTAAGACTAAATTGGTATTAAAATTGAAGGGCGACATTGTGAGTCCAGGACCGACAGTTTAACCGGGTCAGAGGGCGTTTATGTCGTGTCGTGTGTGAAACCTTATCATATATCGAGGATCGCAGGATAAAAACGGGTCAGACGGCGAGTATGACAATGGAATGGGTGTGTGTGTGGAACCTTGTCATATGTCGAGGGTCGTAGAATAAAATCGGGTCAGACGGCGATCTTGACAGGGGATGTGTGGTAATATTAATTTATTTTGGTGTTTATCACCCACGACGGGAGGACCGCCATACCTAATAATAAAGTGAGAACAATTCAACCTGGTTAATTCAGAAACATTAATATCGTGGGGTTTGGGTTAAATTTAAAATAATATTTTTGTGGCACATTTAAACCTTGGGGGTATTTAGGAAATTTAATTGTTAAGGATTATAGACTTTCTTTTTAAAATATTCTGTTATTATGGTCGATATGTATAGCACTATTTTATGGGTTCAAGGACCCTAATTGAAAGGAGTAGCCGGTATTTATGCTCAGGGCTTTGGCTCTGACACATGCGTTGACTAATATTTTCAGGAATTAAATTGGAGTAGTTGCATAGATATTTTTGGAGATCCTTTGGAAATGCAGCTGGAAATTATACTATCATTTTAAGTCATTTATTTATTATCCTTTTCAGTCGTATTTATTGTGAGACTATATTTGGGTTTTATTGGGCCTTTCGGTTCCAAAGTTATCTTAAGAGATTTCAGTTGGACTTGATTTATTGTAATAATTAAGATATTCAGGGATTTCATGTGATGGACTTTATATCGCACTTTGAAGATAAATCATTTGGATGTCCTTAATATTTGGGATTGATTTAAAATATTTATCTTGTGGATTAAAATTTATATGTCTCACATCTGTCACATGTTAAGGATGATATTTAATTTATTAACGTTCGGCTTAATTTTGGTGGCGGCCGACGCCAGAATTTAGCGGGGTGTTATAGATGGTATCAAAGCATGGTCTAAGGTCTCGTAGGTTATGAGTCTGTTTAACTTCCTCGTTGCTTACCTTTGATTTCCTATCGATGATTTGTACTCTTAGATTTTATGAGTCTTATGACAATTGTTCTAATCTTTTCATATGAAGAACACTAGGAAAAATGGTAATAGGAGGGAGGGGTCTATTTTCGGTCTCGCAGTTCAGGAGGGACAAAGGCAGTGCACCCTAGATGTCGAAGCACTAGAGGAAATGGTAAGAGAGTCCACAACGACCTGTATTGAAATCGGGAGACAGAGAGGGACGACGTTAGTGCCACAACAGCAGGAACCACCCATCTCAAATTTGGATAGAGTGAGAACCATCTTTTTCAAGGGAACTCCTTATACCTTTACCGGAGGATTCGATCCCACGGTCGCTCACCAATGGAGGAGGGACATGGAAAGACACTTGAAATCAGTGGAATGCACGGAAGTGCAAAAGCAGTTATTAGCCACATTTCAGTTGTCGGGAAATGCCTTACAATGGTGGGAGAGCACCATTACATCGGAGGAATGAAATATATTGACTTATGCGGATTTTCAAATAAATTTCAACAACAAGTACTTCCCTTATGCTATTACAAGTGTGAAGAAGAGAGAATATCTAGAGTTGGACCATGGTTCAAAATCAGTTGTAGAGTACGAACAAGAGTTCATAAACTTATCTATGTTCGTACCCAAGGAAGTAGATACCGAGAATAAAAAGATGGAATGCTTCATCAAAGGGTTGTCATGGCCCATCGGACAAATGATTTTGGGAAATCCGCCATACACTGGTTAATCACAAGTAGTGGATGTCGCGATATTACATTGGCAGGAGAGAATAAACCATCAAAAGAAATTGGGAAAGAGGCAAGAACCCGAGAGTCAGGACGGAGACTATAAGGGCCGCAATGACCAAACATGGAAGAGGCCGAGGCCAAACCAAGGACAGCAAAACAATAACTTTCACCATGACAACCAGAGGCAAGGTCGTCAGGTAGAGAAAAATCGAAACTTGGCACCATTTCACGGTACTTGTTTCAAGTGTGGGAAAGTGGTACACAAAGCAAATAAGTGTCTCAGTAGAGAGAACCATCAGGGTCCCGTTATACAAGGTCAAGTGAATTAGGGCCAGCAAGGCCAAGGACCTCCAGCACCGACAGGGCTCGGAGTGCGGGGAGACCCATCTGTACTGGCGGTAATAGGCGTTTAGGGAGCGCCAGCAGCACTTGGTGCACAGGGTGTGGCTGCAGAACCAACAAATCTTGGTTATGGGAGGTACTACCAATTACAACCTCGAGAGGAGAAGGCACCGCAGGAGCCACGACGTGGCTAATTTGGGGAACGATACGTAAAATATTTTATGTTATGCGTAGTATTAATAATTTTCCACTTGGGTAGAATTAGCTGTATGGGCGCCTAATTTTTTTTTGTATACACATTTAATCTTGCTAAATTTCGAGGACCAAATTTCTTATTAGTAGGGAATTATAAAAACCCGGAATTTTAAAGGAATATTTTAAATAAAAATTGGAATATTAAAAAAAAATTGAATTTTACAAATTTTGTTGGTTATATATGTTGGTTATGATTTTAGAAGAATAGAACTTCAAGCGGAATTGAAATCGGATTTAAAACGAATTTTTAATCGAATTTTTAATATTTTGCCTTAAGGCATTTTTAGGGGAAATTATCAAATTTTTGCCATAATCGATCGATCGACCATTTTCATCGATCGATCGATGGTCCCAGAATCTGTGCCCAGCAGTTCGTCATTTTGACGAAATAAAGAATTTTATTATATTTTTAACCCTCAAACTATACTATAAAAAGGAAGCTCGGGTTAGGAATTTTAACACACATCTTTGGCAAACCTTTAGCAGCCAACAAACCTTTCTCTCTTCATCTTCCACCTCAAAAACCCAAAACGCCATTAAAACAGTTTTCAAGCTTATTTTTGGGGATCAAAATAAAATTATTTCAAAGTGGTGCAAGAGAGCTTTTCGATGAATTTTCCGAGGAGAACCCGAATCTCTCATTAATTTCAACATCCGAAAACCAGGCATGTTTACCCTATTCTTTTCCTTTAGTGATATATGTCTTGATTATAGCCTCTATTAAAACTCATGGGTTCTAAAAGAAATTAAGAACTTAATATATTGAAGAAAATAATTATGGGGCTGTTTTGTAAAAATAATTTAATTATACCAAACAAATATAATTTTATTGATATTTGGATTGTTGGTGATATTATGGACACATACATGTAGAGGACCCCTTAGTAATTTAGTGGACATATACATGTAGAGGACCCCTTAGTAATTTAGTGGACACATACATGTAGAGGACCCTTTAGTAATTTAGTGGACGTATACATTTAGAGGATCCCATAGTAATTTAAATTGAATGTTTATGTAAATTCCTAAAATAATTAAATTAATTGTGCTAATAAATATATAACTATTATGGAACTTGTGATTTATGATGATTCGAAAAAATCATAATAATTACGTGTTCTTAATTTTCCCATATTTGGATTAAAAATCATTTATTGGAAAATTAATATTGTTGGGAATATTATCATAAATTGTTGATTATGTCAATTATGAAATATTATAATATTTCGAGAACGTTGGTATTTTAGATAATTGGTTTTCACCCCTCGTTATAGTACAATTGTTAGGTATGGAACTAATAAAGTGGGCCTTAGTTGCGATTTATGCTAATTAGGTATGTGACTAGTTAATATAAATCTGTGCAGGTTATATAAATTGAAGTGGGGGTAAATTCTCTATTTTTACCCTTGATGTGATAATTTAGAAATTGATATCTAGTTGAAGTAAAATTGTTATAATCATCATTTATTTATGATGGGATGAAATTGTGTTTTGGGAACTTTTATTTGGGACTAGAATTATTTTGAGGATTTTCACATCGCTATTAAGGGCGGGGAAAATTCATTATGAATAACTAGTGTGAGAAATTTTGGAAAATTAATACCGCAAGACTAAATTGGTATTAAAATTGAATAGCGACATCATGAGTCCAGGGCAGACAGTTTAACCGGGTCAGAGGGCGTTTATGTCGTGTCGTGTGTGGAATCTTGTCATATGTCGAGGATCGCAGTATAAAAACGGGTCATACGGCGAGTATGACCAGGGGATGGGTGTGTGTGTGGAACCTTGTCATATGTCGAGGGCCGTAGAATAAAATCGGGTCAGACGACGATCTTGACAAGGGGATGTGTGGTAATATTAATTTATTTTGGTGTTTATCTCCCACGGCGGGAGGACCGCCATACCTAATAATAAAGTGAGAACAATTCATCCTAGTTAATTCAGAAACATTAATTTCGTGGGGTTTGGGTTAAATTTAAATAATATTGGTGTGGCGCATTTAAACCTTGGGGTATTTAGAAAATTTAATTGTTAAGGATTATAGACTTTCTTTTTAAAATATTCTATTGTTATGGTCGATATGTATACTAATATTTTCAAGAATTAAATTGGAGTAGCTGCATAAATATTTTGGGAGATCCTTTGGAAATGCAACTTGAAATTATACTATCGTTTTATGACATTTATTTTTTATCATTTTCAGTCGTATTTATTGTGAGACTATATTTGGATTTTATTGGGCCTTTCGGTTCCAAATTTATCTTAAGAGATTTCAGTTGGATTTGATTTATTATAATAGTTAAGATATTCAGGGATTTCATGTGACGGACTTTATATCGCACTTTGAAGATAAATCAGTTAGACGTCCTTAATATTTTGGATTGATTTAAAATATTTATCTTGTGGATTAAAATTTATATGTCTCACATTTGTCACGTGCTAAGGATGTTATTTAATTTATTAACGTCCGACTTAATTTTGGTGGCAGCCGACGCCAGAATTTAGCGGGGTGTTACACCTCGCTTGAGCTTTTCAAATGCACAAAGAAATGGCTTATTATTCATATACTCCTTGCTCTTCATCTTGGACAAGTTTACCATTATCAGTTTGGTACCCGAATCGAATTTACAAAAAAATTTGTCCTCAACTCTTACCCAATCACAGTAAAATACAACTTTTTTGAAATATATATAGTATAATTCAAAAAAAAATTTAATTAACCCATAATAGGTCATTTATTCTTCAATAAAGATTTTATCTTTGGCACTCTCCGTAAAATATGTAAGAGCCTTATATGAAATGTTGGTGTTTTATAACAATATATTTTTCTCGTACAACCTCGACGAGAATACATAACCATTCATCCGATACTTCTTACACTAATGTCATAAAATTGGGTCTAGTGGTGAGACTTGCAAGCCTTGACGTGACATTCCCCATCTTCAATAATTTAAATTATGTATTATATAAGTTAGTTAAATGAGCTTTAAAGCTTGTAATTATTATCATTTAATAAGGGACATTTGACCTAATAATTACCTCTTGTGACACCCAAAGTCTAAATTCACTGTTTGAAAGTGAAACCCTCCTTCATTTTTTATTATGCCCGAACGCATTATATTTTCTACATTGAATGAAAAAATTTATCAAGAATGTGATCAAGTATATAAGATAACAACACGAAGTAATATTAAGACATGAACTTACTATATTCATTCTTCGACATCTTCATGGGTTTCAAACATATAATGAGTCACTTGCTCATATTGTAAACTTGTCAGTTTAACTCGTTTGCCCATAACTTGACCACCCTCATTGACAAACTCATCTCCATTATTTAGAATGTTAGGGTCCGGAATATATTCCCTAGAAAACACAAATGCCTCCACAGTAATGTATTCTTCCACGATGGATCCTTCAATGTACCTCATATTCTTAAGAGACCCTTTGAAAACTTTCATCAGCCTTTCAAATGGGTACATCCATTGATGTCTTATTGGGCCACAAATAAGTGCCTCATTGCGTAAGTGCATCAATAATTGAATACTTATGTCAAAGAATGTTGGGGGAGTACTTTTCCAACACATAAGTTTCTTTAACTAGAGTTGATTTTACAGCCAAATGTGACGCAGTTGACAACTTTTGTCCACAAAAGTGTGAAAAAATGGCAATATGTATAACAGCCCTCTGCAAATCCTCATGCTTAGAGAAACAATGCTTAAACAAAAAAGGGACGAGTTGTATGATCACATGCTAATTGTGAGACTTGCACTTTTATAGATTATGCGTGGCATAGCTCACAATTCTCTTTACATTTAATGAAAAATTAAAGCAACTTATAAATTATGCAGTGTGTCTTAAAGTACCTTTATTTCTTTGCTCGTCAAAGTATATACCCCAGGGGGAAGTATATTCCTCCCGCTACTATCTTCTTTCAACCATAATTGTAGGGTATAATTTTAAACACTTTAAGATCACACCGTACCTTTTATCCATCCTTTAAATGATTTTAACCTACGCTTGTTCTCACAAAATGTTCAATGATGTTATTCTCGGAATGCATGATATTTAAAACATTGCGCATGGGGTTACCCTTCTAATACGACAAGTCAAAAAATATTAACCTCCTAGACCACACCTTCCTTTTCTCGGCTTCATTCTCAGCAAGGGGTCTTTTGTACTTGATATTCTTAAATTTTGGATTCTTCCCCAGCACATTAGATCGACATTTGGAAGACCTCCTTCCAATTTCTGAACTTGAAAATCTTTCATAGAGGTAATATATATTCGACCCCATCCGATAAAAAATTATAACCTCAATTAAATCTAAACCTGTGATCGGGAGGCAAGAATATTCTATGAGAATGATATATAATTTTTCCAATATCCTTGAGATGTTGAGATCCAGTTTCCTCTACACAAATGGGGTACCCAAAGTAGTTGTGAACATTATGACTCGATAAAGTTCCATACGATGATAAATCATGAATTTCCCAGATCAATATATCTTTTAACATGAAACCTTCATGTTTGTTATGTCAAATTATTTCACACCTGCTACCCATAACTCATTTAATTATTCTACCAATGATGAAAAGTATACATCAATGTCATCATTTGGTGCCTTTGGCCCATGTATCAACAAAGATAGCATCAAAAATTCTAGTCTCATACACAACAAAAGAAGAGGATTTAGGGTTGCTAAGATTATCGGCCATACACTTTGGTTGGTGCTTACATTGCTGAATGGATTGAACCCGTTTGTTCATATTTACAAAACTATATTATGCTATTCATTGGAAAAATCTAGGTAATTAAAATTTATACTTTTCCAGACAGTTAAGTCAATAGGATGACGTGTGAGATTATCCCCTACTCCAGCCCTAGCGTTCTGATTAGGAATAAATTCTTCGTATTTATCTTCGTAATTTAGAGTCTTTTAACATTCCCTGCGATATAATTCGAGTTGATTTATCTTATATCATTCCTACTGATATTTTCTAACGAGTTCGCCGAGTTTCAAGTATTTCCCATCGATCTTATAGGTACTGAGTGCATGTGAAGAATAAAGAAACTAGAAAAAAAAAAGAAGAGAAAATAAGAAAAGTCAAAGGGTAAAAGAGTAATTTTCATCTAAAATTCTGATGAGAAGCCTAAAGAAGAGTTGAAGACCTCGATCTATAAGAACATAGGAAGAAATGATATCCAAATCCGAGTCTTGAATCACAAGTTACGAAGCTTCGAAGAATGAGAGAAAATCACAAGGAAGAAAGCATAAACCAAACCGAACCCATGGAGAAGAAAAAGAACCGGTTCAGTGCTGGGAAAACTTTCTGTAAATGTAGAACCAAACTGATGGTGCTGAAAAACGAACCGGTCCGGTATTTTAAAAACTTTATGTAAAAGGCAAATCGAACCGATGTCTCTGGACCGGATCGGTTCGGCTATCGAAATTGAGAATTATTTTCTTCCAAAATTAGAGTTGTGCATTGATCAAATTCCTGTAAAAACATAGTCTTTTTATTCCAACGTATTTTAAGACTTTAGGGGGTTCTTAGAGAGTACTTTTAGCATAGTTTTAGAGAGAGAAATTAGTGAAGAACTCTAGGAGCTTAAAGTTTACAACTTTGTGATTCTCAATTCAGATTTCTTCAGTAAAGTTTGTTTCGTCTTCTTATTTATTACTTGAATTCATTAATAAGTGCATAGTTTATTTATTTCCAATTGTTCTTAATTTCGCTTTCTCATCTAAGTTTAATTTCATGATGATTTTGATTTCATGCACAGTAGAAAGCATAATTGTAGTTAATTTCACCATACTAGGCTAGATTTCTTAGGGTTGGGATGCATGAACCCAACCCGATGTGGTTTGCATGAATAAAAAATTAGTTCTTTGAATTAAATAATTATTAAATCGTGTTGTGTAGTGATCACAACCATCGTAGGTATTATAACCTCTTTTGCCCTAGGTAGTCAGGGTGTTTAAGAATGTGATACGGGTATTAGCTATTTCGACACCGTTTTATTCTTGCTCTTGATTACGTATGATGCGGGCTAGTACCCTCATATATGTAATGCTTGAGATTGATAAAGATCGGGTTTAATCAATTATCTAATTCAGAATCTACTTTTATATCCGGTAAACATACTAGGGTTCGGGGGAGTTTATTTCAACCTATCCTCATTATTCATATTTAATAATTTCCAGTAGTTTTAATTTTGCTTACGTAGTTTAAATTTAATTTGCATTTAGTTGTAAGAACTCAATCTCCAAATTAATCATCTTTTTGTTCTTTGTTAGAGTCAGTTTAGGGTTAGTCATCTTTCCTACGTCGTCATGAGAGATCGTCCTATTTCCCTAAGGATTCAACTTCGTCTTATAGGGTTATTACTTACGCGATCGGTTTGCATTTGAACCAATATAAGAACGCAATAGAGACACATTTTTTAGTCGCGTCAAGTTCCAGGTCATTCACTCCGCTATTCATGGTATTGTGAAACATTTCTTTAACCTGCGACCAACGGATACATTTTTAGGCACTTTTGAAAGTGCACGTCTATTATCATTATTAGAACCATGCTCTGGCACATATCTAGGTTCCCCACATACTAGATAATGACCAAGATTTTAGTTCTCCTTCTAGTTTAGTTTATAATCATATTTGCAAGAATGAATTGATTTATACTTCATTTCCAAACCTCTCAAACTGTTCTTCATACTCGAATAGTTATTTGGAAGCGTATTCTATTTGAGGAGCAAACCCTTCACCCAATTCAGAATTCCAGTCATGCTATTTCTAAACAAACCAAAGGCTCTTCAAATTATGCAAACCAGCTATGGCATGATTTTTTTTTTATCTTTTTCACAGTTAGGGTACAATGGGTGACTTGACTTTCAAACTTTGGTAGACATCGCCAAGGTTTATCCCAACATTATTTTTATCATTATAACCTCTACCACAAAATTCATTATCTTCCTTATCATAATTCCCACTATCTTCCACGACATGAACTACGTAATAATAGTTTATTAGATCATCTAACATATTATGCTCTATGGTATCCTCTTGTCCTTCAACTATTGTTCTACTTGATAGTTGTAGTGGAGATTGTTCGGGGACAAAGGTACAATGTATTTTCCTGTGAAAAACCCACACTCAGTAATTGACTTGCATAGTCTATCTAAGAAGATGTAATTCAACTGTTTTCCACTCAAACACTTTATAATTTCTATAACGTGCGGAAGGATAGGAGAACTCTTTATCATTAATACACCTCTTTGTAAATTTTATAAACTCATTAGCACCTCCATGATACACATCCCTAAGTTAATTTATCTCACCTATTCATTCTTAGTATAGGGGGTACCCCATAACAGATTGTAGGAATTGTTACCTACCATATGTGAACAAATGGGTTTGAGAATATTTTTATACCTCATGGGAATAAACTAATTTATAGCAACAACTGGTGTAGTTGTGTGACTCACGATAATTCTACATGTTAGTTTATACCTATGGAGTAGTTATATCATTAGTTAACTCAGACACAAGCATAATCTAATTAACAACCTATCATGTTTAAATAATAATGTTCACACACTATCATGTTGAAATCCTAAGTCGTATACATACCAAATTATCTTTAATTATTATTTATAACGTAATCGAATCCTGAAGTCGCTAGGTAGTACAGAAGGTGGTTAAACAAAAGTTAGTTTTTAATTTTACAAATTAAATGTTAAACTTAAACAAAAATAACCAAAATAAAAACTTTACACCATCTTTAAACCACGTTCTTGTGATAAAATGATTTACCCAATTTTATATTAACCTAAAACATGCATCTACATGATAGCAAATAAAATAAATAAATCGAGCCACAACATACCAATATTTGAGGAAAACCCACAATGAAAAAAATGTCGAACAACCCATCCATGCAAATCACTATGATGAGGAATTACACAAGATAGACAATAGATGTACAATACAGACCTGATGCCCTCGGAAGTCGTGACGCTCTTCAATCTTCAACCCCTCCTTCACAGTGAAATGTAGGAATCCACCCACACAAGTTGCCATAATGTGTGAGTCCACACATGCCTCGGTATCCACCAAACAGGATCAACAATTATCTATCGAGATGGAATATGGACGCATCGTTTCTTCACCGTAACACCTCACCATGTTGTCCTCCATATGTAAACAACAAACTAAATACAGAATCCTACGCATGAAATGATTCTCAATCAATATGGAGAGAATAAACTTCTTAGCGCCCACAAAATAAAATCTCGAAATATATCAAACAATGAAACTTGGATTTTAAACACTTTAGGTGAAACTAGGGCTTAGGAGCTTTTGGATATTTATAGGAAAACATTTGTAACCAAAATTTTCTATAAAAACAAATGTCTGATCCCCTTTATATAGAAAACTCATTTTTCGAGGCGGCACATTTCTTGAAAAAACTCGTTCGAACAAAAATAAGACCTCATTCGAATGTGATTGCTAACTCGTTCGAACAAATATCTAAACTTTTTCGAACCATCGTCAAACGAGCTTCAAACGATATTAGTTCGGAAAATAACAAAATATCGTTTGATGTTCGTTTGAACGAACTTTTAATCTCGTTCGAACCAAACTAGTAAAGTCATTCGAACGAATTTAAAACAAAATATTTTTATTTTAAAATCTTTTCAAAACAACTCAAAATAATTTGTAAAACACCGAAAATAAAATTTTAAGGATCAAAATTCATAAGCATTCATACCTGAGAGATCCTCGAATAACAGGAAGACAAAACATTGCATGGTGATGCAATCTCTGAAGGTTTGCTGCTACGAATTCAATCAAACATCATAGGCTTGAAAGGTCAACACCATCTTAAAATGCCCACATAATATATAAACAATATAAATCCACATATGAATAAACTCCATCGATATCTAATAATCCCTACCTAGGTAAAACATATCCCCCTAAGATAAATATCTCATCCTAAATCTAAAGTGAAAGATACCTCTTCTCTCCCTTTTTGTTCAGGAATAGACAAAGAAAGAATGAATAAAGAAATTTCTTCCCAAGTGTAAGAGAAAGTTTTATAATTGCTTAATGTAATTTTATTTTGTCTTATCCCATTACACATACACTGCACCAACATGATTGCTTCTACGTATTTGAAGATAAATTTGAAGACTTTTGGAATATTGAAGAATCGTTCATCTTAACAACATTCAGGAAAGTTATGATTGCTTTGGTAAAGCCTTAATTTTTTCAGGGGATTTTATATTTTTAAGTGTTTGCATTACAAAATGATTTAAAATATTTTTAAAGGAAAATTTTAGAAATCTCGTCGGGTCGTTAGAACAATTTTGTATTACCGTTCGAACAAGTTACACAAGGTCATTAGAACGAGGTTCCCACGATCGAACGAAATAATTTTCGTCATTCATTGGAATTCTAACCCCTGACTCGGATGTATGGGTTACCTGTAGTCAACCCAGTACAACCCGAGCGTTAGGTGTGAAGTGCGATGAACAAACTATATAATGTTGCTACTCCAGTTTTATATTTTAATTAATGTTTCACTTGCTTATCATGCAATTTCGATTTCAAATAAAACTAAGTGAGGGATAAATAGGGAGCACTTCGAAGTCGAAGCATACAAAGCTACTAACATAAAATAAAAGAGAGTACTTACTTGTATAACGCTCTCAAAATACGAAATCGCACTCATCCTGCTGGAACAAAGATGATGGTGTGACCCAATGCCTAGTGGGAATATACAAATGCAATATAGAATTGAACGACAGAAACAAGACGCTACGCGTTATACCTATGTGCACATGTGACCACCTTGTACAAATAAATATATATATATATATATATATATATATATATACTTATATACTTAATGCATGAAACCGTTTAACTTCTGAAAACGTTTCTTAACCCGATATATTTACCTTAATCTCATAAAAGACTTCTTTCTCAATTTGACTTTTTCTGTTTAACACACACGGTTAAATACTTGATACCACGACACTTTGTTTAACCGAAAACATTCCTTTCCCAATATTACCCTTCATTTTATTTCATAAACACGTTAGTATTTTCTTTTAAAATCACCCTTTGAACGCAAACGAACTCCGTGTTAGAAAATACTTATTTAGCCTTTAGAAAACCTTTCGTAACACACCCTTGTGTTAAAAATAGGTTAAAACTCCTAGGTTGCTTACCATCCATTTACCCACTTACTTCACCTTATGGACATTAATCAATTTACATATTTACTTGTCCATTTATTCTTTACCGAAATATATATTAGTTCATTCAAGTTTGGTTGTCTTAACACTTCTTCACAACACAACTCATTTGTTGACATGTTCCTTATTGCCTTATCTTTTCTTGGATTCTTCCAATATTTGTGTACTTTAACTAGCTCCACACCACCGGTGACGCCATCACATGCTCTGGCCAGTTATTTTGGCTCTTTTACCACAAAGCTCCAGGCCCTCCTTAATTATCCCGGTGTCATCCGAATTTGTCTTAATGTGTTTTAACATTTGACAAATGTCCACATTATTATTTCTTTCCCTTTTTATCGGGTCAAAGCCAAACCCGGGGTTTCACCCCAATTTGTGTTACACTTTGACATCATTATGTCATGTCCTTTACACTTTAACTTTGATTTTTTTTCCAAATCATACTCATTTAGGACTAATTTGTGTAACACCTTTTCCAACTTTTTATTTCATAGAAATGTTCTACTTGTAAAATTACCATTTTATCAATTTGTTTCCAAATTCAACTTTGACTCAATTTCACAAGTGTTAATTTTTTCCAAAACGCTATTAAGTTGCCCAGACTAACTTCTTAAGTGCTTTTAACACTTTAACACCTTCTTAACATTGGAGTACCATTCTTCTCAAGCTGGAAACCTCCTTATTCCCTTTTTTCCACTCTAGTTTCATAAGTGTTAATCTCTTAAAATATTATTAAGTTACACACACACCAATTTCGCAATGCTTAACCATTAACACTTATTCAACACCATTACTAACCGTATTTTTAAATTAGACATTTATTTACGTTCTTTATTCAAGAAATCTAATTATATTCACAAACTACTTTTACAAGAAAATACCATTTCCTTTTATTATCACATGTAGTCTTACAACTTAATACGTATCACACTTTTAACCCCTTCTCACACACATTGGAGATTGGAATTTCTACTTTCTTATGTCGTGTTCAGACCGAACAAAATCTTCCTTAATTTTTTTTATATATTTAACATCAAAATACTACAAGTTTATATGCATGGGAAGATGGATTTTAAATCATAAAATCCTATTAAATGGGATTGAACACATGGTTTATTCTTGAAATTCATAGCACTTACAAATAACACATTTTCAAGTTTAAAGGACATTATTATTCAAAACTTCCAACAAATGTTCCATTTCTCATAAAATCTCCATTTTTGCAAGAAACTTTGAAACTTTGTTTCACCATTATTTTAGCAAGATCAACATTATTTCAAATATTTTATTCCATAAAATAATTAACATCAACTTCTAGAAAATGCACCATTTTCATAAAATTTAAACCTTTATTTCATGAACCTTTGAAATATGCATTCTTCATTTATTTTCAACAAATGATATTTTCTTTTCAACATTCTTATTCCATAAAAACGTTTATTATTAATTTTTCTAGAAAATCCATCATCATTTTCTAAGCATCCTACTCTTAATATTCTAACAATCAAGACTACGAACACATAAAATAAAATCTTAATCAAAGAGTAGATTTTTCCACCTCAATGAAGCTCCATCAATGATAGGCATGTAATGTCAAGGAAGATGAAAACCTCACACATCCTAAGGTGTCCTCAAGTAGGTTTCCCCATCAAAAGGCATGCACCATTTAGCTTCAACGCAAAATCCCTTCAAAAACCCACTTCAAACTCTATGAAGGATCCATCTTCATCTTCTCAAAAGGTCCCAACTACACCTTAAAAATTCGTAGCTATGCCCAATAATAGTGGAAATTGGTGTCCAAAGCTTGATATGGTGAAGACTAGAAGAATATGATGGTTTATGGTTGATGTATTATGGTGGAGTGGTGGTTTGGGGTGGAAAGGTGTGTACAACCATGAAGGAAGACCACTCCTCTCTCTCTATCTCTCCCCTTCCACTTCTAATAACAAAATAAACTCAAACACACCCTTATAAAACTCCTCAAAACCTTTAAGTTTCTGTTTTGCCCAATCTGGGCTTCCCAAAGCTCGACATCTCAATGATCCAAGGACCAGAAACGTGACAGCACACACGGGCAAGTCAGATTTAACATTTTCGAAGCATATCATATGAACGACATTGAGCCTCATTCGAACGACAAGTGTACCTCGTTCGATTTATGGCTTCAAGCGACCTTCAAGAAACCTGGTACTATTAGACAGTGGAACCCGCGCAAACCTCATTTGATCCCCTGCTTCGAATGAGGTCCAAACCTTGATCGAGCAATGTCACTCTCATTCGAACCGTCATTTCTTATTCTTTTATCAAAATTCCAATTCTTACCCACAAATTTCCCACATTTGTTATTAAACCTAACTTTATTACAACTTATGCAAAATTTTAAATGAAATATTAGGGCAGGGCGTTACAAACTTCCCTCCTTGGGGAATTTCATCCCCGAAATTCTCAATCAGTAAATTCTTCAGATTCATGTGGTTTATCGATTCTCATTCTAAGTCATAGAACCCTGTAAGACAACACCATCGAAGTCCTCGACATTAATGTCTCATTACGTGCCCCCATACGAGGTTTGTCACCAAATAATCAACATATGACATGCTCTAATGCTCACCATCTCACTAACCATGAATCGTCACATAATCGACTCCGAGTCTTCACTCACTTGATGATTATGTCCAAATAATTTCTAGTACTACCTAAGCTAGTACCCAAGGCATGTTGGCGCCTCCATGGCAAACCTCTCTAGCAATCAACACTCACCCAACGTGAACTTTAATAAAACCAATCATCGTATTCATCACCAAAGCCAATTCCATCTTAGGACTACACGACCCGCATCCCAAAAAAATTCAGGATCGACTGACTACACAACTCGCATGCACTTCCTAATAACCATACTATGCTAATTTCTCACTCCAAGAAGTAATATTCTTACCAAGTCATCACTGTGCATTCAGCTTACACCTTTCGCTGCATCACTTTGATGACCCTAGTACTACTCTAGGCGTCTCACCTTTGAGCACTCACTAGAGCCTCACTCTAATCCACTCACCGTGGCAAAGAAACAATGTATGCTAAGTTTTACACTATTTTTAACACTATACCGTATCCTCAACTAATCATCTTTCTCTTTGTAACCAGAGCCATTGACTGCAGTGTCGTTCGGTCTAAAGTTCGCTAATCATAAGAAATCTAATACTACGAGCAAACCGTGTGGCCGAAAGTGCAACCACCCATACACAGAACTCTATGCAATAGCAAGAATACCTCAAATAAGGCACACCCAGTTATCGACATGCATTAACCATACTTGATCCACTGCGCTCTACTAGGGCCAATCGGGTTATACCATGACATGGTACCGATCTGAGTTACCACATATGTGAGAATACCAATCCCCAATGATCGAAATCGAAGGGACGCGGGAGAGTCAGAAGGAACAAACAATCGTCTTGAAAAAATCCTGCCCATGCACGTACGGTTATGATTTACGGGAAGAGAACCTATGCCATATGCTCAAAACTATCTCACTCATTCCCAATGTTGTCACCGAGTAATAATCCTAGACACACACCCTAGCTTGGGTCATCAACCATGACGAATCGAATCATAATCATTCATTCTCGTAACACGAAAACAACATGCGAACATGTAGTTCCCTAGGAAGTCAAACTCCTGACTTCCCTCTCTGGGAGTGAGTCCCTTCCCCTCACATCCTTGCCACATATGAACCATTACGATTGGAAAATACCTTGCACCCTCATCTATACTAACCTAGTCCACTAACCGGTGATGACGTCACCAACTTAGTACACCTTAGTTACTGTCTACTTTATCGTACCGTGATCGAAATCCCAAACCCCTTAGGTAGTATTTCATTCAAGATATATATTCACCTTGTTATCTCCTTTGACTATACGAGATTTTCACTAAGCTTACTTTGAGATTCTATCCAAATTGAATTTATGCAAAGACCACACTAGCAGCAATTGGCATTCTAAGGGTAGTGAGTACCACCCAATAACACTACGTCTTCTAATCCATACCAGCTTGGCAAGACATGCCAAGAACTAGTATTTTCCCTTTTAAGCCTATCCTAGCATATATCGTCGACACCCGCCAACTTTCTATCATGATTCGATATTACCCCACCTTGTTTGTCATTTGAAGTCGCCACCCGGCGTCATCAACCTATATCTCGAGTATATTTCTTAGTACACCTAAAAATCGAGTGTCACAAAACCAATACTAGTTATTTCATGACATTCGAACACCATGCCTATTACAACAAAAATGTTCATCTTACCTTAGGGATTACACTACCCATCTGTGCTGATTCGGGAAGCCACACTCGGCACTTACACTATACAACTCTTCTAAACCCTGAGTATAAATTTGTGATCATCACGTGACCCTCAACACAATAATTACTAGTTTTCTAATGCTCTTTTATACCAGACTTAACTGGTCTCCTAAGGACACTAAACACTATCTATGTAACTGTCCTCAAGACCCGACAAGATTTCATCATCCATACCTTTATCGTTTAGGGGCGCTCTACAAACCTTTCAAAACTCACATCGCGATTACTTGGTGTCGCAAAGATACTAGTCCCCGAGCTTCCACACGTAGCGCACCTTAACCATAGAACACCTCAGGACGTCACAACAAGTCAATTTCTATCCTCACTTAGTCCTACGGGCACTCTAGTATACCCGTAAACCACATCCATACTAGGATTACCTTGCACCTATCCATTACTTCAGCATCTAAAACAAGTCTCTACACTTAGATAATAATTTTATATTTCTTCTTAACGGTTGTGACCATATGCCACGTACAATCCATGAATAACGCTACTAAGGATTTATCAGGATATAGGAAGTCGCCTACAACCTATAAACCTCTAGGTCTGCGTCACTTACATCACTAAAGATCCTATTCCTTGAAGTCACACTATGTTTTCAAAAAACCCATCATAGAAGACTATCTAGAGTCCACTCCTAAGCCTCCTCAATCATCAATGTTGCATACATAACACCTTTGCTATAAACAACCCATAATTCTAATCACTACTTATGAGATACATTCATTGGACAACAACTACTAAAGTAGTCACCCACAAGGATATCAACCTATCAACTAAGACGGAATGTACTTGGCCTAAAACTTTAACCCACATAAATTTACATGCTCTTCGACTATCCATCGATTACAATATTACCCCAAGGATTTGAATTTTCCTAACTACATTATGGGTATTTACTACCCTTGAGCACCACATTTAAGGTTTATGTACATTTTAATCATCAATCATCATTGCTTAGTTACGTCATCCTAACTATCAACCATTACCATTGATTGTATGGAACTCGTGTCACTTACCCGATGGGCATCATCTCATTCTATTAACATCTCAAAATATACTACAGCATCACGGATTAAATATGAGCACCTCACAATAACAATCACAATGTCACAACTATTGGCTTACAAGGACACCCGTAAATTACTAGCATATAATCAGAAGCACCGAAGCGATTTAACGACAATCAGTTCGATCGTGTTCGACCTGACACTAACTTAATTGTCGTGATAATCTCTTTGACTTCACTGTCGAGGACATGAAGTAAACTGTTATAACACCCCACATAATTCTGGCGTCGGCCGCCACCAAAACTATGTCGGGCGTCACTAAATTAAATACCATTCTTGGCATGTGACAAATATGAGAAATATAAAATTTTCATTCCACAATATAATAATTAAATTTATCCTAATAAATAATAACCATCCATGCAATAAATATCCATCACCATGCTAACTCCAAAAATAATTCAACTCCATAATTTATTTAAAACTTCAGATGAAATAATCCGATAAAGTAACCAACCGAAGCCATAGACTAATTTGGAACCGAATTGCCCAATAGAATCCATAACAAAGTCTCATAATGTAAAGCGACTGAATAAAAGTAAACCAATACTAATAAAGCGAATAAATAAAATGAAACTCTAGTTTCACCTCCAAATTGATCTCCAATAACTCCTATACTGCTACTGCAACACACAACCTGAAATGTTAGCAACACAATAGGTTAGAGCCCACTGCATAGATTCTAGCTACTCCTCTCAAATAGGATTTTTGAACCCAGACAATAGAATTATACGCAATAAACATGAGAGTAGAATATTTTAAATTAAACGAGATGTATTAATGAGCTGCGATAAAAATAAATCACTATCGACCCACACTAATGTCCAACCAAAATACAAGTCTCGTTATTTAATTTCCAACACTGATAGGCAGGGTTTTTTCCTCGACACGAGAGTGACCTGCGCCCCGGTCGTTTTGAATTTGGCTCACCTGAATTATACAAAAACCTAAACTTATGACTACACTCAACAGGTGAGTATAGCGGCCAAGTCCGGGTATCAAAAGATCCACAGAGACGAGTTGCTAGAATTTATAGGATTTAATATTCCTAAATAAAAGTGTAAAAGATAAATTACAAACTAAAAAGGAAAAGATGCGAAAAAGGGAAATGATTAATCTAGGCATGGGAAAATAAAGCTATATTAACAAAGCGAGTAAAACTATAGGTTGCGTCGAATATCTCTCACCCGAGTTAATTAGTATAAAATGGTTACATGGGTCGACGAGTTATTACAAATGTGTCTCGTTTCGACAGTTAATTAAATTAAGGGTTGTCACACCCCTAAATCCGCATAAAAGCCTAATACGATTTTTGCGTCAACAAATACCCCAGAAATTACGCACGCAAGGTCGTAAGCACGAGACATACATAATATGCCCCGTCAAATCTCCTAGGCGTATTAACTAGGACAACACACCCGAAATAGACCCATAAAATCCATCACCAAAGCAAAGCAACACGTCAATCCGAGCGAGTTGCATTCAAACATAACCTAGACTAATATAGCTAGAAAGCATGATAAAAACGCGATAAAGAAACACGGTAAATAAACGCGATAAAACTACACTACAAAGAAAGTAAAGGAAAGCATGTAAACCTAATTATGAAAGCATGTAAATTAACTACAAAGTAAGAATAAAGTAAATACAAACTATATTAATGGAGAGGGAAGATGAATAGTCAACTCACAAACCCAATTGGGTGTCAATCCAAGAAGAAATGAAGAAGAACTCTCCAAAACCACCCTAACCCTAAGCTATTCTAACCTAAAACGAATTATTTCTGATATTTACAACAAAAATCCTTTATATAGTAAAAGGAATTAAATTAGAAAAGAAAAGGAAAAATATCAGCTGAAAACAGGGCATCGATCGATCGATCCCTTTGATCGATCGATCGATCCCTTTGATCGATCGATCCATCGATGGTAAAAATATCAGCCCACTGTCTCAGCTCGAGGGAAAAAACTGAAGGATCGATCGATCGATCCTTTTGATCGATCGATCGATGGCTACAGGTCTGCACAAGCTCCTCCTATTTTGGTGTGTTTGGTTTTCTCCTCCGCTAAAATCGCCGTAACTTCTTCGTTAGGGATCGTAATCGCGCACCGTTCGTTGCCACGCGAAGCTTGCGAGGAGGGATACAACTTCCGCGAAGATGTTGGGCCAGGCGCCCAAGCTGTGGAAAGACTAAAAAGCCCTTGAACGTGCGATTGCGTACAAAAATTAGTCGGAATGCGTCCGAACTTCACACTTAGCATCCAAATACCTATAAAAGCTAAATTAACCCCTGCAAAACATGTTAACATTGAAATTCAAGGTTATCTGGTTAACAAGCATAAATATAGGGAATACGATACCCATGGGGGCTAAAATGCGTTGGTTCGACGGATGAAATATGCAATATTTGCGTATTATCACACCCCCTAACTTACACATTGCTAGTCCCTAGCAATGAAATAGGATGAAACAAGAACTACAAGCAAACCAAAATCAAGATATAGTACCAAAGTATGGTAAAAAAGCATAAGGCCACTTTCGCCGGCGATTCTATTACATTTAGCGTATCCAATAAGCCTTTAAACCCCTAGATCACCCTAGTGGATGAGTGTCGTCTCGTGAGGGTTTTTAGGGATGATACCCACAAACATCACATGGTTTCCTCAAAATATGACCAAACCAACATGCGACAAGCCCAAAAATAGCGAACAAGATTTCATACACATTATTAGCACATTGAACGAATTCAAACAAAAGTCCGAATCATTAACATTATAGAATGCTCCTCATAGAATTGAAACCTTAAAATGTGGGAGGGGAGCGAGCACATGCAAAGTTTGATTTGGAAAAAACCTATATAAACCGGATACTAAATAAAGAAAGCATATATTCAGTCCTCACGGGCATTACACTCATCAAGTGAATTCACTCAAAACAGGGAGGTAACACACAGAACATGCGGGCATAAAGAGTAAATGTAAAGGGAAACTAGGTCGCGCACATGTCGCAAATGAGAACGCTATATAGAAAATAAAAACTGTAATCTCACTGAAAGATACCGCACATATGAACGAGGCGAAATGCATTTTCACAGATTATCAAAACTATTTTGACTTTTAAATTAAATTAGCCTAAGATCACATAGGACTTTAGTAGGGTTATGATGTATGTTAGGCTAGGGTGTAAAATAAAAGGAATGTATGTACGGATTCAAAGTGTTCGAAAATGCAAACTCGGGATAATGGAAGAATGCGAGCAATATCAAAATTGGAAAACGAGCATTAGATATATCATCGGGGAGAGTAATCAAAGCTTATTGAACACTATACACAACATATACAACTTTCACTTTCTTTTCTTTTCTTCTTTTTCTCACTTTTTCTTTTGTTTTCTTTTGTTGTTTGCTTTCTCTTTTTTTTTCACATCTCTTTTTTTTCTTTACTTTTCTCACTCTCACATGCCCAAATAGCAACCACAAAACAACAACAACAACAACATTCAATACCAAGTAACATTCCAAACAAAGGTATGGAAAGTGTATGTATGGTTTAAAACTCCAATTTGGAGTTGGTTATGGGATTTTGGGTTTTGAAATGAAAGGCTAATATTTAGGCTCAAAGGGGTTGACGAGGGAACACATATAAGGTGAGGTCAAGGCTAATACGGGTGATATAACAAAGATGGCCTATAATCATTTCCCAAAGTTTACACAATTCTCGAGTCAAAACAAACTTTGAAAATCATGCTCAAGTAATACATTTCATATATGAACTCAATTAATGAATGATCAAATGAAAGAATAGTGAGATTACAAACAAATTCAACATTTTCAAAGAGGAAAGAATAGTGTATACACTCACAAATGACGAAAGGTACAAAGCTTACTCGGTGTAAGTACATACAATGCAACAAAAGATTACCGAGTTATAAAAATCTTAAACCAAATCAATGTAACAAGGAAAGTGCATGTGCTCATGGGATTAAAGTTTAATTCATGAAGTTATTCACAATATCAATAATCGAGGACTAAAGTCTAATAACTTCTAAAATCGAGAACATGCATCATTGATTTGTCAATTGAATCGGGCAATTATTGAAATTTATCATCGGAAACAAAGGCAAAATGCCCAATAAAGGAGAAAAAAGAAAGAAAATCTTTTTGAAATTTTTTATTTTTCTAAGAAAAGCATACTAAGTAACTAACATGTGAGCAAAAACATTGGCTAAATAAAGAAATGGATAGAATAACCCACACCCCCTAACTTAAAACTTGACATTGTCCTCAATGTGAATTAAGAACCTAAGTTAAAGAGAGGAAAAAAGCGATATTACCCAAAATTGGAGCGATCCTCATAAGAACGAGTCCAAAGAATCTACAAATAAAGTTAGTACCGAGCATAGCAAAAACAAATAACAAAAAGATAACTAATTACAAGACTAAATTAAAAAGAAAGAAAAACTAAAGAAAGAAATAAAAAAAGCTAACTATATACAACCTACATTTAGGCTTCACACTAACTATACACTAGAAGTCTAAATATCTGAGGGTCCACCGCAAAAATGATTTGACATTGAAGGATAACCGGTGTACCCTCACACTCAAGCATGCCTTCCAAAAAATATGAATTCCGTCTGAAAAACGGAAGGCATGTGTAAGGCGAAGAAAGGAACCATCGTCAATTAAAAGTTTTGGAGGGACGATGGGGGATTTGGATTGAACGGGTGACAAAAACATGTGGGGAACGAGAAAAGCAGAATATCCTCCCAAGGATATTGAAATTGGAATGGGAGGTGGCGCACACAAAGGCAAAGATGCAATCGTGGAAGGCGACTCGATCAAGTACTCCTCATCGACGAAAAGGTTTAAAACATTAAAGTTTGAAATCGAATCATCGAATACTTGTGACGGTGTGATAACAGAAAATGAAAATGGGGAGGAAAGACATTCAAACTCATGAGATGAATCATCATCGCATGAAGATTGAGTTTCGAAGGAAATAAGATCATTTTCAATGAAATGTTCTTCTTTGGGGGCTAAAGAAGAAATCATTTCATTGCAAATGGATATTACGTCATTTTCATCCTCACTTTCAATATCTATTACGCAATGGGCAAAATCAAGAATAGGTTGTTCCAAAGTAGGCGCAAAGTCCTCATTTGGTTCAAAACATTCTTCGACTTCAAAAGTCTCGGAAGCAAAATCGTCGTCGGATTCAAATAATAAATCCAATTCATGTTCCCACAAATGATTTTCTTCCCGATAACGATTTTCAATTTTCCCATTTTCAAGCATACGCAAGCCCTCACCGAATGTCATAGGTCGAGGTGCGGATACTTGGAAATAGGAACTTTGAAAATTACCATCGGACTTAAACGAAAACTCATTATTATAAGAATTTTGAAAACTATTGCAATTAGTTTCAAAATTCCTATTATCAGGAAGTAAAGGCCCAAAATCATTATCATCCTCCTCGAAATACACGCACTCCCAAGCTTGATTTTTGTAATACTCGCCCAAAGTCATTTTAGATGTTGAAATTTTGTGGGATTCTAAGTATTGGCCAAAAGTCAAAGGTTTGCGAGAATTTTGAGAATTATCTTAATGATTTCCAAAAGATTTGGAATAAGGCATGCTTACCCCAAAAATGGATCGAAGTGACAAATTCCACAAAGTAGATGCGCGTGCGAGAAATTCGAGCGTTTCTAGATGCTCAAATGTAGAAGTCCTACACAAATATTAGAAAATAATACAAATAGAAAGAAAATACTATGAAATACTAAATCAAATAAATTTTGAAACAAACTAGTCCCCGACAACGACGCCATTTTGATAGGCAAGGTTTTTACCGCGGAGAGAGAGTCACCTGCGCGCCGGTCGTTTTGAATTCGACTTACCTGAACTATACAAAAACCTAAACTTATGACTACACTCAACAGGTGTGTATAGCGGCCAAGTCCGGGTATCGAAAGATCCACAGAGACAAGTTACTAGAATTTATAGGATTTAATATTCCTAAATAAAAGTGTAAAAGATAAATTACAAACTAAAAAGGAAAAGATGCGGAAAACGAAAATGATTAATCTATGCGTGGGAAAATAAAGATAGATTAACAAAGAGAGTAAAACTATAGGTTGCGTTGAATATCCCTCACCCGAATTAATTAGTATAAAATGGTTACATGGGTCGACGAGTTATTATAAATGAGTCTCATTTCGACAATTAATTAAATCAAGGGTTGTCACACCCCTAAATCCGCATAAAAGCCTAATACGATTTTGGCGTCAACAAATACTCCAGAAATTACGCACGCAAGGTCGTAAGCACGGGACATACATGATATACCCCGGTAAATATTCTAGGCGTAATAACTAGGACAACGCACCCGAAATAGACCCGTAAACTCCATCACCAAAGCAAAGTTACACGTCAACCCGAGTGAGTTCCATTCAAACATAACCTAGACTAATTTAACTAGAAAGCATGATAAAAACACGATTAAGAAATGAGGTAAATAAACGCAATAAAACTACACTACAAAGCAAGTAATGGAAATCATGTAAACCTAATTATGAAAGCATGTAAATTAACTACAAAGCAAGAATAAAGGAAATACAAACTATATTAATGGAGAGGGAAGATGAATAGTCAACTCACAAACCCAATTGGGTGTCAATCCAAGAAGAAATGAAGAAGAACTCTCCAAAACCACCCTAACCCTAAGCTATTCTAACCTAAAATGAATTATTTCTGATATTTACAACAAAAATCCTTTATATAGTAAAAGGAATTATATTAGAAAAGAAAAGGAAAAATATCAGCTGAAAACAGGGAATCGATCGATCGATCCCTTTGATCGATCGATCGATGGTAAAAATATCAGCCCACTGTCTCAGCTCGAGGGCAAAAACTGAAGGATCGATCGATCGATCCTTTTGATCGATCGATCGATGGCTACAGGTTTGCACAAGCTCCTCTTGTTTTGGTGTGTTTGGTTTTGTCCTCCGCTAAAATCGCCATAACTTCTTCGTTAGGGATCGGAATTGCTCACCGTTAGAGGCCACACGAAGCTTGCGAGGAGGACTAAAACTTCCGTGAAGATGTTGGGCCAGGTTCCCAAGCGGTGGAAAGACTAAAACACCCTTGAACGTGCGACTGGAAATTAGCAGGAATGCGTCCGAACTTCACACTTAGCATCCATATACCTATAAAAACTCAATTAACCCCTGCAAAACATATTAACATAGAAATCCAAGGTTTTCTGGTTAACGAACATAAATATAGGGAATAAGATACCCGAGGGGGCTAAAATGCATAGGTTCGACTGATGAAATACGAAATATTTGCGTATTATCGAACACTTCCTATTTTTCAATTTAATTAATTTAATCAAATTTATTCTTCTTCTCATTTTATTAATATCAGTCACAGGACTCCCACATTAATTATTACATCATATTAGTTGTGGGTCTCCCACAAGTTCTACCCCACATCCATTCCCCTCACTATGGCCAGTCAGCCCAGTTCACTATCAGCTCTGCACACACTCGTGAGGTTCCACGCATGACACGACACGTCACTATAGCCCGTCAGCCCGTTTAACTGTCAGCCCGCAAATACTCATGACATCACACACACACACACATACACACACACACATGTCACTATATCCACTCGATCCATTTAACTGGTATCAGAGCATGGCCTTCGGTCTCGTAGGTTATGAGTCCATTTACCTTCTATGTTATCGGTCTTTGATCCCCTTTGTTGATTTGTACACCTTAAGGTATTGGGTCTAGCATGTGTGTTAGCTGTGTTTCTTGGAGATAGGGAGTATTGTGATAAGGACGTTGTAGGAATTGAGTTTAGAAATACTAACCTTAATATGAGGATCCTTAGATTTGATTTTGAAAACAGTATTTTTGGCAAATCGTTAGTATAAACTTTAGGTATATCTCGTATCAATGCAGTGATGTGATTTGATTTAAGGATTTAAGCTTGCGATGTCTTTTGCATATAGAATCGAGTGATAATTCATGAGAGAGCATGGTACTCTATTAATTTCATAGTTATGCATATATATATAGTTATGATATTAAAGAAGGCCCTTTAACAAGTGCTATAGGCAAAACCAACTTTTTCAATTAAATTCAGTTGCTTCCAATTTTCTCTTCTTTAAACCCTAAACATGCATATAAACAATTTAATCCATTGAACAATTAAAGCATGCAGGAAAAAGAAAAAAATTCAGGAAAAAATCCCCGAAGGGCTCTCTTTCTTGCATGGTTTTGGCTTTGGGAACAGGTGAAACATGTTTATCGAAGCCAATACTACACCTATTATATTTGATTTGGACGATTTTTAAGATTTTGTATAACTTTTCGAACCTAGATTCCAAATCAAATTTAACCTTACTCGAATCTCTCAATCTCTCCTCAAGCTCACCTATCCTCGACTCAAGTAAACGCCTCGAATCTTCAAAATCAAGTAGTTCCTTTTTCATAGTTTCCATTAACCCTCGAAGACTATCTCTCTCACCGTCGACATATTCTAGCTTATCTTCAATTTTCTTCTCACGCGCCCTAAGTTCTTCAATTAAAGTAATGGAATTATTATTTTCAATGGCATGTTCTTTCAATTTCGAATCTAACTTCAAATTTTCCTTCTTAGCTTTCAAGGTTTCTTCATATAACTCATTAAAGGCAGTTTGAAAGTCTCTCTTATCCTCACTCTCATCATCACTCACCTCACCATCACTTTCTAGGTATCACAACCTGTGACTGCGGAAGAATCATGCAAAATTATGTCATCATCACTTATATGATTAGCCACAAGGGTGGGAAGGTCTCTCTTAGTAGCATAAAAAATTTCTTCTTCAGGGTCACTCTCACTAAGGGTAGAAACATGATTTAACGACTTATTAAAATTCTCCCTAAATTTAGTGAGGCACTCATCTAACTTATGGCCAAATCCTTCGCCGCAAAGACACTTCTCACAATTATCCTTTTTAATAAAAAAAATTAAGAGGAGATTTCATGCGAGATTTCAAATTATAAGTTTCAAACATGCGAGTTCTAAAATCATCAAAATTATCAAAAGCCATACCTAAAATCAAGGGATCACAAACACAATAAAATAGTGCAACAAGCTCTGATACTAATTTAAATAAGTCCCTTTAACAAGTGCTTTAGTTGAAACCAAAATCTTCAATTAAATCCAGCTGCTTCTAATTTTATCTTCTTTAAACCCAAAACATGCATCTAAACAATTTAATCCATTGAACAATTTCAGGAAGGCAAAAACCTTTTTGTTTCACTATAATTTGTAAATCGCAACTTACAGAGATTATAATGAAATATAGTGACATGCGAATACCCGCAAGTGTCGGTCGGTTTCGTCAGCAATAGATCCACACGCAGCGAACCTACATGAACCGCAATCCAATCTTCAGCAAGGAATACCCTCAAGCACTCCCAATGACCTCAGTCAACAATTCTCTTCTAGTGAATGTGTTTCAGATCATAAACTTTGGAACTATGTAATTGGATCTTGAATAAACTTTGGATGAAACTAAACACCATGGGAATTTTTGAAATTGTTCATCTCTCTGAAAAATGTCTATGCAGTGTTTTTTTTATAACTGATCAAACTAGAGTCCAACAAAATTGAAACACGAGATTTGAGGAGGTGGCTCTCGTTCGAACGACATGCGATGTCGTTTGAACGACATGTAGTGTCGTTAGAACGAGTTTTGTTATTTGAACGATAGTGAAACACGTTTTTCATTTAAATAAAATCCTCGAATATTTAATAAAATATTTCATCTCGGATATAATTAAAAATGCGTTTTCAAAACTTTAATTTTAATTCCCAAAAAATAAAAACATTTAATTCATAAAAGATTTAAACAATATTTTAAATCACATAAATTTCTTTGATTATTCATACCTGAGTGATCTTAGAACAAACAAATCATGATATTGCAACTAGACTTGATTTCTTCTTCATGGATTTAAATTGCAAATCCTTCATTCTAGAATCTTTGTCGACTTCAAATTATTCTCGAATTAAAAACTAGTCTAAACTCAATTTATTTTGTCCGAAATTAAGCCAATTACAAACAAATTGACTCGATTAGAAATTTGTGCTTACAAATCCCCCCCTATGGCTATTTCGGGACAAAATAAAAAATAAAAAATGCTAGATGTAAACAAATGTCTTATCCTAGAAACCCAAATATAAAAATACAGAACATGAATAAACTATAAAGCAGCATCTGAGTCTAAGTTTGTCTCTCAATGTGATGTTGCAAAGAATACTTGAATCTTTAAATTATACCTACACACATGAGACATACATAAATATACCCAGCTGAAGTATGGAGGAACAGAAAAATATTAATCATTAAATTTAAACTCAAACTCCCCCTACATCACATATCTCTCCCCTTTTTTGCCTGGAATAGACAAATCATGGGACAAACAAATATAGCAAGATAAAATATGATAGTGGATATAAGACAGTAGCAACAGGTAAATATAAGAATAATGAATAACAAAACTACATTCGAATATATACATCCAAGTCACAAGAGTGTATCAGCAAGTGTCCACAAATATCGAGTACATCATATGAGATAAATATCAAAATACATCAAGCGTCCAAAAACTCATATACAATGTCTTAAGGAAAATAAATACATTAATGTGCATCATCATCATCATCATCATCATCATCATCATCATCTGTGTATGTCATCGTAATGTTTCTCAACCCGGATGAACTAGCTCCTCTGCTCATATCCCTACATCGCATCTCATCAAAGAAAGAAAACATCTGAGAGTCACAACGAGCACGAGCCTCAGCCTCAAAGCGTGCCATCGTCACGTCGTAAATATGTGACTGTGATGCTACCTATGCCTGTTGGGAATCAAACTCCTCCGCCGTAGGTCGTCTAAATATAGATGGATGAGACACAGAGGGTACAGAACTAGGCATAAATGGACTAGATGGCTCTCCATAGAAGGTACTATCACTCGGTGGATGTCTCGCTCTCGCATCAGATCGAAGATGAATCTTAGAACGAGTTAGTGTGCTGCGATCGATGAGAGTGGGAGCAGACAGACATATATCATCCTCTTAAACAGGTACTCCAGTAGTGGTACAAATACGTGAAACTAGGAGTCCATATGGAAGAGCGAGGCGAACAAGAGTGGTACCAATAATGGTAACTAAGGACATGACCCGAAACATAAGAGATGGTAAATTAATGTCCCACCCTTGACAGACAGCGTACAGGAAGTAAAGAATATCGAAGACAATCTGAGTGTGATCGACTCGAGCATAAATAGACGATGACACAAACCTATTAAGAATACGGAAGGTTTTGTGTAGCCGATGATGATACATGGTACTACCAATGTGAGGTATCTACCAAAAATAATGCTAAATAATGGCCTCAGCAGTAGGACAGTCCTCGGAACAGCGGGGAAAAATAGCATCGGGAACACGAGGAAGCTGTAGGGTCTCAGAGATGAGATCTGCAGTAACAAAAAGATGGACACCCTGAACAGAGGACTGAATGCCACCAGGAGTATGGATAGACCTATAATAAAACTCTCGAACAATATCAGGATATATCATACCCTGTGCATCAAATAGTGTGTCCCACCCTCTACCTGACACCCATGTAGGTATAGATAACTCCATAAACTGTGAGACACAAAAGATATTCTCCCTAACGATGGCACAAATATAAAGACCAAGATGACAATAGTGCTCGTACTCAAACACATTGTGCCAATGCACTGGTGAGAAAGGGGGCGATGACTCTGAGCTCACTGAGCACGTGATGAGGTAGATGGCTCATCCAACCTACCTAACAGGGCACCCCTACGTCTGGTGGCATCAAGGATAAATAGATAAAAATCGTGTAGATAAGGACGATGATAAAGGATAGGATACTGACGCCTAAGAACCTATCTTCGTACACATCCAATCGAACCACCGAAAAAACCAATCATAACAAAACTAACCAGCAAACAAATATAATCCTAATCAGAATAATAAACTATCACATGTCTGGGTATCCCAAAAATGAATCCAAATATTTTTTTATAAAAACTCTTCATTTTGAGATACTCACAATGTTCAAAAATAAAACACATTAGAGAGGTACTGTTTGCATCCGAAAAATATGATTATTTTGAATAAACCATGAGCACCCTATTTTCAAGATCAGTATTTATCAAAAAATTACACAAAATGTAGAGGGGCCAATGTGATTTAATAAAAAAAAATCAATCTTTCCATACCCAACAGTCAGATTTTTATTCCAAACTGAAATAAACAAGAGTAATACACCAAACCAACGGATTAAGATGAGAAAAATGTGTATTATTCATGGCGATTAACACATTTTCATTTGAGTTTGAAATAAAAAAAATACCAACTCAAATCAACTCAGATTAATACTAAAACAATGGAAAATACCTCAAAACAAGAATCTGATACCACTGAGCTACTCAAGCAACGATTGTGGGACTCAAATGAGGTTGAATCAACAGGGGAGAGTTCAAAAATGGAGGTCATGAGAAGGACGGTGAAGGCTCGGTCGAATAGAAGTAGTAGCAGTGAGTTTTTTTTAGTTACAACAAATGAACATGTTCTGACTTAACAAGGGTACATAAAAGCCCCATTGTCATTCGAACAAAAACGGTATCGTTTGAATGATAAGATATGTCATTTGAACGACAAACTTCGCGCGAGATTAAATCTGGTTCGAACGAGATCAAACATCGTTTGAACGATGTGACAAAAGCAAGTACCAAAATTTTCCAACAAAAACTTTATTGAAAATACCAATAAAACAGACCCAACTAAATTTTTTGTGAAATTCATGCCAACATATAATCAATGTGCTCAAACATGGATATGAAGTGTATGGGAATGTACTACGACAAATGAGTCACAACTCTAATCATTAAAACTTTCAAGATTCTCTAATTCATAGCAATATGTCAACAAACATTGTTATAGCCATATATGACAATTAATAAATGAGCTAAATGAACTAGACGATCAACTTACACACAAATCCATAATTTTGACGATTGTATAAATAATAACGTCATGATGCAATGATTCTTCAATAGAATTCGTGGTGCATACCCGTTTTTACTTTCCATCCGAACATCCTCATAAATAATGCTCACTTATTTTTCTTTTGAGGTGATCTAGACTAAACGGCCCAAATTTTGGCATATTTATCTTTTTATTGTCATTCATTTTTTCGGGGCACTTTTTATGCGGTGGCTAGCACGATGAGTCAATTTCACACTCTCGCAGCCCTTTCCCATAAACACTCATTATATTTTGCATTATAATTCCTTACGATAAACGGTTATTACATGCACACCTCCTCGTAATACTACTTACGCATTGATGACAAAATTGAGATAAGAACATCTCACCAAACTCAAATATGCATGTGATGTCCAAATGCACTCAAATATGCATGTGCATGTGCATGTGTGCAAGAATGGCATATATACAAAGATGAATCCAAATGCACATCAATTTTGAAACAACTCTATTATGACTATGGTAAAGATCATTCAAAGCATCAATAATTATGACCAAATGTCCTAGCCACATGGATAATTAAGTGATGGGGGTCCAAGAACCCCAACATGACATATTAATCATGAAAATTCGCGACTCAAAAACCAAATATCTTTTTGTGTTTTTCAAAAATATTTAAAAACAAAAATCTTTTTGTGTTTATAAAAGGACTCAAAAATACGACTGGATAAATGTCATAACTCTAGAGAGAATATATCGCAAAAACACACTAAAGTATGACAAATCGACGAACACACTCAGCCAAAAGATGAGACATGTGGAGAACTAAGTGAAATGACACACGTACCACCGAGTCTAATCCCTAACGCCTCAAAATCTGATCTTTTAACCCCAAGTGGGTGTGAAACGATGAGTGCAGAATTTTGAAATCGGATCAACTGTGTTCTTTGACTTCCTAGGAGCGATTTTATGATCGTAGGAAAATCGTCTATGATGACCTCTCCTACCGCAATGAGTGCAAGTGTAGATACGACGGGGAATGTTAACTATGGGACGATTTTTCCTCACGTTCCTGGGTGGCTCTCCCTTAACAATCCTAGGTGTCTCTCTTGCGTGCATGGAATTGGATTTGGGAACAGGTGGATCATGTTTATCGAAGACAATACCACACCTATTATCTTTGATTTGGACGGTTCCTAAAATTTTGTCTAACTTCTCAAACCTAGCTTCCAAAACAAATTTAACCTTACTCAAAACTCTCAATCTCTCCTCAAGCTCACTTATCCTCGACTCAAGTAAACGCCTAGAATCCTCAAACTCAAGTAGTTCCTTTTTCATAGCCTCCATCAACCCTCGAAGATTATCTCTCTCACCCTCGACATATTCTAGCTTATCTCGAATTTTCTTCTCACGCGCCCTAAGTTCTTCAATTAAAATATTGGAATAATTATTTTCAAAGGCAGGTTCTTTCAATTTTGCTTCTAACTTCAAATTTGCCTTCTTATCTTTCAAGGTTTCTTCATATAACTCATTAAAGGAAGTTTTCAAGTCTCTATTATCCTCACTCTCATCATCACTCACCTCACCCTCACTTTCTAGGGTATCACAACCTGTGACTGTGGAAGAATCATGAAAAAGTATGTCGTCATCACTTACATGATTAGACACAAGGGTGGGAAGGTCTCGCTTAGTAGTATAAAGATTTTTTTCTTCAGGGTCACTCTCACAAAGGGTAAAAACACAATTTAACGGTTTATTGAAATTCTCCCTAAGTTTAGTGGGGCACTCATCTAACTTATGGCCAAACCCTTCGCAACAAAGACACTTCTCACAATTATCCCTTTTAACAAAAATTTTAAGAGCAGACTTCATGAGAGATTTCAAATTAGAAGTTTCAAACACGTGAATTCTAAATTCATCAAAATTACCGAAAGCTATACCTAAAGTCACGGGATCACAAACACAATAAAATAGTACAATAAGCTCTGATACCAATTTGAAGAAGGCCCTTTAACAAGTGCTTTAGGTAAAAATAACTTTTTCAATTAAATCAGTTGCTTCCAATTTTATCTTCTTTAAACCCTAAACATGCATCTAAATAATTTAATCCGTTGAACAATTAAAGCATGTGGGAAAAAGGAACAATTTCAGGAAAAAAATCCCCGAAGGGCAATAACCTTTTTATGTCACTATAATTTGTAAATCGCAACTTGCACGAATTATAATGAAATATAGTGACATATGAATACCCGCAGGTGTCGGTCAGTGTCATCAGCAATAGATCCACATGCAATGAACCTATATGAACCGCAGTCCAATCTTCAATAACGAATACCCTCAAGCACTCCCAATGACCTCAGTCAGCAATTGTCTTCTAGTGAATGTGTTCAAGATCAAAAACTTTGGAACTATGTAATTGGATCTTGAATAAAATTTGGATGAAACTAAATACAATGGGAATTTTTGAAACTGTTCATCTCTCTGAAAAACGTTAATGCAGTGTTGTTTTATAACTGAGCAAACTAGAGTCCAACAAAATTGAAACACGAGATTTAAGGCGGTGGCTCTCATTCGAGCAACATGTGATGTTGTTTGAACGATATGCAGTGTCATTAGAACGAGTTATGTTGTCATTTGAACAATAGTGAAACATGTTTTTTATTTAAACAATATCCTCGAATATTTAATAAAATATTTTAGCTCAGATATAATTAAAAATACATTTTCAAAACTTTAATTTTAATTCCCAAAAAATAAAAACATTTAATTCATCCAAGATTTAAACAAAATTCGAAATCACATAAATTCCTCTGATTATTCATACCTGAGTGATCTTATAACAAACCAATCATGATATTGCAACTTGACTTGATATCTTCTTCATGGTTTTAAATTGCAAATCCTTCATTCTTGAATCTTTGTAGACTTCAAATTATTCTCGAATTAAAAAATAGTCTAGACTCAATTTATTTTATCCAAAATTAAGCGAATTACAAAGAAATTGACTCGATTAGAAATTTGTGCTTACAGATATATATTGTATATTTGTTCGTGGGGTATGTGCATGTAAAATTGAGTGTATGGGCTCCCAACCGTATCATTCTACGGGTAGGCATATGTAAGCCTAATTTTATTTGTGCGACATTATGTTTGATGTTTATGCTTCATCGATTTTTTTACAGAAGCTCCATCTCCCCGTCAGCTACAACATATTAAAATTTTTGGTAATTTCGACAGTTCGATCATCCGTAATTAATTTTCGAGTGTTTGTGTTTGATTAAGACTCAAAACTCTTTTTGATATATAAATATAAAGTGATGGGTTTAGGACTTTTAAAACATATTTTAGCATTCTCAAAAATTATTAGCCTCATCTATTTTCATCTTCTTCCATCTATAAAACCCAAGCCCCATTTAAAAGCAATATTCAACCCAAATTTTGAAGGTTCAAACCGGGTTTTCTCAAGTTGATCCAAGAATGAAACTTTGTCATCTTTTCGTAAGGAACACATCTTCAGAATTATATTTCTTCAAACAAATCTCAGGCATGGTTTCCTCTATTTATTTCCCTTAGTATTATGTGTAGTAACTATGGCCTACACATTAAACACGTGTTTTCATAAAACAAACTGAAAATATTAATTAGGGAAAGTGGAAGATAATTCGAGTATGTTTTTATAAAAATTTCTAATATGAATGAAGACTCAAAACCTTGCATGTTAGGGTAGAATATTAGGTGCCTTAGACGTTAAGGTGTTCACATGTAAATTCTTACGTAGGAATGTAATTTAATAATTAGTACGATGTTAAAACTTGGAAATTTTGAGGATGTTGCGTAATAGTAATTTTTGTTGTATAAATTCGATAACATGCATGTGATCATAAATTGAATAATCTCATGAGAAAGTGTGGTTCAATTAATATATGATTAAACGGACATTAATCAAATAATTATTGATGCGAGGATTAAAGTGGTAAAATTGGAGTGATGAATGGAAATTTAGCCTTATACCACTTACTTACTTGTTTTATTATATTCGACACCGCAAGAACGACAGGGTTATGGGTTAAATAGGTCGCTCACCTATATTTGGGTTGCTTTCTCGATATGGGACTAGTTAGTATACCTTTGGGTAGTTATCGCTTTCTAGGTATGGGACTCGATAGTGGTGACGGTTTACGGATAAATATTCCTAGGTGGGGCTGATTTTTACATTGTTCCTTGGTTTAGCAATCCTAAGGGTGAGGCTAAGTGGCGTTGGTTAGTTGGTTTTCTTCCTAGATGATAGGCTAGAAAATACTAGTGTGTTTGAGACCTTTAGGTATGGGACTAAGTGTGTTTCGAGGATTTTATGTCGATAAAAAGAGGGGGCTAATTTGAGATAAATGAGAGAACTTGATAAATTGAGATTTAATGCCTAAGATAAATAACGAGTATTAAAATATATTGGCGGCGTGAGTATGTGCAGGGTTTACAGTTAAACGGGCTGAATGGCCATAGCGATGTGGGTGTATGTGATGTTATGAGTATGTGCGAGCTGACAGTTAAACGGGCTGACGGGCTATAGTGGCGTGGCGTGCGTGGAACCTCACGAGTGTGTGCAAAGCTGACAGTCAACTGGGTTGACTGGCCATAGTGAGGGGAATGAGTGTGGTGTAAAACTTGTGGTAGTCCCACAACTAATATGATGTAAGACTTAATGCGGGAGTCCCGCGACTGATATTAATAAAATGAGAAGAAGAATAAATTTGATTAAATTAATCAAATTAGAAATAGGAAGGGTTGGAAATTAAATAACGAGACTTAGATTTTGGGTATCGTCGGTAGATAGTGATTTATTTTTATTGTAGCTCATTAATATATCTCGTTAACTTTAAAATATTCTACTGTTGTATTTATTGATATAAATCTATTATCTGGGTTCAAGGACCCTATTTTAGAGGAGTAGTTGTTATCCATGCGCTGGGCTCTGACCCATTGCATTGACTAACATTTCAGGTTGTGTGCTCGAGTAGCAACATAGGTGCTATTGGAGATCGATTTAGAGGTGCAGCTAGAGTTCCATTTTATTTATTCGCTTCATTAGTATAGGTTTACTTTTATTCAGTTACATTAGGAGCCTTCGTTATGGATTCTATTTGGTCATTCGGTTCCAAAGTTGTCTATGGTTTTAGTTAGTTACTTTATTAGATTATTTCATTTGGAGTTTTAAATAAATTATGGAGTTGTATTATTTTTGGAGTTAGCATGGTGATGGACATTTATTGCATGGATGTCTATTATTTATTGGGATCTATTTAATTATTATCATATGGAATGATAATTTTATTTGTCTCATAAATTTTATATGTCTCGTATATTTCACATGCCAAGAATGGTATTTAATTTAGTGACACCCGGCATAGTTTTGGTGGCGGTCGATGCCAGAATTACGAGGGGAGTTACAACTGTCACCCAAATCCAACGCGATCGGCCCAAGACCAACACCGATGTTGAAAGACCCACTACTGACCTCACTGCGTCACTCCCACAAGGAACCATGAACCGAAAGCTCTAATACCATTTGTAACGCCCTGACCCGGATGTGTGGGTTACTCATAGTAAACCCAATCTGGCCCGAGCGGTGTGAAGTGCAATGAACAACCTGTATAATGTTGCTAATCTAGTTTTATATTTTAATTAATGTTTCACTTTCGTAGCATGCAATTCTTATTTCAAATCAAACTACGTGAGGACCCATGGGGAGCACCCCCAAAGTCCAAGCATACAGAGCTACTAACGTAAAATAAAAGAGATTACTTACCAGTATAATGCTCTCAAAATATGAAACCAAACCCAACCTGCCGACGAGGGTGTGATCCAATGCCTAGTAGGAATATACAAATGCAATATATAAATGAATGGAAGAAAGAAGATGCTATGCGTTATACCTACATGCATATGTGACTACCTTGTATATATATATATATATATATATATATATATATATATATATATATATATATATATATATATATATATATATCCATTTACCTTAATCTCATAAAAGACTTTTTTTTTTCAATTTGTTTATTCCTTTGTTTAACACACACGGTTAAATACTCGATACCATGAAACTTTGTTTAACCGAAACCATTCCTTTACCAATATTACCCTTTATTTCCCAAACATATTAGTATTTTCAATTAAATCACCCTTTCAACATACGTGAACTCCGTGTTTTTAGCCTTTGGAAACCTTTCGCAACACGCCCTTGTATTAAATATGGGTTAAATCTGATAGGTTTCTTACCACCCATTTACCCATTTACTTCACCTTTTACTTTATCTTATGGACATTAATCAATTTACAAATTTACTAGTCCATTTATCCTTTGTTGGAACATTTATTAATTCATTCAAGGTAGGTTGTCTTAACACATTTTCACCACACAGCTCATTTCTTGACATGTTCCTTATTCCTTTATCTTTACTTGGAATCTTCCAATAACCGCATACTTTAATGGGCTTCACACCACTGGCGATGCCACTATATGATCTGGCCAGTTATTTTAGGCCTTTCACCCCAGGGCTCCGGGTCCTCCTTAATTATCCATGTGTCACCCGAGTTCATTTTAATTTGTTTTAACATTTTATAAATTTCCACATTATTCTTTCTTTCCCTTTTTACCTGGCCGAAGCCAAACCCATCATTTCACCCCCATTTGTGTTACACTTTGAAATCATCATGTCATGTCCTTTACACTCTAACTTTGATTTTTATTCCAAATCATACTATATAGGACTAATTTGTGTTACATTTTCCAACATTTTTATTTCATAAAAATGTTCCACTTTAAGTAAAATTATCGTTTTACCCATTTGTTTCCAAATTCACCTTTTACTCCATTTCACAAGTGTTAGTTTTTTCAAAAAAGCTATAAGGTTGCCCAGACTAACTTTTTAAGTGATTTTAACACTTTAACACCTTTTTAACATTGGAGTATCATTCTTCTTAAGTTGAAAACCACTTTATTCCCGTTTTCCCTTCTACTTTCGTAAGTTTTAATCTCTTAAAAACTTATTAAGTTACACACACCAACTTTTCAATATTTAACCATTAAGGATTATTCAACACTCTCACTAATTATATTTTCAAATTACGCATTTCTTAACTTTGTTTATTCAAGATATCTAATTATACCCAAAGAGTAATTTTACAAGAAAACATCATTCCTTTTCTTATCACATGTAGTCTCACGACATTATACTTATCACACTTTTAACCCCTTCTCACACGCCTTGGAGATTGGAATTTCAACTTTCTTATTTCGCGTTCAAACCCAACAAAATCTTCTTTAAACTTGTTTATATATGAAACATCAAAATACTACAAGTTTATATGCATGGGAATATGGATTTTAAATCATAAAATCCTATTAAATGGGATTGAACACATGGTTTATTCTAGAAATTCATAGCACTAACAAATCATACATTTTCAAGTTTAAAGGACATTATTATTCAAAACTTCAAACAAATATCCCATTTCTCATAAAATCTCCATTTTTGCAAGAAACTTTGAAACTTTGTTTCACTATTATTTTAGCAAGATCAACATTATTTCAAATATTTTATTCCATAAAATAATTAACATCAACTTCTAGAAAATGCACCATTTTCATAAAATTTAAACCTTTATTTCATGAACCTTTGAAATATTCCTTCTTCATTTATTTTCAACAAATGATATTTTCTTTTCAACATTCTTATTCCATAAAAATGTTTGTTATTAATTTTGCTAGAAAATCAATCATCATTTTCTAAGCATCCTACACTTAATATTCTAACAATCAAGACTACGAACACATAAAATAAAATCTTAATCAAAGAGTACATTTTTCCCACCTCAATGAAGTTGCATCAATTGTCGGCATGGAATGTCAAGGAAGATGAAAACCTCCCACCTCCTAAGGTGGCCTCAAGGAGGTCTCGCCACCAAAAGGCATGCTCTATCTAGTTTCCAAGCAAAATCCCTTCAAAAATGTGACACCCCGACTATTTAAATACCGGGTAGCTACTCCTTTATTAAATCAATACAAAATGCCAAGTTGGTTCAGTTAATAGCATCACTGTCGAAAACATTTTAATGATTACTAACCACCTAGTATATAAAAAGTAAGTTGTCAAATTTTTAGATTAAATCTGATTAACATACAGTAAAAGGATAATGAAAGAATAACAACCATTCACCATAACGAAGCAATAGGATAACCAACAAAATAGTAATAAGTCCGGAGGAAAACTCCTCACAACAATCCCACAACTGAAATGAGTAAAATAATGTATACTGAATTAATTACATGCCAAAAGTCTGAAAAGCTGAAATAGGAAATGTTTCTAATAGAAATGGGCGACATGCCCTACAACTGATGAAAGCTGAATATAGAGTCAAGATAGATGAAGCGTCTACTAGTAAAATCCTGTAACTTCCACAAACAGCTACAGCTCGTCACCTGACTGAGGATCCTAAGCATGGTGTCCTTGTGGCTGGGCACCTAAAATGGTTTTTACAAAAATAGATTTGAAACAAACGGGTCAGATCCCGAAAGTGGAGATTATTTTAAAAACAGCTAGTGTTTTAATAACATTAAAATAATGAATGAAAAATACATGTTAGGACGTGCACTCACATGAAGTACTCACCTCTCGACTAATTGTGCACTCCTAACGTACCGTACCCATCTAAGTGACATACATATCTAACGAACCCGTAATAAGTTCTACCCCTTAATATTCGATTCTCAATATGCATTCTAACGTTACCAACTAAATAGAGGGCTTTACTTAAACTCGAATTCTCAATTATTAGCAATTCAATTCACTACCGGTTATCCCGTTATAACTTCTCAAAACATTACCATGATTATACTCACAATACTAACATGAAAGTTCTCATTATTTAAGTGTATATTATTCCCGTCATGAATATACAATATAAGCACCCCGAGACTAAGATGCGGTGCACACATACTCTTCTATCCATCCCGGTACATCACGTACATAAGGATCACGCATTCCGAATCTCTCAGGAATCGTTTACAGATAACAACATTCACAAACAATGGAGGCGAACACAGTCACATCACATGGGTCACGCACATACCTACGCTCCCACGATCAGCAGACTTATTAACATCCCAATAAGTCCTTCTCTTACCTATGTTCTCGAGGTACCAATCTGAATCCCCCCGTAGGCACACAAAGATTAGATGGCCCTAAGCGAACGCGAACCTCCCGTGATAGTAAGTATGGTAGGTATGTCATACACATAAAATCATATACATATACTAAGTATGCACACATCTTAGTAATCACCATAATTTATTTGTGGTACACTTCTCATTCTCGTACCGACTTATAATGTTACACAATTCACATGTTCCCGGTTAATTCAATTATTTAAGCCGTCAATAATTCTCGCATCGTAATAGTCACTCACGTCCTATTCCACAATTTCCATTCAATACAAATCACACTTCTATGTTTTACTCCTCAATTATATCCCAAATATCCCAACTATATCAATTTATCATCAAGGGGATGTTATCTCTTCGATTAAACAAGGTTACGGGACACGCGAAATCAAAACAGGCCAAAAAGCCTAAACTGTCAACTCGTTAGAAGTCTCGTTCGAACGAGGATGTTCGAACGAGAGTTCGTTCGAACGAACTGGGCATCTAACGAGATCTCGTTCGAACGAAAGGCATCGAACGAACATCCCTCTCGTTAGAAGGTAAACTGTCAACTCGTTAGAAGCTCGTTCGAACGACCTGGGCAGGTCTTCTAACGAGAGGCCAGTTTCGAGCCCAGAATTTCCTTTTTTCGTTTCTTCCAACTTTCTATACCTCTAATCCCATATACAATTCGTCCCAACAGCATTTTAAGGTTTCTAATACACCCTAAACATTCGTAGGTCATAATTAAACATTATTATAGGGTCAAATCTTCCTAAACATCGTCAAATTCTCAAATCCCCTCAGTTTTCCCCAAATCCCATGAACATGAACCCTAGAAAATTATATTCACCCATAGACATAACTAAATCCATTTTTATGATATAAAAGATGTATTTTCATCTGAATAATCACCCTAACATTGATCTACATGCAATCTACTCATAAAATTATAAATCTCTAAATTCAATTTAATGGGTTTTTATCATTCTCCAAGAACAATACAATTTCATAAATTTCCTACGCATGGAAGAAGCATTCTTTGCAAAAACGAAATTAAACCACTTGCCTTATGTCTTTATCTGATTTGAGGTTGAATCTGGAGGTTGAATTGTTCTCTCTCTCTCTCTGCAGAATTCTCTTCTCTTTCTCTCTCTACAAATTTCTTCTCTAAGGATGACAATGGAGGTGGAGGTTGGTTTTCGGCAAGTTTAAGGTTTCTAAACTTCTCCCGTAGCCCACTACCTAGATTGGGGTTGGACATGGCTTAGTGGGTTAAGACTAAGTCAGATTTTTAACTCTAATTTTCGTGGGTTTCAATTCCCAAAATTCCAAAATTACCAAACTACCCTTCTAAGTTGTCGGTATGGCCTAAAAATTCCCCGGGACCCAAACTAAACTCCCGGCTAGTGTTTTCTGACTATTTCTACCCTTTCGGACGCGTTGGCGCACTCAAAACCACCATACGGTTAATAGAAATAAAATTAACTTTTTAATTAAACTAATTATATTCCTGACGCGACTGTCACACGCGTCCCAACAAAATTTCCAAATTGCCGTATTTCAATCTCACGACAAATTTCTTGATTCAATATTCATATATAGCCATATATACTCATTAAAATCAAACACCAACTCGCATCTCGCTAGTATTTTTATTCGGATTAATTTCCAATTAATACACATTTAATTCAATTAATCCCATAAATAAATATCATAAAAATACGGGGTATTACATACTTCCCCTCTAATAACAGAATTTCGTCCCGAAATTCGGAAATAGAAAGTACGTGGTAAGAACAACTCTAGATAACGTTCGCGCATCTCATCCTCGCGCTCCCATGTGGACTCCTCGACATTATGAAGTCGCCACTAAACACGCACTAACGGAACTATCTTTGACCGTAGTTTCCGCTCACTTCGGTCCAAAATAGCAATCGGCCCCTCCTCGTCGGAGCTATCAGGTTGGAGATCGATGGCTTCCAAAGCAATGTGATAATGAGCCAAATCGTCCCTAAGATATTTCCTTAGCGAGGAAATATGAAACACATCATGAATCCGATGAAAATGCTCCGGTAACTCGAGTCTATATGCAACAGACCCAATTCGCTCGATGATAGGGAATGGCCCCACGTATCTCGGTGCCAACTTCCCCTTCTTCCCAAATCACATAATCCCCTTCATAGGAGATACTCTGAGTAAAACCTGGTTTCCCACTTGGAACTCCCTGAAGAACCTCTTCGCATCAGCATAGCTCTTCTGCCGATCTTGATCTACCCAAATGCGACTCCGTATCAATTCTATCCTTGTCGAAGTATCCTGAATTACTTCCGGCCCAAGTAGTTTGTTGTCCCCCACCTCCAACCAACATGCTGGGGAACGACAAGGTCTACCGTACAACGCCTCAAATGGAGCCATGCCAATGGTGAACTGGTAGGAGTTGTTGTAGGCAAACTCCACCTGTGGGAGATACTGCTCCCATCCACCCTCGAAATCAATGATGCACATACGTAACATATCCTCCAACATCTGATTGGTACGCTCGGTTTTCCCATCGGTCTGCGGATGATAAGCCGTACTCAACCGCAATTCCGTGCCCATGGCCTCCTGAAAACTCTCCCAAAACCGTGAAACAAATATCTTGTCTCGGTCAGACACGATATTTAGGGGCACACCGTGAAGTCTCACTATTTCTGCAATAAAAAGCTGGGCATACTGTCCCGTAGTGTAGTCTGTCCTTACGGGTAGAAAATGAGCAACCTTGGTCAACCTGTCCACAATTACCCAAATGGAGTCGTGACCCCTCTGCAACGTAGGTAACCCCATGATAAAGTCCATGGATATGCTCTCCCACATCCACATTGGGACCTCTAATGGCTGTAGAAGTCCTGCCGATCTCTGATGGTCCACTTTTACCAGCTGACAAGTGGCGCATTTGGAAACAAACACGGCAATATCTCTCTTCATCCCGCTCCACCAATACTGACGTCTCATATCTTGGTACATTTTGTCCCCACCGGGATGTACCACGAACCGTGAGCCGTGCGACTCTGCCATCACCTCGTGTCGCAGTTCCTCCCCTTCCAAAACTACCAGTCTTCCATTGAAGCGTAATCCCCCGTCTCAGCTAACGGTATAGGATTCGGCTCCCTCTGCTAATAATCGAACTATCTTCTCCTGACAGAACGAGTCATCTGCTTGGGCCTTTACCACTCTCATGACAATCTGCGGTGTAACCGTCATCACTGACATGAATGATCGGGCCACTGCATCCTGGTGTCCCAACTCTTTCCACTTTGCCTTCCACACCTCTGCCACCTCATCTACTGGCCTACGGCTCAACGCGTCTGCCACCACGTTAGCCTTCCTCGGGTGATATTGGATATCAAACTGATAGTCCTTCATAAACTCAAGCCACCTTCGCTGTCGCATATTCAACTCTTTCTGCGTGAATAGGTACTGTAGGGACTTGTGGTTCGCGAATAATCGAAACTTCTCCCCCAAAAGGTAATGTCTCCAAATCCGAAGGGCAAATACCACTGCCGCTAACTCCAAGTCATGAGTGGGGTAATTCTTCTCGTGAGGCTTAAGCTTACGGGAAGCATAAGTTATGGCCTGACTCTCCTGCTGCAATACGCCTCCAAGTCCTTGTAAGGACGCATCGGTGTAAACTAGATACTCAACTCCCGGCCTCGGCAATGCTAACACAGGTGCTGAGGTCAACTTGTCCTTCAACTCATCGAATGCCAACTGACAGGCATCACTCCAAATGAACGGCACACCTTTACGAGTCAGATGTGTCAAAGGACCTGCTATCTTTGAAAATCCCCGAATGAACCTCCTGTAGTATCCTGCTAGGCCCAAGAAACTACGGATCTCAGTCGGTGTCGTGGGCTGTCCCCACTCCCTCACCGCGGATACCTTCCCCGGATCAACAGATATCCCCCGGTCGGAAATAATATGCCCCACAAACTGAACCTCCTTCAGCCAAAACCCACACTTCTCATATTTTGCATACAGCTCGTTCTGACGTAGCATCTGCAAAACCTGTCTCAAATGCTCTGCGTGCTCCTCCTCTGTCTGGGAGTAAACCAGAATATCATCAATGAAGACAATGACAAACTGATCTAGGAAATCTCTGAACACCCTATTCATCAAGTCCATAAACACGGCTGGAGCATTGGTCAAACCAAAAGGCATAACCTGAAACTCGTAGGAACCATATCTCGTTAAGAATGCAGTCTTCGAGACGTCCTCTTCCCTGATACGCAACTGATGGTACCCTGATCGCAAATCAATCTTTGAGAAGAAAGAAGCTCCTCTCAACTGGTCGAATAAGTCATCGATTCGGGGCAATGGATACTTATTCCGTATCGTGACTTTATTCAACTCCCGGTAATCCACACACAACCTCAACGATTCATCCCTCTTCTTCACGAACAACACAGGGGCACCCCACGGCAAAGTACTCCTCCGTATAAACCCCTGACCCAACAATTGTTCAATCTGATCCCGTAACTCTCTCATCTCAGCTGGAGCCATACGGTAAGGTGTACGGGCAATAGGACGAGTGCCCGGCGTCAAGTCGATCACAAAGTCTATCTCTCTACTCGGAGGTAATCCAGGTATATCTTGAAATACGTCGGCAAACTCTTGAACAACCGGAATTGAATCAAGTGGTATCACCACTTCCTTAGAGGTCTCCTCCTCTATATAGTACAAATGAGTGGACGATCCTCCCTCGGGAAGAGGCATCGCCACTAAAAACATCTCCTGCCCGGGAATGGCAAAGATAATACATATACTAAAACAATCAATCATGGCTCGGTATGCAACAAGCCAATCCATACCAATAATGGCATCATACTCGGCCATCTCTAATACTAACATATCCGCGAGTAAAGTAAACCTCCCGATCTCTATACCCACGCCTCTACATACACGTGAAATCATGGAATCCCTACTCAATGGCGAATCTACATAAGTAACCGTACTCTCGGCGGTGTCTAATAGCCCAATGGCGCGTGCAAATCTCATAGCAATAAAATAGTGTGTAGACCCCGTGTCAAACAAAATACGCCCCATAGTCCCCTGAATAGAGAACATACCCTCAATGGCTGGTGGATCCTGTGGGGCTGCGGCCTGCTGAAGCTGATATACTCTCCCATACTGAAGCTGCCCCTGCTGAACTGGGACCGCTGGGATGGGCGGTAATGCTGCCATCTGTGGTGGCGCCGAGAGGGCGGCGGGAAACATAGGTCTTTGCGGCTCCTGTCGAGCACCCTGCTGCTGCTGCGGGGCCCTGCCCCTATCCGGACAGTCCTGGCATTTATGGCCAGTCTTGCCACAAACGTAACACTTCCCCGGGAAGTTCCCCCCTCTCTGTCCATGCTGCCCCCGACCCTGGTGGCCGTTACCATTCCTCCCCTGGCCCTGATGGCCCTGCTGAAACTGCTGTTGACCATTCTGACCCTGCTGGTTCTGATGGCCGTTCGGACCCTGATGGCCCTGTCGGAAACCTCCCTGTCCGTGTCTGAAATTCCACGATCTGAACCTCTTATGATCCCCCTCCTGGGAACCCTGATCACCCTGCCTCTGCCCCTGAGCAGAATGTGCCCCATTGGCACCATTTCCCCCAGTCCTGCCCTGATGGCTGGACTCTCCTGATTGCTTCCCCTCTGTCAAGTGAAAGCGGTGGTCCTGGCAATGGAGCAGTGCAGCGTTAACCACATCAGAGTAAGTGGCCAACGATAGGTTCCCCAACAAATGCTGACGGATCCTTCATGTCAACCCGTCTGTAAATTTATGTATCTTCTTCTCTTCTGTCGGTATCTCATCCGGGACAATATTCAACAGATTTGTAAATTCGGCCTCATACTCGGCCACAGTCTTACCTTCCTGTCTAAGATTCATCAACTTCCTCCTCATTTCCATGTGAACAGCTGACGAAAAATACTTGCGGTCAAACCGCACCCAAAACTCCTGTATAGTGAGAGTATCTCTCTCCTCCACGGTGGTAATAGACTCCCACCACTGCAGTGCAGATCCCACTAGCTTAAAGGTAGCTAGTATCTGCTTCTGTACATCGATGCACTCATACATCCTCAAGTGCCGCTGAATGTCTTTCCTCCACTGACTAGATACCACAACATCGGAGCTACTTGCGAACTCCGGTGGGTGTGCTTTCTGAAAAGCGTCTCGAACACGTTCCCAAGAAGACGGGAATGCATGTGCCTGAACTGGAGCGGCTATTGGCGCCTGAGGTGGTGCCTGCTGAACTACGGCTAGTGCGGTATTTATCGCTTGGGCTACAATGGCTGCAACCTCGGCGGCATTCATCGTACCCTGAACTGGTGCGGGCTGTGGTTCTGGCGTTGCATCCCTGGGAACCCTTTGTGCACGTCGTGGAGGCATCTAAAACAAGAATAAAGTTTATAAGTTCGCAGTTATAAACTCAAAATAGCTGAAGAACGTAGCATATACAAGAGAATACAACAGTCCTAAAATATAGGGCTCTACATCAAAGAAAGCTCAGCGGAAACATAATAAGCCGTACAGATCCTAAAGAACACTAGAACCTGATGCTCTGATACCACCTGTGACACCCCGACTAATTAAATACCGGGTAGCTACTCCTTTATTAAATCAATACAAAATGCCAAGTTGGTTCAGTTAATAGCATCACTGTCGAAAACATTTTAATGATTACTAACCACCTAGTATATAAAAAGTAAGTTGTCAAATTTTTAGATTAAATCTGATTAACATACAGTAAAAGGATAATGAAAGAGTATCAACCATTCACCATAACGAAGCAATGGGATAACCAACAAAATAATAATAAGTCCGGAGGAAAACTCCTCACAACAATCCCACAACTGAAATGAGTAAAACAATGTATACTGAATTAATTACATGCCAAAAGTCTGAAAAGCTGAAATAGGAAATGTTTCTAATAGAAATGGGCGACATGCCCTACAACTGATGAAAGCTGAATATAGAGTCAAGATAGATGAAGCGTCTACTAGAAAAATCTTGTAACTTCCACAAACAGCTACAACTCGTCACCTGACTGAGGATCCTAAGCATGGTGTCCTTGTGGCTGGGCACCTAAAATGGTTTTTACAAAAATAGATTTGAAAGCAAACGGGTCAGAGCCCGAAAGTGGAGATTATTTTAAAAACAGAAAGTGTTTTAATAACATTAAAACAATGAATGCAAAATACATGTTAGGACGTGCACTCACATGAAGTACTCACCTCTCGACTAATTGTGCACTCCTAACGTACCGTACCCATCTAAGTGACATACATATCTAACGAACCCGTAATAAGTTCTACCCCTTAATATTCGATTCTCAATATGCATTCTAACGTTACCAACTAAATAGAGGGCTTTACTTAAACTCGGATTCTCAATTATTAGCAATTCAATTCACTACCGGTTATCCCGTTATAACTTCACAAAACATTACCATGATTATACTCACAATACTAACATGAAAGTTCTCATTATTTAAGTGTATATTATTCACGTCATGAATATACAATATAAGCACCCCGAGACTAAGCTACGGTGCACACATACTCTACTATCCATCCCGGTACATCACGTACATAAGGATCACGCATTCCGAATCTCTCAGGAATCGTTTACAGATAACAACATTCACAAACAATGGAGGCGAACACAGTCACATCACATGGGTCACGCACATACCTACGCTCCCACGATCAGCAGACTTATTAACATACCAATAAGTCCTTCTCTTACCTATGTTCTCGAGGTACCAATCTGAATCCCCCCGTAGGCACACAAAGATTAGATGGCCCTAAGCGAACGCGAACCTCCCGTGATAGCAAGTATGGTAGGTATGTCATACACATAAAATCATATACATATACTAAGTATGCACACATCTTAGTAATCACCATAATTTATTTGTGGTACACTTCTCATTCTCGTACCAACTTATAATGTTACACAATTCACATGTTCCCGATTAATTCAATTATTTAAGCCGTCAATAATTCTCGCATCGTAATAGTCACTCACGTCCTATTCCACAATTTCCATTCAATATAAATCACACTTCTATGTTTTACTCCTCAATTATATCCCAAATATCCCAACTATATCAATTTATCATCAAGGGGATGTTATCTCTTCGATTAAACAAGGTTACGGGACACGCAAAATCAAAACAGGCCAAAAAGCCTAAACTGTCAACTCGTTAGAAGTCTCGTTCGAACGAGAGTTCGTTCGAACGAACTGGGCATCTAACGAGATCTCGTTCGAATGAAAGGCATCGAATGAACATCCCTCTCGTTAGAAGGCAAACTGTCAACTCATTAGAAGCTCGTTCGAACGACCTGGGCAGGTCTTCTAACGAGAGGCCAGTTTCGAGCCCAGAATTTCCTTTTTTCGTTTCTTCCAACTTTCTATACCTCTAATCCCATATACAATTCATCCCAACAGCATTTTAAGGTTTCTAATACACCCTAAACATTCGTAGGTCATAATTAAACATTATTATAGGGTCAAATCTTCCTAAACATCGTCAAATTCTCAAATCCCCTCAGTTTTCCCCAAATCCCATGAACATGAACCCTAGAAAATTATATTCCCCCATAGACATAACTAAATCCGTTTTTATGATATAAAAGATGTATTTTCATCTGAATAATCACCCTAACATTGATCTACATGCAATATACTCATAAAATTATAAATCTCTAAATTCAATTTAATGGGTTTTTATCATTCTCCAAGAACAATACAATTTCATAAATTTCCTACGCATGGAAGAAGCATTCTTTGCAAAAACGAAATTAAACCACTTGCCTTATGTCTTTCTCTGATTTGAGGTTGAATCTGGAGGTTGAATTTTTCTCTCTCTCTCTCTGCAGAATTCTCTTCTCTTTCTCTCTCTACAAATTTCTTCTCTAAGGATGACAATGGAGGTGGAGGTTGGTTTTTGGCAAGTTTAAGGTTTCTAAACTTCTCCCGTAGCCCACTACCTAGATTGGGGTTGGACATGGCTTAGTGGGTTAAGACTAAGTCATATTTTTAACTCTAATTTTCGTGGGTTTCAATTCCCAAAATTCCAAAATTACCAAACTACCCTTCTAAGTTGCCGGTATGGCCTAAAAATGCCCCGGGACCCAAACTAAACTCCCGGCTAGTGTTTTCTGACTATTTCGACCCTTCCGGACGCGTTGGCGCACTCAAAACGACCATACAGTTAATAGAAATAAAATTCACTTTTTAATTAAACTAATTATATTCCTGACGCGACTGTCACACGAGTCCCAACAAAATTTCCAAATTGTCGTATTTCAATCTCACAACAAATTTCTTGATTCAATATTCATATATAGCCATATATACTCATTAAAATCAAACACCAACTCGCATCTCGCTAGTATTTTTATCCGGATTAATTTCCAATTAATACACATTTAATTCAATTAATCCCATAAATAAATATCATAAAAATACGGGGTATTACAAAAAAACCACTTCAAACTCTATGAAGGCTCCATCTACATCTTCTCAAAAATTCCCAACAACACCTTAAAAATTCGTAGCAATGCCCAACAATGGTGAAAATGGGTGTCCAAAACTTGAATATAGTGAAGAGTAGAAGAATATGATGGTTTATGGTTGATGTATTGTGGTGGAGTTGTGGTTTAGGGTGGAGAGGGAGAGGAGTGTACAACCATAGAGGAATACCACCCCTCATCTCTCTCTCTCTCTCTCTCTCCTTCCATTTTTAATAATAAAATAAACCTAAACAAACCCTCATAAAACACCCCAAAACCTTAAAATTCCCAGTTTGCCCAATCTGAGGTCCCTAAAGCTCGACAGCTCAATAATCCAAGGGCCGAAAATGTGACAGCGCACAAGGGCAAGTCAGATTTAAAATTTTTGAAGCATGTCGTTCGAATGAGATTGAACCTCATTCAAACGACAAGTGTACCTCGTTCAATTTATGTCTTCAAGAGATCTAGGACTGTTAGACAATGGGACCTAGCATGAACCTCGTTTGATCCCATGCTTCGAATGAGGTCCAAACCTCGTTCGAGCGACGTCACTCTCATTCGAACCCTCATTTCTTATTCTTTTCTAAAAAGTCCAATTCTCACCAACAAATTTCTCACAATTGTCATCAAACCTCACTTTATTACAACTTATATAAAATTTTAAATGAAATATTAGAGCAGGGTATTACAGGAATGTCGTTTGATAGGTCATTGGAAGCTGGTTTGAACAAAAATAGGTACGACATTCGAACGAGGTGAGCGCGTGATTTTTTTTTTAAATGAAATCTGATATTATGTTTATCCTTTCATAACAAACTTCCTTATAAAAAGAGATGCGAGATTAGAGTCTTCAAGAACTCTTTTACAAGCTTTTTTACACCCTTTTAGAGTTCCATTTGTGATAAAACTCTTTCAATTTTCATCCAAATCCCTTAGAAAATTAGAGATTACTTTATCAAATCAAGAAGAATATAATTCTTGTTTAAAGACCTTGTAAAGTTCATCTCTACTTCTAATTTATGGATCAAAGGCTCTATTACAGAAGAAAAATGTTGATCGGTGGATACCGAGGGAAGACTGCTTTCTATAAACGGTGCTACACTGTGCCATTTCTGTAGAAGATTTTAATAGTTGTGCATTATGCTTAGAGAGATTAGTACTCAGTAAGTCGTATTGTGTCTGTCAAATCTTGTACAGTGCTGAAATAGAGGTTTTTCCTGAAAGGATTTTTTCTACTTCTTTGCGTACTTGCCTATTTGGTTTGCTATATTTAATTTGGACTATATCACAACATGTACACTAAATTAATTCAAGGTAAACTTTTCTATAATTGAATTTGTGTGTGGTTGGTCTAAGATACGAATCATTCCATAGAATTCAATCATTTTCACCCAAAAACCAGCATTTTCAAATTGGTATCAAATAAGGTTGAACTAAAATATTGTGTGATCCTGATTTTTACCTATTTTTTGAGATACCAATTCTTTCAAATTGGTATCGGCGATGGTTGCTCTAAAATATTGTGTGATCCTTTTTACAAAAAAAAATGATATCAATTTTTTTCAAATTGATGATCTTTAAAAATTTGGATGTTATGGATAATTTGTACAATAGGATGCCTATTTGTACGAGCCTAATTATGCGTGTTGAAAACCTAGGATAAGGTATGTATTAAAATCTGTTGATGAAAGAGTTTATCTTGTGTGTGAAAGAGGGTGGACACCACCCATTGTGTCTAAGACAATGTACCTATCAATGCTTGGACAGTTTTTTAAATGGAGCAATTTTAACTCACGCAGCATCAGTGCCATTTTTTAATCCATCTCCCCCGTTGAGTTCCATCGCATCATGACATCCAACAAGGTAAAGAATCTTGGGATACACTCCATCTTAATCATGAGGGTACAAATGTTATGAAAGCTTTTAAGCTGAAAAATCTCACCCCTCAATATGAGACTATTACTATTCTAGAGTCTGAGTCGTTTGATGAATTTTATGCACATTTATCGAACATAGTCAATTCTAGTTTTAATTTGGGTGAGAAAATTCCTGAGACAAGAGTTGTGAAAAATATTTTGAGATCCTTGCCAACCCGCTTTATTTCTAAAGTCACTATTTTGAATTCATTAGGAATTTTAAATACTCTTAATTTATAAGAACTCCTAGGAGACCTTCAAACTTATGAAATCGACATGTTTCCAAAAATAAAAAGAAAAAGAAAATTGGGATAGATTTGAAGGCCCAATCTGAAAAGAAGAAAGAAAAAGTTTGTGACTCTGAGTCCGAGTTTAATTTTGAGATTGATGATCTTGCCCTTTTTGCGAAAAATTTCAAAAAAAATCTCAAATTTAACAAATAAAATTCTTCCAAAGAAAAGTGTTTTATAAAAATAAAAATGACAATGAGGACAAGAATGTTTGGGAGAAATATGAGATGAGATGCTATGAATGTGAGGGAAAAGGACACAAGTCACATGATTATCCTACTAGGCTAAAGAGACAAGGCTCAAAATTAAGACATAAGGTCACTTTTAGCGATAGGGACATCGAGTTAGTGGATTCCGGCGATAAATTACCACGTGAATCTAACTTCACTACGTTTATAGAAAGTCATGTTAGTAATTAGAGTTTATCCCACGTTGTTGAGGAAATTTCTAAATGTGAGTTCCTCAATGATGTTTCATTCATCCTAGAGAGAGTGAGAGTGAGGAAGAGAATTTGAGTGAGAGAAAAGGTGGACTCCAAAAGGCCTTTCATGAACTTTACACCGAGAATTTAAAAATGAAAAATCTTAATAAGTAATTGTCTCTTTGGGTATTTGATTTAGATAAATAGGTGAATGTTTTGATAGAGTGTGAGGCATAGGTGAGTCAACTCGATAAGGTAAAAGTTTCTTCAGGTGAGCGATTGATTGCTATCAGTAGGGAGAACACTGATTTGACCAACAGTGTGGCTAGTCTTACAAGAGATCATCAAGCTTCATTAGAGACTCGTGAATAACTTAAATCCCATGTATCCCAACCCAAGATTGATCTCGAACATGCAAGGTCACTTTAGAGGACACATCTAAGAAGGTTGGAAATATGCTCCTCAATCCCGCGTTAGGTAACGTTGAGAGGCAAGGAATAGGTCATAACGGTGCATCCACTTCCCTTATCGCACCCTTATTGGTTCCCTAGTTTATGATGGATCCATATAGGCCTCGACCTAACCCTCCTAGGAGATCAAAACTACTAAGAAAACCTCATCCTAGACATTTTAAGTAAGGTGGACCCAAGCCCGTTTATGTTTGCTCACACTATAAATGAGCAGGTCACCTTAAAGAGTTTTATTTTAATCTAGGGAGAGTTTCACACTACGTGTACCCCAATATGCTCCCACTCGAGTTCCTACACAGGTACCCGCATGCACGCCCACACATGTTATTCCACATGCTCCCACACATCACCATTAGGATTTTGAAAGTTTTCGAGAGCATGTAGAGTATTTAATCAATACATCACAATGTTTGATGGAGGAATTTCATAAGATGTCTTCTCCTTTTGAGAACTCCTCCGGGCATAATGATTGAGGTTAAGAATTGTTTCTAGAATAGGGTGATTATCATATTCATATCTTATACCCCTATTTCTAGATTGTATTATCATTGTATTGATATATTTTTTTATATATTTTAAAAAATCCCAAAAATATTTTCCATTTTATAAAAAAGTTTAAAAACTCCAAAAGGAATTTTATTTTTTAAGAAAAAGTTTGAAAAATGGAATAAGATTTTATTTTGATAAAATTTTTGAAAAATAAAAAGATTTTTGTATTTTAGATTTTTCACCATATATGGATAAGCATTTAAGATATTGAGATCACCACTACATGCCATCCATTCATGTGACTTTTTCATAGTGCTTCGAGACACGATTGTTTCGTTAGTGTGCTTAATAATGTGTAGATATCATTACATCGTTCATCGATGATTACTTTCTACATATTAGGCTCTTTGTCACCTTTATTGTACATAAGCATAGAATTTTTTAACATTGTTCTTACTTGTCATGTGTCGAATATAATGTTCTTATCTCGATTTTGCTTAATAACGAACCAAATGTAAAAAGAGATAAGTTTTGCTTGAAAGAACCTTTTCCGGGATTTCTTTTTCCAAAAAATATTGTTAAATGATAAGTAATGGAAAGGGGATACGAGAGAACAAAATATTATTTGCGTTAAAAGCCATCATTTGCATAAAAGAGCCTAAAGAGATTAATGACACATAAAAACATTAGTGACCAAACTATTTAGTTTATATTCATTGATGCTTCGCGACATATTATCTTTATGATTTCTTTAAAATATTTGAGAGTGAATTATTATATATAATATATTTTGAGGGAGTTATAAAGTAGAAAATCAACAGGTTTGCACAATGAACTTTCATGAAAAGCATTAAATAGTTTGGCATTATTGTTTTGAGAATCATTAGAACTCATGGAATATTGCATAAGTCGAGTCAATTTCATTTAAGTTCAACATTTTACACCTAAGGTTGAAATTGAGTTCTTTCTTTAGAATTATCTCATGACTTAGTGCACATATGTTATGAATGTCTATATTAATCTGCCTAAGAAAAATGTTCACACAATTACATTCCATTTTCACGATTCAAATATTTTAGTGTCATTTCATGGTGACTATGTGTTTTTGTACCTATATGTACTTTCATTACTCTATACTTGAAAATTTTAAAAATTTAAAAAGGCATAATGTGTTATCGATTACTCTTTTGGATATTAATCGCATACACTTAATTGTTTATGTTTGTGATGACATCTTTCTTCTTCATGTGATGCTTATTATTCATGTTTAGATTCTACTCCTTTGTTTATTACGGACAAAAATGGGGAGAACAAATTGAGGGGAAGTTTTATTTATCTTTTAAAACTCATATTCGTCAGGTTATTTTTTTTGTCTCATGTGTGTAGGCCATTCCACCTTGATGATGATTTCATGGACTGCACAAGATGAAGGCTTTTCAGTTGAAGACTTATATATTTATGAATTTCCCATTCTTGATTTGGGAGGGAATTAGTTGGATTAGTCTTTAGTGGTCAATTTGGCTGCGATTTGTGTTGCATACCGGAATAGCCAAAGGAGGAGATTTATAAGAGCATGTTTTATAATTGCTCAATGAAATTTTATTTTGGCTTATCCCATTACATATACACTACACCATCATGAATGCTTCTATGTATTTGAAAATGAAGTTGGAAATTTTTGGAAGATTGAATAATCATTCATCTCAACAACATTCAGAAGAGTTATGGTTGCTTTGGAAAAGCCTTTATTTTTTGAGGGAATTTTATATTTTTAAGAGTTTGCATTTCAAAATGATTTAAAATATTTTTTAAAGAAAAATTTGGAAATCTCACTGGGTCGTTAAAATGATTATGTGTTGTCATTTGAACGAGTTACACGAGGTCGTTAGAATGAGGTTGCCACGATCGAACAAAATGATTTTTCTTTATTCACTGGAATATCGTTCGATATGTCGTTGGAAGCTAGTTCGAACGAGAATGGGTACGTCATTCGAATGAGGTACCAAGTCATTCAAATGAACGCACAATTTTTTTGATGAAATATTATCCAAATCTCTTATATTTATCCTTTTATAACGAACTTCCTTATAAAAATAGATGCGGGATTAGAGTCTTCAAGAACTCTTTTACAAGCTTTTCCACACCATTTTTAGAGTTCCAGTTGCGATCAAACTCTTCCAATTTTTATCCAAATCTCTTGAAAAATTAGATTTCACTTTATCAATTCAACAAGAACATAATCCTTGTTCAAAGACCTTGTAGAGTTCATCTCTACTGCTGATTTATGGAGAAAAGGATCTACTACTGAAGAAGAAGAAGAAGAAGAAGAAGAAGAAGAAGAAGAAGAAGAAGAAGAAGAAGAAGAAGAAGAAGAAGAAGAAGAAGAAGAAGAAGAAGAAGAAGAAGAAGAAGAAGAAGAAGAAGAAGGTAGATCAGTGGACACCTAGGGAAGACTGCTTCTTGTGGGATGTATCGGACTGTACCATTATTGTAGAATACTTGAAGAACTACACATTATACTTAGAGAGCTAAGTATTCTGTAAGTCGTACTGTGCCTGTCAAATCTTATACATTACTAAAATAGAAGTTTTTCCCAAAAGGGATTTTTCTACTTCTTCGCAGATTTGCCTTCTTGGTTTACTATATTTAATTTGGACTACATCACTGCATGCACACTAAATTAATTCTCGATCAAATTTTCTAAAATTGAATTGGTGTGTGGTTGTCCTAATATATGAATCATTCTATAGAATCCCAGCAATTTCACCCATAAACCATTTCTTCCGTAAATATGAGAACATATAATACCAATTGAAATGAAGGAAGAAAGAATAATATCATGTAGCGGGGTGGAGTGCAAAAAAAACAATATGGTAACACAAGCACAAATAATCAACACAATGATGAATTAATACCAATATCGATGCAAATACGATTCCAATTTGAATACACAACAAAGCATGAGATATCATTGCAAATAATCGACAAAAAATACTAGTATGATTATATAAAATGCCAACTGATCCATAGATAAAACCCATGGCACACATGGATTAAATGCAAATGCAAAGACTCGAAACAAAATGATACTGTATATATAAATATGCTAAATATACCAATGACACACATGCATATATATATATATAGGTATAAACAAACACAAACTGACCCAAAACACATAAGCTTAACACAATAGCATAGTATCGATATGTCTAAACACGTGGGATGGAGTCAAGGAGCATGAATCGGATACAAATGAATTATGATCCAATCACTCAAAAATTTCCTAGGAGTTCTATTTGACCACAAAACTTTATCAAACTAAGATTTAACCTCAAGTGACAGATAAAGTGAACTCAAAGAGCAAACAAGCACAATGCACACAAGTCTAGAATTTTATTAATTCTATAAACCAATAGCGTTATGACATGATTGTCATAACTAGGATTCATTGTGAAAACCCATTGATCTTCAACTATAACAACCTCAACATATAACATATATTCTCACTCAAGTCTTTTGAAGATATCATTTTTAAAAATCAATCAAACAAACATGTTGGCCTTTAATATTTTCTTCTTGCCTCTCCTTTTTTAGGCTCTTTTGAAGGGTGGCTTTCCCTTAAAGAATATATGCTCCTTTTATATCCCTTTCACGTTCACCCTCATAATTTTAATAAAAATCAAACAAACTCATGGACAACGATTCTTACATGCCCAAATCCCTCATAGTCAGAAGATATTTAGATGAGAAGATTGATGGGAGATCATATCACTTAGATTAAATATAACATGTGAAGTTAAAATTTAAAAGAGCCTGTGCATGTGTGTGTGGAGACATATACCAAGTTAATCCATTAAGCAAATTAAAGTCGAACAACTCCCTACAAGTAGGATTAAGAATAATCGAAGCATTGAAAATCATAATCAAATGTTCTATCCACATGGAAACATGGAATGAAGTGGAATTAAACACATCAATATGCTACACAAAATGTGTAAAACTAAACTACCCATAAACTAAAAAAATATTTTTGAGTTTCTAAACTTTTTTGAAAATATACTAATTTAAAAAAACAACTCAAAAGACAAACAAAATATTTTTGTATCTTTCAATAAAACCCAATAAAAATGAAAAACAAAAATACAAAGGACAAACATGTCATAACACTAGAAATAACATATAACATAAATCACAAAACTAGTTTATGACAAACAAGCAAACATAGGCAACCATTAGATATAGCATGAGAAGTGTCATGTACAAGCATTCGATAATCAATAAATCTGACATATAAAGCCTCCAAATTAGATTTCCTAACTCATATAGGTGTGATGTGAAGCTTTAGGGTTTTGAGAACTTCAGTGACTGTAGACTTAGATATCGAGAAATGTAAAGAAAAAATGCCTAAGGAAACCTTTCGTGTCGCAATGTGTGCATGTCAATACACAACGAGGGGTGTTCCCTAAGGGGTTGTCCTTTTTTTACATTTTAATCAATGGTTGACTCTCTCAAGAGTATGGTGTTTGCTTTACTGGTGGAAGCATATGGATCATTGAAGTCAATACCTCACTTGTCATCTTTGATTCGGACGGGGCCTAATATTTTGTCCAATATCTCCGATCTGGATTCCAAATTAAATTTGACATGTCTCAAGTCTCTCAATATCTCTTCTAACTCCATTATCCTGGACTCGAGTAAATTCCTAGGCTCTTCAAATTTAAGAATATCCTTCTTTAAAACCTTTATCAAATCACAAAGTCTATCTCTCTTGACTTCAACATACTCGAGATTCTCTCTAGGAGTCCTCTCACGTGCCCTTAGATCATCAATTAAAACATTCTCATCATTACCTACGATACCTTATTTCAACTTAGCTTTCCAACTTCAAGTTTGCCTTTTTCAATTTCATCGTTTCCCCATACAACTCATGAAAGGAAACTTGGAGTTCACTTTCCTCCACCTCTTCTCCATCCTCATATTCTTCTCCACTCTCTCCACCATCACTCACTTGGGAATAAAAAATAATGACCTCGAAAGTGTTAGGCTCAGAATTATCTTCATAGGAAGAATTTTCATTTTAGCTCTCATGACTAGCTATGAATGTGGTGTAGTTGTACTCATTGGAGGAATCAGAACTCTCTTTTGGATCACTATCACTAAGGGTGGCATTATAAACCTTCATTTTTTGCCCTCCTTCCTTAGTTTAGTCGGTCACTTAGATGACCTATGGCTATAACCCTCACACACAAAGATTCTGTCTGACTCATCCCTCTTAAAATTATTATTACAATTTTTAGGGAATTGACTGGCCTTATTATACTTATTTTCTCAAACTTCTTTACATCTTTAGATTATTTTTTAAACTTGAGAAATTTTCTAAACTTCTTCACAAATATGGTCATATCATCGAAATCGATGTCAAACTTATGATGTATGAGGCAAACCCATAATATGGACATTCTTGATGTATGAGGCAAACCCATAATGAAAAAAACCTTGGACGTCCCATCCATGCAAATAACTATGATAAGGAATTACACAAGACAAACGGTAGACTTATAATACAGACTTAGCGCGCTTGTAAGTCTTGACGCTTTTTAGTCTTTAACCTCTCCTTCAGAGTTTAACACAAGAATCCATTTATGCAAGTTTCACAACGTGTGAGTCCACATACACCTCGATATCCGTTGAAAAGGATCAAAAATCGTCCAGGAACATGGAACACTGAAGCATCACTTCTTCACCGCAATGCCACACTATGGAGTCCATCGTGTAAAGATCAAACTGGATACAAAATCCTTCACACAAAATGATTATCAATAAAGATAAAGAGAATAAACTTCTTGGAGACCCTAAAATAAAACCTTGTTTTTTAACGAAACAGTTAACTCGTTCGAACCAGCTTCGAATGAGCTTCAAATGATATTAGTTCTCAAAACATAAAAATATCGTTTGAAGTTCGTTTGAACGAACTTTTAATATTGTTCGAGCGAATTTAAAACAAAAAATATTATTTTTTAAAAATCTTTTAAAAATAGCTCCAAACAATTTTAAAAAAAACACCTTGGGGGATTCTCGAAATATTCGAAAATAAAATATGGCACGAAACACTGTACGATAATGCAATCTCTAAAGCTTTGCTGCTATGTCTTCAATCAAACACTTCATAGGCTTGAAAGGTCATCAACACAGCCTAACCTATGGCTCAAAAATTTTGTCCAAAATTAGGCCAATACATAAAAATTGACTCAATTGGAAATTTGCCCTTACAAATCCAATTTTTAAAACTTATGTACATACCAAATTTTAATTATACTTTATAACCTAATCAAATATAATTTTCAAAACCTATGTTGAAACTTCATTATTAGTATCTTACGATACATGATACGTATCCCCATACGATACGAATCCAGTTTTCAAAACCTCCTTGTGTGAAACCATACTATGTTGTATGATTTTTTATAAAGTGTTTCAATGAATTTATTTAGCCTTCAATTTTTTTCTATTTTTTGCATTGTATCTTACTTTATGTATTCCTGTACGATTCACGATACGCGATACATAGGATTTTAAATACGCGATATGCATCTCGATTTAATAATTATGGCTGAAACCCTAAGTCGTGTATCTATTTTTATATCCCAAAATCCTTCAAATATGTATCTCGATTTAACAACTATGGTTGAAACCCTGAGCCATGTATCCCGATATCACCCAAAATTCTTCACATTTTAAAATAAACCCACAAATTATTTTTTCAACTAAAATGATTACATTTACAACAAAGAAACACATATATTCAAGCCAAACAAACATCAAAGTTAAATATTCACATTGTAATAAAGATTGTTTTGAATGTTCAAACCTATATTTTGCACAAATTATTTCTAACAATATCAAAGCCATACATGTAAATTCTACTATTTTACAATAAGCAAACATATTTATTCAAGTCTAAATAAATATCAAAGTCAAATATTCACATTTAAATAAATATTGCTTTGAATATTCTTACATGTGAATACAACTATTTTTCAACAAACAAACACATATATTCAAAAAATTTAAATAAATAAATATATATATATCATACCTTTGGCTGAAAGAAAATGGTGGATTTTTTATTTAGGGAAGAGAAAGAGCATGGTTGATGAGAGGGAGGAGGGAAAGTGTAATATTTTGGTGAGAAAGGGGGTTTTAGTGGCTGAAATCTTAACATAATTGTCATGAAATTTATCATGATCAAGGACTGCGATAAGGCCGTGATAAAAAAAAATTGTCATGTGTGTTGTCACGAAATGACCGTGATAACACATGCGTGTTTTTTGTCACGATTTTTACCATGACAATACGTGAATGGAAAATGGTGATATGTTTTATATTTTGGTGTGGTGAAAATACGGAGTATTACATTCTCCCCCTAATAATGTAATTTCATCCTCGAAATTTGACTCATTCTCAATTCAAAGAGTCCCAAATGCATCGCTGATAGGGGTGTTCAAAAAAACCGCCCGACCCAAAAACCGAACCGAACCGGCCCGAACCGAACCGAAACCGCCGGTTTTTTTTAGCCCGGTTCGGCCTACGGTTTACGGATATAAAAAACCGACCATGTCGGTTCGGTTGTCGGTTTATCCGTGGGAAAAACCGACTCAAACCGAACCGACCCGAAACCAATATATATATTAAAAAAAAACTAAATAACTTATATTTTATATCCAAAAACCATTACCCACCCTTAAAAACCGACCCAAACCGAAAACCGCCCTTAAAAAACCCGGCCCAAACATAAAACCGTTGAAAACCGACCAGAAACCGAACCGAACCGTAACCGCCTTGAACCGAAACCGACGGGTTTTTTCATAGTCGGTTCGGTTTCGGTCTGACCTTTTCCAAAACCGAACCGATCGGTTCGGTTTGAATTAGGGTCCAAAACCGACCCGAACCGACCCGTGAACACCCCTAATCGCTGACTTGTATTTCTCCCACGTGGCTTGCCTTATGCGGAAAACCTTTATCTCTTAAGTTAATATACTGATATACCTTATCATTTCTTAAGAAGCTTCTAGTGGCTGAGTTCACTCGGTATGAATATTCTGCTTACTCTCAGTACTTCTAATACTATTCCTAGCAGAGTCAGCCCCTCCTAGGTTTCCTTAACTATGCCCCAAGAAATATGTTTTCCCTTATCTCACATGCAACAAAGGAGAAAAGAACAAGACCACCCATCCAACACCTCAGAGGGCGTCATGCCAAAAATACAATATAACGTTTTATCCCAATCAATCATAATTGTCGATATATCCTTATGCTTTGTCTCGAATAATACATTTTAGTACCCTTTATTCTTGCGCATTCTAGCACAATTGTGTCCCTTAATTCTTATTTATCCTCGTTAATTAGACAACCTCTATTGTTGATGTTTATATGCTTTGCAAGATATACTTGCAATTTTATACATATTATGAATGCTAGCGTGAAATTTGGAAAACTCCATTTCAAAATTCATCTTTGGGGGCATTTTAGTGATTTTAAAATTTGGACTTTTGGCTCGAATTGTTTAGGTAGTGTATCTCTCTGAGTTAGCTACATGTAATCACCTACAATGTATCATTCTGACTTATAACGAAGAAGATCCGACACATTTTGTATATTGATCCGAATAAAGAAGGAAGAAAAATAGAGGATTCTAACTCCTAGGTGCTAAATAGATTTGGCCACTGCTCCGAATTTATTCGAATGAAGGTAGATTCGTCCATCTCCGAATGCGTATCGATTTGTCTCTGCTCCGATCGATTCGGCCCCCGTATTTTTTGTTTTTTATTTTACAAGTTTGCCATTTCTCTTTTGGTATTTACAGTTTCCCCCTTTTCTTAGATATAGCTAGTTTTTAATTAGGGTTGAGATCTGATTTTAGGAGCTTCTCTCCCTCTCTTTCTCCACCACCCACCCCCCCACCCCACCCCGGGGGGGTGCCTATTATGGGTTTTGTAAGTATTATTCATCTTTTTCATTAATTCAAGCCTTTTTAAGTTGTTTCCATCTTTGTTATTTACTTTTATTACTTTATTTATTATTTTCCTTCATTAATCAGTTTTCTTATTTGTCTTAATATGTGTTATTGCTAGTTTAAGGGCTGGGATTAGTTTTCTACCATTAATGGGTTTTTGAGATTAAAAGATAGGTTTTAGTTTGAAACACTTTAATTAAAACCTTGTGTATGAATGATGGAATATTATGCATTTAACTTCCTTTGTCATGAAAAGGTAGTGTTTATAGTGATATAGCAATGTTAATGCATTTGTGACTATATTCAACTGAAAGTTTTATCTTTCATCTTTGGGTTAGGTCTCTTTATATTTGATATTTATAGCTAATTGAAAGTACCCGGTTAATTGTGATTCGAACCATTTTTCTTAATATGAATTGTTAATCCATGGTGGGGAAATAATCCTAATCTTATTTTGTTTAATCTTTGTTATTTAATTTTAGTTTGTGTAGTTAACTTATTTTCCCATTTTCACCACCCTTGTCATTTTTTATTTTTCCCCTTTCGAGTAATAAATCAATTTCATCCTAAATTGCATTCACTGTGGATTTCGATAAACGAACTCACCATTCTACTTTTAAAGAAAATATAAAGTTTCAGTTTTTGAATTGAGGTGGTAAACTAAACAACGTCATTGTCCTTACACAAAACACACGATTTATGCTTGGTCAAAAATGGCATATGTAAGAGAAAAATTTATAATTGCTCATTTTATTTTTATTTGGCTTATCCCGTTACATCCCACTACACCTTTATGCCATTCTCAAGTCTTTAAAGAGAAGATTCGTTCATGACATTTGCAAAGTTGAAGATCGTCCGTCATAACTTTACCCGAGAAGTGTTATAAGCTGGTTTGGTAAAGCTTAAAAGTTTCAAAGGTTGTTTTAAAAAGAGTTTGCATTTAAAGTTTTCAAAATATTTTTTTTAAATGATTTCTAATTTTTTTTCAAAAACTCGCTAACTCGTTAGAACGAGATTGACATACCATTCAAATGAGTTACATAGGATTATTATAACAATGTTCTTGCATTCGAATGAGATTTGGAACGTTGCCTTTTTGGTCATCTCTGGAATATCGTTCGAAATTTTGTTAAAAGTCGTTCGAACGAGTTTGTATACATCGTTCAAATGAGGTGGCAGTTCGTTCAAACCACTACGCGTGTTTTTAATTTTTAAACAAATATTTTGCAATGTTTAATCCCTATCTCTTTGCAACAACTTTCCCAAATAGACGTGCGGTATTAGACTTTTCGACAAGCCATTTTAGAGTTCTTTTTGTGATCAAACTCCACAATTTTTTCCTCCAAACCCCTTGAATTTTTTAGGATCGCTTTTCCAAACCAACAAGAACATATTCAAAAGTTTTAAATCCTTGTAGATATTTTCTCTATTACTGATTTGTGGAGTTCATGCTTTAAGTCTAAAGAATAAGGAAATTGTATATTCTACATGTTGATCGGTGGATACCGAGGGAAGATTTGCTTCCTATGGGTGGTGTTGAACTGCATCACTTTTTATTCAATATTTGAAGATCAACATCGTGTTACACTTAATGGATATCTAAGTAGTTTGAAAAATATCTTGTGTTTGTCAATTCTGATATAGTGATGAATATAAAGTTTTACCTGAAGGGGATTTTTGCTAAAATCTCCTTTTCTTATTGTTTATTTTTAGTTTGGCATAATTTTTTCTTTGGGTATTATCGCATGCACGCCTAATTCTAAACAAGATAAAATTTAGATAAAAATCAAATCTTTATGTGTGTAACCTAAGATACAAGTGAATCTATATAACCAATGCTTTCTCAACATCATTATCGGGGAACGGTATATTTTAGGATTTTAGTTATTTAGTACTTTGTACATATTTGCATATTCTTCTTTTTGTAGTGACTTGTACCATTTTAGCTTCAAAAAACTTGAAATTCGGATGCTCCTAGTGTGTTTGAATAGCATGTAAGCTAAAATGTCTCGTCTTAAGTCCTTAGATAGTTTAAATTGTTACGATAATGGTTCTCAAAATTACACTCCTAAGACAATGCGTAAATGCTACTAAATTTTTAAAATGAAAGAATTTAGCTTGAAAAAAAATCTCTACCACCTATGACAATTAGTAATTACATGAAATTTCTTGAAAATGAGAGATTTGAACAATGCACTTGGGAAACATTGTAAAATGATAATGAAGAATTTAATGACCAAATCGAGAGTCATAAAGCTTGGACTATTGAAAAAAAATGTCTAACTTGAGGAAATGATTTCTTCTTCAACAAGTTCGGAGTAGGTTTTTGAACAAGAAATCATTGAGAGCGATTTAAGAACTTTTAAATTTCAACCTTTGACTTATGATTCAAATTTTGTTGAGGTTGAAGGTACTTAATTTTCTTGGTTTTTAACCATTATCCAATTATTGAATCTATCACAAGAATCGGATGAAAGTCTTGAGAACTTTGATTCAGTTTTTAAAAAGGAGTGTTATTTTGAGATGCATCATTTGATGGGATATTCACTCACACTTGCACCGCCTTTCATTCCAACTGAAAAAGATTTGATATGTATTTTTTTATTTTCTTGGGACCGATTTGGTCTCTCCCCTCCCCCCCCCCCCCCCCCCCCCCCACACACACACAATGAATCCAAATCCCTCATCATCAACTTGGTGATGTTTCCTTTCCCCTGCTCAAACCATGCCTTCCATTGTTATAAAAATTCCTATTTCACGGAAGGCTTGAACTCTAATGAGGGTCTTCCATTAATCCCTCAAAGTAAAATAATAGTTTTAGTGGGCCCATAAAAATTTCAACTTCTAGTGGATAGTTAGTTACAGGTTGACATTGTTAGTTGTAAATAGTAATTTCATTTTTTTAATTATAATCTAGTGTAATTAGTTAGATTTGGTGTTCTTCCTTTTTGTTATGCTTGGTTCTAACATGTTTTGTAGAATTTTTAAACTTATAATATAGGAGATTAATCCTTTTTAAGTGGTATTTTTCTCTCCCTCTCTTTAACTCGTGTATTTGATTTGCAGTGAGGACAATGCAACGTTTAAGTCATGCAGTGTTAGTTATTCTTTCCATTCATTGATAGTTTCTTTAATTTGATTGTATTTTCTTCCCAAGTATGCTTTTTGTGAAAAAAATTAAAAAATTATTTAAAAAAATTCTTTTCTTTCTCCTTTATTGGGCATTTTCCCCTCATTTTCAATGATGAATAAATGCCTAATCTAATAGATAATTCAATGATCCATGTTCTTTATTTTAAAAGATTTTATACTTTAGTCCCTGAATCATTAATATTACATAAAACTTCATGAATTGAACTTTGAACCCATGAGCACTTACATTTCTCTTGTTTAAATGTGTTGGTTTAAGGCTTTTACAACTTAGTGATCTTTTGTTGCATTGTATATACTTACACTAAGTGAGCGTTGTGATTTTATTTGTTTGTAAGTGTTTAACATTACTATCTCCTTCTTGAAAACATTAAAGTCGTCAGTAATCCAACTACTCTTTCTTTAGTTGTTCATTAATTGAGTTCATTTTGAAATATGTTATTTGAGCATGGTTTTCAATGTTGTTTTGACTCGAGAATAGCGTAAACCTTAGAAAATGACCATAGTCCCTCTTTGTTATTACACACATATTATCCTTGACCTAAACCTAAACACTTTCCCTAGTCCGCCCCTTTGAGATTAAATACAACCTTTCGTTTCAACACCCAAAATCACATAACCAACTCCACATTGGAGTTTTAAACCATATATACACCTTCCATACCTTGGTTTGGAATGATACTTAGGATTTAATGATATTTGTGTCTTGTGGTTGTAATTAATCATATGATTTGGCATTTATTCTAAAGAAAAAGAAGTGAAAAACAAAAGAAAAAGAAAGATAAAAAAAATAAGGAAAGAAAGAAAAAGTAAGGGGTTGTAAAAACTAAGAGTATCGTAGATATTTGAGAAAATAAAGTTAGTCATTCTCCACTGTCATATTCATGCATTGTTATGGAATTTATATTCAAATTTTGAAATTGCCGTAAATTTTCATTATCCCAAATATTCTCCCCTGAACACTTTGAATCCATAAATATTCCAATCCTTTAATAAACTTAACCCCAAACCTATATTACAACGCTTGAAAGTCCTATATGATCCTAGTGCGAATGTGTTTCAAAAGTTATAATAGTTGTGATAATTTGTTGAACTGCATCTCACCTTCTTTGTCGAACAGTATCCTTTCACTGAGATTAAAACTTTTCATTTTCTATATAGAGTTCTTTATTGGTGACATGTGTGTGGACTTGCTTCAATTTACATTTACTCATTATGTCCGCATATCTCGTGTGTGTTACACCCTATTTAAAAGTGATTTCATTTGTTGAGTGTAATCACCAGAGAGGATTTGATGTCATGCATGCTTTAATATTTATCCGAATTATAAGAGTTTTTCTAAATCATAATTTTCTCTTGTGCTCGCTCTTCCCCCACATTTAAGGTGTCAATTGTGATGAAGTTATTCTAATATTGTTGGTGATTACGGACTATTGCCTAAATTATCATTTGTGTTGTTAATAACTTGTTGAAATTCTTTTCATTATTGTTGAGCTTGTCTTATTGCTTATTTGGGCATGCTTTTGAGAAAACTTGATGTTTCTGGTCTCATGCCTGAATTCTTTATGACACGACACTCGTTCAGTAGGGTACCTAGGTGTTTAATAGTTACATGCAAATGCCAAATGCAATCGTTTGCCCATGAAAGAAGTATGTATCCTTTCTACATATTTTATATTTTGTGGTATTTCTTGTTTCTTTGCATTTAATGCTAAGCACTAGCAATGTGTAAGTTAGGGAGTGTGATTTATATCGAATATTGTAATTTAGTACTCTTTATTCTTATGTATTCTATTATAGTTGTGTCCGTTAATTGCTACATTTATGATCTTTAACCATACAACCTCTATTATTGATATTTATATGCTTTGCAAGGTATGATTAAGCTTTTGTAGGTATTATAGATGCTAGCGTAAAGTTTAGTTGAATTCTAGGAAAGTTACGTCTCAAAATGCATCTTCGGGGGAATTTTAGTCATTTTAGAATTTAGGCTTCTAGCCCAAACTCTTTATAGTGGACTAGTTCTTCGATTTAGCTTCTCGTAGACACTAATGGTGCATCATTCTGACTTATAACGAAGAAGATAAAGCATTTTTCATATGTCGATCCAAGTAAATAAGGAAGCAAAACAAAGGATTCTAACTCCCAGGTGCCGAATCGATTCAGGTCGTGCCCCGAATCGATTCAGATGGAGGTAGAGTCAGCCATTTTATAACGTTAATCAATTTGGATCTACTCTAAATTGATTCGGACCCTATATTTTTTGCTTCATTATTTTACAGGTTTTCCATTTTGCTTTTGGTATTTATGATTTTCCCCTCTTTTTTAGATATAGCTAGTTTTTAATATAGTTTTTAATTTGGGGATGAGAGATGATTTGGGGAGCTTATCTCTCTCTCTTTAGTACGGTTTGTCCATTATGGGTTTTGTCAGTACTATTCATCTTTTTCTCCATTAATTCAAGATTTCTTAAGTTATTTCAAGCTTTGTTATTTAGTTTTATTGCTTTATTTATCATTTTCCTTCATTAATTAGTTATTTTAGTTGTCTTAATATGTGTTGTTGCTAGTTTAAGTGTTAGGATCACTTTTTCACCACTAATGGGTTCCTGATCTTGAAATCTAGGTTTTCATTTAAAATACACTTAATTGAAACCTTATATATTAAAGTTGAAATATTATGCATTTAACTTCCTTTGTCACGAAACGATAGTGTTTATCAATCCATGTGTCACCATATTTAATTGAAAGTTTTATGTTTCATCTTTGGGTTAGATCTATTTATGTTTGATATTTATAATTAATTGAATATGCTCGGTTAATTGTGATTCGAACCAATTTCCTTAATACGTTTTGTTAATCCATGGTGGGAAAATGATTCTAATCTTTTTTTTAATCTTTGTTATTTCATTTTAGTTTGTATAGTTAACTTCTTTTTCCCTTTTCACCACCCTCATAATCTTTTATTTTTCTCATTTTCGATTAATAAATCAACTTCCATCATAAATCATGTTCCCTATGATTTGGATACCCAAACTTGCCACTATACTTGAAAAAATCCTTGATAGTAAAGATAATGACTAACAAAGTTAAGCAATGTATTTTTAAACCGCAAGTTTGTTGAGGAAAATATTTTCACTTAAAATAGAATATTAAATATCACATGAGGCGGGTATCTCCTAAGTCTAGCCGTTTTTATTTATAAATACTTTTCTTAAGGCCTTTGGACTAGCATGCTTTAGGATGTGAATAGAAGTTAGTAAAATATGCAACTATTAACAACAGCAGATGTAACGTGATAAAACCTCCCTAGATGAAACATACATGGTGGCCTCTACACCGCAACAAAAAAAATTCCACTCATATCAAAGATTAAGTTACAGATTACAACAAAAATTCAGATCGAGCAGAAAAGTTACCTAAAATGAGAATCCCTCTCAAAACAAAGGTAAAACCGCCTCTTAAAGTTGAATCCAAACACCGTGATGTGGACTAGAAACACACTTGTCACCAACGTAAAAAAAAATAGTGAAACTTGAGTGTGTGTAGTAAAGTGTAGTGTATAAACTAAATGCACAATGAAATTCACACACACTTAAAATGTTACAAACAATCCTAAATCAAATTACAAGATTTGTCTACATCCAAGATTGTTATTAGAAGGATATTAAATTAGATCTAAGGATGTTCATAAAATATTTTAGTTTTAAACATTTTACAATATGGATCTATAAAAAGTAATCTCAATTAACAAACTTTTAGGAAAAAAACGTTTGTTACAAACACAAGTATACAGAGAATATTCAAAAGCTAGATCTCAAATCTTCTATGGAAAAGTCAAACGTTCTGATAGGGATGGCAATTTTCCCCGAAATTTCGGGTCCCCGCGGATACCTGAAAAAAAAATCCCCGAAAAATCTCCGAAAATTCGGGGATCGGATCGGGTTCGGGGAGTGGAAAAAATCCGTGAAAAGTTTCGGGTCGGTTTCGGGTATACCTTCGGGTCTCCACGGGGATACCCGAATTACTAACATATATTAAAAAATATATATTTATATTATAAAAAATATATAAACTGACTAAATAAACCCTACTTTCCCCCACAACACAAACACACACATAATCTGCTAACAAAAAACGCAGCTGCGCTGCTTCCTCACTCCCTCACTCTGAGTCACTCACGATCCCTCCCTCACGCCCTTCCTCACTCCCTCACTCCCTTCCTCACTCACGCCCGGTCGGCCCTCCCTCCCTCACGCCGCCCTCACCTCACGCTGCCCAGGCTCCGCCGCCCTCGCCTCACTGCCGCAGCTCCGTCCGCAGCTCCGCCGCTCCGCCTCACTGCCGTAGCTCCGTCCGCAGCTCAGCCCTCTCCTCACAGGTAATATTTTACAAAGAATCCAGTTAAAAAGTGTTACATATGAATTTATTTCTGAAAATTGATAAATGAATTGGAGGAACAAGACAAATATCTTAAAGTGAGGTTCATTGCAGTTACAGGCCCATCCCACACAATTACGCTCATTTTCGTCTTGAGTTTTACTTTACTTTACTTTACAGATAATATTTTTTACTTTACTTTACACATAATATTTTGTAGTTTTAACAAAAAAATCAGGTAGATCTATTAACAAAAAATCAGCCCTCTCCTCACAGGTTCTGTCAAAAACATTGTTGTGTTTAACAGATAATATTTTGTTTAACAAACCAGGTAAAAGATTGTTCTGTCAAAAAGATTGTTAAATTCAAATCAGATAATATTAGGTGCCTAAAGAGGAGTTGAAAAAAAAAAAAATTCAAAACGGGTTCCCCGCGGGGAATCCGATACCCGTTTTAAACGGGGACGGGGATCCCCGAACCCGTTATAACGGGGAACGGGGCGGGGACGGGGAATGGTTTTTCTAACGGGGACGGGGACGGGGAGTTAAAACCCGACCCCGAACCGACCCGTTGCCATCCCTACGTTCTGATTTGAAAGAAAAAATGTACAAAAATGTGTCAAGAGAATCATAAACTGATTTAAAGACTTTTGGAAAGTAAAAAATTGATTTATTAATACAAAAATGTATATTTACGCATTAAAAAAATACTAGAAATTTTTTTTAAGATCAGGAAAAATCATGAAAATAATTTTCACGACATTTTCATACCATAACATAAGTTTTCCACATTTTTAGAATTATTGAGCAATGAATTAATTTTTCTAATTAATTCCAAACAAAATCAAAATATATCCAATTAATTCATACTAATTCAAATTAATGCCTAAAACGTCTTAAAATTGAAATAAAAATCTAATCAAATATCCAAAAAATATGTGAGCGCAATATGTGAGATGTGAGAGGGTGTTGTCCACTATTTCTCAGTTAATGTTCAACCTTAACAATTTGGATCATATTGTTGAGCCATTAGGGTTCCTTTGCAACTTCAAAACTTGAGATGAGTTTTGAAAAGGGATCTCTAATAAAAAAAAAATATTTGGCACAAACTATCCAAACTAGTTGAGCATCTTAATAGACTAGACTCACACAAACCTAGCATTCCTCTCTCAAAGGGTGCTTCAATATCCCCCTTTGGATATATGTGACAAAACTTCATCGAGTACATACATATTCCGTGAAATACTTTTGAACTATTAGGAAAAAATATCCTAACATTATCAAAAACCTAACTACCCCACCTAGAATCGAAAATAATAAGAATAGTGTAAAATACATCTCAACTAAATAATATATGGTCCTAGACTCAAAGAAATAAAAATATATCTCTTCTAGAATCTGTAAAAATTATACCTTCAGAATAAGTGAGTTATATCAAGTTAAGAAAATATGCAATATATTGGATGTGCCTTCCCATAATTTGGCTCAAATAGACATGGGTAAAAAGTAATTAATCTTACAAACTAGTCTCATCAAGTTCTATCTCCTACATTGACTAGATATGAGAGGGGCCTTTATTCATTTTTTAAATATCCATAACCCATACCTTCAGAAATAGCATATCACAACTATGACAAATAAGGGAATGCAGGTTTATGGATAAAAGATATACCAATCAAGTATAAGTATACCCATTGAATTTCTTAAACTTTCAAAGAGAATATTATCAAGAGGTTTAGTGAGAAAGTTTGTAAGTTGTTGTTCAGTGTTAATGTATTCAATTAAGATTTCTATATACTCTTCTAAATCTTTGATAAAATGATGACGTACCATTGTTGTCAATTTATAAAATACCGCAAGTTCACGGGCTATTATAAAAAAGCGAGTATAAGTATGGGTCAAACCCACAAAGATTTGTCAATGTTAACTTTTAAAAGAATTACAACTGTCCAACTAGATAAAATGGGGTAGAGAATAATTATTAATAGCACTAAATAAAAGCAATTACGAATAATGAGAGTAACAAATGAGATTTGTAAACAATATGAAATAATTATGATTCGGGGTCCATTTATCATGTAGCTAATATTTCACATTAATGTTGTCATTCCCTTTTTATAACTCAAATTAAACCGACTCTCGTCGCCTTTAATTCCAAAAATATGAAAGTTATGTTCAAAATATTTTTTACGTCTCTAATAGATGGCTAAAATCCCTATTCCCTTAGAAAATAAAAGTTTTAAAGTTCACAAATGTATTTATGCATGGACTATTAAAACAATCAAAGTGCAAGCATAATTAATCAAAAAACACTATAATATTATAAGTGTAAAAACCTTCTTTCACACCTTTTTCGAGTTGATAATCAATTTGCACCAAATTCCATCATTACCTGCAAAATTTTCACTAGGCAACTTTTTTAAAAAATTAGTACAAGAATATTATAAAGTTATCAAAGTGCCCATTTTTTACTTTAAATTGTCGTTTTGAATATGAATTCAATAATTATTGCATTTTTTCACTTTTTAATAAAATGGTCCTAAGAACTTATCAAATACAATAAAATGGAACTAACAATGTATAAATTTTGGTATAAAATATACAAAATAATGCACTCATCAATCATTATGTGTTTGTTCCGAGAGTGTTGAATAAGATTTTTAGTTATATTTATCGCACTTTCATTGTCACATAACAAAGTCGCTAGAGATTCTATAATGCCATAGTCACTTATCATTTATTTGATCCACATTAATTGGAAACAACAACTGGTAGATACGATATATATTGCCTCAATAATAGATAAAGAAATATAAACTTGTTTCTTATAGCCCCCAACTAACCAAGGTGTTCCTAACATAATAAAAAACACCTTAGTTGCTTTTATTATCGTCAGAGCAACCTTCCTAATCAGCATCACTATAAACAACTATTGTATTAGTTGTGTCTTTTGTGTAACATAAACCTAAGTTTAAAGTCCTTTTTTACATATTTATTAATATGATTAATTCTTTAAAGGTGATTTCTTTAGGAGCAGATTAATATCGAGCACACATAAGGATGGCAATAGGTCGGGTATGGGGGCGAGTTTGGCAAAACCCAAACCCGCCCCATGAAAAAAATTAACCCCCCCCCCCCCCATCCCACCTCGTGACCCATGACAAGTTTAGTATAATCCATCCCAAACCCAATTAAATGTAAATCTTCTAAACCCACTCCTGCCTCACCTCTCCCTGTTTACATTACACGGGTCAAAAACTCGCTCGGGGTGGGTTAAAACCCGCATACTAAACCTCTTAGGATTTATTAACATTTTTATATATATATATATATATATATATATATATATATATATATATATATATATATATATATATATATATATATATATATATAAGGTTTTGGTGTAAATAATATATCAAAGAAGGGTTTTTAAGTATTTTAAGTAAATATAAAAATAAATGGAACGGGGCGGGGGGGGGGGGATTATACTTATATATACTAAACGCGAAGCCACCCCATTTCATTAACAAGTTTTTTTATTAAACCCATACCTCCCCCTATTATTTTAACCAGGTTTAACCCACCCCATTAGGGTCGGGGCGGGAACCCGGTGGGTAGGGTTAAATTTCGATCCCTAGGCACACACACAATAAAACATGATATCTAGTCGAGAAGCAGCTAAATACAGTAAACTACCTATGACGATTCCATATAAAGTTGGATTAATACTTTTTCCATTGTCAACTTTAGTTAGTTTGGTGGTTGTGCTCATGCGTGTACGTGATATTTTGGCATCATTCAATTCAAACTTCTATATTATATCCTTGGCATATTTAGACTAACATATAAATAAGTCGTCATCAGTTTTTTCAAGTCCGAGGAAATATTTCAACTCCCCCATAAGCGAAATTCGGAACTCCTCACTCATAAGATAAGAAAATATTTTAACTTCTTAAGGGGAAGTTGAACCAAAAATTATTTCATCGACATAAATTTTATTATTTATTTTTTCCACGAATAATGTCTGGTCATAGCCACTGTATTCAAACCCTTTATTTAGTAAAAAGGTTGGCAAGCGGTCATACCAGGCCCTGAGGGCATGCGTTAAATCATACAAAGTTTTTTAGTCTAAAGACAAGATCAGGGTATTTAGGGTCAATAAAATATTTTGGCTACTCCACATAAACTTCTTCTGTCAAAATACTACTTAAAAATTCATATTTAACATCCATTTGAAAAATCTTAAATTGTAAAAGACAAGCAACCGCTAAGAGAAGACGAACAAAATCCATCCGTGTAACTGAGATGAATGTCTCACCCATAAATATCCCTTCTATCTAATTGCAACCCTGAACTACGAGCCTAGGTTTATTTCTAAATATAACCCCTGTATTATCGGTTTTATTTTTGAAAATCCATTTAATATTAATTTAGTATTAGTAGGCCCAGGAACCAAACATCGTGAATTTTGAACTGTGCTAAGTCTTCTTGCATAACATTTATTCTAAAAGATTTTTTTAAAGCTTCATTAACATTTTTCGATTTCGCAAGGGAAATAAAACAAGCAAAGTTTGTAAAAATTCGAAGTTATGATCTCGTTATAATCGACTCTAATACTTCACAAACAACATTAGAGGGAGGATGATCTTTAGAATCCTAATTACGAAGAACAAGGGTTTCAACCTGTAGATTTCAGTTTCTACAGTAAAGTCAATATTTTCAAAATTTTCAAACTCATTCTCAAGAAATGGTATTTTACTGACAGAGGTGGCTATAGTTTCATTTACAATTATATTTTCCAATTCCATAATGGACTTGTTTCTTAGATAGTAAACCCTATTAGCATGACTATTTTGAGAATATCCTAGAAAAATACCTTTACCACCCGGGGATTTATATTTTAAAAGATTTTCTTTATCATGGCATATATACCAAGTACTGCAAAGTTATAATGTATTTAACATTGGTACTTATATTATACCAAGGTTTATATAGAGTAGTTTTCATAATTTTATAGATGTAAATCCTATTAATGGTATGGCAAGTCCTTTGGACAGCTTCAACCCAAACAAATTTGGGGAGGTCCTTAGCATGAATTAAGACCATGGCCATCTCTTGTAGAATTTTATTTTTTCATTCAGCTATTCCATTCTAATGGGGGGTCTTAGGAGCACTAAATTCATGAAAGTAGCCATTTTCAAAATAATATTAAGCAGTGCCATTGTTTTTTAATTCACCGCTCTATCATTTCTTATACATAGTACTTAGGTATCTTTCTCATTTTTAATTTGCAAATGTATATTCAAAAATTCTTGAAAAGTATCCGACTTATTTTTCATAAAAGCTACCCAGGTAAAACATGTGTAGTCATCCACAATAACTAGAATGTAACTATTACCACACAGGCTAATAATATACGAAGGACCCATTAAGTCCATGTGGATGAGATCAAGGGGTTTAAAGTTAAAACATCGGGTACTTTTATGTGAGGTGCCTTAATCATCTTTCCCACATGACAAGGTCCATATATTATATTTGGACTCTTTTTAATTTTGGGCAATCCCTTAATAATTTGTTGGGTGCTCAATTCGCCCAAGTTTTCAAAATTTGTGTGACCGAGACTATTATGCCGAAGGTCGATATCATCAACACTTGTCAAATGACAAGAACAGGAAATAGGAGGAATTATGTAACATTTCTCCTAATAATTACTGCTCAAGTGTAAGTTGGTCGCGTAAGTAATAATCTCAGCAAGTCGAGTATTGAAAACTAGGAATAGGATGTAGAACGTGACGATAAAAAGGAACGATGAATAACCTTATATTTGACTCAGAGAAAAAAACAAAAGATGGTTATTTTTGGAAATTTTCTATCAACTAATGCAAAGTTATTAAAATGGTGAACTAACTCTGCATGCAAGAATAACTATATAATTTTTAATCTATGTGTGAGAAAATGGAGTTAGAGTACACTCTCCCGAACCGTTGGTAATTACTTAGGACATAAAACCTTCAAGAACCTAATTCATAATTCAAAGAAACATTAAATACTTTCTAATCATTCGACATATGCGGATTTAACTCCTCACCTAATCAAACCATAAATCGTATTTAACGAGAAGGTTAAATTATCCAAACTCGTAGCACATTCTTAAACATTCTGGTTTCATAGGGCAAACAAAATTAAAAGACCTACGATGTTTGTTTCAATAAGATTTCAGACCTTTGAATTATTAATTAGATTTTATCCACTTTTAAATCCATTCATAATAACTAAGTTGGGCTCATATAACCTAACCCTCTAAGAACTTAATCGATCATGGTGATTTGAGTAATAAACGAGATTCTAATGTTGCATGGAATCATATTCATGAAGAAAGTGTAACTAAACATGCAAAAAGTTTTTGGAAATCCAGAAAATATATAGAACATGCAATGAATAATAGAATTCAAGAACAAGATATAGAAAGCAAACTTTATTGATGAAATCTTGAAATTCAAACCATAAAATTGTAAACTTGGCGATGAATTTAGTTCCAAGGGTTCTTGCCACCTTTTTTACTCTCAAAACTAGGTCCAAACTTGTCTCGAATATGACTAATGTTAACTTACAACTCATAAGACTCGTTTTTGAAAGAGTCCTCCACCCCACAACTCTAGGGGAAAAATCAGAATAAATGAAAATTTTGCGTTCACGTCATCTGTACCGGTTCGGATGGTGCAAGCGAACCGGTTCCCTTAAATTTTTTCTAAAATTTCTCTTTTGCTCCTGGATTTTCTTCTCGACTTCATACGCGCATAACTTCTTCACCGTATCTCGGATTGAGGTGTCATTTGTTCGAGTGTTCTTGTAATTTCAAGCTCTTCATCTTTTTAGTTGGCTCCTCCTCCAGGATCTGCTGCAAAAATACGAAGATGACCTTTAACTTCCTTTCCTTTACTTCTTTCACTATTTTGGTCTCTCTCCAACATTTACTTGCACGAAATACCTATAATACACTCGATATATACACAAAATAAGAAATACTCTCCAAAAAGGATTAGTGGCATAATTACAATGAACGGGGTCATAAAATAACTGAAATTAAGGGGGTAAATATGAAATATTTACGCCGAATCATAGTTACTCCAGCAACTATATCTCAAATGTTGGACAAAGCAATGGGTCAGAGCCCACCACATGAATACTAGCTACTCCACCCAATTAGGTCCATAAACCCAGACAAAAGCATTATACATGATAAATATCACAATAGAGTATTTTAATTTAAGTGAGATATATATATTAACATACGAGCAAAAATGAACTACCACTACCTACCCACATAACTAAGTCACCCAAATGTTCAAGTCCAGTTATGATATTCCAACCATTCAATTTTGTTAAAGCTATCAATTCAAATTAATTCGATTAACCCAATTTATTATTATAATGACACCACTACAGCCAGCCGACCTTTCTATTGGTCTCGCACTTATTCGGGTCCACCTAGTTTTACACCACACACATTTCCGTCACTATAGCCAGCCAACCCAATTTTGTTAGCCCTGCACTTATTGACAAGGTTCCATACACGACACGTCACAATAGTCAGCCAACCCAATTTTCGTTAGCCTTGCACTTATTGATGATGCTAACACACACCCACGTTTTTATTGCCAGCTCACCCAATTTTGTTATCCCTGCATTTATTGGTGATGCAAAATTCATTTTTATACCTATTTCTTATGTTAGGCACTAATTATCAATTTATCAAGTTCATTATTTTCTTATAGCCCTACCCTTTATTAGAGCCTTAAATCATCAAACCATCCCCAGTCCCATACCTAGAGATCTCCAAACCATAAGTGTATCCTAACTTATCCCCTATGAAGAATACTTACGAGCAATTACCACCTAATCTCGTACTTAGGCTAACGAAAAAATGGAAACTTTTACTACCCCACCCTGAAAAGACTCATTCGTAAAAACCTACACTCACTAGTTCCATACCTAGAAAGTGTTAATAACAACAAAGGCCTACCTACTAGTTCCATACCTAGCAAGCAACCAAAAATAATGTGAAAACATAGCTACACCAACAATCCCGTCATCCCCACGATGTCGAATATTAACACAATTAACAATCACATAAGGCATAATTTTCCAATTATAACTCAATACTTTGAAATAAATTTCAAGATTCCAATTCAACCAATATACGTCCGTTTGATTTTAATTTTAATTAAAAAAAATCGGTTTCAAAAACTTATATAATTTCCATACGCATGCATATTTCGGGGGCATGCAACAATAAATTTCTATTCTACAAACTACACATAAATAACATGGTTTTATAAGTCGAATTCCAATTATAAAATTCAAACGATTTATTTTAACATACGAACATCCATATATTTTAATCATGCAAGACTTTTGAGTCTTAATTCGTATTAGAGATATGGATTAAAACATTCCAAACTCTAGTTTCACTTTTCCTAATTAGTATCTCTAATTTATTTTAAGAAAACAACGATTATTTGTGTTTGTACAACATTTAAAATACATAATACTAATGGAGAACAATAAAAGTATTCATGCCTGAAAAGAAGTTGTCTTGAAAATCTAATTGTTCGGTTGCGATCCTCTCGGGAAAATAGCAAAGGCACATTCTTGGTTGATCACAGGAAAACTTGGTTTAGATCTTCAAAACTTGGGTTTAAAGTTGATTTAAATGGGGTTTAGTTTTGTAGATGAGATAAGGTAAAAATATGGGAGGCTACTGCTTTTTGAAAAGGTTAAAATGTATTTTAAAAACTCTAAACCCATGCCTTTATATTTTAAGAAAAGAAAAGAGTTTGAGTCCTACATAAACACTGCAAAAATATGCCAAATTTTTGCCTGGCACTAGAGCGAACCGGTTCACCACCAAGGCCGAACCGGTTCATATCCCCTGTCAAACCGAGATCCCCCATTTTTATGTAAAAAGTTATAATTTCTCGAATTAAATCCCGATTTTAATTTCGATTGAAATCTCATTTTACATAAATCAAAACCATTTTTTCTAAGTATAAAAATTAATAAATTCCAAAAGTTTATTTTTTTCAAAATTCTAATTTATAAAATATTTTACGGTTTAAAATCACAGGGTGTTACCTTGTCCCCACTAATACAGGAATTTCGTCCTCGAAATTTAGCGAAGCGTAAACGTCAACGTAAAATTGCAGAAATTAAATAAGGCTTACATATACCTACTTATACACCCAGTCCTACATGTACCTACCCCATGGACAAAAGTACAATATATTTATCAACTATCTATATAAGCATATCTAAGAAAATAATATGTACCATGATACCCCTACGAATCACCACTTAATTTCATCTCTAAAAGCCATCGAAACACTTAGGTCCTCAAACCAAATCACATAACCACATTGATACTAGAGATGTCTAACATCCGTATTGACGATCTTAAAAATAAATCTCCTCTCCAAAAATCAAATCTAAGGATTCTCACATTAAGATTACTACTTTTGACCTCAAAGTCTACAACGGCCTCAACACAAAACTCCTCATCTCCAAGAAACACAACTAACACGTATGCTGGACCAAATATCTTACAAAGTGTGAATCAACCAAGGGAATCAAAGATCTGTAACACAGAAGCTAAACGGACTCACAACCTATGAGACCTAAGATCATGCTCTGACAAGCGAGGTGGCTTGTTGTCACTGCCAAACTACGTGGGGTGTCACTAAATAAATCATCATTCTCAGCATGTGATAGAAATATGAGACATTAAAAACACTTTTTTCACAAGATAATATTCAAATATATCCAACAAATATAAATATTCATGCAAATTAAAATCCATCACCATGTTATCTCCAAAATAATCCAACTACAAATTGTTAAATCTCAACAGAAATAATATAACTATAAATATCTTACTAAAACAATAAACAATTGTGGAACCGATTGGCCCACCAAATCCATAAATGAAAGTCTCACAATAAAAACGACGGAATGTAAATAAATCAAACTACTACTAAAAGGATAAAAACAAATATCCAGATTCACCCTAAAAATATTAAATCCATCATGTGCAACTACTCCAGCAACTATACCTGAAATATTAGTCAACGCAATGGGTCAGAGCCCACCGTATGAATACTAGCTACTCCTCCTAATTAGGGTCCGTAAACCCAGATAGAAGCATTATACATGATAAATATCATAATAGAGTATTTTAATATAAGTGAGATATATATTAATATGCGAGTAAAAATGAACTACCACTACCTACCCACATAACTAAGCCACCCAATGTTCAAGTCTAATTATGATATTTCAATCATTCAATTTTGTTAAAGTTGTCAAATTAATTTAATTCGATTATACCAATTTATTATTATTGCGATACCACTATAGTCAATCGAACTTTCTATTAGTCCTTCACTTATTTGGATCTGCCTAAAGTTTTACACCATACACATTCCCCTCGCTATAGACAGCCAGCCCAATTTCGTTAGCCCTGTACTTATTGACGAGGTTCCACGCAAGACACGTCACAATAGCCAGCTAGCCTATTTTTTGTTAGCCCTACACTTATTAGTGACGCCAACACACACCCACGTCGTTATAGCGAGCCAGCCCAATTTTGTTTGCCCTGAACTTATTGGCAATGCAAAATTCATTTTTATACCCGTTTCTTATCTTAGGCATTAATTATTAATTTATCAAGTTCATTATTTTCTAAAAACTCCTCCCTTTATTCGAGCCTTAAATCCTCAAAACCATCCCCAGCCCCATACCTAGAGATATCCAAACCACATGTTTATCCTAGTCTATCCCTTAGGAAGAATACCTACCGGCAATTACCACCTAGGCTTACATAATAACGGAAAAGTGTACTACTTAGCCCCACCCCAAAAATACCCATCCGTAAAAACCTACACTCACAAATCTCATACCTAAAAAGGGTTAACAGCAACAAAGTCCTACCTACTAGTCCCATATCTAGCAAGTAACCTAAAATAAGGTGCAAGCATAACTACCCTCCCCCCAATCCCATCGTCCCCGCAATGTCAAATATTAAGACAATTAATGATCACCTAAGGCATATTTTTCTAATTATAATGTAATTCTTCCAAATAAATTTCAAGATTCCAATTCAACCAATATATGTCGTTTAATTTAAATTTTAATTAAACAATTTCGGTTTCAACAACTTATATAATTTCCATTTACATGCATATTTCGAGGGCATACAACAATAAATTTCTGTTCTACAAGCTACACATAAATAACATGGTTTTACGAGCCGAATTCCAATTATAAAATTCAAACGATTTATTTTAGCATGCGAACATCCATATATTGTAAAAGAATCTCAACCTCTAATCTAAGCATGTAAGACTTTTGAGAGTTAATTTTTATTCGAGATTTGAATAAAAAAAAAAGTCCCAACTTTAGTTTCAATTTCCTAATTAGTGTCTCTAATTTATTTTAAGAAAACAATAATTATTACTGTTTAGGCAACATTTAAAACGCATAATACTAATGGAGAATAATAGAAGTATTCATGCCTAAAAAGAAAGTGTCTAGAAAATTTAATTGTAAGGTTGCGATCCTTTTGCAAAAATCGCAAAGACACGTTCTTGGTTGATCTTGGCAAAACTTGGTTTAGATCTTAAAAACTTGGGTTAAAGGTTGATTTAAATGGGGCTTAGATTTTGTAGATGAGAGGATGTAAAAATATGGGAGGCTACTGATTTTTTAGAAGGTTAAAATGTGTTTTAAAAACCCTATACCCGTGCCTTTATATTTTAAGAAAAGAAAAGAGTTTGAGTCCTACATAAACACTACAAATATATGCCAAATTTCCGCATGCCACTAAAGAGAACCGGTTCGCCCCAAGGGTCAAATTGGTTCTGATCCCCTGTCAAATCGAGATCCCCCAATTTTATGTAAAAAGTTATAATTTTTAGAATTAGAACCCGATTTTAATTTCAATTAAAATCTCATTTTGCATAGATCAAAACCAACATTTTCAAGTATAAAAATTAATAAATTCTAAAAATTTATTTTTCTAGAAATTTTAATTTATAAAAGATTTACGGTTTAAAATCACGGGGTGTTACATGTAAGTTCTATGTTTAAATACTCTGGTTCATGAAATTTAAACAGAGAAAAATCCAAAGATTGGGATTTAATGTAAGGAGATGGGTTATACAAGGAAAGAAAAAAAAAACAACTTGGAAAACTCATTATTTTCTCTCCTATTTCCTTTATCTTTCTCTCTTTTCTTTCCCTCCGATTTTCTCTCTATTTTCTCCCTCCCCCCTCCCCCCCCAACCATAATGAAAACCTAAATTGACCAAAAAAAATAAGTTGATAAAGATGTAAGGGCTTTTATGCTAGAGCTGTGAAACATCTGGAAAAGAGCAAATAATTGTTAGAAACAAAGGCTGAGATCAGGCTCATCTACCAATCCTCCGATCTAATGGCCTATAATGAACCATATAGAATAAGCTTAAAAGGTGAAATCGGTAAAAGGTTAAGTAACATGTATCAGTCAAATGATGTTCCACCGCCTAATCTCAGTCTTTGATTAGATCAATCTAACGGCTTAGATCACTTCTCCCACACAGACACACAAACTAATTGCATTTAAATAATTTTTTGGAATATACAAAATTGATTTATCAATACAAAAATATATATTTACGCATTTAAAAATATACCAAAAAATTATTTTTAAATCGCGAAAAATCATGAAAATTATTTTCATAATATTTTCATACCAAAACACAGTTTTTCCACATTTTTATCATTATTAAGAAATGGGTTAATTTTTATAATTAATTCCAAATTAAAGAAAAATAAATCCAATTAATTTGAACTAATTCAAATTAATGCCTACAAATATCTCAAAATTCAAATAAAAATCTAATCAAACATGCAGAAACTATGTGAATGCAATGTGTGAGATGTGAGAGTGTTTAGTACATTAATTCTTAGTTGATGTTAAACCTTACGAATTTGGATCATGTTGTTGATTAATTAGGGTTCCCTTGCAACTTCAAAATTTGAGATCGATTTTAGGTAGGGATCTCTACTAGAAAAATAAAATATTTTGCACAACTTATATAAACTAATTGAGCACCTTGATAGCACAGACTCAAATAAACCTAGGAGTCCTCTAACAAAGGATGCTTCAATACTTTTAAAGCAAGTGCAGTTTAAGTTCAAGTTTTTGTATTGATACGGTAAACCAAACAACGATAATATCCTTACACATACACACGGTTTGCACTCGATCAAAAATGGCGTCGTTATCATAGAACAGTGTATTTTAGGATTTTAGTAATTCGGCACTTTGTACATATCTATATATTCTTTTTTTGTAGTGACCTGTACCTTTTTAACTTCAAGAAACTTGAAATTCGGGTGCTCATCGCGTGTTTGAATTGCACGTGAGGTAAAATGTGTCATCTTAACTCCTTAGATAGTTTCAATTGTTAAAATAATGTTCTTAAAGTTAATCTCCCAAGATAATGCACGAATCCTACCAAACTCTTGAAAATGAAAGAATTGAGATTGAAAACAATTCTCCACTCCTTATGGAAATACATGATTACATGAAAAATTTTGAAATGAGATATTTAAACAACGTGCTTATGAAACCTTTCAAGATGGTAATAAGGAATTGAATGACTAAATCGAGAGTCATAAATCTTGAACTATTGAAAAAAAATATTCAACTCGATGAAATGATTTCTTCTCCAATAAGCCCGGATGATGTTTTTGAACAAGATATCATTGAGAGTGATCCAACAACTTTTGAATTTCGACCTTTGATTTATGATTCAAATATTGTTGAGGTTTAAGGTCCTTCATTTCCTTGGCTTCTTACCATTATCCAACTATTGAATTTATTGCACAAATCGGATGAAAGTCTTGGGGACTTTGATCCAATTTTTGTAAGGGAATGTTATTTTAAGATGCTTCATTTGATGGGCTATTCACTCACACTTTCCCCACCTCCCATTTTAATATATCACATAAACACACGATTTGCACTCAATCACCCTCTTCATGTCTGCTCACTAATACGGTACATCGTATCTTATTACATCTTATCCCCTTTTGGGATAGACTGTAAATCTAGACTTGTGTACCTTCACCAGAACGGTTCACAGAACCCATTACTAATTATAAATTCATCTCTAGACAATTACATCTACCAAGGTATTAACAACGACCATCATATCCCAATATAAACGAACGGTTATAACGACTTATTGGATTCATGATGAGAAGAATTTTTCCTCATTAGAAGTTATGAAGGCATAGTATTTTTTAGTGTTATTGGAGTGGTTATTTCCCTGGATTTGAAGTATCACTTTTGGAATATCACTTTTTTGTGTTATTTCCCTGGATTTGAAGTATCCGTTGGAGTGATAATTGCTGATAGCATACAATGCAAGTGCTCTGGCAACCCAAGTCTATACACTACCAGTCCAATCCTCTTGATAATAGAAAATGGCCCCGTGTATCTCGGTGTCAATTTCCCTTTCTTTCCAAACCTCATTATCCCCTTCATAGGAGATACTCGTAGTAGAACTTGATCCCCCATGTTACACTTCCAGAAAGTGTCGCATGGCATCGGCGTAGCTGTTCTGCCCATCCTGAGCTACTCGTATATGACCCCGAATTCTCTCAATCATGGTCATAGTGTCCTGACTCAACTCTGGCACGAATAGCTTATTGTTCCCCCTACCTCTAGCCAACAAGCAGGAGAACGAAAAAACCTCAAATGGAGCCACGCCAATTGTAAACTGATAGGACCTATTGTACGCAAACTCCACCAGTGGAAGGTATTACTCTCAACCTCCCCTAAAATAAAGGACACACATCCGTAACATATCCCCTAACATCCTATTCATCCTCTCGGCCTTCCCATCAATCTGCGGATGATAATCCGTACGTAATCTCAACCCCGTACCCATGGCCTCCTGAACACTCTCTTATGGCACTAAAGTTTTATCCCTGTCGAACACGAACTCAAGTGGCACCCTATGTAAGCTTACTATCTTAGTTATGTCGTTCTTCTCTTCCCGTTATATCTCTACTCACGGTATCCTTCAATCCAAGGTTTTTCCCTTACCGTCCCATCTAGTGACTAATTCACTTTAGTTCTTATTACACATATAGTTCGACGTATTTTTAAAGTTTGGAACATTTCGTTGTTCTCAGTAACCCTTCGCTAATGGTACTCTTTAGTCCCACTGTCAATACTCCACTATTCAAACTAGTGATCATTCCGTACATGAAAGATATCTGCAATCATGCCTGACTATTCACGTCAAACCTTTTACGCCTTCAGTTGGTTCTGACGTAACCCCCATCATATTACCCTTCTGCATAGGGTAGTGCTAGTTTATCCCCAAAAATCTAATATGTACATTTCGTGTACTTTTCAACATTATAATCACTCATTTTTCTCCATTCTTCGATTCCTAGTGACTCACCTTGCTCTCAATGCCACTACATTCTCTTTATCTCATTTTATCTCAAAGTTTTTAATTTTTTTATTCTCATGTGTCTACGTTTATTTGATAAATTTCCAGGTTTACACCTGATGAATGATACGGTAAATCTCAACCAAATAGGGCGCCCATACACCCTATGTTCCGTGCATTGGTGCATAATATCACTAAACGTAATAGACTGGTGTTAAATGAATCTTCGCGTACTTAGCATGACCATACAGCAAGGTTATACTCGATTACCCTACTAATTGCACTTAATTATTCTTTAGGTTGCCTCACTGACATATTCGTGGTGTAGACATTCTACACCAATTTTCACACCCGCAATATTCAGCTCTATCGGCCTTAACTAGTAATATAACTATCACCTCCCAGTTATAATCACATATATGTACTATAACCAGGGTTCTAAACTCTTATACTAAAGACCAAATTTCCCTCAACTCCCAACGTTCGCTAGTTTCATGCGTGGGATGTCTCGCAAAGCGAAATTCAAATAAGGAACCCCCGATACACTACTCTCTAACATTATTGATCGTCGAGATCCATTAAGTCCCCAGTCCATATTATGTACCCTCAAATCCCTACCTCTTGACATAATAGTATACTCGTCAACTTTTATGTTACAAAAGACCACATAAATCACGACGCTCTTACTATCACTAGTTTCTTAGTGCAAATAAATCACGAGTTATATCTCTCCGCTCGATAGAAGCCAATATACCCTGAATCACATCAGTAAATGACCCTTCTCACTATGATCAAATATAACTAGATAACATACACACTGAAGCCAACTACGCACTATTTTATAACATTTACACATATTTAGATAGGCTCAACCCTCTTTCAGTTGATACCTCGCAAAAATAATATAATTTGCCCCCGAAATAACGATTACGCAAAAATAATATATGTTCTCCTCTCATAACACTCAAAGGAGAAAAAATTGTTACATAATATAAAATTTTCTCTTAGTGTCCACACATGCTCCTCCCCGCAAGTGATAAAAAAAATCCTGCTACCCAACGGTAATTATATATATAATAAGGTTGATACCGCCAGCGCACCCATTAAACCCGACTAACACTCGAGTTTTAGTGTTAACAATCATATATTGTGACGCACCCATGTCACCCCATCCTAATCCCATTCTCATAGGGATAAAATAAAGATTTTATCTCCATTTGTAATCTATCTTGTCTGGTCAATGGATCCCTGAGCATCACTCTCGTACCGGAACTAACCCATGACTTACTGCAATGGTTGTATATTCAGGATCTCATCCTATAGTTTTGACCTTGTCTAGCTTTTGCAAGCCTCCTTGGTGTGGTACCTCTTCCACAATTATAACAACTGCTAGAGAAACTCTCCTAACTCTAGCCCTGGCCCTGCTGGCCTCCCCCATTGCTCCGTTGGCCCTAACGAACCTGAGGAATGGGATGTTATTACTACTGAGAACCTTGTTGGTCCTTCCTGCACACACCATTCTCAGGCTATAACCTCCAAAATCTAAATCTCTTAGTTCAATTTCCTCACAGGAAATCTTGTTCCCGCTATTGGTGTGCCTCACCGGCACCATTCCAATTTACTTTCCCAGTATGATTGGTCTCACTATTCCTCTTTGAACAAGTTCATTACAGGTGATCCTAATCTCCACACATAGGACACCTTTCAGTGCCATTCCTTTGTTTTTGGTCCTACTGGCCATGTTAGGGTATCCTTACCTCGTACTAGGTAGTCTTAGCCTCTATTGCTACCCAGTTGTTCCTTGGGTTCCACTGACCCTATGGAACTCGTTGTTGCTCTTGGCGGCCCTGACAAAATCCACCATCATTTGATAGGAGTTCAATTGATCCTAATCATTTAAATGGGCTCCCTAATGGGTGAACCCTCCCGTGGTGCTTCACTATCACCATCAAATCTAGTATTTCGCTTCAACTAGATCCTCCAACCCTTTTTTCTCCATTCCCATGGGAGCATTGATATAAACTTGTAAACGTACGACCTTGACGACATCGGCACTAGTTATCCTAATCAGATTCCTCATTTATGCTCGTAAAATCTCATCACGGGTCCATTATCCTTTATCGGGTACTAAATTTGCTAAATAGTGTAACTCCCTCACGATTAAATACTGGGTGATCACCTGCAATACCCCGCTCAATTAAATACCGGGTGATCAGTCATTTATATAATTAAATCAGAACATCCAGTTGGTTCATTCTTAGCATCATTGTCAAAAAAAATTATTTTATTTATTACCTAATAATTAATTAAGCTAGTGTCAAAAACATTTTATCATTCAAATATCATCCAACAATTTTAACCATTAACCACATTCACCATTATAATGAATAAGAAACCATGTGACTGAATAAATAAGACTGGAATAAACGTCCCAGTTCAAAAGTCTCAAATACAATAATCCATAATAAAACTGAATCCCATCAAACTGAAATAAAGGAGTACAATATCCCTCCGAAATAAATGATAACTGAGAATTGGCCACATGCCCTAACTGAGATAACTAGATCAGTAACTGAATTATTAATAGTGGAGGCATTTGATAACGAGGACCTGTAACTCCCACAATAGCCGCAGCACGTCAAATCATCTGATAGTTTATGCCTGGCATCCCTGTGGTTGGACACCTAAAATAGATCGCACAAGAGAAAATATATTTACAACAAACGGGTCAGAGCTCGAGTAAAAATAGTTCAAAACACTTTAATAAGTATTTAAAATTCTTAAAAGAAAATATTATATACATGTTAGTTATGCGGGCTCTCTCTTGAGAATTCTCACCTCTCAACTAGTGCGCACGCCTAACGTACCGCTAAACCATTCTAGTTACTGTTGTCATGCCTAAATAGTTCAAGCTCATTAATCTTCAAATAAATTATGTCATAATATCTACCCGTATTTCTCAAGTAATACATAAATGAATATTTTCACATCTTTTATCTCGAGTGAGAAAGTTTTCACATTCAAAGTTAAGTGTTCACGTACTTAAGTTATTTTAGATTTCACTATCCATATTATCTATTAAGTTCACAAAGTAGAACATATCACAAGTATTTATAAATATACTCATCACTCTATCACATATATATATTAATACGACACCTCTATACTCAGCTACAGTGCATGCATACTCTGTTATCATATCCTGGTACATCTCGCACTATATAAAGGACTGTTGGTTTGGTATCTTCCTCGAACCATAAATACAAATTACATATATTGGAGGCGAACATAGTCTCCAGCCAAATGGGTCACGCACATGCCTACGCTTCCATTCAACCGTTGAAACTATCATACTCTTAGATAGCACGTGTCGAAGGTTCTATGTTCTGGGTATGAATCTAACCCCCCTCCCCCAATGGGCGCATCAGGATAAGACTGTCCACTATGCGAAACCTCCTACCCGATAGCAAGCTGCGTAGATATGTCATACACATAAGAAATCAAACAATAGGTATATACACCACCTATATACTTATATCAACAGTATCGATACACACGCGACCTATACTATATGTCCCATACGTAGTACATATATATCTCTCAAATACCCTACGTATTATTAAATTTAAATTATACCTCTCATCGTATTTATATGAATTTTCTCACAACTCTAAGGGCCCTAGTTACCACTTCATTTTTTTTCTAGAAATTATTCCCGTTGTCACTACTAGTCATTAACATAGGTTCACTCATAACTACGTCACCCTTCTCGAATTTTCATTCATTTGTCAATTACGAATATTTTCTTAATTATCCCAATATTTATTCTTCTCACTTTATGTAAACCAAATCTCCACTTTAGGCCTAATTTCCTTATTATAGAACAACAATCACAATCATTCAATCTAGGCCACCCCCAACGGAATAACCATTAAAAATAACATTTCTTAAAATTTACTCCACGAATCTGCCCAGATTTTTAAAATGCCATTTTGACGAATTTCGGCGTCGTTTTGAAAAAATGTATCAGAGAACAAAATTCAGAAAATGAGATTTTCTATGAGGCATTATAGACGGAATATCCATTTTCGGAACCAAAACTGCTGAAAACATTTTCTAAAACGACGATTTAATTTACCAAGTTTCATAGACTTCTTTGAAATCAAGAAATTGTTCTACAATTCAAGCATACCCATCAAAATCCGGATTTCTTCATCAAGATTCAATATAATTTTGTGGGTTTCATGTTACATACATGGAGGATTCAATCCTATATCAATTTCCAACACAAGATTATGATTTAAGTCTTTCAATTTAACCCAAAGCATACAAATTTCTTATATGATACATCCTACACTAACATGGATATGATACATGCTATAGTTTTTGCAAGAATAAACACTTGCCTCAATATGAAGGTTTGATCCTCTGAAGGATATGGGTATATTCATGTTCCTCTCTTTCCGATCTATGCTCTTGCAGTGTCGGTGGTGCAAAAGGTGTAGGAACGGTGGTTCTAACCTTTGGAACTCCTCTCCTCTTCCTCTTATGGCTTTTCTGTAACCTCTCTTTGTTTCTCCCATCTCTCAACCAAATTCCCTTCTATTATCATATATATTTTACTTAGAAAATTCGTATGTTAAATTACCCCAAAAATACAAATGACCAAAATGCCCTCCCAAGATGTCGGTTTGGCCTAAAATTGCCCCGGGACCCAAACTAACCCCCCGGGTAGACTTTTTTGAATATCCCGACCCTTTCGGACACTTTGGTGCACTCAAAATGACCGTTTGGATGACTTAAAAATTAATTACTTTCTATTTCATTAAATTGATTCCCGACACAACTAACACATGCGTCCCGACTTAATTATTGTAACTATCATATTTTTCACTCACGACAGTTTTAATAAATTGAAAATCACATATTACTTTACTCACTAAGTAATATTACATATAATTCACATCAAAAACTACTAATCCTTTTCTCGCTAGTTAATATTTATTTTAATTTGGATTAATTATCAATTAATTTCCCACATTTAATTTTAATTAATCCCACATTTAAAAATCATTAAAAACTATGAGGTGTTACATTTATCACCTTATAACATACACAAAACCTAAAACTCTAATAGGTCACTTGAAAAATCCAACCTCCTTCCTGATCTCGAAGTTGGTATGATATGAGGCACATTTTCCTAAGAAAATTCTTTGAATTCCATCTCTTGATCCAACCATCACACATACCTTAAGGATCAAGACCATGCTCTGATACCAACAATAGCAACCCCTGTTTCCCACGAATCGTATGGCCAAACCTCAACGCCAAAGATATATGAGATAACTCGAGAAACTAAAAACTATCCATGATAGTATATAAAAATGCAAATATATGAGATAAGAGAAATGAGTCTTACATAAATGAATCAATAAATCTGAATAAGTCCCATGATACAATTATCTCAACTACTATAAAACCAAACGGAATAGAAACAACACTAAAACCTAGCACGACTCACAAGAAAAATCTTTAAATAATAAACTGAATGTGTGATGTCCAACTATATAATAAATACAGTAAAAAGAAACTCCACTAATTCACCTTTAATAATTCCATAAGACTGACCCTGCCATTAGTCTCCTCATCCATATTCCTACAACTTTTGATTAGCTGAAAAAGGGTTTTAGGAAAATAACACTAGTTAGACCCCACAAATAAGTAAAAGAATAGCTGACTTTACGTAATTTATGTCTCATTCCATCCCACTGTCACTCACATCTAAAATAGCTCACCCCACATATCCTAAGGTATCCATAACCATATGTTCCCATCCTATTCAAAGCATTAGTAACAACGTAAGCAGTCAAGTCTCAAGACTTATCATTTAGTTTATGTAAATCCTAGTTCATAATATAATGTTATATCTTCATTAATACTAATACACCAAGACTACTATCCCCATATTATCTTCACCCAAAATGATATCCAAATAGATTAAGTCCTTAAATACGGGCTAATTGCTATCATACATATCAACCGTAAGCTCTACTCATCTCTAGACTAACTACGGTGCTACACGATATCCCGGCACATCATACCAATCACTAGTCAAACTACTATGATATTTTATATCCACCTAATTTATCCCCTGACTGTCCTAGCTACATGGCTATCCACTATACAAGTAACTATTAAGTTTCACAAAATCAAATACATAATATCACTCTAAGAATACTACATAGTAATGTAACTCTAACAAGGTAATAAGAGGTATAAATAGTACATGGTACCCATATACTGCCTCATAATAAACTATATCACAACAACACATTCAATATAGTGGCACAAACCAAATCCATATCTAAGCACATTCATCGTTGGAGGATCGACATATATATAATACCAAAAGAAGGCTCAAAACTTTAGGGACTCTTTCATGCGTAATCACACCATTGTGTAATCACATAACAATATTAACATGATGGATCAAGCCTCCTCTGTCTCCCACTCACGAGACGATTGACCAACTGAACATAGGATCAAGATAAGACCAATACACAATCTGCATCATCAGCCAATGTGGTATTCTACTTTCCCTCAAAATATTCCCATAAAATCCCCTCTGATAGATTCTTCAAACCCCTTTTATCCTTAGGACTTCCCAAGAAGGTTTTGATTAGGATAAAAGGGATTCCAATTTTACTTATATTCATGGAGATTATGGTTATTGGATTGAGATTTAGACTGGGGGAGTATAATCCGATATGTACATTTAAGAGGGTATAACATATTTGTCTATGTGTGCTGGTGAAATATATGTCTTGTGTACTAATTGTGGATATACCATAAGTTATTCGTGAAAAATCTATCAAAGGGGATTTAATGGGAAAAATACACACACTTATGGTATGTCCACAAATAGCACATAAGGCATATAGTTCACCAACATGCATAAACGGATACGTTATACCCTCTTAAACATACATATCGGATTATACTCCCCCAGCCTAAACCTCAATCCCATAACCATAATCTCTATGACAATAAGTAAAACTAGAATCCCTCTTATGCTAGTTAAAACCTTCTGGGGAAGTCCTATGGAAAAAATGGGTTTAAAGAAAATAATAAAGGAATTACATTTCTGTATGTGTTTGTGCGGATGGATATATTTTGTGCTCGTGCGCACCGGGTCCTGTTTAGGGGGACCTTCGTCCAACGATTAGAAAATGACGTCATATTATAAAATCTCACTAATAATTTTAACAAACTCAACTTTCTTCTCACTAGATTGTCATTAAATAATATCCTAACCCATAATCAGTCCCAAAACATCTTAAACATGATTTCTAAGTGTTTCTAAACATAATTCTAACATATATGATCACTGCTTAAATCAAATTCATCCAAGTAAGGGTTAAATCATCAATTTTGGCATGTGTTTGACAAGAGTTCATATAAATTTTGACTCTAACTATTAAAAGAAATTTGTAACCATCAAAGCTCTTTCTAATCACATGATTCATCTGAAAGAGTTGGCGCTTGCGTTCAAATAAGGAAACAATATAATACATGCCTTTTAACCCAAATTAACCCTAAGCATGCAACTAGGTGTGATTGAAACAATATGAAATCATGCACAAGATATTCAACACACAAAGTTTAAGGAAAAATCCCCCACAGGGGCAAAACCATTTGTATATCACTATAATTTGTAAAATACGGTTTACAATCGGATTACAATGAAATACAGGTTGACTAAGAATTACCCTCGGGTATCGGATTCTGTAGTCGCGGCTGGAAGAAAAATCCCTTTCCAGAAGGGCTTGCGGCTGGAACTATCCCTGTCCAGTAGGGCTGCAATGAAGAGGAAGAAACGGTCCACTTCACAAAGGATTGAACAACATCAATGGTGTTCTTTGGGTTACCAAATTTGATTCACAAAGATACGGAAGATATGTGAATCTAAAAACCTAGAATCATAGGACTCAATAGGTGAAGACTTTAGGGTTGATATGCTCTGAAAATCGTGGGAAAGTCTTAAGAAAACCAACTGCTGATCGTGGTTTAAATAAGGGATCGAAACCCTTCAAAATCGGCTGCACGATCTGGCAGTGATTATCCTCGCCGGATCGGTCCGGTCGATTAGGCGGATCGGTCCGGGTAAGTCGGATCGGTTCTTTTTCTGAAACCGGATCGATCTGGTTGGCATCGGATCGGTCCGGGACTTTTGCCTTCATCGGTTCGCTATGGATCCGGTGGCTACTGGAGTCTGACAAAACGGATCGGTCCGGTAGATGGTCGGATCGGTCCGGTAAACCGGATCGGTTCTTTTTCTGGACCGGATCGGTCCGGCCAGGTCTGATTCCCAAATTCTTTCTTCTTTTGATCTTCGGATTTTGTTGATGACGATGTGATCTTTTCAACCAACAATCTTGTAACGGCGTATGACATAACATATACATAAAGATGGACAAATTGTCCTTACAAATCTCCCCCTATGTCTATGCCGGAACAAACATAAAAAATCCGAATTATCAAATATGAAATTTCCTATACAAATCTACCCTTCCATGAACCCAAAACTGAAAGAGTACAAGTGAATAAGACTGCATCGTTTGTTCTTCAATTCTTCAGGAATCTTCACGCTTTTCTCATCAGGGTGTGTATCATGGGATTATCAGGGATGTACCTACACACATGAGATAAAGCAAATACCAAGTGACGTATCAAGTTTGAAATGAGATAAAAAACATATGCATATATACCAGATTTATGACGAAAAAACATATGCATATATACCAGATTTATGACAAACCTCAAATTTCAAAACTCCCCCATAATCAGATAATTCATTCTCCCCCTTTTTATGATGTCCCCAAATAGACAAAGGAGAGAAATAAATCAAGCAATCAAGTACCGGGGTGACACAAGGCATAAAATCACACCATGAATGAACATAAAACAACCAAGTCGGTGAAAGCGTAAAAGAATGGGTGTGATCAAAATTCGATAGGAAAATCAAAGCATACAAACATGACATATGTGCACGATGAATGTTGGATATTCCTAACGAATGAACTCAAATGCTTCCTTTGGTGAAAAAGATTGGAAATATATGACATTGACTATCAAATCTACAAATCAAAGCTCAAAGTGATTTCTACACCAATAACGTCCAAAATGATTTTCATGCGTTTTCAGGACTTTCAAGGAAGTGCAAACCCGTTTTTCAATCTCCAAACTCCCTCAGATTTATATTTTGAATAGAGGTATACTAAATTCTCAAACTTTGGAGAATTGGTGGTGAAAACCTAAATGGCCCATATTTGGCATGTATTGCTTTTGATTGCCTTAACAATTTTTTTGGGCTCTTTTAACCTCTTAGGACCTCGGATATTAAAATTCCTCCATTTTTTAGGTCCTTTTTAACGGTGGCTTTTGCGCAAAGGATAAGAATCAACTTTCGCATCCCCTCCCCGTTATGAAAATATGCGCACAGTCTCACCAAACGGTTTTTACATGCAATCCAATCTTGTCAAGTTTTATCGCATTTTATACATTGTATAGACAGGATTGAGATGGAAACACTCAAGCCAACATGAGATTGACAAGTGCAACAATCAAATATAGCCGTGCATGTGTGCAAAAAAGGATATAGGAGTCAAGCATGTAGGAAATATCACTAATTACATCTCAAGGACTCCAATCAATGTTAAGCACATGGATGAAATGATGTAGCCTCTCAAATCTCTATCAAACAGTCACGTGGATATATGGAATGAAGTTGTGACTTGGCTATCTTAGATGCTCATCCATAAAAGGCAAATCTCTTTTTGATTTTTTTTTTTTTTCAAAAATTTTATCAAAATAAAATCTTTTTGTGCTTTTCTGAAAATTTTTCTAAAAAGAAAATCTTTTTGTATTTTTCAAAAACAAGAATATATACAAAAATGATACATACTAGCAATAGGCAACCAATGTCATCATGAAAAACACCCTATGCTAGTAAACAAGACTAGATCTCAACCGGGAGTAACGGTGGAGTTTTCCAAAGATGGTGACATCTTTTGAACCAACTCCACTAGATCATGTGTAGTCTTGATCAAAAACTTCACTTGCTCGCGAATATGCGCAAACTCTCTATCAAAATGAGCAGGCAAAGAATCATGAGTGGGTGCATGTGCATGAATGTGAGAAGTGGCATGATGTGGCACAAAACCCAACTTAGAACAGAACTCCCTAAGATGCCCGCGTTTCTTGCAGTGGGTGCAAACATAAACCGGTCTAGGAAGTAATTTATCAACAATTTTGGGGTGAATATTCCTAGACGGACACCCATGGGCCTCACTCACAACGGTGGATATAGGCTCGGGAGCATTCTTTAATGTGACTTGGGCCTCTTGTGCTTGATTGAGGTCATCCTCGAGATGGGATACACGTGTCATCAGACTAGACACCGTGTTGGACAAGTCACCTTTTTCTCTTTTTAGCTCATCACTTTCTGCCTTTAATTCATGAATAAGAAGACCTAGGATCCTATTTGACCTTTTTGTTTCCATGGTCTCGATAAACAACTTTCTGAAGGCATTTTGGATCAACCTATCATCACCATTATCACCCTCACTATCACTTAGAGAAGTGGGCATAGCAGCTTTCTTGCCCTCTCTCTTAGGTCTAGTGGGACACTCAAATTTCTTGTGCCCTATCCCATCGCACTCAAAGCATCTTATCTTCTCAAGATCTTTCTTTCTTTCTTTTCCACTCTCATCACAACTCTCTCTTTCTCCAAACAATCTTAAATCTCTCTCTAAGGCGGTGATCCTAAGAGCTAAAGCATTATTACGCTTCTTGGTTTCAAATGACTCAGAATACAACTCAGCGTAGACGTGTTGAAGATCACACTCGCTCTTACTTTCCTCATCATCCTCCCCCCACACTCTTCGCTCTCACTGTCGAGGTGTCCCTGTGAGTCAGCATCCTCGTCGTCGTGAGGTGCACTAGAAGAACTCACATGACTAGCCATGAACGCGGTGAAGTTACGCCCATGCGGTGACTCATCTCCCAAGTCCACTGACTCGACATCACTGTCGTCACTAAGGGTAGCATTCAGGACAGCTTTCCCTTTCTCTCTATTCAGACGATTGGCACACTCAAACGCTCTATGACCCCTACCATCGTATTCAAAACATCTCTCACTGTCTTTCTTAGGAGGGTCTTTGGAATCTTTCTCATTTTCCTTTTCAGAAGTATTTTTCTCAACATTCTTTTTATCATTGAAATTTCCACTTTTCTTGAATTTGAGAATTCTTTTGAAATTTTTTGCAAACAGGGCCAAGTCATCTAAGTCAAAATCACATTCAGACTTGGACTCAAAAACTTTTTCTTTCTTTTTCTGAAAATGAGTCTTTAAAGCAATCCCATTATCCTTAGCCTTAATGGTTTTGGGAAACATGTCAATCTCATAGGTTTGAAGATCTCCTACAAGTTCTTCCAACTTAAGTGATTTCAAATTTCCCAACGAGTTCAAAACAGTGACTTTCGGAATAAAGCGTTTTGGGAGAGATCTCAGAATCTTTTTAACGACACGCGTGTTATCAATAACCTCACCCAAATTAAAACTAGAGTTAACAATGTCCGACAAGCGTGCAAAAAACTCATCAAAGCATTCGGACTCAGACATGGTGATAGCCTCGAATTGGGTGGCCAAATTTTGTAATTTAGACTCTTTAACAGCGTTCGTACCCTCATGGGTAAGTTGCAAAACATCCCATGCCTCCTTTGACGTGGTGCACGTCATTATGCGTTTGAACTCATCCGGAGTGATGGAAGCAGAAATAGCACTCAATCCCTTAGAATTAAAGGAAGACCATCTAAACTCATCTTCGGTCCATTGCGTGACAGATTTTAAATTTGTCACATTTTCAACAGTGACGGAGGGAGGTGTCCACCCTCTTTCAACAAGAATCCATACCCGTTCATCAATGGCTTTTAAAGCCGACCTCATACGGGCTTTCCAATAAGCATAATTTGACCCGTCAAAAATAGGCATTTTATAATATGACTTCTCCATTTGAACACGCTCTTTTCAAAAATCAATTTATTTCAAAAATTGATATCTTTAGAAAAATTTTGCGGAAAAAGGAATACGCGATAGATTAGCGTAACCTGCTCTGATACCAATTTGAAAGAGTTGGCGCTTGCGTTCAAATAAGGAAACAATATAATAAATGCCTTTTAACCCAAATTAACCCTAAGCATGCAACTAGGTGTGATTGAAACAATATGAAATCATGCACAAGATATTCAACACACAAAGTTTAAGGAAAAATCCCCCACAGGGGCAAAACCATTTGTATATCACTATAATTTGTAAAATACGGTTTACAATCGGATTACAATGAAATACAGGTTGACTAAGAATTACCCTCGGGTATCGGATTCTGTAGTCGCGGCTGGAAGAAAAATCCCTTTCCAGAAGGGCTTGCGGCTGGAACTATCCCTGTCCAGTAGGGCTGCAATGAAGAGGAAGAAACGGTCCACTTCACAAAGGATTGAACAACATCAATGGTGTTCTTTGGGTTACCAAATTTGATTCACAAAGATACGGAATATGTGTGAATCTAAAAACCTAGAATCATAGGACTCAATAGGTGAAGACTTTAGGGTTGATATGCTCTGAAAATCGTGGGAAAGTCTTAAGAAAACCAACTGCTGATCGTGGTTTAAATAAGGGATCGAAACCCTTCAAAATCGGCTGCACGATCTGGCAGTGATTATCCTCACCGGATCGGTCCGGTCGATTAGGCGGATCGGTCCGGGTAAGTCGGATCGGTTCTTTTTCTGAAACCGGATCGGTCTGGTTGGCATCGGATCGGTCCGGGACTTTTGCCTTCATCGGTTCTCTATGGATCCGGTGGCTACTGGAGTCTGACAAAACGGATCGGTCCGGTAGATGGTCGGATCGGTCCGGTAAACCGGATCGGTTCTTTTTCTGGACCGGATCGGTCCGGCCAGGTCTGATTCCCAAATTCTTTCTTCTTTTGATCTTCGGATTTTGTTGATGACGATGTGATCTTTTCAACCAACAATCTTGTAACGGCGTATGACATAACATATACATAAAGATGGACAAATTGTCCTTACAATATTAATTCAGGCTTAATCATATCAGATTATTTCTATAATATATATCTATTAAGTTTTAATTCTAAAACAAACATTAAAATTAAGGTACAACACATTTATGCATAAGATTCAAACCTCGCATGTCTCAAATCCAAATTTAGATGATAAAAGCAATCAATCGTATACGAGTAATATAGTATACGGTAGTAAAGAAAGTTATTTCTTGCCTAGATATAGAAGAGGAAGTCTCTTTGATAGAATCCTCTAGGTTCTCCTTTAGTTCTCCAAAAAATGTCCTTTTGATCCCTCTAAAGCTCCCTTGTTGCCTAGGTTTTGTGTTATGTTTAATGTGAGTATTTAATAAGGATTAAGTCTGGATTCAAATCCTTAATCTTGCAAATCTTGTATGAGCCTAACTTAAGATCTCTAAATGAACCTAAAACACTACCAAACACCCAAAAAACTTAGTCTAAAGGGGTACCCACCCCTAAAAAAAAGGTAATTGTGAACGGAACCACGAAAGTTACTACTTGAGACCATAGTTTGCTTCAAATTGACTACACAAAGTGCTTAAATATCGTACACTGTACAGTGGTATATTAGGTAGCAACTTCGCTGGTACCTTTGAAAACCATCCATAAAGATAAGGATTTGTTTGACTTAAATACATTTATAATTAGGGATTTTGTATGTAATTAGTACATTCATTAAATATGTCAGATTTTTGTACATTTTATATTAGGTTCATGTTATATTTAATAGTCTAGGCCTTATACACGACATTTTGTGAATAAATTCATTAAAAATAGAAAATAAAAACAAATGTAAAAAATATAGATACATAAAATCTGCCTCCCTCTATGTGTGTTGTGCATGTTTGTGTATGTGTGTGTGTGTGTGTATACACACACACACACACACACACACACACACACATATATATATATATATATATATATATATATATATATATATATATATATATATATATATATATATATATATATATATATCACACACACACACACAAACACCTCAATAGTGGCACCCTAACCACCATCCCACTACCCCTATTTCACCAACATGAACCACATCATCACCACCACCACCACCACTTTCGTTATCCTCCTATCGTTATCGCTACCATAACCATCAACCAAATATATGCAAAATCGTAAGTTGAAAACTTAAGCAATTGAAACAAAACCCTAAGTTCAAAAATTAAATCAAATCTCTAAGTTCAAAAATGAATCTTAAATCAAAATTTATTTCAAATGAATTAATTTGAATCAACATGGATCCATATTTCTCTCTCTAGAAATACATTAACTTGGCTGTGTGTGTGTGTATATATATAAATCTCCCTTTATTTGTGTGTATAAATATATATAATTTGAAATAAATTGTGTGAGCCCAGAAGATAATGAGAAAATTATTAATTAATTTTGATGATGAAAATTCAATTGATGACTCGTGTCCTACTAATTATCTTCGTCCAAGTGTGTATGAGTTTTCAAAATCGTAAAGATTATTATATGATAAATACTTTAGAAATACACAAAATAATTCAAGAATAAAAGAGATTCGTCATCAAACTACTAGCTCCATTAAAGCTAGTGCAAGGGAATTTAACAAGGAAGTTCATTAGTATAGAGTTAAAGATACATAAAACCAGGGAAACGAAAGCAACACTCAAATTCAACTTCTTAAACAAGAAAAACAATTAAAAAAACATAATAAGTCTCATCCAAGAAAGTTCAAGAGAATTTAAACAAGAGGAATCAAAGGAATGAAGCTACAACACAAGCTTAAAAGGATACACAAGCATTTAAACAATCGCAACACTATCATGAAAGTCTCTACACACAATTATTCCAAGCATCCTGAATAATCCCAAGAACATATCGGTAATGACTTAAGAGTTTAAAACAAAAATCACAAGTTACATGAATCCACAAGGTTTCGATAATAATATAGCTTCAAGAACATGATCAAAGATTCATCAATATGTCAACAAGATCTCACAATTCTTCATCAAACATTCAAGGTGATCAACACATGAAGCAACTTAGGTTTTGAGAGAGTTCAATATAAGGTACAAACTTTCGCAATATAAGTTACAAGTTTGTTAGGGGACTTTTAACAAACTTTTCAAGTCTTTAAACTGGCTTTAAAAAAAACAATTTGAGTGAACACGGTCAACAATATTGGAAAACAACGACTATGTTAGTTACGATAAATTTGTTTCACAATTAGGCAGAAAAACTTAGAAAAAGAGTCGACTTATTCTCGAAAGAGTCAACTATGTTCAAAAGAATCGACACTTTTGGAAAAGAGTCGACTATATTAGGCATAAAAGTGAAATAATGGCTAGTTTTTCAAAACACGCTTTGGTAACTTTACCAAAATACCCTCAAACGGTTAGTTTTCTTCAACGAAATATGCATACACCTCTTAACCGTAATATACATAAATTTAAGGAGTAAAACACATATACCACCACAAATCAACCTGACTTCAAAATTCATTAACAAGATTAAATCAAATGAATAGTGAAATAGCATGTAGAAGAGAGGGAAAATTCATGGTCCTCCACTTCAAAACTTGGGCTCATCGAAGATTCATCTTTAAAGTATTCAACAATAAGGAGAGTTCCAAAAACTAGGAAAATAATCATTCATTGTTATAAAAAAAAAAGACAAATTAATAAGGGGGTTTCTAAGGGCACCTCATTTTTTGATCCAAAATACCTCAACTTTATTTTTATTACAAAATACCACTTAATTGTAATAGTTACTTCATAATACCACATCTGGACCACCACATATTTAAAGTTCTAAAAATCATTTACACACTTTCCCTCCATCTCTCTACACATTCAAATCCCCAAACCTTTCATCTTCAACTTCTAAACTTTTCATCTTCAAATCCATTCTCCTTACTCTAAAGATTAAACTTCAGGTTGGTACATTGAATACACTACCCATTTGAATCCCCAAATATATATATATATATATATATATATATATATATATATATATATATATATATATATATATATATATATATATATATACCCATTTTTTCACCCTTTTGAATCGTGATATACCGAAGGATCGAATTACACCAAAGGAATGAATTACACTTAAGGATCGAATTACCCTTGCAGTTCAACTTGCATTACATCGAATTACACCTGTTTTTCATCTTCGTTATCTTGGTTTGTTGTTCATTTGCTGTACATCGAATTATTGTTGAATGTAGATGGTGAAAACGAACATGTTTAATGACTGTTACGATCATTTGGACTGCTAAAATAGTTACATTGATTTTTTTATTATTATAACATCTTTTGGACTGTTAAAAAAGTTCAAGGCACTAAACTGGGGTTTCATTCGTTATGAACATATCGAATGAATTCCATTTATTCGATATGTTCATGACGATCACTTATTTTTCTACCTAGGGTTTCATTCGTTATATTCATACCGAATTGAGTGTAAGGTTTCGTCATGTATACAACGATCCAATGGATTTCAAATGAATGAAAGAATTCGTTACATTCATGCCGAAATGAATGACTTAATTCGTTACAATAATATTGAAAAAATATAAATTTTGCGAAAAGGTGACAAACATTTTAAAAATCTAAAAATTGTTGAAAAATACTTTTCAAACAATCTAAAAATATTAAAAATATATTTAATATGTTACAATAATATTGAAAAAAAATACAAAGGTGTAATAATAAACTAAAAATTATATAAAATACCAAAAACCTGTAAAAATAGAGATTAAGATCCATTCGGCATCATTATAGAGAAAGAAGCACAATAATTCGGGATGTATATAGCGAACCAATTATGGTTAAGTTGGTTCGGTATATACATCCCTAACAAAATCCTATATGTATTGGCTCATGAGGTCCATTCGGCATAAACATAGCGAAACAAGCATTATAATTCGACATCATTATAGCGAACCAGTCCTGGGTAAACTTCATTAATTAATCTCATCAAATCAAAAAATAATTAATCAAATCAAATCAAAACATTTCCACTTCATTAATTAATCTCAACAAATCAAAAAATACAACTTCATTAATTAATCTCAACAAATTATACAACTAAATTTGAATATCATACAACTTTGTTTCGATATCATATCATACAAGTTCGTTCCACACCATACAAAAACGTTTCATACACCAAACTAGTCATATGGATAGGCTCATCATTGGTTGCTACATCATTTGGGCAGATTTTTCGGAACTCCGATACTTGTTGCGCATATTTATCAATCCACGATTTTGCTTCTGGCAATGAGCAACTATGCCAATGACTTGCTACCGGGGGAATTGGACAACCGTACTTCAACTTCAAAGCTACAAAATGATTCCCGCATACATGAGCAATCTCTATGAACAAGGGATGCACGGGTCATTCATGTCTCATTGGTAGAAATGAGAGACACTGTCTCTTCGAAATAAGAACGCACACACACTTGTAAGTTTTCACCAAAAGATAGCCGCACTCGGGCATGATCATCCATGACTTGGGCATACATGGGCTAGAATAATCGTCCAACATATGTAGAACAGTGTTTGGAAACCATTCACCAAAACAATGTGCCGGGTGGGAAATACCTGAGAATTAAGAATATAATGAATCGGTATAACCTAATTACAATATATAAAAATATTACATCAATAATAGACATTATAATACCTGCTCCATAAAGAATGTCGCAGTAACATCTACTAACACCGCACCACCTTTCGCGATTTGGGGTATATTGATGTTCGCTAAAGCCTGATCAAATAACAGCTCATTGAAATCCATGAAAGCATCCTACATAAGTAAAAATATTATTAGTACTCACAATCAATGAACTTGAATAACAATATTGAGAACAAGCTTGCAATGTACTTGATAACATAATCACAACGTATGTTTGAATTACATTGATAACATACTTCATAACATAATTATTAACAGTTTGAAATACAACATGATATGATTAAATAACAAGCTTGCAGTGTAGTTGAATTACATGTTATGTTTGAATTACATTATGTCTTTGAATTACATTGGAACCAAACTTGCTACCAAACTTGAATTACATTATGTCTTTGAATTACATTGCCTTTGAATTCTATTCGGCAAGAATATATCGACTATGTTTCATTAATTCTGGGTGATCCTAACGAATCATGTTCAACTGTTTCGGGGTGATCATAACGAACAGTGTCAACTGATTCGGGGTAATTATATCGAATATGTACATCAGGTTCGGCATGATTATAAGAATCAACCTACTTTGAACAAAAAAATATATAGTTGGTTCGGGAGGTTTATCCCGAATTTCTGCCATGAAATCAAGGCCCCGATCCCGAACCAACTATACGTTTGCTGTATTTTTTCAAATTATCAACCCTTATGAAAAAATAAATATACAAGTCATAGGACCCAAAGTTTACCTCAGCAATGGGATGTGTAGAGTTGTCATTTATTTTTGAGGTGTTGTCATTATCTAATTGTGGAATATCCATTAGTATGTGAATATTTAAAGAACAAACCCTAGATATTTAATAATGTTGTTGAAGATGGTTGGTGGAGGACAAAACTTTAATAATGATGTGTGGGGACCAAAACTTTAATAATGCTGTTGAAGATGATAGGTTATATTAATGAAGACAAATTTGTTGGGTGACGAGAAGATGAGAAATGGAGAGTTTGGAGTGTAGTGGATAGAGAGAGAAAGTAAGAATTTGGAGTGTAGTGATATTTTCTGTTTTAGTTGTGTTAAAAAATATATATATTGAGTGGTGGCCCTTAGCAAAAATTAGATTTTAAAACCTTGTGGTATTTTGAACCAAGTTTTGTGGTGCCCTTAGAAACCCCCATTAATAATGTGAAGCACACAAAGAAGGTTTCATCCAAAACAAGCACCACATTAAAGGTGTTCATTAACATCAATCAATGATTTCTCTCTTCAAAAAGATCAAAAAAACTTACACCAACAAATTAGGCGTTCAAATTCAATAGTAAAAGTAAGATGTTCTCCCTTAACAACAACCACAATAATGTATTCAAGAAAAGTTCAATAAAATACTACAAAAACAACATCAATAATGAAAAGATTCATTAGACTATCTACTTAACAATACTGAACATCTACAGAGATAGAATGAGACAGTGAGTCAATTAATCTTGTTGAACTGTTTTTACACATTCATACAGAATCTCAGGAATTTTTTTGAATCTGAAAAGTAAAATGGTTTATTATTTAATCCATTAGTGTGTTGTTTATAACTGCAAATATTGATGGAAAATATATGTGATTAAAATCATCAATATTTGATAAGATATGTTAAAAAAGACATTCCAGATGTTGAGATGAGGCAATGCCAGAGGTTTTTTTCTATTATGGACAGAGCCATAGTTTTTTTAAATGAGCCATAGTTCTTTTTTATTATGAATTTTTTTGTTAAAATAAATATGTATTGGAATATCCAATTCGGGCCTGCTCAAATCAGGCCCGAAGCCCGTTTTACTTTGTGAACTGAGCTTGGGCCAAACACTCCCAGGCTCGTATGGGTCGAGCTTGAGCTTGAGCCGAGTAAATTAAAATCAGGTCTAGCCTGGTCAGCCCCACGCTCGGATCATAGAGCCCGATTGACATGCCTAAGCATGAGAGATGGAGAATAAGTCGTGAGATTTAAAGAAGGGAAAAAAAATCATTCACTGAGATGTAATTAGAATTAAGGATTCTAAATTTTGGCGAGATATAGTGGATTTGTGTGTTGAAGTCTTTAGTTCAAAAGAATTAAAATAACAAGAGATGTAATTGAAACTTGGGTTTTGAAATTTTGGGCATAACTAAACGTGTTTCTATATTCAATTTGGTTTGGGTAATCGATATATTTTTAAGGATAAGACCACACACAAACTTTAATTCTTTTACGCTTTTTAGGTAATGATAATAACATTAGTAGTCACAGTGCTAAATACATAACTAGCCTTTTGGCAAAAACCCATTCTTTCCATCACACTTTAAATTATTTTTAGGTTTGGTGTTTTTATGTGCTATTTTATTCCAAACTTTGCTTTGGGATATTTGGTCCTATTACTCATGTTGCTATGATGTTGTGTTATCTGTCTTAGTAATGATTAATTACGAAAATCATAATTTATTTTTCCAAACAAGTAATGATATGTTGGTGTGAAATAACAGGAAGATAAAGATGGATAAGAGTTGGATGTTTATGCCTAATAGGTTGTCTAAGCAATATAAATCCGGTGTTGATTCGTTCATCGAGATCGCAAGAGACCACCTTGATGAAAATAACAAGTCACGATGTCCATGTAGAGATTGTCAAAACGCATGTTTCCATGATCTGATAACTATCAGGAGTCATTTGTTGAGTCATGGAATGTCTTATAGTTATACTTGTTGGATAAATCACGGAGAGGAGGTGAATGATGAACAAAACTTTTCAAGTGCACAAGTGCGGGGAAATGTAGAAGTTGAGGAGGAAGATGATGACATGTTCGGGCTGTAAAATGATATGTTTGGCCCCAATGGTTCTCCCGAGCATAGTGAAAATGCTGCTAGTATATATAATAAATTATTTGGTGAACTCGGAGAAGAGCTATATATGGGATGTAAAAAGTTCTCCTCATTTCAGTTTCTTATAAAGTTGATGCATGTTAAGGTTCTTAACCGCCGGAGCAACAAACCCTTTGATATGATACTCCAACTGTTAAAGGAAGCTTATCCAGATTCAAATATCCCCTCTTCGCATTATGAAGCAAAACAAAAGTTGTGAGATTTGGGACTCGGTTATGAATCGATTCACGTGTGAAAATATGATTATGCATTGTTTTGGAAAGAGAATCAAAATGCGGATAGGTGTCCGGTATGTGATGAGCCTAGGTATATGTATGGTGAACAGAAAGGGAAGAATGTTCCTCATAAATTACTGTGCTACTTCCCATTGAAACCTAGGAGACAACCAATACCCAACCCCGGTTCCTAAAAATTTGTCGGAATTGGCTCAGAATTTCAACATCAGCGGCAGACTGGCTACAGCGAAGAAAAGCTTCACTGCAACGAAGGGGTTTTATCGAATGCGCGTTCTTACAAAATATTATACCTCATGTTATTCTAGTAGGCGTGACCGGCTATGAGGTGTTGCTGTAGCAAACGACCCAGTTCTGCGAAAATTGCTTATTTAGTTGGGGGTATTTTAGGGGTTTCGCCCTATATGTATTCCACATATAAATAGAATGTTGTAGGGATTTTAACCCAAAGTTTTAGAGAATCCATTAATGAGTATTGGTAGGGCTTTTAACCGTATGGGTTGATTAAACATGAATATAATAAAAAATATTTTTTATCCGAACTTTTTAAAGAGCTCAGGAGGCCACTAATAAATGTGAAACTAGTGAAGCAACATGACATAAATAACTGAAGAGGTTAGTTGAATCCTCCTAGTCATGGAGTGTACTGGCCAACATTATTTTTTATCACCTGCTGCGATGAAGGCAGCAAGTTTTTTCAATAAACAACACAACCGCTATTAACTCATTGCCCAAGCAATTGGTGGACTTACTTATGCTACGTTCGACTTTAATATCATACATCATTTTATTTCGGTTAGTTATGCCTAATTCAACCTGTTAGTTGATCAATAATCACTCAACTTATCTAAATTTTGAGCATATTGTTATGAAGTCATCTTTCTATTGGTAATTTTTACCCTGATCTGTATATATGTGTAACAAGAAAATTAAGCATGCCAGCATATATACAGATCTAGTCCAGACTTTATTAAAAACTGAACTATAATCTATGGTGTTTTTCAGAATCTGGATCCACTTCTAAGAAAAAAGTCTGTGGCAGAACACGTGGGATTTCAACTGATGTTCTTATTAAAAGTTTTGGGGGTTCAAAATTCCAATTCAATAGGACTCAATTCATAATAAATTGATTGGACGTACCGCTACCTCTTTGGCTAATGAAATTGGCTTTGTCATACGAAATTTTGCCCCGTTAAAGGTGGGAAAATAGGGAAATGTTTAAGAGAAGGAGAAGACATCAATGATTGATCGAGTTTTGGTATATTTAATTTTTGTGTTCTATTCCCTTAAAAAGTTCTGATTTTATATTCTAAACTCGTTAAAACTTGCGCAGTCAAAATTTGAGTTAGACATCACAAATTCGGCGGTTGTGAGCTATTTGCATACATCAATGTACGCACGTTATAGTGGATTCTGTAACACATTGAAGAAATATTTTTCTAAATTTTCGAATATTGAGGAGGCGAACATGAACAAACCTAGTGATGTGGAAAAGGACGAAGATTGAAAATTTCTTTGCTCGTTTTTTCGTACAAAGGAACACAAGGTAATAATTTTCGATGTATGTTTTATGTTAAAATTATATGTTTTCTTAAGTTTCAGTAAATTAACCTGAAGTATATCACTTTTTGTAGCGTAAATCTGATGCTTGCTCTACTAGTCGTTCAAATGCTAAGTATGTTCATCGCGGTGGGACAAAGTCTTTTGTCCAATACTTGTATGAAAATAGGGTAATTTTTCGAGCACTTAAAATTTGTTAAATTTTAATTTATGTGGATACATGTACTTATGTATTTTATTTTCGTATGTTAATAGGAAGGTAATGCATATGAGATGCCGAAAGGACAAATTGAAGTATTTTATGATACTCATTGGACGAAGGACAACGGGTGGATTAGTGAAGAAGCAGAGTCTGACTATGTAAGTATATAAAAGAAAATAATTTTACGTGCTTAGACATAAAGCATTATTCTCAAGTCGTGCGGGCTGGATTGATTTTTTTTATTATTGATTTGTATCACAACAGGTTGGATTTCATTAATAAATAAAGGAAATTCTGCCCATTTTTTTAAAAATAAAGTGAAATCGGTGGAAGGGACGCAATGATGATTAACTTGTATCTATAATTGTTCGATTAGTGATTTGTGTGTCACAACATGTTGGATTTCTTAAATAAACAAAGCAATCTATGTCGATTTTGTTTTTTAAAATTTAAAAAATAGTCAAAGCGATAGTAACATATTATTTTCTTTTTCTTTGTAGAAAGAGATGATTGAAATGCAAAAAAGCTCAGAAGATTCTGATGAAGCATCAATCTGTCAAAAAGTCATTGGAAAAAGGTCGGGATACGTAAAAGGTCTTGGTACCCAACCTTTGAAATCATTATACATGGAGAATTTTGATTTGGAGAACAAAAAGTTACAAACAGAGATCGTAGAATTAGAAAAACTAGTCCAAGGTCTTGTGTCAAAGATGGCTACAATGAGGGTCACCTTACTGCTAGATAAAGACACTGCTCCCGAGGAAAATGTTCCTGAAGGATCTTCTGCCCCTTCGGATCAAGTTGCATGATTGCAACTGTTGATTTTATCATTTTGTTTGTGATGAGAAAACTAGTATAAACTCTTCTTTTAGTTATGAAGTATTGTTTACTTTTGAGCATCATTGTGACTTGAACAGTAGTATATTTATGTTTTGAATATAATATAACATCTTTTAATTATGTGTGTTTACTTAATTTTCTTTTTATTTATTTCAATATTTAATATTTTGCAAGGAAATATTCATTGTAAAATATTTTTAGTTGAAATACGAGAACTTTTCTGCAACTAAAAAGAGTGTTACAAAAGGCTTTTAGCAATGTATAATTAACATTTGGCAAGGAATTGTAATTCTCTCAAAATATCTTTTGCAACGAAATATTCGTTTTAAACGGTTTTTAGTGAAAATTCGAGAACTTATTTACAACGAAAAAGAGTGTTATAAAGACTTTTACCAATGTAAAATTAACATTTAGCAAGGAATTTTAATTGTCTCAAAATATCTTTTGCAAGAATTTGTTAGTATTTTTTGCAACGAAATATTCGTTTTAAACAAGTTTTTAGTCAAAATCCGAGAACTTTATTGCAACGAAAAAGAGGGTAACAAAAGACTTTTACCAATATAAAATTAACATTTAGCAAGGAATTTTAATTCTCTCAAAATATTTTTTGCAAGGATTTGTTAGTATCTTTTGCAACGAAATATGTGTTTTAAACGGTTTTTCATCAAAATTCGAAAACTTTTTTGCAACGAAAAAGAGTGTTACAAAAGATTTTTAGCAAGGAATTTGAATCCTCTCAAAATATCTTTTGCGATGATTTATTAGTATTTTTTGCAACGAAATCTTCATTGCAAAAACTTTTTAGTCAAGATATGAGAACATTTTTGCAACGAAATATCTTGTTTTCCCCAACAAAAAATTGTATTGCAAAATATTTTTAGCGACTATAACAAAATTTCCTTACAAAAGATCTATAGCATGTTGGCTAATCCGAGGAACACTGCAAGGAAAAAAAACGTTGCAAAAGGTGTTTTGCAATGAAAACATACCTGTTGCAACGATTTTTTTCCTTGCTAAAAGCCATAATTCTTGTAGTGATTATGTCAAGAAAATTGAATGTATTTCTTTACTCTTGAGGATAAATCTTTGTAAATGTGTTTGTTTTATAATAACACGAGAATGTAGGTTTTTATGGTGAGTCCTAATACTATGGGTCTATGGTGAGCAAGTGGTCAATGGTGCTTCTGTAAAAGCCTAGGTGTGTGGCGAGCCTTAAAAATCACGAGTAGAAAACATAAGGAGAAGAAATCTTTCTAAAGGTGAATCAATATCAGAGTCCGGGATGGAGTATCCAAAAGTGATATTGACATATTCCGTAATGGAAGATGTGTACTCAAAGGTGCTTATACTTGATCAGATTATTGTTGGTGTTAAATGGATTAAGATAATGGAGATTCCCAAGTGTTGTCTTGGGTCAATATCTCTTCACTTACTCTTTTTACATTCATGTTATGCTTTATATTTGTATTTGATTATTATTGATAAAGCTTGAATGAGGATGTGTGCAGAAAGTTATACAACAAACAAAGAAATCGTTTTAACATAAAATTAAGAAAATGTTTTAGATTTCTTTAGGTTGACCCCCATTTAATTTCCAATATACAATGAAACTCCCGCATGCCGACTTTTTAAGGGTTTAGCGCCCAATTTTCAATATTTTTGTTAATCAACCATAATTGACTGTTAATCCACTCAAATTTTAAGGCTTGCCACCCATTTTTCCCTTAGTTCAACTCAACTACCAATAATTAAAGTCCTTGGTATTCACAAGATATACAAATAGGTTTTGATGAAAAAAAATATTTTTGTATATAAATAAACGTTGATATATAGAGAGAGCCCCCTTCTGTAAGGACTCCTTATGGTGCAGAACCTGGTACATACCAATTTTTTCAAATAGTAAAAAAAATGAATTTTTTGATGAAACCTCATGAATATGATCTCCAAGGTGAGAAGATCATCTCCAATTTTTTTTTATTAAAAAATTCAATAAAAAAAACCATTGAGATAAGTTGATATGTAAAAAAATGGTATAAATATGCATTTTTTACCGTTGAAATGTTGACAATCATCTCATACACTTTTTAATTGAATTTTTTGATGAAATTTCATGAATATGATCTCGACAGTGAGAAGATCATATCCATGAAGTTTCATCAAAAAATTCAATCAATAAAGTGGTTAGCGTCGACCCAACATTTCAACGGTTGAAAATGAATATTTATACCATTTTTTTACATGTCACCTCATCTCAACGGTTTTGTATTGAATTTTTTGATGAAAAAAATTAGAGATGATCTTCTAACCGTGGACATCAAATCCATGAAGTTTCATCAAAAAATTCATTTTTTTACTATTTTAGAAAAATAGTATGTACTGAAATCTACACCATAAAAAGTCCTTATAGAAGACTTTCTATGTGTGTTCGTGTATGTATATATATAAGGTTATAAATCGGGCTAGGTCAGACGGACTTGGGATTGAGAAGGCTCGGCCCAAGCTATATTACCCATGCTCAAGTCCGAGCTCAGCGCGACTAATTTTTTCCACCTAAGCCCGAACTCGGCTAATAAATATTACGGGCTTCAAGCGCAATTTCAGTTTTTTTGTTAAAAAAGTTTGAATTTGTATTTTTTCCTTGTATTTCCATCCTAAAGAAATTGTAGACACTAAAATCTAATTGATATTTTATAAAATAAAATATATAATTATGAAATGTATTAAATTAAAAGAGAAAAATAAGAGTGAAAACCTACAAAAAACAAATTAAATTTCATACATATAATATTATTTGATTAATAATAAAGGTCTATTGTGACTTGAGCAATTGATAAATCGAATGCCATCAATGATATTAACAATAAAATCACTTGTAATCTAATGGATTAGGACAAATCAACCTTTAATTTAAAAAAGTAGTAAATGAAATAAAATAGTGAAACCTAATTAAACAATGCTAACATAAATATGTTATATTATATATAATTATTTATTTATATATTCAAAGTTCGGGCTTCGACCCAATTCGAACGTTACAAGTTTTGGCTCAAGCTCGGCTCGAAATTCATTCAAGCTTGAAAGTTTGGCTCAAGCTCGGCTCAGCTCAAATTCAAATAAAACTCGACTCGAAATTGAGGACCGAACAAGCGAACTTCGAACCTTCCCGACTTAATTTACAGGGCTATATATATATATATATATATATATAAATGTTTTAGATTTTCAAAATTTGTAGATTATTATAAAATTATTTTAATTGAAAGAAAATTACTTTTTTATAAATAAAAACTGTTTTTAGAAACCTTTTTTTAACCTTGTATAAAATATATGTACATGTTATTTAACTATTTTATATTTATAACTAATATACAGTATTTATAAAAGCCAAATTAATTGTTTTCACCAATTTTTTTATAAAGTTAAAACTACAGTTTTATAAAATATTTTTTGCAAAAAAATGTTTTTATATTTATATTCATAAAAATAGATTTGTTCAAAAATATTTTTTATAAAAAAAAGTTAAAACTACACTTTATATCAAAAAATTATTTCATATCTATATTTATATAAAGCCATTTTTTTATGATTCTATATTTATTAAAAACAGTTTTGTTTACATAATTATATAAAAAAGTGAAAACTACAGTTTTTATAAAATTACATTACAAAGACATTTTTTTATTTAAAAAATGAAACTATATTTATCTTTATGAAAACAGTTTTAAGAAAAACAGTCCTCCCCCCCCCCGATAATTTCTTGGGCAACAATCCAAAACCGCTCCCATCATTACCACTCCCACCATCAACTCAGAACCACATCAAAATAATATCTTCAATTTAAACCTCGAATAAAAAAGAAATCAATCCTAAATCTTTATTCGTTGAAAGCCAAAATCATTTTTCGGTGATGATTTGATAGTGGGGTTTGATTTCATGCGAGGTTTTGCGATGGTTAGGCCAGCGACCCTATATAGAGCGGAGTGTTGGGCTTTAAAGAAAAAACATGAACAAAGTCACCATGTTAGTGAGATGAGTAAGCTCCGATGGATGATAGGAATTTCTAAAAATGACAAAATTAAAAACTAGTACATGAGAGAAAAGTTAGGAACTGCTCCCATTAGCGATAAATTAAGAGAAAGTAGACTTAGGTGGTACGGACATGTGTTGCGTAAACCAGTAGATGCACCTACAAGAAGAGGAAGATTATTGGAAATAGCGGGTAAAAGAGAAAGGAACCGTCCTAAGCTATCGTGGGAGGAAATGATTAGGAGAGATTTTAAGAAATTAAACTTGAATCATACTATTGCATGTAATAGATTAGAATGAAAAATGAGAATCCATGTGACCGACTCTATATGATGGGATTAAGGCAAGGATGATAATGATGATTCGATTTTTTGGGTGAACTTTAGCCAAGGTGTTCAATTTCCCAAGAGGAGCTGAAAGTTGGTACTACTTCGCCAAAACTTAAAATATGTCTGAGACATGTATTTAATTAGTACAAAAGAAATTTAAATGTAAGATAGAAAAAAAAAAGAAAAAAAAAAAGGCATTTTTGATTTTCAATCCAAAATCCTCTAAAAAGTCTAAACTCTACCCCACCTCCACCCCCCAGTGGGGAATTTACCTTGTAAAATTATAGTTATATTCAGGTATCTGAACGAGTTAACCTATTGTGTTTCACGTGGTGTCCTCTGCATAATGAACAGCACAACACGGATCTGATACGGGACCCACCACATGTGGGTCCTCTTTCTCTCAGTGTGGCAGACATTATGAAGTCAGGTAACATTTAACGCTTCCCACCAAAGCAAGAGCTTCAGTAAGCGCCATAATAAGATGCTCTGGATAATCTTCAATGCAGGCATGTCCATGCTGATGCTGGGATTGCATACTATTTAAAATCCTTCCAACTATCTGACGAAACGCAAAAAGTAAAAATACAAAATGTTTCACTATTAAAACTCTTAAAACAACCAAGAGAGATCATCATATTCAACTTTATAAGCAAAGTAAAACCTATTAAAACTCCTCATGAAAAAGGGAGAGCCAAAAAAAAAGGTAAATGAAGGACTAACCTTCCGCGCATAGCTGCCATAAGCTACACCGCCAATCAAAGCACGCTGCGGACTAAGGGAATTTGAGAGAACTGTTTCACCTTTTGATAAAAAAAAAATTATAGAGAAATGAGAAATGTTTAGTACGGAAAGCGAAAAGAAAAAAAAACGACAATATGAACGTCAACAAATAATATAAATACCAAATATGTTTGATGTTTGGAAGAGTTTATGCTTTTTCAATCCAGCTACCGTGTGAGCATTAGTACCACCGGCCAATTGAAGAAAACCTATCGTATGGCAAAAAAATATTATAGCGAAATAATTGAAATGGCCAAGTGGGCAAACAACAAACCACATATTAGAAAATATTAAGTATTTCCGTACCGTGACCCATATTTCACCTATGTCACGTGTCCGTTAGATTTGATTACCAGTTTGACACAACAGATGGATAGTCAAATTATCTCAACTCACAAATGCTACTCTCTATACTAAGTACAAACATGGAATAATGCTATTTTACACTCAAACCTTGAGGTTTGTCTCTAGCAGCAGCTAAGCGAACAGCAAAAGAAATAGCTTCCCTCGTGGCACCTCGACCAATGTCTCCGCTCATGGGTCGACCATCCAACTTTTTAAAAAATCGTGTATATACACACAATTGTTAGAAAACTGATATGGTTCATAATATTTCTGATTGCACTTTATGCAACTATGGAGTGTTTACATTACATTACCGTGTACACACCTGCCATAAATTGACGCAATGTAGATTACGTTCCATAATTGAGTACATCGTTTTCATTGAAGATACAGTTGAATCCCCAATATCAGGGAAGCTAACCTGAACTCATTAAAGATTAGCACATGAATGCCCAACAGTAAAAAGTGATGCTAGAAAGGGGAAAAAATGTACAACTTATTTAATACAAAGTGGCACGGCAGTGAAAAGTGGAAAATGAAAGTGAAAATTTTTTAAATGTGGGCCACATCACATTATTATGTGGCACTACCAGATCAGTTTGTACACTTTTTTTGTGCAATAATGCAAGTGCAACCTATTCAAATATTAAAACAAGTTACTTCACGGATTGAAATTTTAATGATCAATGTAACACATCACTAACTCGTCAACCAAACAGTAGGAACGGGTTAGGTAGTTACTGCCACAAGTCTCAGATAACTAACTGAATCTCCCAAATCGTTCCAAAGTTCTTTGAAGGGTGCAGTTTGCCTACGGAGGAATAGGACCAAGTTAAAAAGTTGAAGGAAACTGTGTAAAATCTCAAGTCTAATTATAAATAATATTGTAATCACGATGGTTTCAGTAACATCATCATCCAAGAAGCTAAAGTTGTGCCACAAATGCTCTTAGGCCCTGTTTGGTTCCAGGTGAAATAAATAAGTCGTCATGCTATAATTCTGTGGCATTAGGCAGAACGGTGAACACAAATTAGCTCTGAATAGGTGAAAGCACCTTTCACCAATTTAAGTTTCACCCATGTAAAAATAATTTGACTCCAGACGAAACAGGGCCTTGTGAACAAAATAATATTTGTTCATTTGCATGACATTTTCTAAAGCTCTACCTGCCGCTTGTATGTATCTCCACCGCATCAACATCATCCCTCTTAAGAAGTTCGGCCGTAGCAGAAGCGTCTCTTACATATGTATTTTCTCCTAGTTCAATTAAACCAAGTTTAATTTATTTAAAAGCAAAATTCAGTATCCCCGAATACAAAATTAAGCTTGTTTTGGAGGAATAACATGGAGAGTATTATTAGAAAGGGTTTTGCTGATACATAGGACCGGCAAATTTCACCATGGCTTATTAAAAAAAATTATTTTAAGTTTGAACACCTATTTTTAGGACCGAATTCGAGTTAAGCTCCCAAAAATAAAATATCTGAGTTACACCCCCCAAAAGCATCGTATATTTTTATTTTTGGGCGTGTAACTCAAAAACCAGGCCTAAAACGAGGGTTAAACTCAAAGGAACCCTATTAAAAAAGACATTGAGAAGATTGAGAAGGAAAAACAACAGAAAATAAAATGTACCCACTTATTTTATCATATGGGCAAACTGGAAAGCAACGACCACAGCCATAGCAGCGTTCAGTCACTACTCCACCCTGCATATAAAGTCAGATTCGAGAATTAAAAATGTGAACTACGATGAACAGGGGAATCCAATTTCTGGAATTTTAACAAATATATCACAAAATTGTACAAACTTAATAAATTAAGAAAGCACCTTGAATGCGCCATTTGTTGCATCCAGTGATATTGCGTCAGCAGGACAAACAATTTCACACGGTCTTGAGCAGTCCAGTGGACAATCATCTGGATTAAATTCTATTAAGACAGTAGAAGCTCACAAGTTAGATATAAAAAAAAAATGCAACCAAGTCATGTTTTTAAGCCTGTCCTTACATGTAGTTAAAGAAGATGAAGAGTATCTTATTAGAATTCACAATGATCTCTCAGTAAATTGTTCAACACAATGAGGTGATGGTTCACAAGAGCTCATCTATTTGGCTTGGCATAAAAGAAGTTAGCAATATATGGTCCCCATTGTTGGTGGATCATAGGAAATTCTATTATGATCCCTTTTCAGAAGAATAATTGGGCTTGTATCTCTCTAAAATATCCTAGATTTATGAAAACAGTAATCTTCCTATATAAGAAAATCAATACCGATAATCAGTTGCAAAATAGAGTAACTCCAACTGTTTTGTCTGTCAAACGTGCTTCTACATTTATGGCACTTTCTTTGAATGTACATTTGCTTAACTTTGACAATGACTTGCAAATTTGTTTCATTTATCTGTCCCCAAGTGGTAGTTTTTCTCTCTTTTGGAGAACATTATGAAAAATTCATTTAGGGTGTGTTTGATTGACATTACATTGCTTTCTATGAAAAATACTTCTTTTTACTCTTTGTGCTTGATTGCAAAAAATCACACGTGCTTCATCTTTTCTTTATTTTCTATGAAAACATTTCTTACCCACATCCCTATGAAACCGGAAAGGCAGGAGAACATCTCACCAAGCCACTCATCTCCTATTCCATTCCATTTTATAAAAATGAACTGCCTTTCAGTCTTTTTCTTTGTAATCAAATGCACACTTACTTCGTAACTTGTCAACTTGTCTCCATGGTATCTGTCTCATTTTGAAATTATAATTAAGCTGAGATTTGAGAACTTATCTCCAAACCTTTTACAGAACTAAAGTTAATATAAATTTTGGATTACAAAATGGGGGAATTTGTCAAGAATGCCCTTAATACCCTCATGAATTCACGTTTCGCTTGAATGTTGGTGTTCAGCCTCACAGAAGGAACTCTCCCAAAATTCTTCCAGTTATTTGGAAAAAACCTGCTGTTCAAGTTAATTCTAATGGCCTCAATAACCCTCGAAATTTTGGGATTGTTTAAAGAATATAAAGATAAACTGTTGGTGCATTCTGTGTCAGCTTGGGTGTACAATTATCCTCTTATGCGAAGTTATGGCAGCGTTGTTGGCTATAGAGTTTGCCTTCTCTTGAGGCTGGTTATATTTATGGCTGCAGAGTGATACCTTCAGTGTTATTTCATGAGAGAAAAATGTAGATTGCCTTTCTCCTTGGCAGAATAAGGCTCAGTGGTTTAATGCCAAATTTAAGCTTCTCTCAATGAACTTACAATGCCCTCACATTCAGAGTGGCCAACCAAGTGCCTTACATTATAGCAGACACGGGTTAGAATTTCTATTCCATTGCTTTGTGGGATAATCCTCCATACAAGATTCATTAACTAAATGATTTCTTGAGGACATCTAGTTATAGGTTTTCTTAAATTTTGGTTATAGTTCGTTTTTGTACCCTTGAGGCCGTTTTGTTAGAGGTTTAGGGAGGGGGGTGGGTAGGGGGGGAGGAGCAATTAGGATTCTTGGTCAAGGAGGGTAGTTGAGTTTTAGAGGGATTATAGGAATGAACTTGGGTCACCCATGGAGCCTGATGCGTAACCCACTAGTCCACCAGTAAATATAATGAACTAATAATAATGTCAATGATCTACAAGGTTCCTCAGTGTCTTGATGAGCAGTGTGAGAACACGTGTTGGGAAAGTAATATATGAGAGAAACAGTTGAACACCACCACATAGTACAGTGATAAATAAAGATATAAAAAATGGTTGGTTCGGTGAGGGTAAATGCGTGCAATAGATGAAGAAAAAGTGAGCAATTCCTTAATTATTCGCGACAAATGTATGAAGTTATGAAGAGAGAGATTATGAATTTCTGTAGAGAATGCTCTCTTGTGAATAATTGTGTTAAGGATGTCTCAACATCCTATTTGGAATGAGATATGCATTTGATGCTCTTACCTACCTTTTGATATATTAATGAGGGAGATGACTACTGATGTGATCAATCGGGCTGTAATGGTCCGTTGTGCGAGGGACCCACTTGCTAGATACAACCTAGTTCCCCGTGAGTGTGAGCGAGTAAGACTTCACTGAAGTGATCCTATCGGTGTTACTTCTCTCATTTTCCAGCCTACAACCCAATACCTCTAGGAGTCCCATGCAGGTCGGTCAACAGATCGGATTTGGACCAAATCAAGGAATTATCGGACCGGATCGGATTTGGATAATATAGAGGATTTATTAAGCTCTAAACTTAGGATTCTGATCAGACCGGATTTTATCCAACCCTGTTAAAAAACATTAAATACATATATTTTTTTATGTATTAATAACTTATATAACAAAACAAATGAAATTAAGATCATACAGATATGTAATATTTACTTTTTAAGTGTAATGATAATCATGAGATAATATAGACTAATATTGAAGATTAAAAGTGTTAACTATATAATATTTAATTTTATATTTAGTTAACATACCAATCGAATCGGATTCTTAGGGAATCGGATATGTATCAATCCAAAGCCAGTCCATTTACTAATAGAATAAACAGATAATCAGATCCCATAACATCAATTTATATCCAAACCAATACATCGAATTCGAGTTAGAATCTGATCCATTTACAAGCCGTGCACCGGCATGATCGTCATACTTGCTTGGCCAAAAGCCTTTATTCAAATCCGCCACAACCTCCAAAATCCTGTATGCTCGATAGAGCCAAAGATTAAACACCCCCACCCCCAAGAAAAAAAAATGATCGGAATACGCCAATTACCTCCTGAATACAAGATAGTTACCACCCATCATACGGCTTTCTAACTTCGCTTTTTTCTGGTCATTCGAGGGGATCTTGTCTCCAGGATCCCGGTCGATCCGATGGAGACGACCAAGCCTAAAACTCGGGTCTTGCGAGGTCTTCTTCGGATCAGTTCTAAACAAGTCTCAGTCTGCTTTAGGTCTTTCAAGGCCTTTTGAAAGAATTGCCTTTCTCGTTTTTTCCAAAAAAAATGATCTTGGAGATTGTGTAATGCTTCCTCTCAAACTTTTTCGTTTACACAGTAGTGATATTCTTTGTTTCTCTCTTCATCTTTGGATTCCTATCTAATGATCCAGGCCTAAAAGTATATGGATTCCTCCTGGGTTGATGCCCTAGTCCCATTCGCCTCGAGCACTACCTTTGCTCAAGCTAGGCGGAACTTAGCATGCGTGACTCACTTGTACTTGTTGAGTGAGGTGAGTGATACTTAACTCGTTTTTTTTTGTTCTTTTTTTGGTGTGTTGAGTTAAAATTGATTGGTGCTGGATTTGGGGGATTCACCTTCTGGTTTGTTTGATTCGTCTGAAACAATAGGAAGACAAACGATTCCGATTATCTTTTTCGTGAAGGTAAGTTTGATTCCAATTGTCTTTTGGGTCAAGTATTAAATAGATTCTTGCTCGAGGTGCATCCCGTGCGCTTGCTTAATCCAATTATACATTACGGATTTTAATATATATATATACACACACACTATATACATGAAAGCAAACCTCCATCGTAATAGTCAATACACAATTACATTTTCATTTATTGTTTATGTATGTTGATTCCTTCCCTCACTGATCATAGTGAAACTGAAGCTCATTTTTTAATTAATCAAGGCAGGCCTAAAATTGTATGATCACCTCTCTTTATTTTAATGGGAAAAAATATATCTCAGTTTTATTATTTAAATTAGATTCGTTGAGGCTAACACAGAGGCTTATCTACATTGCACACAAAATGTTAGCTGAAATGTTAATTAAGTTCCTTATTTTTAGTTGAGTTACTTATTTGTACAGAGGGATCCAATGATAAATACACTTCGGTTAAGTTTATTCTGAACTCTAATACATCACGTATTTATGTTATTGTTTGATTTTATATTAATTAAATACACTCTGCTATTGTGTTTTCTCGGGTCAAGGGAAGGGTCATGACAGTTTTATCTCTTACAGATAGTTAACGATTGCATTATTAAAGTTTGGCGTTATCTATCAAAGGTATTTTTGTTTGCCTACAAAAATTGAGATAACGACAATAATAGGGTATAATATATATCGGGCTTTTGTTGTAAGGCTTGTCCTTAGTTGGGTTTTGTTGTTTTGGGCTTTGTGTTTGGACTATTGTATAGTCTGGTTGTATACGTTTGGACTCATTGTATATGTTTAGACAGTTGCCTTGGTGTTAATATATATTCGCAGTTCACCAAAAAAAAATGTTATAGCTCCAGTTTAAATTGTATTGTGCTTCTTTCTCAAACAAGCATAGATATGGGCCATGTTGAGGGTGAAAGGAAGAGAAGAACCATGTGATTAGTCACGAATACTGCATATCCGCGCCCGTTTTCTTTATGCATTCTAGCACTTTTCATGTTCCTTATGCCTATATTTAAGCTCGTTAACCAGACAACCTCGGTTTTGGATATATATATGCTTTGCAGGGTTTAATTGAGCTTTGTAGGTATTGGAACGCTTAAAGTGAGGATTGGTTGCATTTCGGAGAAGCTCCGTCGTCGGACTCAACTTCAAGGGCATTTTAGACATTTCACACTTCATCTTCGACTCAGTGGAATTCCACAGAAGCGTAGTTCATCGAGTTAGCTTCGTGTGGCCGCAAGCGGCACATCATTTGGAGTCCAGGTTCTCAAGTTAGAGCCATTTCACCTTTTCTCCCATGTGAAGACCAAAGACGGCCAGAAAATAGGGGACCGGTCAACCAGCCCGGTAAATCGAAATTAAGCCTACGAAGCAAACAGAGGGTCTCAAAACTTGGACCCGGTCGACCGGTCGTAGCAGAAATTGGGCGGTTTCTCCTTTTTATTTCTTTTTCTTTTATTTCTTTTCCAACTTACTATATAAGCAAACCCTTGTTTATTTTGTAAGATATCTAGTTATATTTCATTTTCTCTTAGTTAGGTTAAGGAGGTTAGGGTTTGGAGAGGATTTTGGGTGTGCCATTTCTCCCTCCTAGGGTTTACCCATATAGGTTGTGTAAGAACACTATCCATCTTATTCTTAACCAATTCAAGCTTCCATAGTTGTATATATTGTTTTCTTGCTTTGTAACGTACGTTTATTGCTTTATTTATTATTGCTTTCATTCATTGCTTCCATTTATTTCTTGCATTTAAATACATGTCTTTCATTATGATGTAGCTAATTTAGTTTAGGTTGAGATTGATTGAACGCACCTTGGGTTGATTTGGTTGCTTTGCTTTGGTGATGGGTTTTATGAGTTTTATTCGATTGGGTTGTTCTTGATTTTACGCCTAGGAGATCTAACGGTGTATATCATGTATGCGCCGTATTTACGACCTTGTATGTGTAATTTTCGGGGTATTTGTTGACGTCAAAATCATAGTAGGCTTTTATGACGATTTAGGGGGTGACAACTCTAGATTTAATTAATCGTTGAAATGAGATTCAATCATGTTAAACTTGTCGTCCCATGTAATTATTTGGACCGAGGTGAAGGATATTAGTCGCAATCTATTGTTGTTATTCCTTTTTGTAATCTTAGTTTAAACACATGCCTAGTATTATCTTTTCTTTTGTTAACAATTATCTTTTACACTTTTATTCCTGAAGTATTAGATCAATATAATTCTAACAACTAGTCTCTGTGGATTTTCAATACCCAGTCTGGCCGTTTTACTCCCTTAAAAGAGTGTAGTCAATATTCTAGGTTTTTTTCCTAGCGGTGGGAGCCGAGCAAAACGACCGGCGTATATCTTTTATACACTTGCGCCGCGGTTTTCCCCTTGCTGTCAAAATGGCGCCGTTGTCGGGGACTTGTTCGTTTTAAAATTTAACTGATTTAGTATTTCGTAATATTTTTCTTTCTATTTGTATTTTTTGTGTTAACAAATTTTGTAGGACTTCTACATTTGAGCGCCAAGAAACGCTTCAATTTTCCGAACGCACATCACTTTGTGGAATTTGCCATCTCGAGCCTTCTTTGGGGTAAGCATATCTTATTCTAATATTTTCGGTAATCGTAGTGATAATTCTCAAAATCCCTCTTTGGGTGAGTATTACCAAAGTCAAGTTATGGATTATGGGAATTTTGGGAATGATTATTCCGATTATGGGCCACAGAATCCTTACAATAAGAATGCTGAATCTAATTTCATTAGTTTTCAAAAATTTTATATCAATGATTTTGATAGTAGTTCCGAGGTTGATTTTCAAGAATCCGCGCCGCCACGTATGACGTTGCGTGAGGGCTTGCGTATTCATGAAAATGAGAATTTTGAAAATCGTTATCGGGAAGAAAATCGTTGTTGGGAGCATGAGTTGGATTTATTATTTGAATCCGATGACGATTTTTCTTCTGAGACTTTTGAAGTTAAGGTATGTTTTGAACCAAATGAGGAATCGTCGCCTACTTTGGAACAAACCATTCTTCACTTTGCCCATGGTAAAATAGAGAATGAAAATGAGGAAGAAATGGACGTAGTATCCATTTGCAATGAAATGATTTTTGCTTTGGTTCCCAAAGAAGAATTTTTCATTGAAAATGATCTTATTTCCTTCGAAACTCAATCTTCGAGTGATGATGACTCATCGCTTGAGTTCGAATTTATTTCCTCCCCATCTTTATTCTATACCCGATGAATCGGTTCAAAACTTTAAAACGTTTAACCCTTTCACCGATGAGGATTACTTGTTCGAGTTGCATTCCATGAAGGCAATTTTGCCTCCTTGTACACCACCTCCCATTCCAATTGCAAAACCTTTGGGAGAAAATTCTATTTTTATTGAATTTCACGTCTATTCGTCACCCGTTCAATATAAAACCCTCATCATCCCCCCTAAAATTTTAATTGATGATGGTTCATTTCTTTCACCTTACACATACCTTTCGTTGTTTGAACGGAATTCCTATTTTCCGGAAGGTATGCATGAAAGGGAGGGTACCCCATTTTGATCCTTCAAAGTCAAATCGTATTTTGGGTGAACTATAAAAATATTCCAACTTCTAGTGTATAGTTAGTTAAAAAATCAAATTGTAGGTTGTAAATAATTAGTTTTTTTTTATTTTCCTTAATTTTCTTTATTCTTACTTTTTGTCTAGCGTAATTAGTTAAGTTTTTGTTATGCGTGGTACTAACATGTTTTGTAGAATCGTTGGACTTGCACTTTCACGAGATCGCTCCATTTTGGGTAATATCGCTCTTTTCCTTTCTTTAGCTTGGTTCTTAACTCACATTGAGGACAATGTTAGGTTTTAGTTAGGGGGTGTGGGATATACTATCCATTTTCTTATTCCATGATTTGATTATTTGTTTTTCCCAAACGTGCTTTTTTTGTAAAAAAAAAATAAAAATTTCAAAAAGATTTTTTCTTTTTCTCCTTTGTTGGGCATTTTGTCTTTGCTTCCGATGATAAATTTTAATAAATGTCTGATCCAATTGACAATTCAATAATGCATGTTCTCGATTTGGAAGTTATTAGACTTTAGTCCTCAATTATTGATATTATGAATAACTTCGTGAATTAAACTTTAATCCCATTAGCACATACGCTTTTCTTGTTTAATTGATTTGGTTTAAGATTTCTATAACTAGGTAATCTTTTATTGCATTGTATATACTTACATCTAGTGAGCTTTGTGCCTTTCTTCATTTGTGAGTGTTATACACTTCTCTTTCTTCCTTGAAAACTTTACAGTCGTTGGTAATCTCACTGTTTTTTCATTGATCGTTCATTAATTGAGTTCATATCTTGAAATGTGTTTCTTGAGCATGATTTTCAAAGTTTGTTTTGACTCGAGAATTGCGTAAACTTTAGGAAATGATCATAGGCCCTCTTTGTTATATCACCCATATTGGTTTTGATCTCACCTTAAATGTTTTCCCTCGTCAACCCCTTTGAGCCTTAATATAGCTTTTCGTCTCCACATTGGACTTATAAACTATATATCACCTTTCATACCTTTGTTTGGAATGAAACTGGGGATTGAATGATGTTCGTGTTATGTGGTTGCAATCAAGCATGTGAGAGTGTGAAAGAAGAGAAAAAGAAAAAAAAGAGAAGAAAGAAAGAAAACAAAAGAAAAAGTGAGAGAAAGAAGAAAAGAAAAAGAAAGTTTCATTTATGTACATATTGTTCATTAATCCCCATCACTCTCTTATTTCATATCCAATGCTTGTTATGGAATCATTGTCCAATTTTGTAATTGCCCACAAGTTTCCATTATCTCGAGTTTTCATCCCCGAACGCTTTTGAATCCGTACATATTCCCTCTTTTCCTGCCCTTAACCCCACACCTACATTACAACCCTATTAAAGTCCTATGTGATCCTAGGGTGAATTCAATTCAAAAGTTCAAATAGTTTTGATAATATGTGAAAATACATCTCGCCTCCTTTAATGGCGGTATCTTTCATTGAGATTACATGTTTTTCATTTTATATATAGCGTTCTTCTTTTGTGGCATGTGCGCGGCCTAGCTTCCATTTATGCCCGCATGTCCCGTGAATTACCTCCCATTTCATAGTGATTTCATTTGTTGAGTGTTATATCCGATGAGGATTAATATATATGCACGCTTTAATGCTTATCCGATTTATATAAGTTTTTTGTCAAATCATACTTTGCATGTGCTCACTCCTCTCCCACATTTAGGGTTTCAATTCTATGAAGTTCATTCTAGAATGTTAATAATACGGACTTTTGTGTGAATTCATTCACTTTGCCAATAACGTGTTTGAACTCTTTTCGTTATTGTTGGGCTTGTCGCACGTTGATTGGGCACTTTTTGAGGAAACTTTGATGTTTGTGGGTTTCATCCCTGAAAACCCTCACGAGACAACACTCGTCCACTAGGGTAACCTAGGGGTTTAACAGCTTATTGCATATGCTAAATGCAATCGTGTTCCCTACGAAACTGGCATTTATATTTATGCTTATATACTTTTTGTACCGCCTTACGTGGTCTGGTTTTGTCTGTTTCATCACTAAAGACTAGCAATGTCTAAATTAGGGGTTGTGATTAGTCATGAATATTGCATATCCGCACCTATTATCTTTATGCATTCTAGCACGTTTTGCGTTCCGTATGCCTATATTTATGCTCGTTATGCTAGGTAGAGTTAAAAGAGTCTTTTCGAAGACAAAGGCAACTGAAAGGGCTTATAACTGATCTTAGCAATGGTTAAGCTATATATATATGCTTTGCAGGGCTTAATTGAGCTTTTGTAGGTATTGGAACGCTCCGTCGTCGGACTCAACTTCAAGGGCATTTTAGACATTTCACACTTCATCTCCAACTCAGTGAATTCCACAGAAGTGTAGTTCGTCGAGTTAGCTTCGCGAGGCCACAAACGGCAAGTCATTTGGAGTCCGGATGATCAAGTTATAGCAATTTTCGAGAAGCACCTTTTCTCCCTTGTGAAGACCAAAGAAGACAAGAAAACAGGGGACCGATCGACTGGCCCTGAGCCCCCAGTCGACCAGCCCTGAGCCCCTGGTTGACCGGTAAATTAAAATTAAGCCTACGAAGCAAACAGGAGGTGGTTTCAAACCTTGGACCCGGTCATAGCAGAAATTGGGTGGTTTCTCCTTTTTATTTCTTTTTCTTTTATTTCTTTTCCAACTTACTATATAAGCAAACCCTTGTTTATTTTGTAAGATATCTAGTTTTAGATTTCATTTTCTCTTAGTTTGGTTAGGGCGGTTAGTGTTTGGAGAGGATTTTGGGTGTGCCATTTCTCCCTCATAGGGCTTACCCATATAGGTTGTGTAAGAACACTATTCATTTTCTTCTTCATCAATCCAAGCTTTCATAGTTGTACTTAATATTTTCTTGCTTTGTAACTTAGGTTTATTGCTTTATTTATTGCTTTCATTCATTGCTTCCATTTATTTCTTGCAGTTAAATACATGTCTTTCATTATGTTGTGTAGCTAATTTAGTTTAGGTTGATTGAGATTGATTGAACTCACCTTGGGTTGATTTGGTTGATTTGCTTTGGTGATGGATTTTATGAGTTTAATTCGATTGGGTTGTTCTTGATTTTACGCCTAGGAGATTTAACAGTGTATATTATGTATGCGCCGTATTTACGACCTTGTGTGTGTAATTTCCAAGGTATTTGTTGACGCCAAAATCATAGTAGGCTTTTATGACGATTTAGGTGGTGACAACTAGGGGTGGCAATTCGGGCCAATGGGTCGTGTTTGGGTCTGGCCCGACACGACCCGACACAATTTTATCTGGCACGAACACGACACGACACGCTAGCGTGTTTTTTTTTGCTAGCACGAACACGACCCATTAGTAGCACGACCCGACACGAGTAACACGAAAAAAAAAATTGTGCCAAATTGGCACGATTGACACGACTGGACACGATAACCCGTTGGGCTAATTGAAGATGTGTTCTCTTTTTTCACGAGATGGAGTTTCTTATTTGGGCTAATTGGGACACAATTGGGTTGTAATTGGGACGCAATTGGGTTGTAATTGGGACATAATTGGGTTATTTTCTTATCGTGTTGCAATTGGGCTCTAACGGGCCAATTTCGGGTCAATTTCCTGGCACGAACACGACACGACCCGATAGTGGGCCAAAAAAGTCTGGCCCGAACACGACCCGAACACGATAAGTTGTTTTAATTTCGTGTCAATTTCGTGTTGGATCGTGTCGTGTTGTCGTGTTCGTGCCCAAATTGCCACCCCTAGTGACAACTCTAGATTTAATTAATTGTTGAAATGAGATTCAATCTTGCTAAACATGTGGCATGTAACCATTTATACCAATTAACTCGAGGGAAGGGATATTAGTCGCAATCTATTGTTTGTATTCCTTTTTGTAATCTTAGTTTAAACACATGCCTAGCATTATCTTTTCTTTTATTAACAATTATCTTTTACACTTTTATTCCTGAAGTATTAAATCAATATAATTCTAACAATCTGTAGATTTTCGATACCCGGACTGGCCACTATACTACCTTAAAAGAGTGTAGTCAGTAGTCTAGGTTTTTGACTAGCGGTGGGAGCCGAGCAAAACAACCGGCGTATATCTTTATACACTTGTGTCGCAGTTTTCCCCTTGCTGTCAATATGATTTTATGTGAAACTATTATAATTATAGTAAATGTCATTGGAATGCTCTACATTATGATGCATGTTTATGCTCAAGTACATTGTAAGAAAAAAGCTTTGAAGAGAACTTTTTAACATGATAGTAATCGTTTAATAAACATGCATGCCATATTATATATGAGTGATACGACTTACATTGAGAACACCTTTAACAAACTTTGCTATATGGTTCATACGCATGTATGTTATTGAATACAATGAGTAAAAAGTTGATGATATAGCTGCAATTTTCTTGTACACTTGCTCACCACACTAAGAATATATCATGAATTAAAGATTTCAAACATTCAGAGAGACCATTAGTAGATCATTGAATAAGGTATACAAATTGCAAAGACATTTACTTAGCACACCGATGACAGTTTCCAACGCCTCCAACGAGTTTTGATGGAAATGGTTCAAAGTGTATAGACTTGTTTCATTCTCAAATATTGATTCAAATTTTGATCTTTACGCGAATCGAACTTGTAAATATTTTAATTCTTGTAAACTTGATTGCGGGAACTAAATGTAACTTATATTAAGATAAATGCGGAGTTGACAAACAAAGATATAGTACAAAGATGCATGATATCCTTACAAATGCCTTGAGGGGTTTGTTCCCATGACTTAGAAATTAATTATGTATTGGCGAGGTGAGAAGGATCTCCACAAGAGTCATAAATACTTGGGACTGCATTACCTAAGCATGTTAATAAATTAGTTACTTTTATTTAAAATTTATCACGCACTATTCCCTAATCATTACTATGATCATTAGGGGAAAAAAAGGTTGTGATCCATAGTTCAGTACACGTTCTTAAACATAAGAGTAACACGAGGGTAATAAAAAAATGAGTCCACCAACATATTTAGGCATGCCCTTCGGCCGTTGCATATTTGAGTAGCTTTATTTGAATTGATCCATTCGTCATAGGAACTGGATCATAACAATTTGGGACATCTTTCTCATCCGACTCAAACTCCGAAGGATCATTTGCCACTAATGATTACTGGATAGTAACAATTAGCGGCAAATGATCCATCAATAGATACTTAGGTACTTGTACTTCTAACCCATTTGAATGACTAAATGCATTTCTAAGCATTCGTAAGTCTTGGGAAACTCATCTCATCCCTGCAATACATAATTTACAAGTCAGGAGAGTACAGACATTCGTAGCGATATCATGCTTCCATGTATAATATTGAGGCTTGCCAACTTCTGGCACCTAATGCTATAAGTTTCATCTGATGCCATGAGCAATTCTATAAGAATTAAAAGTCTTATAAGTTTCCATTCATGTAATTATAAACTTACTGAATTAAGGTTTGAGAATGAAGCATGCTTAATCGCTAGAGGCCTCAAAAACTGCTTACTGGCAATAATATAACTCGTTTTAGCACCTTATTGAAAGATCTATTAATGGTCTCTCCCGAGTGTTTAACCTCTTTAATACATACTCTATTCATTGTATGGTGAGAAAGGGTGTACAACAAAATTGCAGCCATCTCGATCTCGTTAACTTTTATATTCCTTGTGTCCATTAACAAACCATACATGCAAAACATATGACAAAGTTAGGTAAACGCATACGTTTTATCTGAAGGTTCTCAATGCAAGTTGTAGTATTAATTACATATACGGTAAATACCATGACACGCATGATGACAAAACGACTTACTATTCAACTACAAAATTTCAGTTAGAAAACTAACTTTCTTTTAATACACCATCACCCGAACATTCCTCAGAATATAAAACATCCTTAGGACATTTAGTATATTTATAATACTTTCATATAAAATTAATGGTCCTTTTTCTTCCTTTCACACACAACACCATCCATATCTATGTAGGTTTGTTGGGAAAGAAGCGCATTAGTCACAACACAAATTAAAATGGAGATACAATATTGTATTTGATCATTGTCGTTAATCATTATCTCAACTTTTGTAAGCAGACAATAATATATAATATAAAAAAGGTAAACAAATGCCAAGATTACGTTTGACAAATGACAACAAACTCTAGTAATGCAACCCTCGATTTTGTCCAGCTTTGTCTGATGTACGAACTCCGGCCTTCGGCCCTCATTGTTTCCCACACCACCCTCGACGATGGAGAAGGAGACTGGGTTGTGATATGCTTTATTTAGACTACTTTCCACATCGGAAGTCATATACCTACCACGATATGGGACCTCTTTGGACTCCTAGACGGACATATGCACTCCACTAAACTATTGCCACTATGTAATATTTAGCATGCCATTAATTATGTCTGGAGGGGCGTCATTGTCTAATTTACCTCACTATCGGATGTCCCCCATCGAGCATGAGGAGCTGCAGAGGCAGTTGTTTGAGCTGTGCAATAAGGGCCTCATTAGAAAGAGCATGTCTTCGTGCGATGTTCCAGCTCTACTCACCCGAAGAAGGATGGAGTTGGTGAATGTGCGTTAATAGTCGGGCAGTCGATAAGATCACCGTCAAGTATCAATTTCCTACTCCCCGCCTTGAGGACATGCTTGACTAGCTGTACAACGCTCAAGTTTTCTTCAAACTCAACTTAAAGAGCGGTCATCGCTAGATTTGTATGCAGTCTGGCACCGAGTGAAAAATTGCCTTTAAGACGAAGGCCGAAATATATGATTGTAGACCGTTATGCCTTTCAGATTGTCCAATGCCCCGTCGACGTTTATACAGGGCTAGACCCAAATGCTCCGCCTGTTTCGCAACAAGTATGTGGTGATTTACTTCGATGGCATCCTAATCTATAAAGGCTCCAACGCAAAGCATTCATCTCATGTGGCCCAAGTTTTAGCAAATTTTCATTTCGAGCATTTCTGTCTGGACTTAAAGAAATACTTTTTTATGGTCCCGTCTATGACTGTCTTAGGGTATGTGGTTCAGAGACGGCTTGCAAGTTGACTCTAAAATTCTGGTCATCATCCATCGGCCAACCCCCACATCTGTTTCACATGTACACAGCTTTCACTTATTTGTAGGATTTAATCGGCGGTTCACCGTTGGGTTCAACATTGTTATAGCACCACCTGATGGATGTCTCGTCCAGTAATGAATTTCATTAGACTAATGCAGTTGACCGAGCATTCCGTCGCATTAAGGCTCTCATGACATCTTCTTTATTATTGGCACTTCCCAATTTCATAAAACTTTTTGAGTTATCATGCGATGCTTTCAAGACAAGTATATGCGTCGTCATGAGCTAAAACAGTAAGCCAGTTGCCTTTTTCCACCGAAAGCTATCTTGAGCTTCCCTGAACTACTTGACGTACGACCTCGAAATCTATGTCGTTGTCAAGTTTTAACAATCTTACCTTATGTACAAGGAGCTCATCATCAAATTAGATCACGAGGCTCATCCGTATCTCCGTAGTCAGAAACGGATTAGTGATTCACGCGCCAAGTGGACTACCTACCTCGTTATCCGTTAGCATGGCCGCGCTAAGGTCGAGCACGCCTAGGTCACCCTAAGCTAAGGCCACTCTTCAACACATCAGCCCATATTCCTATCGCTAGTATCGGGACTATATGGTAATTTTTCACAGGGGAGAGTGATGCAGGAGCACGACTCCTGATGGTTATTTTTATTCTAGTGCATTCTAGCGATGTCACACGTATTGCCCTCCTTATGACATCACATGTGACATTACCAGACCCATAACCTCCCCTTGCTCTTATAAGAAGGGCCATTTGTTGTAATATATTCACAACTATTACTTTTGAGATGAATGAGAATTAGGGAGAGAAATTGGCACTCAACCTTTATTTAATATTGTTGTTATGTAGTTTAGATTAAATCGCTTCCGCTCTACCATTACACATCAGTCGGAGGTCAGTGAGAAGTCAATAAAGTCAACTCACCCTTGCAACTAGATGAATCTATAGGTTGGAGCATCGTATCGAAGCTGCGATGGGGGTTAAGGTGATTCCAAGCAAGTGTGACAGGTGAAAGGTGTTGACGATGCCTTACCAACCTTCAAATGATCTCGACGATGGTCGTCGTTCACTAGTGATGGGGAATGGCTACTAAACATGAGTTTGTTGTGGTTCCCTTCCCCTGGTCGAAACCCGCCCCTTTAAGGCGACAAAGGGCAAGGTCGTTGTGAATTTTCAATATACCGATGAGGTTCGCCGACAAGTAAGACGTTGACAAATTAATACACTTGTTTCTCAATCTAGTCTATCCCAATTTAATAATCTTGTTTTACTTTATATATATATATATATATAGAGAGAGAGAGAGAGGATCACAAGTGGACCAAAAGAATGAACTTTTTAATGGACTTAACAAAAAACACTAATAACTAATTAATTTTAATTCCTATAATTTAATTGGTTCGCGCCAGCGGCACCGCCACCTTCACCCTTACCCCCTACCTTCCACCCCTACCCCCTACCCCACCCCCCACCACTGTGACCATTCCAGCAAGACCCCACCCCACCACCACCACTCCAACTCCGGCGACCTTACTGTCCTAACACCAGCACCCACATTTACACCCCAGCCCCTCAACTTTTCCGACGAGCCACCCTGCTGCCATAAAGGAAAATCCGACGACCCTCGTACCAGTCTGGCGATGAAATCTCCCTACCTAACACAGCAGCTTAGACCCCGGACCTGCCAAAATCCAGTCTCCTGTCCAGCCCCATCCACTTGATCTGAGCGAGCTCCAACTCCGGCGAACCCTCAACCTACTTCCAACCTGCGAACCCCATACCTGCTATAGACCCGGATCCAATATTCCCAAAACCAAACCCATATCCATACAACCCAACTGACCATACCCGGGCAACGATCCAAACCCAACAAACCAACCCAACCGGACCTCCGGCGGCCTGACACAACTAACCAAGCGCCGGTAAACCCACTACATCACCTGTTCAACCCAAACCCAAAAGCCTCCCACCTGCTTGTGACTAAAATTCCAAAAAAATAGGAACTTATGGCAGGTGGGCGGGTGGGGTGGGGGTGGGTAGGGGGTAGGGAGTGAAGGTGGGGTTTCGGGTCTCGAGTGCCGCTGGCGCGGACCAATTAAACTATAGGAATTAAAATTAATGGGTTATTAGAGTTTTTTGTTAAGTTCATTAAAAAGTCCATTCTTTTGGTCAACTTGTAATCCTCTCTCTCTCTCTCTCTCTTTCTCTCTCTCTCTATATATATATATAAGTGAAATCACAAAGTTACCCATGAACAATGATCCAAGCGTATGTAAACTTTTTCATAAATGTTTGAATTTCAAACAACTTATTCACTTGGGACGGAGAGAGTATTAACTTATCAAGTATGCCTAATGTAAGTCCAACGGCTTATCCAAAATGAGAGTTGCTTCAAAGATATCATAAGAACAAACAAGGGGTGGAATTTACCAGCCTTACGGAAGTGAAGATCTTCATCATCATTAACACTGACCATTACCCAAGGCCTTCGAAGAGGTAAGATAGCTCTTGCTTCTTCAATCCCTTCATTTACCGCGCTCACCACCGATGCATCAGCCGCACAATCGATGCAATCAACTACAATGAATCACACAAAACATACCTTTAACACTGCCTTTGTCGGCATGCATTTATTTATATACTCTCTCCGTCCCAAATTAAGAGTCCACTATTTCTTTTTGGGCCGTCCCAAATTTCCATTTTTCTATTTTGGACGAAAATGCACCATAGTAAATAAGTATTGATCTTAGCCATTGATTAAGTGTATCCTTAATCCATAAAAAAAATAGCTAGGGACTCTTAATTGCGGACGAAGGGCCTATTAGAGAACTTGTGAAAAGGCCCCAAGCTAAGGGTTGTTTTAAGGTGCGGCCCTTGGGTATTTACGTGATTGCGTGCCGTCCTTAGTCGTCATATAAATGGGTATTGTAGCTAATATATGACACAAATATATTTTAATATAAAATAAATATTTATAATATGACAAAAAAAAATAATATAACATTGTCATAATATCCTACATCACGCAAGAACTGTTAAAAATTATACACCTACATTAAGATTAACAAGTTTTACATGTTTCAATAACTTGTTTTATTAGGTTTCAAGTGTAACTTTAATTTATAAACTAGTCATTTAATGTTAATTATGCAAGACAAAATTGAATTGAAGATATTTTACCTCCAGCAAGAGTGTAAAGGAGAGAAAGATTCCTAATATCCACCACATCCTGGAGAGAGAATGAAAAAAAGTAAAAAGTTCAATTGGTTATATTATATATTATATGGTGGAGAATGGAGAATACCTCGAAGCTAGCGCCACATATGAGCTTGACCCAGTTGCCTCTTTCAAGGGATTCGTGTGGAGAGGTTGTGAGTGAAGGTATCCCGCTTGTTCTTATCACATTTTTCACTTTTTCAAGGCATTGCTGCTTCTTCTTGTTGCTCACATTCACATTATCTGTCGTTTATATTAACGCATAGGAATTGTTATATATATATATATATATATATATATATATATATAGAGAGAGAGAGAGAGAGAGAGAGAGAGAGAGAGAGAGAGGTCACCTTGCAGTTGTGGGTTGAGAGAAGCATAGCAAGAGAAGCTTAAAGCCATCCCAATTGAGAAAAGTGAAATGATATCCGTTAAAATGCTCCTACGCAATATAATCGGGATGTTTTTAAGAAACGCATTATTATATTTAAGTCTCATTTCTCAGGTCAACATACATATAAATTTCATTGATTTTTCAAGAATCATATAGGGCATATTTTAACTTTTTAGGAAAAAATTTCACAATTTTACCCTTTTATAACTAATCATCCGTTACATAAGTGGTTGGACTTTTTTTTTAATCTTAAAATGATCATAAATTTTGATTCACAAATCCATTTTTCGTAAAATTATTGTTTTTGAAATCTGCTCGACGAGATCTATCAAACAAGATCCATGAAACCTATAAAATTTCAAAGAAAAAAATTTACACAAACGGTAAACTTTAGTGTATGTACTAGAATATGAGATAGTTTTATACTGTGTAATATTACCACATATATATATATATATACGGTGGATCCAAACCCTCTTTTTTCAAAATTACTTTATATTTAAAGGTCCACGCTAGCGGCATCCAATCCTTACCCCCATTGTTGGAGCTTCAACGATCTTCATCAGAGCTCCGATTTGGGGTAAGTAGAGTGGCATGTGATGCCGCTGGCGCGGACCTTTGAAAATAAGAGACTTTTGAATAAATGGATTTTGGATGCACCAGAGTGTCACGAGGTGCCGCTGGCGCAGACTTTTGAAAATAAGAATGGATAAATGGGATCTGGATTCTCCGGAGCGCCGGTTTGGGTGAGTAGGGATGGCATTAGGTGCAAGTGGCGCAAACCTTTAAAAATAGGAGTATATTGGATATATATGTATGTCTGTATATATATATATATAATGTATATATATTTTATTTTCTGGTGTATACAATAAAGCTTACTATTTCATTTTCTAGTGTATACAATAAAGTCTAATATCTGTGACAATTTTACATTTGTGACATTTTCACAAACAATAATACTTACTGTGTTAATATATTTATGAAATAATTTTATATACATAACATTTTCACAAACAGTAACATTTACTGAGTTAATATTACACAATATATATATATATATATATATATATATATATATATATATATATATATATATATATATATATATATCCGGTAGATCCAAACCTTTTTTTTTTTCAAAATTACCATATTTTAAAGGTTTACACTAGCGACATTCAATCCCCACCACTATCCACCCCCATTGTCAGAGCTTCAACGACTTTCATCAGAACTATGATTTGGGGTGGGTAGTAGTGGCATAGGGTGCCGCTGGCGCGGACCTCTGAAATTAAGAGAATATTAGATAAATGAGATTTGAATCCACCGAAGCTCCGATTTGAGGTGAGTAGAGGTGGCATTGGGTTAGGTTTATATTTATAACATTTTCACAAATATTAACATTTATTGTACTCATATAACACTAGGGGTGTGGATCGGTTTGAAACAGACATATTTGGGACAAATCGAATCCAATCCAATCTAATTAAAATCGGTTTTTAGCTTTTGCAATCCAATCCAAACCGACATTGAGATAAAATCCAATCCAATGATTGGATCGGTTTTTTTAATCGGTTTTGAGTATCTGATTTGGCATTAAATTCAAAACCCAACACATTTAGCTGATTAGGGGTGTGTTCGCGTGTGTATATATATATATATATATATATATATATATATATAGCAGCGGCGACAGGGGCGGTGTGGATCTCAGCTCGTGACAGCAGTGGCGACAGCGTATGGTGGATCTCAACTCGTGACAGGGGTGGAGGAGCTCAGCTCCAAACAGCGGCGGGGGTGGGGGAGGTCGTAATGAAGATGGGAGAGAATAACCAAACTAGGTTAGGAAAAAAGGAAATCGTGTAGGCTTCTTAATCAGGCTATACATATTGGGTGATATATGGGTATTGGGTAATGGGTGGGTATTAGGGGTGGCAATTTCGGAAACGACATGATAACACGAAACGACATGGAACAAAATTAGCACGAAATTGACACGGCTTATCGTGTTCGGGTCGTGTTTATTGGACCCGCTCTCGTATCGTGTCGTGTTCGTATTTAATTTTGGCAACGAAATTGACCCGAATTGAACCCGTTAAGGACACGCTAGGACCCGTTATTAACCTCTTATAAAAAATAGACTTTTATTAAAAAGCCCATCTAACCCAATCAATTAAAGAGGCCCAAAACCTCTTGCATAAGTTCATAACCCTTTCTTTCATAACCCTAAAAACATAATCAGAAGACATCACAAAGCAGCGATTTTTAAAAAAAAGGTCTGCCTTCATTTCCGGCAAAATCGACGCCAATATACTTCTTCCTTCGCCATGGATGCTTTCATTTCAGTCCGGCTCAAATTTTAAAACTCTGCCTTCATTTTCTTGGTGTCGATGTTTTCATTTCAGTTCGACACCATTGTACTACTTCATTTTCGGCCTTCATTTTAGTCTTCTTTCATTTCAGTCCGGCTAAAAAAAACTCTGCCTTCATTTCCGGCAAAAGCTCTTCTTTCATTTCGACGCCACTGTACTACTTCCGACTCAAATTCTTAAAAAGTACATTTATTCGATTTTCTGTTCTAGATATGTTCTTGCAAAGTTTATATATTCCAACTCAGATTTTGTTCTTGTTTTCCCTCTTTTCTTTCATCTTGAATATCCAAATTTCATTGTGTGAATGTTTATAATAGATCTATAATTATTCCTGCTGTTAATGCGAATGTTAGTAATATTTGTGAGTGTTTGTGAATGTTTGTAATAGATCTGTGAATGTTTGTACTAGATCTGCCTTCATTTCACTTTGAACCTGCTGTTAATGAAATATATCTTATATCAGAATTATTTTAATGTTAGTAATTTTTTTTGGTGTACAAATACTTGGAAGAATGAATTGAAAAAAATATGCTATCAATCGTGTCGTGTCAATCGTGTCATGCCAATCATGTCATGTCAATAGGATCAAAATTTTAAATCGTGTCAATCTCGTCGTGTTAAAAGCGGGTCGTGTTCGGGTTAGGAAAAAATAACACGACATCGTGTCGTGTTCGTGTCACTAAAATATATTTCGTGTTGTGTCAGGTTGGTCCTGAACACGCCCCAATAACGCGATTTGCCACCCCTAGTGGGTATTATTGGATATTGGGTATTTTTTAACATTAACTGTAATTGGATCGGTTCGGTTTTGCAATTGGTTTTCTTGGGTAAGAACCTAAACCGATCCAATTAAATCGATTTTTAAAAATCAAAATCCAATCAAATCCAATTGAAGTCGGTTTTGCAATTGGATAGGATTGGATCGATCGGTTTGGTTTGGATTCTGCACACCCCTATATATATATATACGGTGGAGTTCTTATTTCCTAAGGTCCGCGTGAGCGGCACTCAATGCACCTCAAATCAGAACTCTGATGAAGGTTGTTGGAGCTCCGACAATTGGGTTTGGTGGTGGTGGGAATTAGATGCCGATATATATATATATATATATATATATATATATATATATATATATATATATATATATATATATAACACAGTAAATGTTACTGTTTGTGAAAATGTTACAAATATAAACTAACCCAATGCTAACCCTACACACCCCAATCCGGAGCTTCAGTTGATCCAAACCCCATTTATCAAATATTATATTACTTCCTAAGGTCCGCGTCAGCGGCACCCTATGTCACCCCAAATCAAAGCTCTGATGAATGTTGTTGTAGCTCCGATGATGGGGGTGGGTGGTGTTGGGAATTGGATGCTGGTAACGCGGAGCATTGAGAATACGATAATATCGGGAAAAAGAGGTTTGGATCCACCGTATATATATATATATATATATATATATATATATATATATATATATATATATATATATATATGTGTGTGTGTGTGTGTGTGTGTGTGTGTGTGTGTGTGTGTGTGTGTGTGTATACTGTGATATAACACTGTAAATGTCACTGTTTGTAAAAATGTTACAAATATAAACTAAGCCAATGCTAACCCTACCTACCCCAAATCGAAGCGTTAATTAAGGTTGTTGGATAGCGTGGACCTTTAAAAATAAGATAATTTCGAAAAAAATGGTTTGGATCCACTGTGTGTGTGTGTGTGTGTGTTTATATATATACTGTGTTTGCACAATAAATATTATTGTTTGTGAAAATGTTACGGATATAAACCTATTTCTCTTTCTGGTGCATACAGTAAAGTTTACTGTCTCTGTAATTTTTTTTTTGAAATTATATAGGCTTCATGGATCTTGTTTGATAGATCTCGTCGAGCAGATTTCAAAAGGGGCTTTGTAAATTTAGGACCTATTATAATATGTATTTTGAAAATAGGACAACAAGCATTTTATTTATGGTTTTCGTCCCTATTTTTTAATAAAGCCGCTGGCGCGGGCCCATATTCATAAAACGTCAACCAATCTCAGCATGCCACGTGTCCCTTTCATTTGAAAATAGGGACTAAAAATGGAAATGAAACGTTTGTTGTCCTATATCCATAATCAATATTATTTTAAGCCCTAAAATTACATAATCTAATTTCAAAAATAGTAATTTTGGGAAAAATGCATATGTCAATTAAAAGTTATGATCATTTGAAAATTAAAAAAAAAAAAAAGTTCAACCACTTATGTAACTTCATCATGGAAGTTACAGATGGTTGGTTTTAAAAGAGTAAAATTGTGAAAAAAAAGTTACAAAAATTAGGAGTAGGACTTATATGTAAGGAAAAAATATGGTGGGACTAAAATGTCTAAAAAATGTCTAATAGGATCTAAATGTGAATGCCCATTTAAAAAATGGGATGTTTTTACGGGCTCTCGTGCATATTAGTCACATTTAAAGTATTTGTTTATCCTATAAATCATACTAATATAACAACTATTAAACAAACTTCATTACGGTTCATTTGACATAAAAATGACAAATAGATTGAGTGTTAAATTTTTACATAGTAAAATTTGTAAGGATAAATCTTATAATTTGTTAATTTTTTAGGTGGCAAAATAAGATGTTTGATTATTTTAATGCAAAAGAAAAACTCTTTAATAAAAAAATTTATTTTTAATAAAATAAAAGTAGTTTTAACAAAAAAAAATAATTTATAAAGAATTTTTTTAAGAAAAACTATTTTTTAATAAAAAGAAAATAGTTTTTAACCAAAAAACAGTTTTAACGGGGAAAAAATTTAACGAAAAAATACATTTGAAAAATAAAATTAACAAAATAACAACAGTTTTTTAAAACTATTTTGAACAAAATATAAATATTTTTAACGAAAAAATCCTTTTTTTTAGTTTTAACAAAAAAATAGTTTATTTAAAAAAAATTAACAAGATAAAAACAGGTTTAGCAAACAAAAAAAATGTTTTAAAAATTTATTTTTAACAAAATAAAAACAGTTTTTAACGAAAAAAGTAGTTTTCGAAGAAAAACAGTTTTTAACAAAAAAAAAGTTTAAACAAAAAATAGTATTAACGAAAAAAAATAGTTTCTTTCATAAAAAAGTTTTTAACAAAATAAAAATAATTAAAAATAAAATAAAAACGATGGCAAATTTGTGGAAAAACTTTTTTGCTATATAAGTAAGCAAATTTCACTTACGAAAGTGGATAAAGGATGACAAATTTGCATGTGGACATGGGTATCCATAAAAAAAGTCATGGCAAATAAGGATCATCAAACACACAAAATAGTGGGAAAATCCTTAATATATCACCATTTACCACATTTGTCATGGTCAATAAGCATTATCAAACGGACCCTTAGTTTAATTAAAAGTTATAATACCGATGAGGTTGGTGGGATACGACCTTGAATTTAAAAATCATTTCAGCTGCAAAGTCAAAACACGGACAAAAAATGAATAAATATGAGGGAGAATAAATAGATGAGAAGAGAGGTATTGAAGTTAGAGAAGAATGATCAAGAAAGAGGGAGAAAGTGAGAGATAAAGATGATGATAATGGTGTGGGAAGGAAGAAAGGAGAAAACGAAGATAGAGAGGAGAAGTTAAAAGATAAACAATATTATTTGGCACTCGTTGAGAGAACACTCCCAAGGTCGGTTGAGTATATGTGACCAAAATATTTTTAACATTATAAAATCAATTAACTCCTAAATTATCTATCAAAGTTACTACTATCAGCACCACCACCACCACCTCCTGTTGTCATCATTGCTGCCGCCACAGCTACCTTCCGTGAACCTTAAAAGAAAACTAGAAGAAGTGTTTAAAGTATGTATTTACAATGAGGGCAAATTTTTACTATCACAATAAAAAAGAAAGTAAATAGAAAAATAAGTCAAATAAAACTTACACTAAATGTAAATATTTACACTTACAGTAAAACTTTTGGGGAGAAAAAGAATGAGAATGAGAAGAATAAATTAGCAATCAACTCAGAGTAAATATTTACTATGAGTATAAATGTTTACTAACATAAAAAATGGCTTAAAAGTAAACATTTACTAGCAATGTAAATATTTACTATCACAAATAACTTACACAAACTACATGCCTAGAAAGCTTCTTATTCTCAATTTTATTCTTCATGTTCTTCTCTTCTTAGTAATAATCTACTTAGAGTGTGAATATTTTAAATATATATTCATCCGAGGACACAAAAGTATCAATAGACACAAAACATTAGTAGCTCTCACTAATTATTTCTCTATATGCTATTAAAAACACGTTCTCACTCATATACACACTACACACACATACACACATTCACACAAATATATACACATACGTGAACACACACACACACACACTCTCTGTCTTATATGTGTATATAAACATATATTGTACACACACTCACATAAAACACACACACACAAACACAAACACAAACACAAACACAACTGAACACACATATACATAAATCGCACATATATACACATACACACGCACTCACACACACACATATATACAGCAAATCAATGATATTAGATTTTGTGATCGCTTACTGATTTAGGAGACTAATAATTGTACTTATAGTAAAAATATTACAATTCTAAAAGGTTATAGAGACTACAAAACTAAGACTATACAACTAAGGCCCAAAACATAGAGGACTCAATACAAAAGAAAAATACTAAAAATAACATGAAACCCAACACTCTCATAGCAATGAAGAAGATATTAATCAAGCCCAGATTGATAATGGAAGATCGAAGAAGAGATGGCCTAACTTATTCGGTGAAAAAATTTCACCATTTGATAAGAAGAAGGGAGAAAAGTTGGACGAATGATGTTAGACCTCACCTTATCCCAAATAAAATGAATACCAATCTGCACGTGCTTCGTCCTCTCATAAAGCGCGGAATCAAATGCAAGCATAACAACCGACTTATTATCATAAAATAACTTTGATGATTTTTTTTCGTAATACCCAACTCCCCCAAATTGATCAAAGTCATAAAAAATCACATGTACCATAAGCCATTGCATAGTACTTAATCTTGGATGAAGAATGTGAAACCACCACCTTCTTTTTGCTTTTATATGAGATAAGGTGAGAATCATAGAATGTACAAAAGCCCAAAGTGGAACGTTTATCTGTCTTAGACCCCGCATAGTCTACTTCACTCAAACATGAGAGACACGTTTGACTCCCTGAGACATAAAAAATCCAAGTCCTGAACATGACTTGAGATATCTCAGATTGGTACACACCATTCAAGTGTGTGGTGCGTGGAGTATGTATAAATTGATTAATCATACTCACAACAAATGCCAAATACGAACTCGTGTTGGTAAAGTTTATAAGATAACCAACTAATCTTTGAAAAACTAAAGGATCGATAATCAAATCACTCATCTCGATCAAAAGCTTTAGGCTAGGGTCTATAGGAGTAGAATTCAGATAATAACCTACGCCCCAGTGTCTTGAAGAAAATCTAAAGTGTACTTACGCTAGGATAAAGAAATATCACTTCGAGACGAGGACATCACAATTCCAAGAAAATAATAAAGAGGACCTAAGTCCTTCACATCGAACACATTCCCTATATCCATCATCACTCATGCAATCTAATCACCCCTAATAATAATATTATCAATACAAACTAACAAGACAATGCATCTACCATTGGGATGATGAAAAATAAGACACGTGTGATTGGAAGGGCACCGAGTAAACCCCATGGATATAAAAACCTCACAGAATTTGTTAAATCATGCACGAGGTGATTACATAAAGCCATAAAGAGACTTTCAGATACAACAAAGTTTTCAGGTATACTCCCCCTCGGCCCGAAAACCCGAAGGAGTATCCATGTATATGGTTTTGGAGAGATCCATATGTATAAAGACATTCTTAACATTTAACTAATGTAGAGGTCAAGAGTGAGAAGCCGTAATCGAGATCAATAATCATGTGGAAGTAAGATTGTTAACTAGGGCAAGTGTAGCACCAAAATCCCTCCCAGAAAACTTGTGTAAATCCCTTAGACACCAACCATGACTTATAGCGATTAATAGATCCATTGGATACATACTTCATAATGAATACCCATTTACATCCAACGGTCTTCTCCCCGAGAGGTGGAGAAACAAGCTCTCATATGCTATTTCGGTTCAAAGCATCCATTTTCACTTTCATTGCCTTTAGGATTTTTTAGAGCCTAAGCCACTGATCGGGGAATAAAATGGATCAATATGGCCTAGAATAGCTTGATATGGACCTAAAAGACTATTATAGGAAATATGTTGGGAATAAGATGATTAGAACTAACAACAAACCATATAGGGAAGGGGCACCGAATATAAGAAGGATGATAAGAATGGAAATTAGAAGTAATGTGAGATATTTATTTGAAGCCACCACCTTACGAGCCCTAAGAACATGAGTTAATTGGTCATTTATCTCCCTCGTTTAATGAAAGTCTAACCTTCACCCGAGGCTACTAAAAAGGAAGATGAAAAGAAGAGCATAATGACAAAGGAAACCGACTTGCCCGATTTGGCTTTGACACCATGAAATAAAATAGAGAAAAATACCTTCAAGAAAATAAAGAAAGTAAACCACTTTAAGAGACAAACTCCAATGAACCACTTTCCTCCTGTCTTATTTTCTTCATGCATCGATAAGATATACTACCCCATATTTTCACGGACTATAATTATTATTTATTAAGTGATTAATAAATTAACAAATATAATTAATTATTACTTGTATGGCTTAGTAATAATAAATTATCACAATTTATATGGTAATTGAAAATGTGTACGCATAAAATAATTAAGTGAATAAATTATTGAAGCTGTGACATATTACCGTGAATTGTGGGAAATATTATTTAGACTATATTGTGGGATGACACGGATGTCCGTTTATATGTTTTTATCGCTTTAAATTGGTCATGGGGGTAATATACACTTAGGAGAAATTTTGGGCTATTACGGATAGCATTCTGGATGCTTTTAAGGGCCCAAAATTAGGCCTTATTAGGAGATACGGGATCAGGGAGTCTAGTTATAATCTAAGCCACTCTAATTAGGTTTTCTATCCATTTATAATTGCACCTAGAAACCACAAATCTTCTGAAAGAAGTTAACAAGTTGGGAAAGGAGCAAAGGAGGAGAATCTCAAGAGAGAATGGGTCAGATCATGAGGAGGGTCTATGACATTGCCATAGACTCCCCGAGGACATCCTTAGCGACTCAGTTCATGTCCTCTATAGGAAACAAATTACTTATGCGAGGGTAAATGATTTTCTCCTAACCCACCTGATGCAAAAGTATCCAAGAAAGATAAAATTAGAACTGGTGAAGGTCTACAAGCCAAACGTATCGATATTCATCCAATTGCAACACGGATATTAATTTATCCCATTGTGGAACGAACCAACACATAGAATTGGCTTCATTTGCTATCAAATAGTCAGGCCAATCATTCACAGAAGCACGAAAGTCCATACAAGTTTGAAGGAATAAGTTGTGTGTACTAAGTGAAATAAATGGAGGGGCACAACAAACTATAACCTCTTTACTAACCACATAATAAAATTAAATGGCTTTCTTTTAAAAAGCTAGAGGGGTCTTCTTTTTACTCATTAAGGCCATTCATCATCTCTACACGAGTAGTTGTAGTAAGATTGCAATGGCATCACATCCATGAGACTTGACATCTACTTGGGTGTCCACACACAAGTCGCCCGTCAACAAAAGTAACTTGGCAGTCAAGCCTAATACCACAACCCCACTGTACCTGACGAATCGAATGTACTAATGATGTATCGACTCAGGCACTGCAAAAAAGTTAATTTCTCCTTTGCATACCAATTATCAAGAAGCAGAAGGAGAAATTCACAATAGTTCCCCAAAACCTCTAGTAGAAAACGAGAAAAATCAGGCACAGTAGTCGAAGCATAAGGATATATGCCCAACATGATAGAAAACACCTTATAAGTAGGGAAGACCTTATTTGGCCCGAAGTAGAATAGATGGTCCTCGGGGTACCAAAATTAGAGATCTCCCTCTAAAAGGTCCCATTTGATCATATGATTACGTCATAAAGTAACCGGGTGCAAGTTGAATGTCGCATAGTCGTATGGCCTATAAACGGTTAAGATAGGCACAATACTCTCATGTCAAAGAAATGTCCATTTGAAGAAAACAATTTGCAGCAAAGACATAAGAAGTGGGGAAGGTTACTAATTCCGAAGCCCATACTAAACCCCCTTTTATAGTCAAAATACTTCACAAACCAACAACGTAATTGAGTACTCGAAGTTAATGCAAGAACCATTATTATAATTCTGCAACAAGAGAGTACCAAAGGTTGAAAAGCCATGTACTTAACACTGATATGCCGACAGGCAGGCTAGGGGGTATGACAACTGCCACCCTCCTATTTATAGAAATCCCCTTTTTCCTTTCTTGTCCTTATTTTTTCCAGATAAGTTCCTCAATAAGTCATTTTTTACCTAAAAGTTTCTTGAGCATTTCTTTATAAAAAATACTCAAAAATATTCAAAAATACCTTTTCATGTCATAATAAAACTCAGTGGAAAATTGAAAGTGCATGTCGGCTAAGCCATTAAATCATGATAATCAAATAAAAATGCATCATTATATATATTATAATTTGAGTTTTTAGTTACAGTGAAAAGGAATAAAAAAATAAAAAAAATAAAAGTAAAATTGTTGGTACACATCCCAGATTTCTTACCTAAACTTACAAAATCAATCAATGACTACAAGGAAGGCACTTATTGCCACGATTAGAGGTGGAGGACCCGCTACTAAAGATAAATAAGGAACGTAGTCCTCAGAGACTGTTGGGTCAATGCAAGCTCATGTGAGCACCTAAATCTGCTCGGCCATTGAAGCCATCTAACCCTAAAAGTCCCTCACCAAGGAAGCCAACACAAATATAGTCTACAAAGAAAAAGAAAAAATAGAATCAATATGAAGAGAAGTATCCAGAATGTAAAAATCAAAAAAATAAAGTGTGAGTACACTTACCCCTATCTGACCACCCTCCGTCGATATAGGAGGAAATCCCTCTAACTCTGAATGAGGGCAATGAGGAATCTCCACCATGTACCTCCCTTCCACCTGCTGATAACAAAAGGGAAGCCCATACTTGTGTAACAGAGGGATATTTGTTTCCCTAGCAACACTTCTCAAAGTCGAAATTGACAACTCGGGTACCTCACTGCCTCATGTCTAGACTGTCAGGTGTAGAGCCCCATCCACATTATAGATAGTGTACGTTATAAACTACCTCATTACAAAGTCTAGATAATCAAATGTTGGATAAATTTCAATATAATATAATATTTTTATTATATTAATTGATGTTTTATTTTAAACATTAGTTGTTAATATATTATTATATTATTTGGTGTTTTATTTTAAACATAGTTTGGGTTTTAATTTTTAGAAGGAAGAAACATGAGCAAATGGGTATGAAAGATATGGGAGTGCTCAAAATCCCTTAATGTCCCACATTGGAAGAGTACCTCCAAAAGTAGTGGTATATCAACTAAAGGACAACTAAACTTCTAGTTGTCAAGTCAAATAAGGGGAATTGATCCCATGCATCGCGGTGGTGCTTAAGCACCACCAATCGCGACATGCGACACGCGTAAGCGCGACATATGGCGCGCGAAAGTGCGATTGGGCGACTTAGGGTGCATTGCGCGCTTTGATGCGCACTTAGCACTTCGCACGTGCGCATCGTCGCTTGGAGCGTGGGAGCCTAAAGTTTTGACGAGGTAAAATAGATCAACGGTTGTGATTAAACGATCCGATCAAAGGGTTTAAAATCCTAAACGACTTGATCTTAACTGTTAGATGAACTCATAGAGTTTCATGTAGGGGATGTCCATTCGCTTACGATGGGACGTCTAATCTGAATCATTAGATCGAAGTTGTTCCAAACAGGTACGATCCAACGGTTGCTGAGTCGCTACATGAAGAGCTGTGACTGTTGAAGAACAGTCACAGAAATGGCTATAAAAAGAGTTCCAGGCCTCTGTTTTGGACATCGAAAATTGCTTATTTCTCCTCTCTTCATCCTCTACATTTTGGCATTATCAGATTACAAATTCATAGTGTTATCGATTTGATCAAATAATACATAGTTTGAATGAAACAACTGTTCATACACTGTATTGTATCATGAATGCAGATTCTATAAAGCTCATAGTGTACTCACGGTTCTGTCTCAACCAGATTGGGAGAAATTTTGCCTAAAAGAAAGCTTTCTCAGAACGTGCCTTGCAGAAATTAATTAATATATTTCGTTCTTCCCATTATAAAACTTCAATAGTTTTAGGCAAAATTATTCTTATTACTCCACTCAAATGGAAGGAACAGTGGCACAATCTATCCAAGTCATGACTCAAGACTTAATCCGACTCGACCGTTTTGATGGCGGAAATTTCACCCGTTAGCAAGAGAAAGTTATATTCTTCCTCACATCACTAAAACTAGCATACATTCTAGATGAAAGCCTTAAGCGAATTCTCGAGCCCACACCCAAAGACACCGAAGAAATAAAGCAAAAATGTGTGAAGAGGAAAGAAGATGAATTTATGTGTCGGGGACACATCCTCAATGCTTTGTCTCAAACTATTTATAGCGCTCATCGAATGATTCCGACGGCAAAGGAATTATGGAAGGCTTTGGAGACAAAGTATTAAAACGAGGAAGCAAGCAACCGTAAGTTTCTGATTTCAAACTATATGAATTTTAGAATGAGTAATGATAAATCTGTCATTGCACAAGCACATGAACTCTAACAGATTGTTGGTGACCTCAAAGCCGCTGGAATTAATCTTCAAGATGAATTTCAAGTAAGGGTGATTGTTTCAAAACTTCCATCCTCTTGGAATGGCTTTAAAAAGAAAATTAATCATGATGAAAAGACTTATACAATGGAATCCCTTCTTCACTACACCAAAAACACCAATTTGGCACACCTTGAAGTTAAAAATCTGGCACAGTTTTAAACTGTGCCAAATTTTGGCACGGTTTAATGATAATCTGGCACACTTTTAAGCAGTGCCAAATTTTGGCACCGTTTAAAAGTGTGCCAAAATTAAGAACACTTTGCTAAAATATAAATATCCTAAAAAAAAAAATTACCTCCCTCGATTATTTTTGGTCTCCTGCTCTCTATCCTCTCTCTCTCTCTCTCTCTCTCTCTCTCTCTCTCTCTCTCTCTCTCAAGAAATCCCCTAGATTTTCTCAGCCCGATTCTTCCTGGGATCAACCCACCCACAACCACAAAGCTTACATCGTATAACCTCTCTACATCCCCGCCTCTATCCGCCGTCAATGGAGATTAGACCCCGACCTCGAAGTGGTACGCCTCCGCAACGTCTCTTACGAGTCCTAGGGATGCGTGTTGCCTGTCTCTTGTAGCGTCTACTTTTCGGTCGGCGGCGGAATCTGACGCTGTTTGGGAGAGATTTTTGACTTCTGATTATCAGGATATGATTGGTCGTTCGGATCAAGATGATTGCCCGCTGGTGTTTGGGTCAAAGAAAGAGTTGTATCTTTACCTCTGCGATCATCCCATCATTATCGACGGAGGTACTAAGGTAAATTTTTATGGATTTGTTTGGAATTTATGTTGAACCTCTATTAACTTAAATTTAACATACGAAAACTTTAATGGAAAAGTTGAAGACTCGTGCTAATGATAATTGTGAATTAAATTCTACCTTTTCTGATGCTGGACCATTTATGGGATAAGAAATTCCAATGTGAATGAAATACAAATGTCTATTTAAACTATAAAAAAAATTACAATTTACGTCGAAAAATCCCAAGTCACTCCTTGCTTATAATGTGAAATAATAAATTGTTTGAATGTCATAGTAGTTATGATGATGATGGTGACGAGGGAAGAAAAAATGAAAATGAAGTGGAAGAGGAAATGACGAGGAAAGAAACGGACATGGAAGAAGGTGATATAAGGCTGGGCCAATTTTGTCCAAGAATGAGGTTAAGGTAATAATAATCCCTTCCATTTCAATGCCCCTTTTTTCTTTTCAAATTCGTGTATAAAATAAGCATTGATAAGCTAGAGTTTTATGAATTGTTGTGTTTTTTTTTATTTAATATGTTGGATTATACGTGTGTGTGTGTGTATACTGATAAGCTAGAGTTTTATGAATTAAGGGTGTTTAATTGAATCTAGTGAAATTGCTTCTAAAATTTTGAAGTTTTGAGAGCATTATTCTAAGAATTTAAATAGTTCAATTATTTTTTGTGAAAAAAAGGTATGTTTTGCACATCTTATATGTTTTAACCTAAAAAAGTATGAAAGTCTAAATTTATGTACCATCTGTGTATGTATTTATTTGGTTTTATAATATTTTCTTAACTTTCAAGATGCTCAATGGTGATGGAAATAAGGGGTGACCATGTGAAGAGTATTTTGATGTTCGAATCGGATCAGGTAAATCAGTTGTGCTGAATTAGTCATCTATTTCAAAAGCATTGTTTATTCTTCGTAATGAAGTTGGCTCTATCGTTGAAACAATTACATGTATCTATGTTTCAATACTGTTCTTACAGTCATTTGTATCTCTATGTAAGATGCTATCATTCAACTCCGTTTAGTTATTGGAAAATGATGTATCAAAATTTCGTATATTGAATAACAAAATGTCCATCAATTTCAAATACTTGAATTGATGATTAACTTTTGATACATCAATTGCAAATACTGTTTTATTTCACACTTGAATTGATGATTAACTTTTGAATTTGATTGGGTTTGGCTAAACAGGGACTATTAGAGAAATCATAAGAGGAAGATGCTTGCTACACTTGGAGTTTTGGCTAAACATGGAGTATGCGAAGGCTTCTCTAATTGGTACGTTGGGCACAATCAAATTTTAGACTCGGATATGGTTTGGATTCGTCAATTTGGGATAATCTTAAAAACTAACTTCTGAAACGCTATTGAATTTGTATGTATCTATGTTTTGGTGGGTGTTTAGGAAATTTGGCTGAACAAGAGCACCAAATGGGTATTCTTGATAAGGCATTGACGATTACAGGGATTGATGATTGGAAATATTAGATCACATTTGAACTGATGAATCTAGGTGAGCACTTTAGTGTTGTAAATGGGTTTTGATTTTTGTGATTGTCTAGTTGAATCTAGGTGAGTACTACTACTACTACTACTACTACTGCTACTACTACTCCTACTGCTACTGCTACTGCTACTGCTACTGCTACTGCTACTCCTGCTGCTACTGCTACTGCTACTGCTACTACTGCTACTGCTACTGCTACTCCTGCTCCTGCTACTCCTACTACTGCTCCTGCTACTCCTACTACTCCTACTACTACTACTACTACTACTACTACTACTACTACTACTACTACTACTACTGCTACTACTACTACTACTACTGCTACTACTGCTACTGCTACTCCTACTACTGCTACTACTACTACTGCTACTCCTACTGCTACTACTGTTACTTCTACTACTACTACTACTACTACTACTACTACTACTACTACTACTACTACTACTACTACTACTACTACTACTACTACTACTATTCTATGCCCTTTTTCTTTCGCCATATCAATGTTATTATACTCGGTGTTTCGTGTAGTTTTCTACCTCTGTGAGAATATGACGATAATTTTAAAACATCTAGATTAAGCTTAAAAAGATTAACCATGATCATCTTCCATCACAATCTTTGATCTCTATATCAATTCAATACATCTTAAGCACAATCAAAGGTAGATTATTCACTATATGCACAAATGTGTTAATTAATATCCATACATATCCATATAATAAAGCACAATATAACGCGTGTCCTAATGGCACATAATGATACCCAATTATACTAATAAAAGGGACAAGTTATCAATTTCACACACATGTGTGTATAATCATATATGGGTACTGTAATATTAAAGAGTTTGATCCAGTGCTGGGTGGGAATTGAATGCAGGTATTGGGGAGGTTTGGAGATCAAAAGGCCAGCATCGGCTGCCAGTGATTTGTTTGGTTTTGTTTTACAAATGTTCAACTCAGGCCAGTTCCATCCAATCTTAATCAAGTTTCTACAGGTAACTATTATTTAGTACCCATTTATTAACCTTTTAAAATGCAATGAATTATTTCTACTCAACATTTATAGTTTGTCTTTTTAATTCTATATCTGATCATTCCTTTTAAAGTTTGAAAATCACTTCATGGCTTACTTAATGAGATTATTTAGTTAAATTGGTGGAAGGGACTTGCTGGTGGTTTGGTTTTGGAATTTGCTGTTGCTGTTGAGTTTATTTTAAATGTTAAAACATGTTCGATTTAACGAATAAACAAATGAAACTATGTCAAAATTTTCTAAAATCCATAAACGTTCTAAATTGATTAAAAACATTCCGTTAGAGAATATGACGATATAGGAGGCATGCACAACTCGCACGGGACCAACATAAATTGTTGGAACTGATCGCGTAATCCCGGGTCTCCCGGTTTGAGAATAGGACGATAATTTACAAAAATTAACACTTAAACTTAAAAACAAGCCGTTAAAGGGTGAAAACCCAAACCACCCCCCAAACGACCCCGTAAGAGGCATGTACACCTCGCACGGGACCAATGTAACTTGTAGGAACTGACCGCGTATTCCCGGGTCTCCCGGTTTGAGAATATGACGACAATTTGCAAAAATCAGCACTTAAATTTAAAAACAAGCAGTTAAACGGTGAAAACCCAAACCACCCCCAAACGACCCCGTAGGGGGCACGAACACCTCGCACGGGACCAATACAACTTGTTGGAAATGACCGCGTAGTCCCGAGTCTCCCGGTTTGAGAATATGACGATAATTTGCAAAAATCAACACTTAAACTTAAAAATAAGCCGTTACAGGCGAAAACCCAAACCACCCCCCAAACGACCCGTAGGGGGCACGAACACCTCACACGGGACCAATGTAACTTGTTGGAACGGATCTCATAGTCTCGGGTCTCCCAGTTTGAGAATATGACGATAATTTGCAAAAATCACACTTATTAAAAACATGTCGTTAAAGGGTGAAAACACAAACCAGTCCCCAAACGACCCCGTAGGAGGCACTAACACCTTGCACGGGACCAGTGTAACTTGTTTGAACTGACCGCGTAGTCCCGAGTCTCCCGGTTTGAGAATATGATGATAATTTATAAAAATCAACACTTAAACTTATAAACAAGCCATTAAAGGGTGAAAACCCAAACCAGCCCCCAAACGACCCCATAGGAGGCATGAACACCTCGCACGTGACCAATGTAACTTGTAGGAACTGACCGCACAGTCCCAGGTCTCCCGGTTTGAGAGTATGACGATAATTTGCAAAAATCAACACTTAAACTTAAAAACAAGTCGTTAAAGGGTGAAAACCCAAACCACCCCCCAAACGACCCCGTAAGGAGCACAAACACCTCGCATGGGACCAATGTAACTTGTTGAAACTGACCGCGTAGTCCCGGATCTCCCGATTTGAGAGTATGATGATAATTTGAAAAAATCACACTTGTTAAAAAGGGTGAAAACCCAAACCAACCCCATAACGACCCCAAAGGAGGCACGAACACCTCGCACGGGACCAATGGAACTTATAGGAACTGACCGCGTAGTCCCGGGTCTCCCGGTTTGAGAGTATGACGATAATTTGTAAAAATCACACTTAGAGTTAAAAACAGGTCGTTAAACGGTGAAAATACAAACCAGCCCCCAAACGACCCCGTAGGAGGCACGGACACCTCGTACGGGACCAATGTAACTTGTAGGAACTGACCGCGTAGTCCCGAGTCTCCCGGTTTGTGAGTATGATGGTAATTAGCAAAAATCAATACTTAGAGTTAAAAACATGTTGTCAAAGGGTGAAAACTCAAACCATCCCCCAAACGACCCCGTAGGAGGCACGAACACCTCGCACGGGACCAATGTAACTTGTAGGAACTGACCGCGTAGTCCCGGGTCTCTCGGTTTGAGAGTATGACGATAATTTGCAAAAATCACACTTAGAGTTAAAAACATGTCGTTAAAGGGTGAAAACCCAAACCAGCCCCCAAATGACCCCGTAGGAGGCACGAACACCTCGTACGGGACCAATGTAACTTGTAGGAACTGACCGCGTAATCCCGGGTCTCCCGGTTTGAGAGTATGACGATAATTTGCAAAAATCAACACTTAAACTTAAAAATAAGTCGTTAAAGGATGAAAACCCAAACCACCCCCCAAACGACCCCGTAGGGGGCACGAACACCTCGCACGTGACCAATGTAACTTGTTGGAACTGACCGCGTAGTCCCGGGTCTCCCGGTTTGAGAATATGACGATAATTTGCAAAAATCAACACTTAAAACTTAAAAATAAGCCGCTAAAGGGCGAAAACCCAAACCACCCCCCAAACGACCTGTAGGGGGCACGAACACCTCGCACGGGACCAATGTAACTTGTTGGAACTGACCGCGTAGTCCCGGGTCTCCCGGTTTGAGAATATGACGATAATTTGCAAAAATCACACTTAGAGTTAAAAACATGTCGTTAAAGGGTGAAAACACAAACCAGTCCCCAAACGACCCCGTAGGAGGCACGAACACCTCGCACGGGACCAGTGTAACTTGTAGGAACTGATCGCGTAGTCCCGGGTCTCTCGGTTTGTGAGTATGACGGTAATTTACAAAAATCAACACTTAGAGTTAAAAACATGCCGTCAAAGGGTGAAAACCAAACTATCCCCCAAACGACCCCGTAGGACGCACGAACACCTCGCACGGGACCAATGTAACTTGTAGGAATTGATGGCGTAGTCTCGGGTCTCCCGGTTTGAGTGTATGATGATAATTTGCAAAAATCACACTTAGAGTTAAAAACATGCCATTAAAGGGTGAAAATCCAATCTAGTCCCCAAACGACCCCGTAGGAGGCACGAACACCTCGCACGGGACCAATGTAACTTGTAGGCACTGACCGCGTAATCCCGGGTCTCCCGGTTTGAGAGTATGACGATAATTTATAAAAAATTACACTTAGACTTAAAAAGGTAAAAATCCAAACTAGTCCCTAAACGACCCCGTAGGAGGCACGAACACCTCGCACGAGACCAATGTAACTTGTTGGAACTGACCGCGTAGTCCCGGGTCTCCCGGTTTGAGAGTATGATGATAATTTGCAAAAATCACACTTAAGACTTAAAAACAAGCCGTTAAAGGGTGAAAACCCAAACCAGCCTCCAAACGACCCCGTAGGGGGCACGAACACCTCGCACGGGACAAATTTAACTTGTAGGAACTGACCGCGTAGTCCCGGGTCTCCCGATTTGAGAGTATGACGATAATTTGCAAAAAACAACACTTAAACTTAAAAACAAGTCGTTAAAGGGTGAAAACCCAAACCACCCCCCAAACGACCCCGTAGGGGGCACGAACACCTCGCACGGGACCAATGTAACTTGTAGGAACTGACCGCGTAGTCCCGGGTCTCCCGGTTTGAGAGTATGACGATAATTTGCAAAAATCACACTCAGAGTTAAAAACATACCGTTAAAGGGTGAAAACCCAAACCAGCCCCCAAACGACCCTGTAGGAGGCATGAACACCTCGCACGGGACCAATGTAACTTATAGGAACTGACCGCATAATCCAGGGTCTCCCGGTTTGAGAGTATAACGATAATTTGTAAAAATCACACTTAGACTTAAAAAGGGTAAAAACCCAAACCACCCCACAAAAGACCCCGTAGGGGGCACGAACACCTCGCACGGGACCAATGTAACTTGTTGGAACTGACCGCGTAGTTCCGGGTCTCCTGGTTTGAGAGTATGACGATAATTTACAAAAATCACACTTAGACTTAAAAACAAGCCATTAAAGGGTGAAAACCCAAACCACCCCCCAAACGACCCCGTAGGTGGCACGAACACCTCGCACGGGACCAATGTAACTTGTAGGAACTGACCGCGTAGTCCCGGGTCTCACGATTTGAGAAAATGACAATAATTTGCAAAAATCAACACTTAGAGTTAAAAACATGCCGTTAAAGGGTAAAAATACAAACCAGCCCCCAAACGACCCCGTAGGAGGTACGAACACCTCGCTCGGGACCAATGTAACTTGTTAGAATTGACCGCGTAGTCTCGAGTCTTCCGGTTTGAGAATATGACGATAATTTGTAAAAATCAACACTTAAACTTAAAAACAAGCCATTAAAGGGTGAAAACCCAAACCACCCCCCAAACGACCCCGTAGGAGGCACGAACGCCTCGCACCGGATCAATGTAACTTGTAGGAACCTACCGCGTAGTCCCGGGTCTCCCGGCTTGAGAAAATGACAATAATTTGCAAAAATCAACACTTAAACTTAAAAACAAGCCGTTAAAGGGTGAAAACCCAAATTACTCCCAAACGACACCGTAGGGGGCACGAACACCTCGCACAATGTAACTTGTTGGAACTGACTGCATAGTCCCGGATCTCCCGGTTTGAGAGTATGACGATAATTTGAAAAAATCACACTTGTTAAAAATGGTGAAAACCCAAACCAACCCCCAAACGACCCCATAGGAGGCACGAACACCTCGCACGGGACCAATGTAACTTGTAGGAACTGACCGCGTAGTCCCGAATCTCCCGGTTTGAGAGTATGACGATAATTTGCAAAAATCACACTTAGAGTTAAAAACATGCCGTTATAGGGTGAAAATACAAACCAGCCGCCAAACGACCCCGTAGGAGGCACGAACACCTCGCACGGGACCAATGTAACTTGTAGGAACTGACCGCGTAGTCCCGGGTCTCCCGGTTTGTGAGTATGATGGTAATTTCCAAAAACAATACTTAAGAGTTAAAAACATGTCGTCAAAGGGTGAAAATCGAGACCATCCCCCAAACGACCCCGTAGGAGGCACGAACACCTCGCACGGGACCAATGTAACTTATAGGAACTGACCGCGTAGTCCCGGGTCTCCCGGTTTGAGAGTATGACGATAATTTGCAAAAATCACACTTAGAGTTAAAAACATGTCGTTAAAGGGTGAAAACCCAAACCAGCCCCCAAACGACCCCGTAGGAGGCACGAACACCTCGCACGGGACCAATGTAACTTGTAGGAACTGACCGCGTAATCCCGGGTCTCCCGGTTTGAGAGTATGACGATAATTTGCAAAAATTATACTTAGACTTAAAAAGGGTAAAAACCCAAACGACCCCGTAGGGGGCACGAACACCTCGCACGGGACCAATGTAACTTGTTGGAACTGACCGCGTAGTCCCGGGTCTCCCGATTTGAGAGTATGACGATAATTTGCAAAAAACAACACTTAAACTTAAAAACAAGCCGTTAAAGGGTGAAAATCCAAACCACCCCCCAAACGACCCCGTAGGGGGCACGAACACCTCACACGAGACCAATGTAACTTGTAGGAACTGACCGCGTAGTCCCGGGTCTCCCGATTTGAGAGTATGACGATAATTTGCAAAAATCAACACTTAAACTTAAAAACAAGTCGTTAAAGGATGAAAACCCAAACCACCCCCCAAACGATCCCGTAGGAGGCACGAACACCTCGCACGGGACCAATGTAACTTGTTGGAACTGACCGCGTAGTCCCGGGCCTCCCGGTTTGAGAGTATGACGATAATTTATAAAAATCACACTTAGACTTAAAAACAAGCCGTTAAAGGGTGAAAACCCAAACCAGCCCCCAAACGACCCCGTAGGGGGCACGAACACCTCGCACGGGACCAATGTAACTTGTAGGAACTGACCGCGTAGTCCCGGGTCTCCCGATTTGAGAGTATGACGATAATTTGCAAAAATCACACTTAGACTTAAAAACAAGCCGTTAAAGGGTGAAAACCCAAACCAGCCCCCAAACGACCCCGTAGGGGGCACGAACACCTCGCACGGGACCAATGTAACTTGTAGGAACTGACCGCGTAGTCCCGGGTCTGCCGATTTGAGAGTATGACGATAATTTGTAAAAATCACACTTAGAGTTAAAAACATGCCGTTAAAGGGTGAAAACCCAAACCACCCCCCAAACCACCCCGTAAAGAGCACGAAGACCTTGTATGGGACCATTGTAACTTGTAGGAACTGACCGCGTAGTCCCGGGTCTCCCGGTTTGAGAGTATGACGATAATTTCCACTAATATATGTAATTTTTTAGTTTGAGTAAATTTTTTTTTATAAATTATTGGGTTACTAATATCGTATCTTTTTTGTATCTTATTTTTTTTTGCAGGATAACAGTTTATCGTTGGCTTTTATTCACGTGGAACACACAAAGAACTCAATGATTTACAACAAGGGGTTTATTCATGATTCTATTTTTTGTGTCATGGCCGTACGGTCTTTTGTTGTTTTATTGTTGACCTTTTATGGCCGTGCGTGCTTTTGTAAGTTAATTTTTATATTTTGTGGCCGTCTGGGCTTTATGTTAGGCAGGTTTTGTATTAACAGGTTTTGGAATGTCCAGAAAATAGAGGAAACTCTGTCCAATTTTTTTTGGGCCTGTGAGCTGTTAAAGACTAGTAATATTTTGAAGTTTGTATGTGCATTAGTTTATTAACAACGCGCAATATTATTAATTTGTGAATTTTGTATTTTCAAATAATTATTATTATTTTTTTTATAAAAATTTTGGCAGAGTTTAAAACCGTGGCAAAAGTGTATCATATTTTGGCACGGTTTTGAGCTGTGCCAATTTTTTTTTAAACTGTGCTGAATCTGGCACAGTTAAAAACTGTGCCAAAAATATCAGATTCTGGCACGGTTTAAAAGTGTGCCAGAAGTGTTTATATTTGCCTGAATCTGGCACAGTTAAAAAGTGTGCCAGAAATATCAAATTCTGGCACGGTTTAAAAGTGTGCCAGAAGTGTTCCTGTTTGACCAAATCTGGCACACTTTTGAGCCGTGCCAGAAAAAAATTGTCATTTTGGAACACCTGATTCTGGCACAGTTCAAAACCGTGCCAGATTTGATCTGGCACAGTTTTAAACAGTGCCAGATTCCTGTTTTTGGTGTAGTGCTTCATCACCTTCGTATTGAAGATGATACTCGTATTCGAGAAAAGAAGGTTGAAGAAGGTGAGGGTCATTCAAAAGCCAATATGGTTAAGGATTAAAAATTCAAGATTACCAAAGACTCCAAATTTAAAGCAAAGAATGATTCAAAATTCAAGAACCAAGGTGCAAATAAGAAAAAGAAGGGAAAATGTTTCTTCTGTGACAAACCGGACCATTTTTCTCGAGAATGTCATCTTAAAAAGAAGGCATTAAAGGAAAAACAATGGTCGAAGGAAACCAATAATGTTGAAGATCTTATTGCTACTGTATGCGAAGCAAATTCAATTGAAATTGAAAATGAAAGTGGATGGCGGTTGGATACCGGCGCAACGGTCCACATATGCAAAGACCGTTCTTCATTAAAAACATATCAAGAAATTGATGGAAAAGAAGTGAAGATGGCAAATAATCTTCGCACTAATGTAGTTGGGAAAGGCACGGTGGAATTGAAATTAACTTCTGGAAAGACTCTTACTCTAATTGATGTACTTTATGTACCTAATATGTGTAAAAATCTTGTGTCTGGGGACCTTCTCAATAAGAGAGGTTTCAAACTTGTGTATGAGTCCGATAAGTTTGTCTTATATAAGAATGGACAATTTATTGGTAAAGGATACTCTTGTAACGGCATGATCAAAATTAATGTAATCAATGATATTAGTTCTGCTTATATGGTTGAGTCTATTTCTTTATGACATAGTAGATTAGGTCATGTGAATTACAAAAGTATAAAAATATGACTAATCTTGGATTATAAATTTGATAACCTTTCTAAATGTGAAATCTGTGCTTAATCGAAGATAACTAGAAGTCGTTCAAATCTGTTGAAAGGAAATCCGAAGTGCTTGATCTTATTCATAGTGATGTATGTGATATGAAGAGTAATATGACTCGTGGTGGAAATAAATATTTCTTAACTTTCACTGATGATTACTCTAAGTATGCATATACATATTTACTCAAAAGTAAAGATGAAGTTTTCAAGAAATTTCTAATTTTTAAAGCAGAAGTTGGAACTCAACAAAATTGAAAAATTAAAGTCCTACGATCAGATAGGGGTGGTGAATATTACCCGAGTGAGTTTATACAATTTTATAATACTCATGGGATAATCCATCAAGTTACGGCGCCTTATACGCCACAACAAAATGGAACGGTGGAAAGAAAAAATAGGACTTTAGTTGAAATCAGAAATGCAATGTTAATCAGTTCTGGTTTACCTTTGTCAATGTGGGGAGAAGCGGTTTTATCCGCATGTTATATTTTAAATAGAGTTCCATTGAAAAACAAGGATATTACACCATACGAATTATAGTTTAATGTAACACCCCGCCCGCCCGGGGAGAGCGAACGGAGCGCTAATGCGATTAAATAAATCAAAATCCACAAGTGACAAGGTATAGAGCATCTAAATAAACCCACAATAATATAAATCCACTAATCTCAATCTCTTCAATTACAACAAGTCTCTCGAATTAAAATTACAACTATCTAACTCGAATAAAAATACAAATCTCCATAGCTCTATACATCAAAATATTACAAATCTTTCCCAAACAATCCTCGCTAAAATCAATCTCCATAGCGCCCAAAAATCCGCATTAACCTACCACTAAAAGGAAATATGGGGAAGTACACAATACGACAGGAATTATGCTCAACAAATATGGATTAGCAACGAATAAAACGTAACAACACGAGTACGAATATTCAAATCAAAATGCAAATCTCAAAGCATTTATCAATATAATTTCTCAACAACACTTTAACTGGGTCACTAGGCCTCACCACATTCGTATATGATTTATCAAGCCATAGCCCGGGAAACAGGAATTTTGGCGGGTGCCCAACATCCGTGCCATATTAAAATCTCATGACAACGTGCTCATCAACAATATAATGATACCACATGAATCAAAATAATTTCAACAATTATTTTCCAGATTTCAATGAATTTAACAATTCAAATATGAGTTCAATTAAACAAGAATTCAATGAGAATGACACTCGCGAGATTTAAGGAGCATATTGTGTAAAACCCCATACCTCAAACCATGATGAGAAACCAACGATCACATCCTCAAGATCAACACAAAAGATCTACAAAAGATCCTCCAAGAACCTCCAACAAAATAGCCCCAAGAACACCTCTAATCTAAGGTTGGAACTCACAAATCTCAAGGGCCAATGTGTATATAAAAAGAAGAGGAATATAAAATATATTTGCTGCCAAAATTTGTGCCAAAAGTAGGTTAAAAAGGTTGCCCACGACTTCCTTTTATAATGCAAAGAAATGAAGAATTGGAATCCAAAAGATTCCTTTAAATAAGGCAAATAAATGAAGAGTTGGAAGTCAAAACAACTCCAAGAGTTAAAAACATTTAAAAATCATTTTAAAATCCGTTTTAACTCCGTTTTCGAAATCGTTTGAAATTATCGCCTTTAAAAATAATAACCAACATATTTGAGCAATAAAAATAATGTTATCAAAAACTTTATTTTCCTCCATTTTCCTAAATTAATTAAAATAGCCCAAAAATTACGCGGGTTGTTACGTTTAATCGTAAGCCTAATCTTAGACGTCTTAAAGTTTGGGGATGTCTTGCTTATGTAAGAAAACCCGAACCCAAAAGACCTAAACTAGGAAATAGGACTTACTAATGTGTTTTTTATTGGATACTCTAGTAACAGTAAGACTTATAGATTTTTAAATATTGAAACTCAAGAAATCACTGAGTCGGTAGATGTGCAATTCTTTGAACATCTAACAAAGTTTAGTACTTTGAATCAAGGTTTAGAAAATAATAATCCGAATATTGACTCCTCAAATTTAGAAGAAAATTCACAACCAATATCTTCTTTGGAAACAACGAATGATGTTGAACCGCGAAGGAGTAAAAGAAAAAGAACTGAAAAAAATATTTTGGTCTCACTTTGTTATTTATTTAGTTGAAGGGGATTTAAATGAGACTAAGAATAAAACTAAATTTGTTCTTAATGTAGAAGATGAACCACCAATATTTCATGAAGCGGTAACATCTAGGGATGCTGTCTGTTGATGTAAAAAATTAGATCGATCTAATTATTCAATCACAGATAAATAAAATGAGACAAAGATTTTTAAAGTGGTTCAGCCTTATAAGAATGGCCTACGTCCACTGTTATGTTATTGCTGAGTGTCTGGGAATTCTCGATTACAAGATCTATTAAGAAATTCCGGCCCCCCTTTGAATGAGGGTGATACAAGGTATTTATAGCCCTTAGGCTGTACATGAAAGGGTGTTACATTAAATGATACACATATGAAAGGGTAATTCATTTAATGTTCTTCAAACGTGCGCGTCAAGATGATAAGCATTCAATGAATAGTTGAACTGTTGATTATCTGGCAATTAATGCTGTGGTCGAGGTGCAGCTCGAACCGCCTTAGTTGCTCGTCGTCCAAGAGTTCCTCGGAGTATTGGAGTTCCTCGGAAGGTAAGAGTACCTCGGAGGGTTGGTGTTCCTCGGAGTATACTTGTTGCTCGGAGTAAGTATGTTGGTCGGGGAAACAATCTTCCTCGTTGCTATTGTGCCACGTAGATTGACACGTGTCTTCTTATTATTCGTCCACATCAGTATACTAATTTTGGTATCAACAGAAGCCCCCAATGTTTCATATTTCGAACTTTGAGGAGTATAGAACATTCTTTCTCGGTATATGGCAATATTAAATGGCCTTCCTGTGTTTTAGGAGTCTTTTCTTCATATTTGAATTTCCTTCCAAATTCGCCGAATCCGCCTTTTTGCCTTTTCATAAGCGCTTCGATCTTCGTGCATTTTTTGTCCTTTTAGCCGCCGGTAGCGCAATAGTTTCTTTTATGTAATCATTTCTTTCGCTGGTTCCCAAGGCAAAGTATTTAAACTTCAGAGGCAATCCCATCGTCTTCTACCTTTTCTATTTCTGCTTTCGAGTTTTCTAAAGCTTTTCTCTCTTGTGCGTTCATTTCCTCCTTCGTTTGTCAACAGATCTCTTTTTTCCCTGTAAGCTTTTCTTCCTTCTTCTTTTATTCATCATGGTTTACATTATCGAATCTCTTGAGAAGTTTCGTTCTGACTTCTCTATTCCTTCTTGGGTAACTTTGGAGGTTCTTTCTGAGCCTTCAAGTTATTTTGATTTGGCTGAGGGACACTGGTTCCCTAGCCTATTTATTGCTGAATGTGGATTTTCTTTTCCACCAAATCCGTTATGTTTAGAGTTCTGTCAGTACTTCGACGTTGTCCCTGCAAAAATAGCCCCCAACACATGGAGAATAGTTAATGGGGTACATAGGTTAAATCAAACTCATGGAACTCGTATAGGAATTCCTGAGATTATGTATTGCTACAGATGGGCTGTTTTAGACAACGTTTTTTATTTAAAAACTAGGTTTTTGAATAGGGCCTTAGTAGTCAACCTCCCTGATGCCAACAGGGATTATTTTGAACACGGGGTAGTTATAAAAAATTGGCAACATGCCCCTTTGGTGGGAGATGCTGTATATGAGGGTCCCAGATGCCCCCCATATGGCAATGGGATAGGTCGTTTTCATCTTATTTTGTTTTTGAAATTATGATTTCATGGTATTTGATAAAATGTATGACTGATATTTCAATATGTTTTTGTTTGCAGTTGACAGTAAGAGAAAAACTCCCAAAGAATCAGAAGTTAATATAAGGCAATTGAAACATATCTGGAGTTTGCATCAGAGAATTGAAGACGAGCACATCAGGTCTGCTTCATACTTGCTGCAGTATAGGAGCTATACGTCTTCCTTTACTGCTCGTCCTGTGGTCAGCATCAGTGATCCAGTGCAAATTCCTGAAGACTCTGATCCGGAATCTCATATTCCTTTGAGCCAAAAATGGGCAAGAGAAGAGTTCCCGCTCTCTTAGAGGAAACTTCCTCTGCTGGGAAGAAAAATAAGGTTGATGTCCAAAAAGGGACAAAGAATAAAAATGTCACCCCTCCTGCTGCTTCTCAGAAGGCTGTCGAGAAGCCCCCAATGGCTCCTGTGCAGAAGGATGCACCTGTTGAAGTAATCACTATCTCACCAACCAAAGGTTCTTCTTTGGTAGAGGTTGTTAAAAAGGCACCAAGGAGACTGAGGAAATCCTCCTCGGTCAGTATTTCTGGAGCCATTCCCCAGCTCCCAGCTGGTGGAGATGGTGTTCCAATCATTGTTCCTCCGAGTTCTACGATGAGCTTGGCAAAATTTTCACCCATTCCCGAGGTGCAAGGTACTGAAGAAGACCTTACTCGCGATATGGTTACTTCTCTGGCTGCTCGTCATCTTGCTTCAGTAAGTATCTCTACTATGAGTTTTTCATATTTTCCTTTGTTATTTCCCATATTTGTTTCTGATATCATTTCCCTTTTCTGATTACAGTTGACGAGCTGTTTCAATATAATCCTTAAAAAGGATGAAGCGATCAGAGCTTCTTGCTCCTCGTCCACTGTGGAAGGAGCACTGGAGAAAGCTATAAAATCTGTGAGTGAATCTCGTCAGAAGTATGACGAGGATAAAATTGAATGGGAGAAGAAATTGGCTGCGTCTGATGCAGAGAAAGTTCAACTGGGTAATAAGGTGAAGAACTTGGAGAGAGAGAATAAAGACTATGCCGAGAAACTTTCAGGCTTTGGGGAGCTGGAGAATAAACTGAAGTTAGCTGAGGAAGAGTTGACACTTCTGCGCGAAGCAAATCGTCAGAAGGAGGAGTTGGAGGCCAAGCTGAAAGCCTCCGAGGACCTTCTATCCGAGAAGCTCTCCTCGGAGAAGATAAAGAGAAAAACGGATGTGAAGAAATCCTTTCGGACTGGTTGGGATAAAGGATGGGATAGGGGGTAGCTGCAATGATGACCCAGGTGAATTATGGAAGTTTGAAATTCTTCCATGATGGTTGGGTTGCTGCCTTGCAAGAATTGAAGGTGAGCGAGGACTCTGAGCTATTTCAACAACATCTCCCGGGTCCTCCTCCAGTTATTGAAGACGAAGATGAAGACGAGGCTGCATCTGAAGAATCTTCAATGACAGGGGGTGATCAAGTCCTAGTTCCACCACCCAACCAGACAGCCACCGAGGAGATTTCTTCATTACCTACTCCTCCAGAACAAGTCCCAGCTTCTACCAATCAGATCAATGTTCCCACCGAGCAACCAAGCTCCTCGTCCCAGCCTCCCGAGAAAGTCTTGGGAGACAAGGAAAAGGTGTGAAGTTGTTCGGTACTATCTTTCTATTTTTCTTCTTACTTGTACTTCTGTATTCCAAATGATGCAATCTTGTTGATGATGTAATAAAATCACATCTTTTTGTTCCTCTACATTGTTGATACTCTGTCTGTTTTTATTTATTAACTCTTGCCTTCTCCTCTTTATTAGTTTATGGCTAGAATGGAACTGATATCTGCTCATGATACAAAGCTGATGCAACAATGCCATGAATATTATAAAGCTGGTCATACAGACCTGAGTGTATCAGAGATTGCCGACATCCTTGGCCATGATGTCTCAGAGCAAGCAGTTGAGGCTTACCGGTACCTGAAGGATTTACTTGATCGATCTGTGGCCAATAATGTGGCATACTATGAATTGATCGAGGAACTTCATTGTACTTTAGAAGATCTTCAGAATCAACACAATGAATCAACTGCCTTGTTGCACAAGGAGTATGAAAATAGATATCAACAGCTTTCTTCTGAAACAGGCCATAAAAAATCATTGCTGGATACGATGTCAGGGAGAGAACCCTAAAAGGTGAAGTTGAGGCCTGCAGACAGATCGCCGAGCTGCTGGAACAAGAGAACAACAATTTGTAGAAAAAGTTGGCACAATATGAGTCTGCAGCTTCATCTTCTACTGCCTTGGTACCGGTAACCGATGAAGGATTCTCATTCTTAGAGGTTAAAAACGCCAAATTAAGGCAAGAATTGGATACTTTAAGAAAGTCTGGTTTTTCTGCTACTGCTCGGGGACGAGGAAGAGGTTCTCGTGGTCGAGGAAGAATTGCCCAGACTATCATCGAGGAACCAAGTTCTCGACCTGCTCGGGGAGGATCAAGGGCTCTTAGTCGCAATGTTGAAGAAGCTCGTACTCAATCAACGTTGGAAACTCAAGCGTTCCAATTGAATGCGAAAGATCGGGCTTTGTCTGAAATGTCCAAGAAAATCCTAACTCTGGAGGATCAACTTGCATCAACCAAATCTGCTCTGGATAATGAGGATGATCTTGCCAAGAACTTTCATGAGCAGTTAGAGAAATTAACTTTCCAATTCCACAAACAACCTCGTGAATTTTGGATGGCAGGCTATAATGAAGCCCTTTATCATTTGGATGCTCGCATTGAAAATGCCAATAATGAAGGTTATAAGCAGGGATGGTTGAACGCCCTGGGTGTATTAAAACTGGAGCAAGGGCATTATTTATGGGATTATCATGCTCCTGGGCTACTAGATTTGCCTGTGCCACCTTATAAATTGGACATGGAATGGATCCCAGCTCGTGCCATTTCTCGGAGCTTAATTGTAAAATACCTCGGCGACTATAATCTTCATTCACAAATCGAGGTATCTCGTCCCGAGCATCTACTGGATACACCTTCTGTGATGAACGTCAGAATGCTCAGAGATATTAACTTCATTAATTCTCCTCTTTGCCTGGAGGATCCTCCTGCTGGCGAGGAGCCTGTTTCAAAAGCTAAGGGAAAGAAACCAATAAAGTAGGAATCTTAATGTAATAGTTAGCACATATATGTAAGTTGTAATTTAATTTAATGAAAGACCTTCATTTTCTGTTTGCAAATCTGTATTGCTATTGTCTTGTGCCTGTTAAACACTTTATATTTGTGCATATGTATCTGTTAAAAAGATAACAATATTGTGCTGTTCATCAACCAACTTAGTAATAAAAATTGCAAATATCAATGTTGCGCAATCACTTAATAATAAAGTAATGAGTATAAAATGTTTCCAACCAACCAAGGTTGTTAAATTGTGTTTGTCGACCAACTACAGTTGATGGGTTTTTATCCCCGACCAACCATACTTGGTAAATTTTTCATAAAATGTGTCCGACCAACCAAGGTCGATAATTTATCCTCGTCGACCAACTATAATTAGTTGGGTTTTGATCACCGACCAACTATACTTGGTTCAGTTTGGAATTTTTTGTATTTTCTGGAATGATTTTACCTTCCGACCAACATAAGTTGGCATATTTTGTTTCTTAACCAACCAAAATTGGCATTTTTAAGAATGTTGTTCTTGCCCTTTTACCAACCGGAGTAGGTCATGGGTTTGAACTATCGGGTTCTTTCGAACTATCTTGTCCACAAGCTTTTTTACCAACCGAAGTTGATCACGCAAGTGTACGCCTCCTAACCAAAGGAGTATAATTTGTTCTCGCTATTTTACCAACCGAAGTTGATCACGCTCGAACTATCAGGTTCTTTCGAACTATCTTGTCCACAAGCTCTTTTACCAACCGGAGTTGATCACGCAAGTGTACGCCTCCTAACCAAAGGAGTATAATTTGTTCTCGCTATTTTACCAACCGAAGTTGATCACGCTCGAACTATCAGGTTCTTTCGAACTATCTTGTCCACAAGCTCTTTTACCAACCGGAGTTGATCACGCAAGTGTACGCCTCCTAACCAAAGGAGTATAATTTGTTCTCGCCCTTTTACCAACCGGAGTTGGTCGTGGGTCTGAACTATCGTCTTCTTTTTGCTGTTGAACAGCATAGTGTACAACACTAGTATTCCCCGAAAAACTTTCAAAAAAAGGAGAGAAAAAATTGTGAAACATCATCGTTTTATTCATGTTGATGGAACTGCTGTACATTTTACATTACTGATAATACTTGCGAAGGTGTTCATCATTCCAAGCATTCTTGAATTCCTCTCCTTCTAGAGTTGCTATTCGGTAAGTTCCTGGTCGAACAACTTCTGTAACTCGGTAAGGTCCATGCCAGTTTGCTTCCAATTTATTGTGCTTATGAATGACCTTCTTTAGCACATAATCTCCTTCTTTTAAATCGCATTTCTTCACCCTCTTATTGTAGAACAGAGTTGTTCGTTGTTGATAAGCAGCATTCCTAATGGCTGCCTCTTCTCTAACCTCCTCGAGCATATCCAAATCCAGTCTTCTCATCAAGTCACTGACTGGGGAATTGAAATTCAGCACTCTATGTGTTGGTAGACCCAACTCGGCAGGTATTACAGCCTCACTTCCAAATGCCAGCATATATGGTGATTCTTCAGTTGCTGCTCGGGGAGTTGTTCGGTAAGCCCACAATACTGATTGTAGCTCATTAATCCAGTTAGCCTTAGCCTCACTTAACCTCTTCTTCAAACCATTTAATAATGTTCTATTCGTCACTTCAGTCTGTCCATTGCTTTGAGGATGGCCTGGTGCTGAATGAACCTTCAAAATGTTCGACTGATGACAATAGGCAGCAAACTCCTCGTTGTCGAATTGTGTTCCATGGTCTGTGATGAAGGCATGAGGGAGACCATATCGACAGGTGATATTCTTCCAAATGAACTGGTATACCTTCTCGTACGTCATATCGATAAGGGGTTCAGCTTCTACCCACTTGGTAAAATAGTCTACTGCGACGACGAGGTACTTGAATCTTCCTCGGGTGGTCGGCAATGGTCCAACCAAATCAATGCCCCACATGGCAAATGGCCAAGGGGAAGTTATGGGTGTCAACAATGCTTGTGGAGATCGTCGGATGGAGGAAAAACGTTGGCATTTGTCGCATTTCTTAGCATAGGCTATACAGTCAGCCCTCATCGTCGGCCAGTAGTATCCTTGAGTCATCACCCTTTGCAAAAGTGTCCGACCTGTTACATGGGCTCCACAGGACCCTTCATGGATCTCTTCAATCAATTCTTTCACCTCTGAGGGATGTACACATCTTTGCAAACCTGCCATAATTCCTCGTCTATACAAAATTCCATTAGTTAGTACATACCGAGCAGCTTTGTACTTCAATTTCTTGGCAGCGAGCTTCTCTTCCGGTAATTCGCCTTCTTCAACATATGCCCTGATGGGATCCATCCAAGATGGCCCTAAATCAAGGGTGATAATGTTCATCGTCAGGTCTTCATCTATGCTCTGACTTTTTAATACCTCAATTGGTATTGTTCTTCGCAGCTCGGTACGAGTAGCTGATGCTAGTCGCGCCAATGCGTCTGCTCGTGCATTCTCCATTCTTGGTATTCTGATCAACTGAATCGCATCAAATTCTGCCAATAACTCCATTACCTTGGCGTGATACTTGACCATTAATTCTCCTTTAACTGCATATGTTCCCATCATCTGATTTACAATCAATTGAGAATCACTGAATACCATCACTTGTTGCGCTTCCATAATCTTTGCTAAATTAAGACCTGCTATCATGGCCTCATACTCAGCCTCATTATTGGAGGCTTTGAATTGGAATCGCAGGGCATATTCCATGTCAATCTCGTCTGGGGTGTTCAAAATAATTCCTGCCCCACAACCTGCTGTGCAAGATGAGCCATCTACATATAATCTCCATATGGGTAACCCGTTTTCGAATTCCTTATCTGATAGAGTTCCTCGGTGAAATATTTGTTGCTTCCTTTCATCCTCCCCTGGTACTTTTCGCTCCTCGTCGACCATCTCTTCTCGCTCTTTTACCAACCGGAGCTGGTCTGAGTTCGAAGTTGATGATCTTTCTACATCCACAAGTTCTTTTACCAACCGGGGTTGGTCTGAACTTATGTCTGTTGATTTTTCAACATCCACTTGTCCTTTTACCAACCGGAGTTGGTCTGGGCTCGTGTTTGTTGATCCTGTAACATCCACAGGTTGATCAGCGAGTAACTTTTGCTCCTCGGGGATATCAGGATAAGTAAATTCTGCTATAAAATCTGCTACAGCCTGCCCTTTTAGTGATGATCTGGGTTCATACACAATATCATATTCACCGAGCTCTATTGCCCAATACATCAGTCTCCCTGATTTTTCTGGTTTATGAAGGGCTTGTCGTAATGGCATGTCGGTATACACGATGATGGTATGGGCCTGGAAATATGGCCTCATTCTTCTACTGGCTTCAATTAATGCCAACGCCAATTTTTCTAGCTTTGGGTACCGAATCTCTGCACCTCGGAAAGCCTTACTTATGTAATAAATTGGCTTCTGGACTCCATTCTCTACTCTGATCAATGCCGAGCTGACTGCATTCTCTGATACTGCCAGGTATAAGTATAACTTTTCTCCCATTACTGGCCTGGACAATAGTGGAGGTGCTCCCAAATATTTCTTCAATTCTTGAAAGGCTTTTTCACATTCATCATTCCACTCGAAAGTTTTTCGGAGTGTTTTGAAGAATGGAAGGCACCTATCAGTTGCTCGAGATACAAATATATTGAGCGCTGTAACTCGTCCTGTAAGACTCTGCACCTCTTTCATCGTCGTTGGAGATCGCAACCCTAAAAGAGCTTTGATCTTTTCTGGATTCGCCTCAATACCTCGCTGGTTGACGATGTATCCGAGGAACATCCCTTCTCGTACTCCAAATGTACACTTCGTAGGGTTGAGCTTCATTTGGTATTTATCCAGTTGATCAAGGGTCTGAGCTAAGTCAACTAGATGATCAGCAGCTTTCTTGCTCTTTGTCAGCATATCATCGACATAGACTTCCATGTTGCAACTGATTTGTTCGGTGAAAACCTTGTTCATCAGCCGCTGGTATGTCGCTCCTGCATTTTTCAAACCAAAAGGCATAACATTATAGCAATAAGTTCCCCTAGGGGTAATAAAAGAAGTACTTTCCCTGTCTTCAGGTTTCATTTTGATCTGGTTGTAGCCAGAGTAAGCATCCATAAAGCTGAGAAGCTCGTGTCCCGAGGTAGCATCCACTAGTTGATCAATTCTGGGCAATGGAAAATGATCCTTTGGGCATGCCTTGTTAAGATCGGTGAAATCAACACACATTCTCCACTTATTATTTTTCTTTTTTACCATCACCACGTTTGCCAACCAGTCTGGATACTTCACATCTTCAATGAATTGGGCTTTCTGGAGCTTCTCGACCTCCTCTTGTATAGCCTGATTCTTCTCGGGGCTAAATACCCTTCTTCTCCGCTTTACAGGCTTGATCTCCTTATTCACATTGAGCTCATGACATAAGAAGTTTGGATCTATTCCTGGCATGTCTTCATGACTCCACGCAAAAGTTTTCTTCCTGTTTCTCAAGAAAGTTATCAACTCCTGTTTTATTGAAGCATCCAACGTTGAACCTATCTGGGTTACTCGTTCAGGGTGCTCATCGTCCAGAATAACATTCTCTGTAGATTCCACCACCTGTCCTTTTACAAGTTGGGATTCATCTCGTGGATCCAGTGTTTCAATTTCTGTACCTTCATCCACCTGGTAGGTAGTAGTCTTTTTCCTTGACTCTTCAAGCTCCTCTTGCTCGGCAGATGAATAATAGCATTCCCGAGCTACTTTCTGATCACCTTTCACAACTCCTACTCCAAAATTTGTTGGGAATTTTAAGCATTGATGTACTGTAGATGGAACTGCTTCGAACTTCTTCAAACCAACTCTTCCCATGATGATGTTGTAGGCTGACTGCACATTCTTATCCATCACAAAGAAGCGTATTCTCTCTGTTCGACAAGCAGGCCAAGTTCCAATGAATATGTCCAACTTGATCGTCCCAAGTGGAAAAACTTTCTCGCCAGCAAAACCCAAAAGAGGTCTGTGATAAGGTTCCAATTGAGATAATTTTAAATTCAAGCTGTCAAAGCATGAATAGTACATGATGTCTGCTGAACTACCATTGTCTACCAGCACCCTTGAAATCACTACTTCTTTCATCCTCATTTTGATTACCAAAGGGTCATCGTGAGGGTAAAGAACACCTGCCAGGTCGTTTTTTGAAAAGCCAATGACCAGCTTCTCTTTGTTTACCTTCCTCGGACGATCCTCCTCGGCTAGATTTATTCGCTGAATGTACGAGCAAGCTTGTGCCTCTCCGAGGTAAGCTTTTCTTTCTGCAGTAAGGTCTCCTCCTCCTGCATCTCCTCCTGTAATAACATTACAATCAAATGCCCCAAAACGTATGGAAAATACCTCTCGTTCCGGTTGCCTGGGTTTCTTGGGAAGATCGGGGTCATCCTCGGCATCATCTTCATGTTCTCTCTTATTTTTCTCCTCTGCTCGACGAGGAGATCTAGATCTCTCTCTAGTTCGATCATTATTTCTTCTTTCACCTCCCCAATCAACATACTTTGCTAGCTTTCCTCTTCGGATGAGTGTTTCAAACTCGTTCTGAAGAGCTATGCAATTTTTAGTCATATGGCCATGATCTTTGTGGAACTCGCAATACTTGTCCCTGTTCCTCGCATCAGGATCTGACCTCAGTTTCTTCAGCCACTTTACTTCCTCGCTATTCTTGATTTCTTTCAAGACATGATTAATACCCATTTTCAAGGGAGTATAATTATCGAATTTCTTCAGGACTTCCCATGACGACTTATTATTTCTGGAACGCTTGTCGCCACCATTGCCCTTATGCTCTTTATTTTTAGACTTGTCGACATCCACCTTGGTATCTTTATCTATATTCTTCTTTGCAGCCATAGCTTCCTCGGCATTCATAATTTTGGCCGCTTTTGCCATCAACTCTGACATAGTTTTAGGTGGATCTTTCGCCAAGGTGTAATACAACTTATTAGGCAACAATCCACTCATCAAAGCGGTAATTGCTGTCTTCTCCTCGTAATCTATAACTTCTAACTTCTCGTTATTGAAACGAGTTATATAATCTCTAGTACTCTCACCAGATTTTTGTCTAACACTTAGCAAGTGTGCTACTCGTTTTACTGGCTTTGCTCCAAAACAGAAATTGCCGATGAACAACTCGGCCAACTGAAAGAAAGTTGAAATCTTACACCGAGGAAGATTGTTGTGCCATATCTGGGCAGCTCCAGTAAGAGTTCCTGAGAACGCTCTGCATCTCATCTCGTCGGGGACTGCATAGATATCGGCGGCAGCTTGATATTGTTCTATATGAAGAATGGGATCTGTCTTTCCATCATATTTAGGGGTCACTACTGGTGCTTTAAACTTTGATGGTGTAGGAAAATTAACAATGGCCTGGACAAAAGGTGTCCCTTGAACAAAAGTTCGTTGTAGGGGATTCTTCGCCCTAGCCATTTCTCCCAATCTATCCTCCAATCGCTGAAGGGATCCTTTCCACGCTTTATTTCCTTCCTCGGGCCTATTGGTTCGAGCAATTGATCGTTCTGAGGTAGCTTCTTGAGATCTATCTTGACGAGCAGCTGGTCGTGACTGTGCTGATCCTTCTCTTAGATCTGATGGTTGTCGAAAACTCCTCGACATGGTTTTAGGTGGACTCCTATTCCTTCTAGGGCCTAATCGGCTGAAAGGAGAGGCCCTACTTAACCTTTCCAATGCGCTGGCCCTTTCTGGGGAAAGGGTGACACGTTGTTCAGTATCTGTAACCCGTATTGACGAAGTTTGCCCAGGTTGATAAGAGAAATCATCAGATTCTTCATTACGATATGATCCAGTACGTCTGGATCGTGAAGAAAATAAATAGGTTTGCCTCTGACCACTTCGATGCCCTGACTGTGCAGGTACGCCGCCATGAAGAGTTTGTATGAGTTGCCGCATCGTATCTTGCATGGCGGTTTGTCCTTGAGCCAGATTTGTCATAATTCCGGTTAGATCTGGAGGTGCAGAGGGATTTGGAGGATTTCCAGCATTTCCAGCGTTTCGATTGCTAGATTCTGGGTTATCCGCCATTGATAATGAATGATTTTGGGTGAAAAACGATAATAACAAATCGTTCCCACAGACGGCGCCAATCTGTTGATGTAAAAAATTAGATCGATCTAATTATTCAATCACAGATAAATAAAATGAGACAAAGATTTTTAAAGTGGTTCAGCCTTATAAGAATGGCCTACGTCCACTGTTATGTTATTGCTGAGTGTCTGGGAATTCTCGATTACAAGATCTATCAAGAAATTCCGGTCCCCCTTTGAATGAGGGTGATACAAGGTATTTATAGCCCTTAGGCTGTACATGAAAGGGTGTTACATTAAATGATACACATATGAAAGGGTAATTCATTTAATGTTCTTCAAACGTGCGCGTCAAGATGATAAGCATTCAATGAATAGTTGAACTGTTGATTATCTGGCAATTAATGTTGTGGTCGAGGTGCAGCTCGAACCGCCTTAGTTGCTCGTCGTCCAAGAGTTCCTCGGAGTATTGGAGTTCCTCGGAAGGTAAGAGTACCTCGGAGGGTTGGTGTTCCTCGGAGTATAATTGTTGCTCGGAGTGAGTATGTTGGTCGGGGAAATAATCTTCCTCGTTGCTATTGTGCCACGTAGATTGACACGTGTCTTCTTATTATTCGTCCACATCAGTATACTAATTTTGGTATCAACACTGTCTTTTGAAAAGAATAAATAAATGATGAAATGAACTCAATTTTATCAAATCAAATTTGGGTTATTTTCGATCTCCCCCCCGGGGCTAAACCTATTGGGTGCAAATGGATATTTAAAAGGAAATTAAATCTGGATGGTTCTATAAATAAATTTAAGGCAAGACTAGTTGCTAAAGGCTATAAGCAAAAACATGGAATTGATTACTTTGAAACATGTGCTCGTGTTGCTCAAATCACTTCCATTAGGATATTAATATTTGTTGCTTCTATTCATAATTTAGTTATTCATCAAATGGATGTTAAAACTGCATTTTCAAATGGTGATTTAGAAGAAGATATTTACATGGAACAACCCGAAGGGTTTGTTTTGCCTGGTCAAGAAAAGAAAGTATGTAAACTGGTTAGATCTCTTTATGGCCTTAAAGAAGTTCCTATGCAATGGCATGAGAAATTTAATAATATTGTTATATCCCATGGATATAAAGTTAATGATGCCGACAAATGTATATATAGTAAATTTGAAAATGGTGTTGGTGTTATTATTTGCTTATATGTGGATGACATGTTAATATTCGGGTCTAATCTCAAATATGTTGAAGAAACCAAAAGGTTTCTTTCATCAAAATTTGATATGAAAGATCTTGGAGAAGCTGATGTGATTTTAGGAATCAAAATTGTGGGAAATTATAATTCTTTAGCATTATCTCAATCTCATTATATAGAAAAAGTTCTTAAAAGATATAATCATTTTGAACTTAAGCCAGCTGCTACACCAGTGGATCCTAATATTAAATTAATGAAAAATATTGGGCGTGATATGGACCAACTTAAATATGTTAGTATTATTGGGAGTCTAATATATGTCATGCATTGCACTAGACCAGGCATGCGCTTACCAACTCTTGAAATCGTTCCCAATATCTGTCAAAAGACTCATTATCATGTTGTCAAAAAGCTTAGATTTGAGTCTTGGCAGAGTTGGTCTTGTGACACGGATATAATTTTGAGACAAACTTGGACTGCATATCTCTCTAGGAAGTGACGAAGTTCGGGGGTAGAGACCATAGCTAGGTCTTGGCTTTATCCTTTAAAGAAAAAGGAAAAAGCTTTAGGCGAATGACATCTTGCGTGCAAGTTTGATCACCAAATGTGTCACATGCCTCTTCAAACTCACGAATATGCAGGTATGGTTTCTCGGAATCCATGCCATGAAACGTAGGGAGAATCTGTATCATCCCATTACGAAAGTGGAACTGATCGGCAGTATACGGAAGTAAAATGCAACTAGGGGTGACAGTCCGCTCAGGAAAAAGCAAGTCTTTTATGGGACGATAGGGAAATATCTCCCTCTCCAGTACCGAAACTTGTTGCGTCTGACATCGTAGTCACGCTCTCTTCAAATGATTCTTGGTACTCACTCTGTATCCTAGAGGTGTGACTCGTAGTTTGACTCAGGGTGTAGCTACAGATAGAGTGCTCAGGAGTAGGAATGGGAAACCAAAATTGTGGGACACGAGGTGTGTGAGGGCTTTCAGAGTTATACTCAACTATAGGTTTTTCGTGGATTCTGACTGGAGTATTGTGAGGAGTCTGAGTGTGTTTAGGATTTTGCATTAAAGGCTTTGAGAGATGATGAGAATTTTTTTTTAATTTTATATTTTCAATATTTTTTTTGGATTTTTGGAAATTTTTGGTCAAAGTTTTAGATTGACTTTATTTAACCTAAGTCTACCTAAGTCCCCGGCAACGGCGCCAAAAACTTGACGCGACCACAAATGTGTCTAGTGTGCGTGCTATTTAGGCTCAAGTGCAAGTCTCTCGCTCAAGTAATAATCCGATAAGACGGGTATCGATCCTTAGGAAAATAGGACGAACGGAGTTGTAATGACGTTGGACAGACGAAGGAAACCTAACTTTGACTCTAAAAATAAGGAAAAGGTGATTTGATTTAGAAACAACTACAACTATATGTAGTTTTGAAAATGATTAACTAATGAAATTATGAATAAATGAAATGTAATTATTCTACTGCAGAATTACGAACGACTTGACTAAAACTTTTACTATGAAAAAGGAAAGCTAGGTCGGGTTACAATCCCCCACACCCTAGTAATTCACTTCGTAAGATACTAGATTCAAAATTAAAGCTTTAAATGAATCCGAATTTTTAATACTCCCAAGTATTACATATATGAGGAATCGTAGCCCGCACAGTACGTAAACAAAGGTTGAATTAAAATTCGATCTTTATTTTTCCTGAGTATTACACATACGAGGGATCGTAGCCCGCACAGTATGTAAGCAAAGGTTGAATTAAAGTAGTATCGCATGAATTACGATACAATTCATCTAAGGTTTTAATTCCAACGTCTATTTCCACCATCGTAAATTACATCGGGTGGGGTTCATGTACCCCAACCCTTGAAAACTTAGTCGAACATATAAAATCTAGAAGAAAACATGTTTTGGATGAAAGAAAACATTTGTACTAATGAATGCAGATGAATAATGATGAAATTGCTATTAGAGAAGTAACTACTACAATAGTGAAAGCAAGAATTAGAAAGGTATTACTTGAATTGCAAAACTGGAACAAAAACTAGGGTTTCTTTATTGTTGTCTTCTCTAAACTAATTACAAAGCTTCTCTAACGAATCAGAAGCCCCCCCCCCCCCCAATGTCTGGGAGGTGTTTACAATTTATACTCTACGATTTCTAAGAGTTTCAACCATGCAGGACTCTAATTTTAGAAGTGGATGAGTTTGAAATTTCGATACCCGAACCGATCTCCTTGAGGTGATTCGGTTCGGTTCCATCTTTCAATGCTTTACAGGAAGTTTTTCCACGAACCGATTCAGCTTGTTTTTTCTATCTTCAGGTCGGTTCCATCTCTCAGTGCTTTTATAGGAAGTTCTTCAAGCATAGGATCGATTCATTTTTCTTCCTCTTCGGTTCGGTTCGGTTCGGTTTGGTTCCGTCTTGTTAATTCTTCACAGGAAGTTTCCCAGGATGGGATCGATTCTTTTTCCAACCCATTCGGTTCGGTTCCATATGATCAGGAACTTTTCCTCCTTTTGTATGTTTCGAAGATTTATGACTTTTGGTTCGGAACTCGGATTAGGATGCCGACCCTTCCTTGTGCACTGAATATCTGCAAAATAGATAGGAAATTCACGAAACTCGGCGTACTAATTAGAATATGTCAATAGCGATGATATGAGATAAATCCACTCGAATTACGCTTTGCAGAGCGATAAAAGCCTCTAAATTAAGGGGATACATGGGAAGAATTTATGCCTAATCAGTACCAACCGTAACCGAACTCGTGCGACACAAACATGGCGTATTTAAGTATGCAGGCCGATGATGTCCATCTCATTTATCATTCGACTCAAGGGAAAGAACTTCACTATTCCAAAGAAACTCATTCATCAAAATGCAATCCTAAGAATAATAATCAAAGAAAAATATAAAAAATCCAAAAATAATAAATTTACTTAGTCGCTCGCGAGGGCTTTTAGGACCCTCCTCATATCCTTGAATCAAGGAAGGTGAAAATGATGATAGAGTGGTCTGGTTATATGTATAAATCATAAACTAGGCCACACACACCACAAAATCTATTTAGTCCAAATTTTATCTTGATTGAATTAAGTGAACATGCTAGATATTTGAATATAAATTAAAGCCAAACAAACCAACCATAAACAAAAGAAGATAAGAGATAAGGAAAAATCTCTTTTGGACAAAACCTATATTCAACACTATTTATACCTCGATATTACAAAAAGACATCTATAGAGTTACAAAACTTAGAGCTCTACTAAAAGATGGAGTAATATAATCAATCTCAATTGTCAACAGTAAGTGATGCAGATCCAGCAACACCCCACAATAAGCTCCACTTGCCTCGGTATCCACCGATCAGACTTAATAATCAATATTTCTATCTTCCGCAGTGGAGAATTAACTCCACAGGGTGATGAATAAGGATTGTTTTCTCCGGGGTTTAAAAAAGTGATCTCAAATCATCCAAGGGGTTTATATTGAAAAAATAAAAGAGTTTGATCACTAAAAGATGTGTAAAAGTCTTAGATTAAAATGCAGTTTCTTATCTCCATATATAGGGGGAGAAGAATCTCCAAGAGATAGGCATGAAAGATTGCATTTGAAATCTAGCAAAAAATAATTTTTTGCATACTCATTCAAATAAAGTACCCTTTTTCGTTCTAACGTACATCAAACGAGTGATGCAACGAGATTCCAGAGTCTGCCAAAATATATGACAATAAATCTCATTCAAACGAAGTTCGAAGCTGTTCTAACGAGGCATAGGAACTCGTTCGAATAGCATATAATTTCGTTCTAACGACCTTGCAAAATTTTCAATCCGAAAACCCCTAAAATAAGTTCAACTAATGCCCTCCTAAACTCAAAAAAGAAAAGACACTTGTGACTTTGTCTTCAATTGAAAATCTCTATCGTGTAGTAAATGAAATCATCAAGGCAGAAAATACCTACACACATGAAGCAAAAGAAATACCATGACGCATAGATTTTAAAGAAAAACACAAAATTCCCCTTCAATATGTTCTCGCCCTTTTTCCGTAATAGACAATGGGTTAGAAACTAAGCCTCAAATGTTAGCATCACCAGAATCCAATTATGACATATCATCAAAACAAATAAACAATTAAGCATATGTAGTGAAAAATGCTGGTTTTTTGATACAACAACATTATTACCACTTATACTACAAAGCAACAACATTACTAAATTGCATTCACTGCTTTTTATGTTTTATTCTCAATATTTCATAATGATAATAATTTTAGTTTTGAATGTCTCTAGGAAACAATTAGAATAGTACAAAGTATACAAAGAAAGGGACATAGATGTTAGAAAATAAATCATCTGGGAGAGTTCATTGGGGACATTGTTAACACTTGCTAAAACATGTCAAGTACACATTTTTACTAAATGAAAACCAATGAGACTAAATGCTAGTTCTTAGGTAAATATAGTATATAAGTTTTTTTGATTTTAGGTAAGGAAGGAGTTAATAAAATTTAATTAGAATTATCCATCAGATTTTTGAATATTATTAACCCTGGTGTTTTTCTTCTTTTCGAAATATAAATGGGAGAAAAAATATGAAAGTAAAAGAGAAAACTCAATGGCATAGTCTTCTACCATTGTGAGTAACCTTAGCGTTGCATCAAGGCTCACTATCAAAAGAAAAATGAAAGTAGTTTTAATAAAGGACACAACTAAACTTATGGAAAAAATATTCTTTATATAATAAGGAATAAGTTGGGTTCTTCGCATCTTCATTTCTTTTTCGTTCTTAACAAAATACTTTAAGGGTATTGTATCATGGTGGGACCCACGCTATAATACATTACCTTGAAGAATTTTCGATAATTCGATATACTTTTTTCATGTTTCTTTAATAAAACCTCAATAAATACGTAAAAATATTTTTTATATAATAAGGAATAAGTTGGGTTCTTCGCATCTTCATTTCTTTTTTGTTCTTAACCTCCTTGAACTTCAAACAATTAGCATTTTCTTTGGTTGTTTTTAATTTCTTAGTAATAATAATAATAATAATATATTTCTTCCTATTCCGTCCTAATTAATCTTCCCCTTTCTTTTTCGACATCAATGCAAACAGATCAATAGATTTAAACACGACAGAATATATTAGAAGTAGTGATCAATGATGACAGCTACTCTCAGCCACGAAACAGCCAAGTTTTCCTCCAATTACCAAATGATTAAGCTTTAGAATATCAATAATGTTTTGTTGCTACATATAGATTTAAACACGACAGAATATCAATAATGTTTTACTGTTACATGAAGCTTTAGAATAGCTCTCAAGTTAGGTATATCCAAAAGCTGAGTTGTCATAATTCCATACCCCTTCACAAACCTAAAATAACCGGTACCCGAAACAACAGAAAACTCTCTCTCTTCCATGCCAAAAAGATCAGCTCCTTGAATCTCCAACGTACTCCCTTTATATTCCCCATCACTAAATATCACAGAAAATACTAAATGCAGCCCTTTCCCATCAAGCTGAGAATTTATGTACAGCCCCTGGGCCCGCCCGATTTCTCTTGATCGCGGATCTGGGCCGTCAGTTACGAGATCATCTACGGCCACAAGGGTCCCAAATCGGAGAATACTAGTAGTGGGTCCATCTTTGCCAGCAACTGTGATGGCTGAAGTGTCATGGCCACTTAGATAGTCATGCACATAGAAAACAAGGCTTGTTTGCTTTTGTTGACGTTTGGGGAAACTATAGGCCCAGTATATGAGTGGTATAGCTAGGAAGGCGATGAGGGAATTGGAGGAAAAGTTGAGAAAGCTTGGCATGATTTTTTGTTAATGAAATTGTATGGAGGTGGGATTGGGTCTAGTATTTTAAGATCTATAATGGGTTGTAGGAAGATGCTTAGATTAGAAATGTAATTTTTGATGAATGGATAACGACAAAGTGGTTTGTGAATACCAAGATTCTTAAAATATATTTTGGTTGAAATTTAATATTCTGTTGTTGTCATTGTGTTGGTGAACAATACGTTATGATTTTTCTCATGTATATTACCTGTTTATTTTTAAAAAAACTGTGTTTCATTATCGACAGTTCCAGACCACTAGGGTGACAATTTTTGACACGATAATCCGTTTATGATAATAACCCAAAATGATCCGAACTTGACACGATTAGCTTGTATAGATTTAAAAGTACCAAAAACTTATACTCAAATAAAAATCAACGTGCCCAAAAATGACACGACTAACTCGAATTGCCACCTACAGACCACTTCACAACCGGCCGAAATTTCTTCATATATTTTTTTAAGATCAAGAACACATATACATCAATAGCTTAAAGGGAGGGGCTATTAGCACTCCAAAAATTCTTTAGACACTCCATCTTGAAATAAAATTCCAACTTTGCCCTATAACTTTTTTAATATATATACAACTTGTGTATAATTGGATTTTATGCTTTCTTGATCTTTAACAAAAATTTTAATATATAAAATTAATAAATACAAATTCTTTTTTTTAACCAAATAAGGATATCACCAAATTAAAATATGAAATAACACGAATTTTTTATTGCTCGACACGAAGACGATTTAAGTAAAAGCAACGCGACATAATTTTTTTTATCAAATGCAAACATGACTCAAAGAAAATTGGATACAACAAGATTTTTTTTAACTTAACACGAACACAATCCAAATAAAAGAGACACAACATTACACGAAATATTATTTTCATTTAATTACAAAAATAAAAACACGATCGAATAAAAAAAGGATCAAATATCAAAAAGTCCATTAAACATTTTTTAATACACATTTAGTCCGGCCTTTTATTTTGTGCCAAAAATCCCTTATTCTCTTACCTTTAAATATCCGCGCCAGCGACATGGTAAAACCTTTTTGACATGGCGAAGGACTTTTTGGTGCAAAATAAAAAGGCTTCGACTAAACGTGTGTTAAAAAAAGTTCGAGGGACTATTTGGTATATGTCCCATAAAAAAAAAATTGTATTGTGTGGCATTTTAATTTGGACGTGTTTATGTTTTTGTAAAAAAAAAGATTTCACAACACGACCAAATAAAATCATGTTGTGATTTTTTTTTTACAAAAACAGAAATACGACAAAATTAAAATGCCATACAATACGAAATCACTTTTTTTTTCATCAAAATGGGCAAGTTAAAGCAACACAACATGATTTTCTTTATCAAACCCAAACTCAATGTGATGGAATTACTTATGAACATGTTTGTATACTCTCTGTATACACCCTTTATCCATTTTATTTTGGGAAAGTAGTTTTTTTTCTGTAAATTGATTTTTTTAACGATTTTAAAAAAAAAAATATTGTAAACTATATTTTTTTTTCGCATTTGATGAAATTAAATATTTTCAGGAAGCATAAAAAAAATATAGTAAAAAACATTCGTAAAAGAGAGATTTGAATCAATCTTCGAGTCGAACCAATTTTTTTTGTTGGACTTCTTTGTCTTGGTTATTTAAAAAATCGTTAAAAAATTAATTTACAAAAAAAAAAAAAACTACTTTCCCAAAATAAAATGGACGAAGGCCGTATACATGGAGTATACAAATATGTCCATAAATAATTCCATTACATCGAGTTTGGGTTTGTTAAAAAAAATCATGTTGTGTCGCTTTAACTTGCCCATTTTGGTAAAAAAAATGATTTCGTATTGTGTGGCATTTTAATTTGGTCGTGTTTCTGTTTTTGTAAAAAAAAAAAATCACAACATGATTTTAATTTGGTCGTGTTGTGAAATCTTTTTTTTTTACAAAAACATAAACACGTCCAAATTAAAATGCCACACAATACGATTTTTTTATATTATTCGACTGTGTTTCTGTTTTTGTAAATAAACGAAAACAATACTTCGTGTAATGTCTTGTCTCTTTTATTTGGATTGTGTTTGTGTTAAATTAAAAAAATATTTCGTGTTGTATCCAATTTTCATTGGATCGTGTTTGCATTTGATAAAAATATATTATGTCGTGTCGCTTTTACTTGGATCATATTCATGTCAAGTAATAAAAAATTCGTGCCATTTCATATTTTAATTTGGTTAAAAAAAAGAATTTGTATGTATTAATTTTAATATATATATATATATATATATATATATATATATATATATATTAAATTTTTTGTTAAAGACCAAGGAAGCATAAAATCCAATTATAGACAAAATTTACATATATTAAAAAAGTTAAAGGGCAAAGTTGAAATTTTATTTGAAGATGGAGTGCCTAAGGAATTTTGTGGAGTGCCAATAGCCCCTCCCTAGCTTAAACAAAGAAAGAGTCTAAACAAAAATATCAGTCCAAATCAAGGCTAGAAACATCCAACCTAGCAGACGCCTGTTTAGCCCCCTTTCAATTTTCTCAGCTTCACGATTAATTTTCTCTTGCTCCTACATCACCTTCTTCGTCACTCTTTTCTGCCCTGTGGTAGAAAATGAAAATAGTTCATCATCATTTCCCCAATTAAGATCAATTTCTAAAATCCAATTTTTAATCTTTTTTCGTGAAACCCTTTTTGGAGAACACCCAAAACATCCAATTTTATGAGTTGGAGACTCAGATTCCTCGGATGAACTCCAAGAATTTGATTGGGAGGATTTTTTCTCACTTGGGTACTGTTTGGATGCCGAGAAAATAGCTTTTTTCGTTGAATCCGACCGTTTTGAAGGGAAAAAACTGAAACCAGTCTGTGATTTAAGCTTTAAACACTTTTTCCCTGCTGGATTTTCTTTTTGAGACTTTGATATTGATTTTGGACAGTTTTTCTTATCTGGGTACTATTTGGCAGGTGAGAAAGTTGCATTTTCCGTTGAATCTGACCCTTTTGAATCAGAATAATCGAAATCAAATTTTGGTTCAAGCTTTAAACCCTTTTTCCCATCGGGGTCTTCCTTTTTAGACTTGCTTCGATTTTGGACCCATTTTCTCATCCGCGGTCTGTTTGGCAGGCGAGAAAATTCCGTTTTCTGTTGAATCCGGCCCTTTTGAAGGAGAATCACAGAAATCAGATTCTGATTCAACCTTTAAAGCCCTTTTCCCATCTGGGTTTTCTTTATTAAACAACGATTTTGATTTTGATTTCGATTTCTATTTCAATTTTGGACCCTTTTTCCCACCCGAGGTCTGTTTGGCAGGCGAGAAAATCCTATTTTTCATAGAATCCGACCCTTTTGAATCAGAATCTGATTCACCCTTTAAATGCCTTTTCCCTTTTTGTTCATCTGGTTCTTGTTTTGAGGGTTTAGTAGAAGGCAAATGAGAGTTGAAATTTGAAGAAGATGATTTTAAGTTTTGAGACTTTGGTTTTGTGTTTGGGAAAGATATGAGTTTTTAAAAAGAATAATGATAGACTCCCGAAAGGTCGTCTACCGAAATCATCCCCCATTTCATCTCCCCCATTGACTTTAACCAAAACACTCCTAACCTTCGATTTATTATTTATAAAAAATACATTATATACTTACACTTGCTATATATTTAAAACAAAAATTAAAAGATACTCTCTTATTTTTTTTAAAATTAATAAATATAATTTATTTTAAAGATAAATTAATTTTACATTAAACTAAAATTTAATAATTAATTGTTAAAAAGTTCCTCAAACATTTTTTAATACATATTTAATCCAATCACTTTTATTTTGTTCCAAAAAGACCTCAAACACTAGTTTAACCAATATTATCTTATTTTTAAAGGTTCGCGCCAGCGACATATTTTGAATGTTTTTATTTTGTTTCAAAAAGTCCTCAAACACTAATTTAACCAATATTATCTTGTTTTTAAAGGTCCACGTCAGCGGCACACATTGGGTGTTTTTATTTTGTTCCAAAAAGTATTGAAACACTAATTTAACTAATATTATCTTATTTTTAAAGCTTCGCGCCAGCGGCACACATTGAGTGTTTTTATTTTGTTCCCAAAAGTACTCAACCACTAATTTAACTAATATTCTCTTATTTTTAAAGCTCCGCGCCAGCGGCACACGTTGAGTGTTTTTATGTGGTAAGTGACTTTTTGGAACATAGTTTTTTTATTTTTGTTGCGAGGAACTTTTTAATAGTAAACACAGTTTTTTTTATTTTTAAATATGTACTTTAATTTTAATAAATAAAAAACTGTTTAATTTAATATTTTAGATTCACGACTCATTAGTGCCGCTCACGCGAACCTACATTCCCGAACCAATATCATTTATTAAATGTGGGCACAACTTTATAAAAAACTATTTTTTTTTTATAAAAACACAATTTCTTTTATAAAGGCACAACTTTTTTCTTTTATAAAATACAATTTTTTTTTAGAAAAACATAATTAATTAAACAAATGAGGTGGCAGCTGGGATGAGGCTTTCGGTTTGGAATGGGGATAGAAATTTCGGGGAGTATAACACTACTCTTTTAAAAATGGGTTTCAAGCAAATTTTCTCTCAACATGCATTAAAAGAGCCATTGGATTTCAAAAGTCCAAAAAGATAAAAAGTCACCCAAAAACAAATGGATAGAAGGAAAAAAGTTTCTAGAGGAATTAAAGAGACGTGGGAAGAGAGAAAAAACTAGGGGTGGCAATTCGGGTTAGTCGTGTCATTTTCGGGTCACGTTGATTTTTATTTTAGTATAAGTTTTGGGTACTCCTAAATCTATACAAGCTAATCGGGTCATGTTCGGGTTATTATCATAAACGGGTTATCGGGTCAAAAATTGTCAGCGCTAGAAAAAACGAAGGGAAACCTATGTGTCTCAAACAAATTCCTCGAATCGTTTCCAAATAACTTTAATTATTATATCTTGCGGTATGAGTTTCGTGAGGGCACAATTCATTAATGCTATTTATGGGAGATTTTGGGGAGTTCTTTGGTACCCATAGCATCACTTAAAAACGAATGAAGAGCAAGACAACTCTTGGGTGTTGGGGGATAGTTTAGCATTAAATGGTATTTAAATAAAATTTACACCTCTAATACTATCGTATTAGAGGTATACTAGTACGTAATCCGCACGATGTGCGGCGACATACATAAAATATTTATAATATATTCATATATATATAATCGAATATACAATGCAAATTCATTTTATAATATTCATATTATAAACACAACACATCTTTTATTAAAAATATTATTTTGAGTAAGGCATGGGAAAGAGGCTTCTGATTTTTCTTGACTTGAATGACCATTTTTAGCTTCAGGATACAGGAGACTCTACACAAAAATACTTATAAATGAATTATTCTATTATTTTAAAAAAATTAATCAAAATATAATAACTTTTGAGCTGCTTTAAAATTGTTCATTCTAATATGGGTCGGTTTACTTTATTTTGACGTCAAAATGAATAATTTTAAACTACGTGTTTTTAAAAGAATTCATTTTGACGTAATGTGACTCTTATGTAGCAGGCATATAATTTAACCCATGATGAGAGTGTCCACTTGTTTTTACATAACTCTACTTTCCTAACTCCCAGGGGCTAGGAAAATAAATAAATTATACATAATTGTGAGCGGATTTAAAACTGTTCATTCTAATGTAAAATACCTTTATTTTGTCAGTTAAATATGGGGATTCCTCATAGTAGAGGGTAAATATCAGCCCCGGCCTTATGGTAAACTAATTAGCTTCTTTTTCTTCTTGTGTTTTTAGGTCTTCTTCTTCCTCTTTTTGGCACCGCCTCTAAGACGACACATTATGTGGAGAGTTGACTCCTTCTAGATGTTGTAGTCGCTCAAGGTTCTACCGTCTTCAAGTTGTTTTCCTTTTACCGTCTTACATGTTAGCGTTTTCACGAAGATCTACATTTTTGCTTATTCATAACAAAATGAATGGGAGGCCAATTAAACACACTGCACATAATGATAAACTCACATTCGTAATAGGTCGACCGAAACCATTCCTGATGAATCCATTTCTTTATGAATATATGATCTTTTCGATTTTAATATAGAGAGATAAAGGATATTATTTCAAAAAGACTACAAAGAAAAGGGAAGACAAATAAATATTTGAAATGGATGATCTTTAATCCATTCCGTCTTCCTATGAAAAGAGAGAAAGTGGGTAAATTTTTTCAAATTCAAGAGAGGAGATGAATCAGGTGAATTGAGGAGAAAAAGGCAGATTAAATGTAGAAGACAAATGGGTTGGACTCTTGGAGATTTAAAGGTGGAGATTGTCAAGAACACGGAGAAGAATAGACTGATGTGAGAGAAACGTGTGGAAGAAGAAAATAAGGCGTGCGTGCAGAAAACAAAAAAGTTTTCTCCTTAAATGACTCGTCGCTACACAAATGAAAAGAACCCCATGTGATAACTTTGCATCATTAATGCCTATTTATACCTCTAATCTATCATATTAGAGGAATATAATATATAATAGATTATGATATATACTTATTAGTTATTACTTGGTCAATCATCATTTTTAGGTGTTATTGTAAGAATTTGTTATGACATGCATATAGTTGTCGTGAAATTGACTACTACGACACTTGAAATGTGATGTAGAATTTAAGAATTCCCCCCCTTATTCTATAAAGTAATTTTACACATATTGTCAAATTATACTACGAAATAAACCCTACTTAGTTGTCAAAAATAAATTCATTGGTTTCTAAATGCACATCATCTATACCTCACACTGATTAATGTATTTTTAACAACTCAGTCGGGTTTGGTTTGTTGATATAATTTGAGGGTCTGTGTAGTATTTTTCTATTTTATATCCTATTATCATATTCAATTAAATTAACCCTTGTCATGGATTCCATCACAAATAATTCATTACATTTTATTCAAACCATAATCATAATGAAAAACATTTCAAAGGCATTAAATTGATCTAAAAGTACATTCCATTCGTAATCATAATAGAACCCGAAACAAAATGCAGTACAAGTAAAATCATATATCCATCCATAATCATAATAGTGCTCAAAACAAAGTTAGATAACGAAAGAGAAGCAATATATATAATAATCTGAAATTAGTAATCATTATGGGCCTGTTTGGTTTGCAACTATAATTCTGTTTTCTGTGTTTAAATACAATTCTGATAAAAACCTTCGTTTGGCAACCTGTTTTTAAACACAGAATTATAATATTCTTGTGTTATAATCAAGTTTTTCAGAAAACAGATTTTGGGTGTTTTATAACATCTGTTTTTTTTATTTTTCAACTCAGAATTATTCATTCTTAATATTTTAAAGCAACTATACCTTAATATATAATATACATACATAATACATTAATGTGTGTAATTCTTATAAATACAAAATATATATGTACATATACACAAAATTACGTATGGAATAATATAAAGTTAAATAATATTATCAACAGATACATGATACTTATATATAGTTTTATACATATATTATTAATGTATGGAATAATATAAAATATACATATAGTACATATGTATTAAAAAATATTATCAATTCATGTATGTATATAATTTTATAGTGAATTATATATGCGACATCATTATATATATATATATATATATATATATATATATATATATATATATATATATATATATATATATAGAGAGAGAGAGAGAGAGAGAGAGAGAGAGAGAGAGAGAGAGAGAGAGTTAAACTCCCTAACATACCTCATTAAATATACCTAAAAATACATGATATTAAATGTACGTGTATATAATTAATGATGTTTGTATATGTATACATTCATGTATCATGTATGTATGAAAGTTTTATGTATGTTTATATGTACATACATATATATATAACATACCTCATTAAATGTACATGTATATAATTTATGATGTATGTATGTATGTACATACATCATAAATTATATACATGTACATTTAATGAGGTATGTTATATATATATGTATGTACATATAAACATACATAAAACTTTCATACAATATACATGAATGTATACATACATACATACATCATAAATTATGATGTATGCATGTATGTATTTATACATTCATGTATGTATCCACACACACACACGCATATGTATGATATAAATATACATATTTGTCAATTTTGTCAAATTTTCAAAAAACTGTATTTAAAAACAACTTTACCAAACGCACACCAATAATTATAAACACAAAAAACTGAATTTTAAAACTGTATTTAAAAACAGTGTTTAAATCGAATTTTCTGAATAGAGAACCAAACGGGCCCTATATTTCTCCTAAAAACAATCTCCATTCTTCTAAAAGCAGTCTTCATATTCTATATAATAAGAGTTTTCTCAACAAACACAAATTTTAATGTTGTGTCCAAGTAAAATTTGTTTTAAGGATCTGAGATGATCCATAAATTATATTATATAATTAAAAATATTAGTTGCACAAACTTTGGGCTCATTTGCAGCTCAAACACCCCCATTTCCCTCAAGCAAACACTCTTTGAGTGACAGAATGTTCCCATCCTAAATAAACCTGGTAATTATCTTGGTCTCCTTATAGAGTGGGGTAAACCAAAGGAGGAAACCATATCTTGGCTTAAAGAAAATGTTTAAAAAAAATTGAGGGTTGGAAGGAAAAATTTCTTAGCGAGACTCACAAAGAAATTATGATTAAAGTAGTCATTCAAAGAGTCCCATTATCGCGCCCCGATTTAATTAAGTTAAACCCATCCTTATTTAATAAAGATAAATTCCCTTAAACATTGCTTTACATTAAATCTCTCATGAAAAATAGCATAAGATTTTTTTTTTCAAAGGCATGTGTAGATGACAACATAACTACCTTTACATGTAACTTATAGGTACTACACAACTTTACATATTCAAACCATACTAGATATCCGTCACTCCCCTGTTTTAAGGTCCTAACTTGGCAGTAAACTCCAAACAATAGGCATACCTGAAACATAATATTTTAGGAGTGTAAGCAACACAAGCATAGTGAATGACCATATACCACACATATAACCAATTTAAATAATCATTTTTATTTTCTAATGTTATAACCCAATAGGAATTGTGTAACTCTCGCAAGCATGGATCCGCCACAGTCCAATTAACTCACCACAGTTAATGGGAACACTACATCCCATAATTAGGCCCGAGTACAACAAACCTTTAAGTTGGATTAACTGGATCGCCACATCCCATAGGACCCACCACAGTCCTTAACATTATATAGAGGACCCGCTAAAGTCCATAACATTAAATAATTTCGCCTAACAATGTTAAGCATATGCATATGTTTGACAATTATCACATTACTCCATAAACAGTTTAACACATGTATTTAACTACACAATTCCATATGGAAATATAAGCATTTATATTTCATAGCATAGGTCACTCACCTTGAAATTAGTACCAAGATTGATACCCAAGATTATTTCTTTGGTATGGTGGTATTAGTAGCTTCCCCACCTAACAATTCAATATCATTAGGATTTGAATACACTAAATAACATTAAACTCGGTAACACATCACATCAGTTGATCAATCTAAATTAACTAAGAGGAATTAAATATGATACTTAACATTTCTATAACACCATATTAATTAGGGTTCTAACACAATTTACGAAATTAAATTACAAATTCTTTTGACAAAGTTATGCCCATTTTTCAATAATATATTTCATGTTGTGTTCTACCGAAAAACAACAATGAAACATCAACTTCAAAATGCCCCCCAAGCCAAGATAGAAGGTATTTTATTATAATTTTCGAGTATGTTATAATAATATCTATTTTCTAACATCTCCCACTTGAATTTCTTGATTTCAATAAGTATTCAATAATTTATGCCATTTTTATCATAACTAGGTCAAAATAAAACGTTAAGGCATAACTTAACATTTTTAAGCATACATAACCTCCACCTTGGGTATAAATCATGAAAACATATAATAAACATGTTTTAGCAGATATATACATCATAAGTATGAATTTTCTAAATCAAAATTCTTTACGAAAAAATGATGTAAATCTAGGACTTTAAAGTATGCATTTACGATCCTAGCACCAGTTCTAACTTATGTTCTTACTCCTTATTTTAATACCCTTAGGCAATATGGGTATCGTTAAAATACTTATCAAAATCAGAAACAAAAATATATAAAGTATAAAACTCATTCTTATGACCAACTTTAATAAAAAAGTAATTAGCTTACGAGGATTCCTCGATTTATTGGAATTTTCCAAAGGATTTTCTTTCTTAAACTTCCTCTCTCTGTCTCTCTCTCCTTAGGCAAAATTTTGTTATTTCCTTTTGAGGAAGAAGCTATACATATGTTTAAAGATCAGAAACACGTTTTAAAGGGGTCCAATAGGAATAGGGGTAGTGGCAACACGTGATTGGTTGGATGGGAGATCCAATCAAATGATTTCACTAATGACAGATTTGTCCCACCTTTGTAAAATCACCATAACTCCCTATTACGGTCCTCGATTTACTCCCACTTTGCGTCTATGCGTAGATAACTTAAACATATACAACTTTCATATTTTGTAATTTTCCAAAATCATAAAACTCATATGACTAATTTGGGCTCGAACAAGAAAGTAGCAATTTACTCAAAATCTCATAACTTTCCCATTTGGCGACCAAACATTGCCAATTTCGTACAAACACCCTAGTTTGCTTTTATAAACATAGTGATGAATTAGAAACATATTTTCATGATGAATTTAACCACATAACCAATAATATGATCTAAAAATATTATCCCCGACAATAAGCTCAATTAGCACCTAATGTAAACAACACATATATCACATGATTATGCATTCCCTAAACATGATAATTAACATGTTTAACGCACATACCCAATTTATAACTAATAAATAATAACTAATAACTTATACTTAATCATGTAGTTAACCCTCCTAATCATGTTTTAGGGCCTTAAACCCATCCTATGCCATGTCCATTTTTCTATTTTCCAGAGGCTTCTGCAATGATCTTTCAGCAAGAACAACTAGGTTCTGGTGGAGTGGGAACAAAGAGAAGAGAGGCATCCACTAGAAATCTTGGGATTGTATCTCCCGAGCTAAGGCCTTTGGGGGTGGGGGCTGGGGTTTAAGTACTTTATGAGGAAAAACCTTGCTCTCCTATCCAGGTAGAATTAGAGATTACACTGTAACCCTGATTCCCAATGGGGTTTGATCCTAAAAAGTCTCTAATTCCCTCATTGTACTTTCTAGGATAATTCAGCCTCTAGAAGAGGCTCTTGGATCTGGAACAACATCATTCAAGTTAGAGATCTATTAGAAATTCAAGTTCTTTGGAAGGTGGGTAGTGGAGTTGATATAAAAATTTAGGAAGATAAATGGGTTAACCAAGTTGTGCTACCCCCTCCCTTGATGCCACTTGGGTTAGGGACCTCATCATTCTTCACCCCTTTTATGGGAACCATAATCTCATCCACTCCCTCTTCCTCTTGGACATTGCATCATCCATCCTTACCATTCCTCATTTCTCCCCATATTAAGGACACCCTAATCTGTCCACACACAATTAATAATGTTTCCACTGTCTCTACAACCTAAAGTTTTTCACCTAAAAAATAAACCCAAATAATCTGCCCAAACCTCCTATACCGCCTGCTAACCCGTGGAAAAAAATCTAGAAATTTAAAGCCTCCTAAAAGTGTTAAATTTCATCCAGAGATGCAGTAATGAGTGTTTGGCTATTAATTGGGCTATGTGAAGGAGAAAACTTAGAGAAGACCCCATGTGTACTATTTATGAGAAGGAAGTGGAATCCATAGAGTACCTACTTACTAGATGTAGTTGGGTAAGGTTAGTGTGGGAAAGATATCCGCTTTCAAATGTTCTCACTATTTCCCCTTGTAACAGAATTGAAAGTTGGTTCCTCAACACCCTTGAAAATCTCCCTAAACTCTCCTCTATGTTGGTTGTCCCAAAGACTCTATTTGCATGCACTTATTGGATGATATGGAAAGACTAGAAATGAAGTGGTGTTTAGAAAATTAAACGTCTTCATTTCTAGTATTATTTCTTAGGTTTTGTGCCTAGATGAGAGCTACAGTAAAAGCTTAAAGGATTATACACTTAAAAATGGGATTGATCCTCCCTTGCCTCTTAGGAGTGCGAGCGTTTGGTCCCCCCTCCCCAGTTTTGGTTGAAGATTAATTATGATGGCTCATCATTAATAAACCAAAGGTCGAACCCCATGATTTTGTTTGCAGGAACTTTATGGGTACTCTTGTTGGTGGTAAATGTGCGTGTTGCCCTAAAGCTAACTCTACGCTTGAAATGGAAGCTTAGTTATGTGTTTGGCAACAAGATATGTTAATGAAAATTGTTTAGACGGTGTTATTATGGAATCAGACTCTAGGACCCTTATTAACTGCATGGAGCTAAATCACCACTCTTTTTGGGAAGTAAATCGTACAAAATTCCCTAATCAAGAATCTTACCAATCATTGTTAATCTATTGTCTTCTTGCATGTCTCAAGGAAGGCAAACGAAATGGATGATGGGCTTGTCAAACGTTGCACATCGATTAGTCTTCCTCTGGACTGGCTTGATTTGATCCCTCACCACTCGTTGCACTTCTAGGGATGGATTTTCTCCTTGAATGATTGGGATGATTTTTTCTGCCTTTGCACTGAAGAATAAGATTTTTGTCTTATATTTCTCTTCTTATGTATGGATTACTACCATGGGTGGGGGTTATGGAGATCTCCCATCCCCTCTTTGAATGATTTGTTATAGATTTGGTTTTAATTTATTGTGGTTTTTTTCTCTCACTCACTTATTTTATTTAACAATTGGTTCTCATTAATGAAATCTCCTCCTATTTGGAGATGTTTAAAAAAAACATGGAGTGAACGAAGTATAAACTCAACACTATAGAGATATGCAATAAACCTCTTAAGCTGTAGAAGTTGGTGTCATGTAATACTATTACCATACCATTGAAGTAAATAAGATATACTTTACACAATATATATGGGTATTGATGCAATTATAGACATTACAGAGTGACATAAAGAAGAAGAATTTGACAACCTCTAACATCTTGAAGGAACTGATTGACACGTTCATCTAACTTTAACAAACTTAGTTGCAAAGAAGCTAAAAGTGATGAGATTGGCCTATCCTATGAAGAGTAAAAAAATCATACTCATTTATATAAGAATTTTTTTTATGTACGTGTCAGGAAAATATCTACACCCGTGCACATTTCTGACCCAATTAGTGAAGCAATTCAAGCTTATACATTCCTTATTAACTAACAAATATCTAGGAAAAAAGCACATAAAAACACAAATATCATACAACTGAACCGAACAAATAAACTAATTGGAAATGAACAAAACAATATCTACAATCCATTCAACATATATCCAAAAAAAATTCAAGTAACTACTTTCAAAGAAAAAAAATATCAGTTACCAGTTAATCAACTGTAATCAACAACCATGGGCAAAAAGTAAACAAGACATGAAGAGAAGATGAAGAGAGAGAGAAATAATCTCGCTTAAATTGCTTCAGCAAAACAATTAATTATAAACACCACACATTAAACAATAATGATGACAACAAACACAAAGAACACATTTACTCCTACCCATAGTACTTCTATATTTTTATGATTTCCCCATTATCTTTTTTTAATAAGTAAGAAAAATATATTGCTGAAACCGCTAAAAGTAATGAAACCCCGTATACAAGAGATACACAAAGTCTCTATAAGAGCAAAAAAATAAAAAATGGGGAAAGGGGAACTAAAAACCCTCCTATCCTCCCCTCAAACCCAAACATTAGCCACAAAACAATGCAATTAGTGTTCCCTCCTAAAATCCTCTAAAAAATCTAATAGGCATTGGATCGAAGAATGAAACTTGTTCTTAAACTACGCATGTAAAGAACTCAAAAGAATGTATCAAAACATTGCTGGCTCGATCTCATCTCCCTCAAAGAATATCTTGTTCCAAATACTCCAGAAAATACATAAAGGGTCCATTCTTAACATAAAAAAAAACCCCTCCCCCAACCCTATAACCCCAAGTCATCATATCTTCCCTCACTCACTTGGCACACACACAACACATCCTAAAGACGGAAGAAGTGATCTCACAAAGTCCCGACACAACACAACACAACACAACACTGTAACACTATATTATTGATAGTTTCCTCAGCGTTCTTGCACATCCAACATCTTCTAGTCATACGCTTACCTCTCTTCTTAAGCCCGACTAACATTAAAATAGATTCTCTCACCATTGTCCATACAAAGAAAGCCACTTTTGGCGGGGTATCAGGGTACCAAATGCTTTTCCAAGGAAAATCAATCGTGTCATTACCCATCAACTCCTCATAATAAGATCTCACTGAGAACTCCCCCTTCTTGCTACCCCTCCACCACACACGATCCTCACCCATTGCGAGAACCCCTGCCACCCAACCAATCAAACATCTCCTCCGTCTGCTCCATCTCCTAGACCCTAAGCCTCCTTCTGAACCTAGGACCGCAACATGTCCTCTCCACCTCCTTCTAAGTATGCCATTCCAGCGAGCCATCTCTCTCACTCACAATACGGTATAACCCTTGAAATAACTCCCTTAAAGTGTGATCCCTCCATATGTCCCTCCAAAACCTAACTCCCTCCCCATTCCTCGTACGTAAATAAGTAAACCTGAGGAAGTACCTCCACCCACCGCCACCCCCACCACAATGTGTTTTCACAACCTCACCACATATGGAAACTGCCTATCCCCAGATCCCCATCCATTGAGACCCAACCTTAACCTTGCCACCACCACTATTATCATTTGTAAGGAAATGGGTAAAACGCCAAATGTATTGATATAAATGCCATAGTAGTCAAAATAAGAAAAAAACAATCAACTCAACTCAACAAATCATTTTCCTAATTATTTGTGATCGACAACGTGAATCCTATTTTTCCATTCTGCTCAATTTAGTGCAATATCTTCGGTTAAATCACATAATATCATGTTTTTTTTTATAATATCCCATCAACTCAATTTAGGCCTACCCCTGCCCCTAATATTATCATCAATACTAACTAAACACTCTTTCTTATGGGGGCATATATTGTTCTATGTTTGACATGTCCAAATCATCTATGCCGATTTTCTCTCAATTTATCTCCTATAGGAGCTACTTTTATCGTTTCAAGACTTTGTTAATTTTGAATTCTATCATGTTTGGAGTTTTACCAGAAATTCATCTTAGTATCCACATCTTCGCCAAGCTCATTTTTTGCACATTTAATTTTTTGGTTTTCCAATACTCTGTCGCATATAACAGATCATGTGTAATGTCCATCCAATTGAATTTCCCCTTTAAGTTCAAAGGTATATGCCGATCACATAATAAGATAGTATCATTTTTCCACTTACCCGAGCCTACTTTAATCCTATGGATAACATTATCACTAATATCTCCATCTATTTAAATCACCAAGCCTAAATAATGAAAGTTATCATTTATGGGTATCTCTTGACACTCAAGTTTCACCACACCCTGTTTGTCCTTTATGTAATACTAAAATTTCACTTTACATATTCCACTTTAGTTATGCCTATTTTAAACCCTATTTTTTCTAAAGTTTTTTTTGAGAGTGGGAGCTCTTAGGTATAACTACCCCATTATAATTAAATTACCAGTTGAGGGATAATTTTCCTTTTATATTAATTAATGGGTTAAAAGCATCCTAAGAGTCTATGTGACAAAATAATTCATTAATGTTAGAATATAATTAATTTATCTTTAAGTTGAAATAAATTATTCTAAAATGCAAAAAGATAAAACAATTCATACTACACCGATTGTCTGAGGAAAAATCCACTAATGGAAAAAATCTTGGCTCAAATGAATGACAAATCACTACACCAAAAATTAGAAGTTATCACGATATCTTGGTCGCGGTTCAAAATCGTGACCACATTGGATAGTGATCGTGACTCTGATGTTGTGTGTTTAGGTCACTTGGATTAGTTTTTATATTTCGATTAATTACGAGCATGCCAGACGAGGTTATGGTCGTGCCAACATATTGACTATCTTAGCCTTGTGATAATCATGAGATTGTGTACTGTTCAATGCTTCAATTAAGAAGACGTGTGATTACCTTAGGGAAAAATTTGATGCGAGTGATAAGTTATCGTGATTAACTAAAACTAAAGAAGAAAAAGTAATTAGCATAAACTGAATTTAGAGTAAAAATTTGAAAGTAAAGAAAGATAAATGCAATAAACGAAATAATTAATCTATGAAATGTAAAACAAGATTACACTAATCAAAGAAAAAAAAATCAAATGTAAAGTGAAGAAATTTTTTAATAAAATATAAAGAGAGTTACAATCTACCTTACAAACTACTTTGAATGAAAAAAAAGTTGTAAGTAAGTGGAAAAAATGGAAATAAAAGGAAAAAAGATATAAAACGAGTAAATGTATGTTTTTGGTGAGGTAGTCCTCTTCTCCTTTGTCTTCTAGTTTGTTATTTATGGAGTTCCGTGCAAGGTAACTGTTTGTAACTGCTAGGTAGTTACACAAATGGATTTTCACACTAGGTGCTTAAACATCGTAATAACCATCACATAGTGCTTAACCCAAGTCCAAAACCCTGACATGTTTCAATCATTTGAGATATTTTTTGCATTAAACCAGCTCATTACACTTCGACTATAAGTTTTGATTTGTAATTCTACGTGGTAAACTCTCATTGGATGGTGATAATATGGTGTAAACATACCCTAAACACTAACTGATTTTTTAGGGAAAAAATTGGTTAATGGACTGTTAATTCTAACGTGCCATTAGTGCACATTTTAGTCATCATTACTTATGAGAACATGTTGTATAAGTAAACATCTTTTATATGTGAGAAGATACTCATTTCAATTTATCAGTATTTTCAACTGAGCTCCTTGTCTCTTGCTCTTCCATCTTCTTTTCACTTAACAATGGTTCCAAGTGAATAACGATGCTAGTCCCAAAAGTATTCATGAGTTTTTCTCTGCTTCAAACTCATCTAATAACGGAGTAAATGCGTGGAGGTTACTATTGTCTCCCTGAACCAATTTTGCTACGATGAGTTGTATGTCGCCAGTGCTCGATGGTCTATTGATTATGAATATTATGAAATCTCTGCTTCATCCTCTATTGAAGAGTCTTGTTATGATATTAGTAGGTCGGTTGTTATAATTCCATCACCTCGCCTTGTTGAAGAAGATATTAGTAAAGATGACATTGGCATTGAGGATGATGAAGCCTTAAAGCAGAGATTTTTATGTATAGACCCAATTATAAACTTTAAAATTCATCCAATGACTATGGAGAGAAACCTAATATAGTTTATGATGGTCCTTTTATAACTCCCTATCTTGGTCTTGCGTGGGAAGAACCCATTCTTTTAGCTCATGATACCAGAACCTTAGTTGTGATTGATCGCTAAATCTTCCATGTTTCCTACTTGAGTTTCGAACACAAGTGACTTACCCACTTTGATGTCCCACCCCAATAGAGCTTATGCTTGTTCAAAGCCAAATCAACCCCATTTCACCTTTGACACTCGCAAGAGTGAATATTTAAACCTCTTGGATGTCTGGTATTGTGAAACTTTTACGGTTTCAAGATATGGATCCATTAATACCCACTATTCTTACCATAATTTTGTGCATTGTACTAACTAGTACATCACCAAAGGCCTCACTACTGCATATATTTTGGGTGGAGCAAGTTTTAACACTAATGGTTTTGAAAAAATGGTGAGTGAGACAAGATTCTCTAATACTCTCCTCTTTAACATAGTGGTCTTCCCCCACACATTATCAGTGGATTAAATCAAGGATTTGCAGAAATATGTCCAAGATGGTATGGACATTGGTCATAACACCCTAACTCAAGCCTCCACTACCATGACTATTGGAAAAGATCGGGAGTTTCTCCACACCTTCTTCCATCCTTCTCCATGGGTACTTTTAAAAGGTCATGCCCTCAATACTGACATTATGACATAATATTTATTTTAACCATTTGATGAACGTTTTGTATTTCAACCAAATTTGGTATGTTGCATGTACTTGTAACTATTTTTGTACTTTTAGACCTAAAAATATTTAATCTTTGGTTTATTCTGCATGCATATTTTGTTATTATCACTGGTTCCACCAAATTCTAATGCACGTGTGGAAGTGTCCAAATGATATCTTTTTGTTATCAATTGGAACAATTAATTCTTAAGAAATTGGAAAATTTTGTAATTCTCTTCAACCAATATATTTGGTTGCATTGGGACTTCCAATATTTAATTGTGATACTTTGTGTATTAATGAGCTACAAATATAATCACAAGGGTGTCTTTTTTTTTCTCCCCGCTTCCCCGTTATTTCATTTTTGGGGAGGAACGTTTTCGGAGACTTGTGTCAATATTTAATTGACATTCTTTTGCATTTCAAATGGCATCACTATTCTATTTAAGCTCATTTCTTTGTTTCTTCTCCTTTTTTATTGTTTACTTTCTCTCTCCAAGCACATTCTCAACTCTCAATGTTGCTTTCTATTCCTTCAAACTCTTCACCATCAATGGCATCCAATTTTGCGATCTATGATACTTACTTTTATTTTGATAAAATCGCCAATAGGCTCTCGACTAACAACTCCATTATTAATAGGAGTATTATTTGACCTATCAAAATATTGACCCCTTATTTAAGGATGAGCTTCCATTGCCCATTTATGTTTTCGATCCCAGGTTTAGGGATCAAATCGTCCTCATAGAGGATTACACCTCCTTTAAAGAACCCTCCTTATTCAAGTGTAGGGTTATTCCCAAAATATTAGATAATACCGCCTAACCCAAATGGGTGAACCAGACGCTAATTGGAAAGGCAAGAGAAATGCAAAAGGTTGATATTTATGACACTTTTAAACTCAGTTTGAAGAATATCAAGCATGAACCATTTGTTATCTTTAGTGCTATTTAATTTTGGAACATAACATTCAACCGTTTTGAGTTTAATTTGGTGGGTCCCACAGAGTTGGCTATTTGTCAACTGACTAGATTTAAAACTATTGGTCAAGATGTTCATCCTTATATGCCACCAGCTGACATCTCGTTGATACCAATAAGTGAAAACATTCACCTAACATACTCCACTTTCATTAAAAAACTTATGAAAAGCTCCATGGATATGAGTGAAAAGGAGTATTATTGCTTTCTTTTGCTCTGGTTATCAAGACACATCTTTTGTGTTAAGTCTTGTGTAGTTATGTTATAATTTTCTTTCTAGCCTGCCATTCTAATGAAGAGTAGAGAAGTTAACCTTATTGTTTACGTTTCGGGCTCTCTTTATAGGATCTCCTCTGAGCTTCTAGATGATCCTTTTAATGTCAATCAGAGTGATCCACTATGGGTCCTACAAATGTGGTTGCATGCTTATTTCTTAGAGATTGGCCATGTTAAAGGTAGCTTTGAGTTCAACTATTCATATGCTTATTATTGCACTTAGTCTGGCAACAAGATCTTTGAAGATCTTACCAACATGTTTAGAGGTATAATTTTGATAGACCAAGGATTCACTTGAAGTCCTTATTGTAACCAGTTGAAGCCCCACTTTGGCTCACTTAAATTTTGAAAAAGTATTCCTCTAAAGAATAAGTAGACCCATACTCGATGAGCTTCCTGATTTCTAGAGATTTATACTGTTAAACATCACCTCCCAAAATCTTGATCATTTGGATAAATTTGTCGGTCAGCTTAATTCTCTAGGAAATTTAGTTTCTTCCAATCCATCCGAGTTCCTATGAGGAGTCTATCCAACCCTCATCTATTTTTTAGGTCTTCCTAAATACAAAAAATAGTTCTGCTGAAAGGGACTGATATAGTAACCCCTATTTCTCACGTAAAGGCTGGTCAGGAATGATACGTTGAAGATAGAGCTTGCTTGTCAATTAATTCCATCCTTATCACAAATGCGAATATAAAATAATTATTATTTATGGTCCATGTTTGAAAAGTCACAAATACATCCACAATAAATAAATAGATCCAAACCACCAATAATAAAATAATAAATACAAGCAAAGTAATATAAGTCTCAACCAACACAAAGTAAAAGTCTCGGGCTTATGCACTTACAAATGTTCCTACAAAAAAAATAAGTACGCCAGAATAAGCATATATACTAGAGTCGAAGAGTCTGAAAACTGAAGCACAAGTGAGACTGCAGAACTGATACTACAAACTAGTTATCCCTACTAGGAGCACCTAGGGGGAATAACATTTAAATTTGGGTTAGAGACCGAGGTGTGCAAGAATAAACTTATTTAATTTAGGATGCAATAATATAGTCGATGAAAAATAAGTTTTCCTTTTCGTCACTCACATGCGTATAACGCCTCCCCCCTCATCTAAGTGTGATATTATTCACACCCCAATACGTCCCAAATAATGAATTGTGACATAATCTCAATTTATTAAACGGATTTATCGATATCTAGTTATTTAAGTGGAATCCCCTACATTTAATTGCCAACACCCATTTATTTCAGTTGTATAAGTATCATATATAAGGCAAAAACATCTATTATGCGTTATAGGTTCAAGAATATAATTATTGTCCACATACTTAGACAATTAAATTTATTATAATAAAGTCCGGGTAATTATTAATATATGTCCTTCCATATATTTGACACACAAGGGCATCCGCCATTGGTGCCTAATTCATGCTTTATCGAAAATTCTGGAGGATTTTTTTATCCTATGCGGATAATAAAAACACACATAAATTGGGGGCGTTCCCTACGCAGAACACCCGTAGACAGTCCATACCCAATAATAACACAGGAAGGGTCAGTGCCAACATCTACCTCTCGTAAGTGACGACTCCACGTAGTACTTATATGACTTACATATCGCCAAGCCGACCTACGCCGACGTGTGGTACACGATTCGAATGCGTGAACCCCCGAGCCAATAGGATAGTACAAGAATATTGTTTTGTCCACACAAATACATAATAGTACATATTATTATCCCGTATAATATGTATAGGTAATTACTCTATAATTACCATAAAAAGTCCAACCAAAGTCCATAGCATTTTTCAATCATTAGTAATTTATCATATGATAAATCATTAATCCTATTCCATAAAATAATTACTTAACCACTAGTTATTTATAATGATTTTTAATTAAATGTGGGCACACCATTTATTTAACCCACTAATTATAGCTCCTTTTTAGTTAAACTGATTCTCCTAACAGTAAGCCAAAGTTATTATAAGGATTAAACCAAACTAAGGAACTAAGCTAACATGAGGAACTGATCCAAACCCATTTCAAATTCACAGAAGGAAGCAAAGTCAAAATCCCTCTGGCGTCGCTTAAATGACCACTGAGGTCATTCGCATGACCCGGGCATGTCATTCCAATGACTGCCCATGTTGTTTGAGCGATCTGCTGTCTCTTTCCCCAATCCGTTTCTCCATATCAGTTCTCCCAGATTCAATCTTTACAAACCCAAAAATCAATACGAACCCAACAACAGTTATAGTAAAGCCTAGAATGTAATCCAACATTTATGTATTCAAATCCAATAAGTTTCATCTGTTAAGGGTTTATGCAAATGAGACATTCGTTCAGTTTTCAACCCTCTTTAATTCTCAGTTTAGATAACGATATCATTTTATAATTCCACAACAATATTTACCTACATCAAATAATCAGAATTTCCCAAATTAACTACTTGCAACCCTAAGGAATTTACCATAAATTTCTCGATTTCAGTATCTAAATTCGTTGGGACAATATCTACATAAATTCAGTCCTCTACAAGTGTTATTCATCATCAAATCCAACATATTCAAACTTAAATTCCAGAAATTAAAGAGGTCATTACATGCATTAAGAAATAAATTGGAAATATAAATTAAGCAAGAGAATTCTTGCCTTAAAATTTGTAGGAGAATACCTCTTGAAATTCTTTGATTTTCCCTCTGTTCTTGCCCCTTTTCTCCTCTTTTTGGTATTTCTCCCTTCTTATCCCTTAATTATTGATTTAGGTTTTCTCTAATGATAGTGGGGGAGTGGTTTACCCCCACTTAAACACTTAATTAGTGGCTAATCGCGAGTTGGGCCTAAAACTCAACTTTTGGATCCTCAAATGGACCCGAATCAATAACCTAATTAGCCCAAAAGCTCTCCAACCCATATACTATTGACCCGGGGCTATTTTTAAAGGACTAAATCATCTAAAGGAGCCCATATGTAACTCAAAATATTTTCCAAATTATTTATATCAGTATTAGGCACTTTTAATTTGTGTCGCACATTAATTATGTAACTTTATTCATAATATGTAAATGTCATATTCATGCACATAAAAATTAGTCACACACAAATATAATTAAATAACGAATTTCAACTGCAAAATTTTTAAATAAAAATTTATTTGGTCCAATTTTCGAAATTAATTAATTATTCTAAAAATATTATTTCATTATTTATTTTAGAAGAAAATACGGGGTATTACATTCTTCCCTCCTAATAATGGGATTTCGTCCTCCGAATCAAGAAAAGTACGTTCCAAGATAGAAGAGTTCGGGATACTTGGTGTGCATGTCGTCCTCCCTCTCCCATATCGACTCGTCCTTGGATCAAAGTCAACGCTCCCGTCAACGCTCCCGTCGATCCAAAATGGATACCCGTCTCTCCTCGTAAGTAGCATCTTGGTGGTGCTCAATATTGTCGATATCAGTGTGATGGTACTCCACCTCATCTCTAAGGAATATCCGCAGTGAAGATATGTGAAAAACATCGTGCATCCGCTGCAAGTGATCCGATAATCCCAACCGGTATGCTACGGACCCAATCCTCTCCAAAATAGGGAATGGTCCCACTTATGGAGGATCCAACTTTTCTTTCTTTCCAAATCTCATCACCTCCTTCATGGGAGATACTTTAATCAACACCTGATCCCCAACATCAAAATCTAAGTGTCTCCGACCCGCATCCACATAGCTCTTCTACCTATGCTGGGTAATCCATATCCTGACCTGAATCGTCTTTACCTTCTCTGAGGTGTCCTGAATGAAGTCTGGCTCAAGAAACTTGTGCTCCCCCACCTCTAACCAGCATGAGGGTGAACAAAAAGGTCTCATCTAGAATGCCTCAAACGGTGACATCCCTATCGTGAATTTATAGCTTTTGTTGTAGGCAAACTCCACCAACGACAATACTGCTCCCAACTCCCCTCAAAATCCAAAATGTACATCCACAGTATGTCCTCCAGCATCATATTTACCCTCTCCATCTACCCATCGGTCTAAGGGTGATATAACGTGCTCAGTCTCAACTCTTTCCCCAAAGCCTGTTGAAAGCTCCTCCAAAAGCGGGACACAAACATCCTGTCCCAGTCTGATACTATGTTTAGTGGTACCCCATGCAGCTTAATAATCTCTGCAACGAAGACTCTGGCATACTTCTCGGAATTATAGCCTGTCCTGATTGGTAAGTGTTGATACCAAATTTATTCTGCTGATATGGACCTATTATTTGAAGACGTGTGTCATCCTAGGTGGCAACTGTAAATGTTTACACCGAGCTACTCAACCCCCCGAGGAACTACTATACTACAAATAACTCAAGATCACCGAGCAACTAAAAAGCCACGAGGAGCCCAGGGGCCCCGAGCAGCTCAAGCGTGTCGAGCTGCTTAGGCGGTCCGAGCTACTAAGTCGGTCCGAGCAACTCAAATACTTGTGGCGTACGCATCAAGGAAAACTGAAAAATAACTGCGCATTAAATGTACGGTTATTATCGTACAGATGTATATGCTTACTGGACAACTATGCATTATTCTTTCACATGTACATCCTCAAGGCTATAAATACATTGTAATCTCCCCATTAGAAGGATATGCTGAATCTCTTGGTAAAATCGTTTATCGAGAATTCTAGGCAAAACAATCAGTAATATAAAAACAATGGATGTAGGCCATTCTCTTAAGGCTGAACCACTTTAAAAATCTACTGTCTTATTTCTTTACTCATTTTTATCTGTGATTAAAATAATTAGGTCAAATCTAATTTTTTACATCAACAGATTGGCGCCGTCTGTGGGAAAACGACTGTAATTATCATTTTTCACCAAAACAATTCATCACCAATGGCTGATCATCCTGAATCCAGCAATCGAAATGCTGGGAGCCCTCCAAATCCCCCCTCTAATCCTTCAAATGTTAAAGATCTGGCTGGTATAATGGCTAATTTGGCCCAAGGGCAAACAGTCATGCAAGAAACTATGCATCAACTCATACAAACCGTTCAAGACGGAATACCAACCCAATCAGGGAAACAAAGCGTTCAGAGAAACACTCGTTTACTCTCTTCGCGAAGACAAACGTTATTCCTAGAAGAATCCCAGTCCAGACGCATCGATTCATATCGTACTGAGAGATCCAATGATCATTCTTATCAGCCTGGATGGACTTCCTAGGTACGAGCTACAGATACTCAACAAAACCTCACTCTATCCCCAGAAAGGACAAGTGCTCTTGAAAGATTAAGTAGAGTCTCAACTTTTGATCGTATAGGTCCTAGGAGGAATAGAAATCTCCCTAGGATTGTGTCGAGGAATTCTCAACGACCATTTAATATGAAGGAAGGCTCTGCCCAATCACGACCAGCTGCTCGTCATGAAAAATCCCAAGAGGCTAATTCAACATGATCAGTTTCTCGAACCAATAGAATCGAAAAGGGAAATGATGCATGGAAAGGCTCAATTCAAAGGTTGGAGGATAGATTAGGGGAGATGGCTAAAACCAAGAATCCTCTACAAAGGACCTTTGTCCAAGGAACTCCATTCATACAAGAGATTGTGGATTTTCCCACGCCGTTGAAATTCAAAGCCCCAGTAGTAACACCAAAATATGATGGCAAAACTGATCCTGTTCTCCATATAGAACAATACCAAGCAGCTGCTGATATATATGCTATTCCAGATGAGATGCGATGCCGGGCATTTTCAGGAACCCTTACTGGATATGCTCAGATGTGGTACAATAACCTTCCTCGGGCAAAAATTGCGACTTTCTTTCAGCTAGCAGAGCTCTTCATTGAAAATTTTTGTTCTGGAGCTAAGCCAGTCAAACGAGTAGCACACTTGTTAAGTGTTAGACAGAAGGCAGGTGAGAGCACCAGGGATTATATTACTCGTTTTAATAATGAGAAACTGAAAGTAATTGATTACGAGGAGAAAACTGCAATTACTTCTTTGATGAGTGGATTGTTGCCCAATAAATTATACTATACTTTAGCCAAAGATCCACCCAGGACCATGGCGGAACTGATGGTAAAAGCAGCAAAAATCATGAATGTCGAGGAGGCCATGGCTACAAAGAAGAACGCCGACACTAAGGAGATCAAGGTGGAAGATGGTAAAACTGAAAAGAAGGAACAAAAGAACAATGGTGGTAACATGCAATCAAAGGGGAAGCAAGCATTGGAACAGATGAAGAAATATGGAAATTATACTCCCTTAAAGGTGGATATAAATCACATTCTGGAAGAGATCAAGAATAGCGAGGAACTAGCTTGGCCAACAAAAATGAAGGTAGATCCTGATAAGAGAGACAAGTCCAAATATTGCGAATTCCATAAAGATCATGGTCACACGACCAAGCATTGTATAGCTCTTCAGAATGAAATTGAAGCACTCATTAGACGAGGAAAACTGTCCAAGTATGTTGATCGTCAAAACGGTGGTCGAACCAATGAACGAGGAAGACAAAGGTCTAAATCTCCTCTCCGAGCAAAAGATGACAAGAAAAGGGATCATGAAGATGATCCAGAAAATGACCCCGATCTCCTCAAAAGACCGAGACAACCAGAACGTGAGGTATTTTTAATTCGTTTTGGACCATTTGATTGCAATGTCATTACAGGTGGAGATGCAGGAGGTGGAGACCTTACTGCAGAGAGGAAAGCTTACCTCGGTAAGGCTCAAGCTTGTTCGTACATTCAACGAATAAATCTAGCTGAAGATGATCACCCGAGGAAGGTGAATAAAGATAAACTGGTCATCGGTTTTTCTAAGAATGACCTCGCAGGTGTGTTATATCCTCATGATGACCCATTGGTGATCAAAATGAGGATGAAGGAAGTAGTGATTTCATGAGTATTGGTAGATAATGACAGCTCGACAGATATTATGTTCTACCCATGTTTTGATAGTTTGAACCTAAAACTATCCCAGTTGGAGCCATACCATAGGCCCCTCCTCGATTTTACTGGCGAGAAAGTTTTTCCACTCGGGACGATCAAGTTGGATATGTTCATCGATACATGGCCTGCTTGTCGAATAGAAAGAGTGCGCTTTTTCGTGATGGATAAAAATATCCAGTTAGCTTACAATATCATCATGGGAAGAGTAGGTTTGAAGAAGTTTGAAGCAGTACCATCTACTGTACATCAATGTTTAAAATTCCCAACCAACTTTGGAGTAGGAGTGGTGAAGGGCGACCAAAAAGTAGCTCGAGAATGCTACTATTTATCTGTTGAGCAGGAAGAGCGTGAAGAATCCAGGAAGAAGACTACTACTTATCAAGTAGATGAGATAGAAGATGCGGAGATTGAGACTTTAGACCCAAGAGATGAGTCTCAGCTCGTTAAGGGTCAAATGATGGAGGCTATTGAAAATATCATTCTGGACGACGAACACTCGGAACGAACAACTCAAATCGGTGCATCGTTGGATGCCCCATTAAAACAGGAATTGATAGCTTTCCTAAGAAGCAGGAAACAAACTTTTGTATGGAGCCACGAAGACATGCCAGGGATAGACCCAACCTTCCTATGTCACGAGCTTAATGTGAACAAGAAAATCAAGCCGGTGAAGTAAAGAAGAAGAGTGTTCAGCCCTGAAAAGAACCAAGCTATACAAGAAGAGGTCGAGAAGCTTCAGAAAGCCTATTTTATTGAGGATCTCAAATATCCTGATTGGCTAGCTAATGTGGTAATGGTAAAGAAGAAAAACAACAAGAGGAGGATGTGTGTGGACTTTACTGATCTTAATAAAGCTTATCCAAAAGATCATTTCCCTCTGCCTCGAATCCATCAATTGGTGGATGCTACCTCGGGACACGAATTGTTGAGTTTCATGGATGCTTATTCTGGTTACAACCAGATTAAGATGAAGCTTGAAGACAGGGAGAGTACCTCTTTTATCACCCCAAGGGGAACTTATTGTTATGATGTTACGCCTTTTGGACTTAAAAATGTAGGTGCAACGTATCATCGGTTGATGAACAAGGTGTTTGCAGAGCAAATAAGTCACAATATGGAGGTTTATGTCGACGATATGCTGACGAAGAGCAAGAAAGCTGCTGATCATCTAATTGACCTAGGCCAGACCTTTGATCAACTAGATAAATATCAAATGAAGTTGAACCCTACCAAATGTACATTCGGAGTACGAGAAGGCATGTTTCTCGGGTACATTGTCAACCAACGAGGCATTGAAGTGAACCCTAAAAAGATCAAGGCTCTGTTGGAGCTATGATCTCCAATGACGAAGAAGGAAGTGCAAAGTCTCACAGGACGAGTTACAACACTTAATAGATTTGTGTCACGAGCAACTGATAGATGTCTCCCATTCTTCAAAACACTCCAAAAAACGTTTGAATGGAATGATGAATGTGAGAAGGCCTTTCAAGAGTTGAAGAAATACCTGGGAGCACCTCCATTATTGTCCAGACCAGTGATGGGAGAAATATTATACTTGTATCTAGCAGTTTCGGAAAACGCAGTGAGCTTGGCGTTAATAAGAATGAAGGATGGAGTACAAAAACCAATCTGTTACACTAGCAAGGCCTTCCGAGGAGCAGAGATCAGATATCCAAGACTGGAAAAGTTGGCACTAGCGTTGGTCAAAGTAAGTAGAAGAATGAGGCCATATTTCCAAGCTCATACCATAGTCGTGTATACTGATATGCCGTTAAGGCAATCTCTTCATAAACCAAAAAAATCAGGGAGATTGATGTACTGGGCAGTAGAACTTGGTGAATATGACATAGTTTATGAGCCAAGATCGTCGCTTAAAGGGAAGGCAGTGGCAAATTTTATCGCAGAATTCACCTGTCCTGACACCTCTGAAGAGCAGAAGTTGAATACCGACCAGCCTGTGGATGTTACAGGATCATCAAATTTAAACCCCGACCAACTTAAGTTGGTTGACGAGTAAGAGAAGATGATCGACGAGCAGCAAGAAATGCTAGAGGAGGATATAAAGAAGCAACAAATATTCCACCGAGGAATTTTGTCTGATCAAAAATTTGATGATCAGTTACCCATATGGAATTTGTATGTAGATGGCTCTTCGTGCAATGCAGGTAGTGGAGCAGGGATTATTTTGAAAAGTCCAGATGAGGTCGATATGGAGTATGCTCTGCGCTTTCAATTTAAAGCTTCTAATAATGAGGCCAAATATGAAGTAATGATTGCAGGTTTAAGTCTAACCAGAACGATGAAGGCAGAGCAGGTTGTTGTATTCAACGATTCGCAGTTAATCGTAAATCAGATTCTTGGAGTATATGCGGCAAAGGGAGAGTTGATGATCAAGTACCATACGAAAGCAATAGAATTGGTATCGAGTTTTATTATTATTCAGCTGGTCAGAGTACCAAGACTAGAGAATGCAAGAGCAGATGCACTAGCCCGATTAGCATCAGCCACACGGACCGAGCTACTAAGAACAATCCCAATAGAGATTCTAGCTGGTCGAAGCATAAACGAATATCTGGTCATGAACTTCATTGCTCTTGATTTGGGACCATCATGGATGGATCCCATCAAAACCTATATTGAAGAGGGAACTTTACCAATTGACAAACTCGCAGCTAAGAAATTAAAGTTCAAAGCTGCTCGTTATGTACTAACCAATGGTAGTTTATATAGACGAGGAGTTATAGCAGCGCTACAAAGATGTGTTCATCCCTCCGAAGTAAAAAAATTGACTGAAGAAGTTCATGAGGGGTCTTGCGGAGCCCATGTAGCTGGTCGAACGCTCTTACGAAGGATAACCACGCAGGGGTATTATTGGCCAACGATGAGGGCTGACTGCGCAGCTTATGCTAAAAAATGCGATAAATGCCAACGCTTCTTGTCCATCCGAAAAACTCCTCAGGCATTGTTAACACCCATAACATCCCCTTGGCCATTCGCTATATGGGGAATAGACTTGGTCGGACCACTACCAACAACTAAAGGAAGATTCAAATACTTAGTGGTCGCAGTGGATTATTTTACTAAATGGGTGGAAGCTGAACCTCTCATTGATATGACATACATCAAAGTCTATCAATTTATTTGAAAAAATATAATTTGCAGATACGGCCTCCTACATGCGTTCATTACTGACCATGGAACCCAGTTTGACAACGAAGAATTCACTGCATATTGTCAACAATCGAATGTATTGAAGGTCCATTCTGCACCAGGTCATCCCCAAAGCAATGGACAAACTGAGGTGATAAATAGAACGTTGCTAAATGGTTTGAAAAAATGACTGGATGATACAAAGGCAAATTGGATTAACGAGCTACAGTCTGTGCTTTGGGCATATCGCACCACACCACGAACAGCAACTGGAGAGTCCCCATACATGCTAGCATTTGGGAGTGAAGCTGTTATACCTGTTGAATTAGGTCTACCTACACACAGGGTACTTAATTTCAATTCTCCTATTAGTGATTTGATGAGAAGATTAGATCTAGATATGCTAGAAGAAGTCAGAGAAGAAGCAGCTATAAGAAATGCCGCATATCAACAACGAACAACTTCGTTCTACAATAAAAGAGTCAGGAAATGTGATTTGAAGGAATGGGATTATGTGTTGAAGAAAGTCATCCAAAAGCATAATAAACTAGAAGCCAACTGGCACGGACCCTACAGAGTGACAGAAGTTGTTCATCCAGGGACATACAGGATTGAAACCTTGGAAGGAGAAGAATTCAAGAATGCATGGAATGCAGAGCATCTTCGAAAGTATTATCAGTAGTTGAAATTTCTATGTAATACAATTTCTTCGATATGAATAAAGTGAGGTTTTTCCATTTTCTTTGTTCGTTAAATTTTTTTCGAAATATTAGTGCTACACACTATACAAATCAATTACCACCAACTCTAAGTTGGCTGGGAAGCAATTACCACCAACTTCGGTTGGTCGGCAAATCAATTACCACCAACTCTAAGTTGGTCGGGAAGCAATTACCACCAACTCCGGTTGGTCGGCAAATCAATTACCACCAACTCCGGTTGGTCGGCAAATCAATTACCACTAACTCCGGTTGGTCGGCAAATCAATTACCACCAACTCTAAGTTGGTCGGGAAGCAATTACCACCAACTCCGGTTGGTCGGAAAATCAATTACCACCAACTCTAAGTTGGTCGGGAAGCAATTACCACCAACTCCGGTTGGTCGGTAAATTAATTACCACCAACTCTAAGTTGGTCGGGAAGCAATTACTGCCAACTTCGGTTGGTCGGCAAATCAATTACCACCACCCCTAAGTTGGTCGGGAAGCAAATGACCACCAACTCCGGTTGGTCGGTAATTTAAAATAACACAGGACATTTTTGTCTTTTTATAGATATACATACGTATTCGTCATTAAATAAAAGAGATATTTCATAAAATATTTCCAAACACAAATAAAATAGCGAAAGACTAAAACTTTTCATTCAAATCGAGAAGGATTACATAAGCAGTGGAAAGATACAAGTCATTACATAAAAAAATCCTATTCTTTTGGTTTCTTCCCTTCTGCTTTCGAAACAGGTTCTTCCCCAGTAGGAGGATCATCTAAGGCATAAGGAGAGTTTATAAAATTTACATCTTGAAGCATCCTGACATTCATTACAGATGGCCGAGCAAGTAAATGCTCTGGACGAGATATATCAATGTTGGAATGAAGACTATAGTCGCCAAGATACTTGGAGATTAAACACTGAGGAATTGCCCGAGCAGGAATCCAACTCATGTCGAGCTTAAAAGGAGGAACGGGAAACTCGAGCAATCCAGGATCATAATAATCCCATAGATAGTGGCCCTGCTCCAATTTTAATACACCCAGTGCATTCAACCATCCTTGCTTATAACCCTCATTATTCGATTGCTGAATTCGATCATCGAGATGGTAAAGGGCCTCATTGTAGCCAGCCATCCAAAATTCTCTGGGCTGTTTATGGAATTGATAAGTTAACCTCTCCAGTTGATCGTGAAGATTCTTTACCAAAAGATCTTTATTTTCCAAGGAAAAACTTTGTGTAGAAAGTTGCTCATTAAGTTTCAGGATCTTCTTAGACATCTCCGCCAGAGCTTGATTCTTCGCCGTCAATTGAACTGCCTGATTTTCCAAAGCTGCTTGAGTTCTTGCATCTTCAATAGAAATTCGACCAGCTGTTGCTCGTCCCCGAGAAGAAGATCTTGCTCATCCACGAGTAGAAGTGGAGGGTCCAATTCTTTTTAAAGTTTCCAACTCATCTTTTAAGTTGGCATTTTCGACCTCCAAGAAAGAGAAACCTTCATCGTTAATCAGAACCAAAGCTCTCGAGGAAGATATTGCAGATTTTAATTGGGATATCTCCTCTTGCAAAACATTATTTTCCTCTTCCAATAGTTTAGCGATTTGCCTATGCTCCTCAACCTCAAGCTTTAGAATGCTCTCTTTCTTCTCGTAGGCAACGATGAATTTATCATATCCTTTTTCAGCATTTAACTGTTGATATTTCTTCTCGTACCCATGGTGCAAAAGTAGGGAGGACTCTTTGTACTGATGCTGGAGTTCCTCTATAGTTCCTTGAAGATCCTCAATCATCTCATAATAAGCTACATTATTGGCAACAGCTCGGTCGAGCAAGCACTTCAGATATTGGTAAGCCTCAACTGCTCGGTCAGAAACACCTGATCCGAGGATGTCGATTATCTGAGCCTCATTCAGATCTGCATGACCAGCTTTGAAGTAGTCATTGCATTTTTTCATCAATTCTGTGTCATGAGCTGATAATAGCTCCATCCTGGCCATAAACTAGCAAAGAGAAGCCATAAACAGGATCAATAATGACAAAGACATGGCAAGAAGAAGAAAGTCGATATGAACAACCAAAAGTTCTAATTTTTATTCATCAAAAGGTAAATACAAAGCTCAAGGTTACATTAAAAAGGAATAATAAAATTAAAACCCGAGCAACCTTACTCCTTCTCCTTGTGTTTTAAACTTCCTCGGAAAGTTGGGATGAGGAGGTTGGTTGCTCGGAAGATAGTGGCAGCTGCTCGACTGAGGTACTAGTGGGCTGAAGTTACTCGTAGAAAGTTTGAACAACTGGAACAGGAGGAACTTGATCTCCAATCATCATGGAAGATTCCTCTGAGGCAGCTTCGTCCTCTTCTTCTTCCCAGGAGAGGGAGGAGGGCCATGAATGTGTTGCTGGAACAATTCTGAATTCTCAGTAATTTTCATCTCTTTCAAAGAAGCAACCCATCCATCCCTAAAGTACTTGAGGCTGGCATACTCCATTTGCGAAGTCATGGCAGCTAAGCCCTTATTTTAGCCCTTATCCCAACCAGCACTGAACGACTTTTTGACAGCCTTTTTCCTCTTTTCTTTCTCCGAGGAGGTCCTTTCCCTAAGGAGCTCCTCGACAGCTTTCAACTTCCCTTCCACCTCTTCCTTCTGACGATCAACCTCACGAAGTCTACTAACTTCCTCTTCAGCAGTTTTGAGCTTATTCTCAAGCTCTTCAGCATTTTTGAGCTTCTCCTCAAGCTTTTTATTATTCTTCTCAAATTCTTTCATTTTCTGCTCCAACCCCTTGGAGGCCTCCACAACTCGATCTCTCTCTTGCTCGATGGACTTGAGTTGCTTCTCCCAAGCCACTTTATCTTCTTTATACTTCTGACGAGAGTCCTTTAAGGACTGAGTTAGACCAACAAAATATTCCTCTACACCTCCCGAGGAGCTTGAAGCTTTAATACCCTCATCCTTCTTCAGAATACTGTTGAAACATGTTACCAGCTGAAGAAAGAAATAATTTTTAGTCAATATAGGGACATATCAGTGAAAAGTGAAAACTTATACTAGTAATACTTACTGAGGCAATATGTTGAGCTTCCAAGGCAGTGACCCTGTCCCGAGGAAGAGTGTCTTCAATACCTTGGATTTCTGGAATAATCCAAGACTTCACAGATCCCATGGTAGAGGTTGAAGGAACAAAAGTGGGAACACCACTTTCAACATTTAAAGGCTGAAGGACAGGCCCAACAGGTCTCTCAGATAAACTTTTCTTCAATCTCCTCAAGGGAACAAGAACAGTTTTAACTAAAGACGATGTATTTGTTGGAGATATAACGATAACCTCACTTTGAGAAGATACAACAACAACCTTGCTCGGAGCCATATGGGTCTTCTCAACAACTTTCTCAGTAGCAGCAGGAGGAGGCGCGTCAATAATTTTTTTCCCTTCTTCTGGGACATTTTGTTTGCTTTTCTTTGCCTCCACATTGGCAGAGTCTGATTTGTCAAAGAAGGCAGGAGCTCTTCTTCTCTTCATTATGTTACTAAGTGGAATATTCGATTCAGGGTAGGAACCTTCCACACCAGTTTCAGAAGCTAGTACTTAGTCGATGTCAACTACCACTGGACGAGCAGTGAAGGATGAAGTATAGCTCTTGTACTTCAATAAATAAGAGGCTGATCTGATATGTTCGTCAGCAACGGATTGGTGTAAACTCCAGATAAGTTTCAAATGCCTTAAATTAACATCAGTTTCTTTGGGAGACTTTCTCTTGCTGTCAACTGCAAATAATCAAAAATTAAATATCAGTGAAGCATTTTATCAAACATGAAGAAAACATAATTTCAAAAATAGAACAAAAATAAAAACAACCTATCCCATTGCCATAAGGAGGATATCTAGGACCTTGATATACATCATCTCCATTTAATGGAGGATGTTGCCAATTTTTCATTACCACTCCATGTTCAAAATAATCCTTGTTGGCATCAGGAAGATTGACAACTAATGCCCTATTCAAAAACCTAGTTTTCAAATAAAAAGTACTATCGCTAACAACCCATCTGTAGCAATACATTATCTCTGGAATCCCTAAACGGGTTCCATGGAGTTGGTTCAACCTATGTACTCCATTAACTATTCTCCAGGTATTTTGCGCTATTTTTGCAGGTACAATGTCAAAATACTGATAGAATTCCAAACATAAAGGATTTGGAGGAAAAAAAGCCACATTCGGTCACAAAGAGACTTGGGAACCAATGTCCCTCAGCCAAAGAAAAATAGTCAGAAGGTTCAGAAAGTTCTTCCAATATGACCCATAAAGGAATTGAAAATTCAGAGCGAAATTTGTCAAGAGATTCAACAAGGTAAACCATGATGAACAAAGTAAATAAAAGAAAAGGAAGAAAATCTTACAGGAAAGGAGTGAATCAGTTGACAACGAACGATGAAAGAAACGAACGCACAAGATAGACGATAGGATTTTCTGCAGCGCTTAAATACCTTACCTTGGGAAAGGGTAAAAATAATGATTACAAAGAAAGACGTTTGCGTTATCGGCACCTAAAAGGAGAAAAAGGGCACGGAAACCGAAGTAGTTAAAAAAATTCAAAATATTCGTGAAGTCTGATTCTATGAATTCAAAGAAGAAATAAATACAAGGAAAAACTCCGAAAATTCAGGATGACTATTTAATCCCGCCATATTTCGAGTAGAATGTTCCACACTACTCCTCAACCTCGAACTGTGAAACACTGGGGGCTTCTGTTGATACCAAATTTATTCTGCTGATATGGACCTATTATTTGAAGACGCGTGTCATCCTAGGTGGCAACTGTAAATGTTTATACCGAGCTACTCAACCCTCCGAAGAACTACTATACTCCAAATAACTCAAGATCACCGAGCAACTAAAAAGCCACGAGGGGCCCAGGGGCCCCGAGCAACTCAAACGTGTCGAGTTGCTTAGGCGGTCCGAGCTACTAAGTCGGTCCGAGCAACTCAAATACTTGTGGCGTACGCATCAAGGAAAATTGAAAAATAACTGCGCATTAAATGTACGGTTATTATCGTACAGATGTATACGCCTACTGGATAGCTATGAGTTATTCTTTTACATGTACAACCTCAAGGCTATAAATACATTGTAATCTCCCCATTAGAGGGATATGCTGAATCTCTTGGTAAAATCGTTTATCGAGAATTCTAGGCAAAACAATCAGTAATACAAAAACAGTGGATGTAGGCCATTCTCTTAAGGCTGAACCACTTTAAAAATCTATTGTCTTATTTCTTTACTCATTTTTATCTGTGATTAAAATAATTAGGTCAAATCTATTTTTTTACATCAACAGTAAGAAATGAGCCACCTTTGTCAATCTGTTAATAATCACCCATATCGAATCATGCCCCCTCTGCGAAGTAGGTAACCCAGTAATAAAGTCCATAGATATGCTTTCTTATTTCCACATCAGGATCTCCAAAGGCTGTAAAGTAGCTGCACGATGCTGGTAATCCACCTTCACCAGCTGACATGTAGCACACTTGGACACAAACTCAGCTATATCCCTTTTCATACCAGCCCACCAATACTGACGACGCATGTCATGGTACATCTTGTCCCCTCTGGGATGTACTGTAAAATGTGAACTGTGAGCCTCCGATATGATTGCTCATCTCAACTCCTCATCATTCGGAACAAACAGTCTCCCATGGAATCTCAAACCACCATATGACGTGATAGAAAAGTGCTCCACCCCCTCGGCTAGCAACCGTTTCACCCATTCCTGGAAAATTTATTCTCCTGCCTGTGCCTTTACCACCCGAATAATGATCTCGGGGGTGATGGTGAGAACTGACATAAATGCCTGGGTCAAGTTATCGTCCCTCGGAAGTGACTTCCACTTCTCCTTCCACACTGCCGCCAACTCTAGAAATGACTTACGTCTCAATGCATCCGCTACGACATTCGCCTTCCCTGGGTGGTACTGAATGTCAAACTGATAATCTATCAAAAACTCTAAGCACCTCCTCTGTCTCATGTTCAACGCCCGTTGTGTGAATAAATATTGCAGGATTTTGTGGTCCATGGAAAGCTGAAATTTCTCTCCCATGAGATAGTGTCTCCACACTCGCAAGGCAAAAACCATGGCTGCTAACTCCAAGTCATGGGTAGGGTTATGTCCCTCGTGAGGCTTAAGATTTCGGAAAGCATAAGCTATCGGCCTCTCCTTTTACATCAAAACCCCGCCAAGTCCCTTTAGGGACACATCTATATAAACTCTGTAATCAACTCATGCTTGAGGCAACACCAAAACTGGTGTTTTAATTAATTTAGTCTTCAGCTCCTCAAATGCCTGCTGGCACATCTCATCCCAAACAAATGGTACCCCTTTCCTCGTCAAAATCGTTAAGGTCCGACTATCTTGGAGAACCCTTGAATGAATCGATGGTAGTACTCGACCAATCCCAAGAAGCTGCGCACCTCAGTGGGTGTAGTGGGTTATCTCCTCTCCATTACGCTAGAAACTTTCGTTGGGTCCACAGATATCCTCGGATCGGACATAATGTGGCCCAAGAATTGTACCTCTCTCAACCAAAACCCACACTTCTCGAACTTTGCACACAACTGATGATCCCGAAGCATTTGTAAGACCACCCGTAGATGCTCTACATGCTCCTCAGCAGTCCAAGAATAAATCAAAATATCGTCGATGAATACGATGATAAACTGGTCCAAATAGTCTCCAAACACTCGGTTCATCAAATCAATAAATAATATCGGTGCATTGGTTAGCCCGAATGGCATCACCAAAAACTCGTAGGACCCATATCGAGTAAGAAAGGATGTTTTTGAGACGTCCTGCTCCCAGACTCTCAACTAGTGGTACCTCAACCTCAAATCAATCTTCAAAAAATATGCAGCACCCCTCAGTCAATAAATCATCTATTGTGGAAACATGCATTTATTTTGAATAGTGACTTTGTTCAACTCCTGGTAGTGGAAACAAAGCCGTAAAGATCCATCCTTCTTCTTGACGAATAACACAGGAGCACCCCAGGGAGAAGTACTCCTCCTGATAAACCCCTGCCCTAATAACTGCTCAATCTTATCTCGTAGCTTCCTCATCTCCAATAGAGCCATTCGGTACGGAGTACGGGCAATAGGTCTCATGCCTAGTATCAAGTCAATCACAAAGTAGATCTCCCAACTAGGTGGTAACCTTGGAATCTTCCCAAAAACATTAGAAAAATCGCTCACCACCGGCATGGAATCTAGTGCTACCACAACCTCTGAAGAAGTATCCTCCTCGATGTAATAAAAATGCATGCTCGACCCACCCCCGGGGTGCTGAATTGCAACTAGGTCCATCTCCTATCCCGAAATAGAGAAAGACGATAGACCTCCCATACCAATCCACACATGCTCTATAAGTGGCTAGCCAGTCCATCCCCAAAATGACGCCGTACTCATGCATGTCAATTACTAGTAAATCCGCAACAAAGGTGAGTCGACCTATTTAAATACCGATACCCCAATACATTGACCGTATGGGTGCCCCTCTACCCACTGGTGAGTCTATGTGTAAAACAATATCTGAAGCAAAATCTACCATTCCCATATCACGTGAAAACTCTGTGTTAACAAAAGAATACGATGCACCCATATAAAAATGGGAAACATACCCTCGATTGCCTGTGGAGGTGCTGGCCAATCTGTTGCTGCGACATGATAGACCCACCCATACTGCAGTGGCTATTGACCCTGAGGTGGGGTGGCGGGTGCTATAGCTGCTGGTGCAACGATTCCCTGAGCCAAAATAGATGGGCATTGTCCCTGTGGCACCTACAATCCTCTAAAACCTCCTTGTCCCTGGCCTGCCTGCTCGCCTCACATGTAACTCCTCGAAGTGTGTCCCCTCTCACCATAAGTATAGCAATTTCCCTAAAATGGACACTGCTCAACACGTCGACCCTGCTGGCCTCTGTCCTCATGGCCTTTGTACTGTCGGCCCTAGTGGCCTCTGTATTGTTGGACCTAATGGCCCTATCCTGTTTGATCCTGGCCCTACTAGACTTACTTATGACGGTCATCTATTCCTCTGAACTTATTATTTTGATCAGTGGATGGGGTGCCCCTGTGCTACTGGGCCCCAGATTCACCTCCTCCACTCGCCTTGACTTGCTGGATAGATAACTCTCCTTCATGACGTTTCTCCCCCCTGCTTTTTAGAAAAGCCATGTGATCCTGGCAGTGGAGAGGTGCAGCATTTACCAACTAGTTATATGTTGTGAAGGATTAATTCCCCAGAAAAGCCTTCCTGATATACCATGTCGACCTCGCAATAAATCTACCCATCCTAATTTTCTCGGTACGAACATCCTCTGTGGCAAAGTATGAGAGGGCTGTTAATTCCTCCTCATACTCGGCGACAGTATGCCCCTTCTACTTAAGCTCTATGAGCTTGTTCCTCATATCGAGCTACATGGCTAGGGGGAAGTATTTCCACTTAAACCTCTCCCAAAACTGACAAATGATGAGGCTGTCCCTCTCCTCAATAGTCGTAATCGCCTCCCACCACTGATGAACAGCCCCACCAATCTGAATGAAGCTAACATCTGCTTCTGAACCGGCCTGCACTCAACCCTCTGCAAGTGCCTCTCAATGTCCTTCTTCCACCAACTCGCAAACAATATATCGGATCCTCCTGCAAACTCTGGAGGTTGGCCCTTAATAAAGGCCTCCCTCGCTCAGTCCCATATGTAACCTGGTGACTGTGCTGGTATAGCCACCTGCTGAAGTGGTGGTTGGTGAGGTGCCTGTGGTGGTGGAAAGTGCTGAAGCATGGCGGCCATCGTTGTAGATACCGCCTAAGGCACAATTGTGGCTATCTCAGAGTGGGTGATCAACTGTGGAAACGGTGGGACCTATGTAGTCTATGGTGACTTTGGGTGAGCCTCCTCCTCCTCAACTGGTAGAACTACTCGTCTCAGTCCTCCCCTATGCCTGTTTGCCATCTGAAAGCAAACAAGGTTCGAATTAGTATCAATCGTAAGAATATAATGAATCCTCAGTATATGCTCTATATATCAAAGAACGCAACGCAGAACGTAATGAGCGCAAATACGGATCTTAAGGACACTAGAACCGTGTTTTGATACCAATTGTAAGAACCCCTATTTTCTCACGTAAAGGTTGGACGGTAACTATACGCCAAATATAGGGCTTGCTTGTCAATTAATACAATCCTTAGCACAAATGCGAATATAAAATAATTATTATTTAAGTCCCAAGTTTGAAAAGTCACGAATACATCCATAATAAATAAATAGATCCGAACCACTAACAATAAAATAATAAATCCAAGCAGAGTAATATAAGTCTCAACCAACACAAAGTAAAAGTTTTGGGATTAATCCCTTACAAATGTTCCCAAATAAATAAATAATTACAACAGAATAAGCACCTATACTAGAGTCGAAGACTCTGAAAGCTGAAGCACAAGTGAGACTGCAGGACCGATACACCACAATCCATCTATCCTTGTCGAGGAGCACCCGGGGGGAAAACATTTAAATTTGGGTCAGAGCCTGAAGTGTGCAAGAATTAACTTATTTAATTTATTATTCAATAGTGCAGTCGATGCAAAATAAGTATTCCCCTCTCGTCACTCATATACGTATAACACCTCACCCCTCATCTAAGTGTGATATTATCCGCACCCGAATACGTTCCAAATAATGAATTGTGACATCATATCAATTTATTAAACGGATTTATCGATAACTAGTTATTTAAGTGTAATCCCCTACATTTAATTGCCAACACCCATTTATTCCAATCTTATAAGTATCATATATAAGGCATAAACATCTATTATGAGTTATAGGGTCAAGAATAGAATTATTGTCCACATACTTGGACAAATAAATTTAGTATAATAAAGTCTGGATAATTATTAACATATGTCCTTCCATATATTTGACACACAAGGGCATCTACCAATGGTGCCTAATACGTGCTCTATTGCTAAGTTCGGAGGAATCTCTTATCCTATGCGAACAACAAAAACACACATAAATTGGGAATGGTCCCTACGTAGGATACCTGTACATGGTCTATACCCAGTAGTGACACAGGAAGGGTCAACGCCAACATCTACCTCTCGTAGGTGACGCTTCCACGTAGTACCTAGATGACCTACACATTATCAAGCCCACCGGTGCCAACGTGTGGTACACGGTCTGAATGCACGAACTCCCGAGCCGATACGATGGTCCACGAATTTTGGTATGTCCACACAAATACATAATAGTACATGTCATTTTGCCGTATAATATGTATAGATAATTACTCTATAATTAACATAAAAAGTCCAACCAAAGTCCACAACATTTTTACAATCACTTATAATTTATCATCTAATAAATTATTAATCCCATTCCATAAAATAATTACTTAACCACTAGTTATTTATAATTATTTTTAGTTAAATGTGGGCACGCCATTTATTTAACTCACTAATTATAGCTCCTTTTTCGTTTAACTCTTTCTCCAAACAGTAAGCCAAAGTTATTATAAGAATTAAACAAAACTAAGGAACTAATCTAATGTGAGGAACTGACCTAAACCCATTTCAAATTCGTAGAAGGAAGAAAACTCAAAATCCCCTTGGCATCACTCAAATGACCACTGAGACCGTTCGCGCGACAGGTCATGTTGTTCGAATGACTACCCATGTCGTTTGAGAGACTTGTTGTCTATTTCCCTAACCCGTTTCTCCATATCAGTTCTCCCAGATTCAATCTTTACAAACCCAGAAGTCAATATGAACACAACAACAGTTTTGGAAAAGCCTAGGACGTAATCAAACATTTGTGTATTCAAATCCAATAATTTTCATCTATTAAGGGTTTATGCAAATGAGACGTTCGTTCGTTTTTCGACCCTCTTTAATTTTCGGTTTACATCACGACATCCATTTATAATTCCACAACAATATTTCCCTACATCAATTAATCAGAATGTCCCAAATTAACTAGTTGCAACCCCAAGGAATTTACCATGAATTTCCAGATTTCAGTTTCTAAATACTCTGGGACAATTTCTACATAAATTGAGTCCTCTACATGCATTATTCATCATCAAATCCAATATATTCAAACTTAAATCCCAGAAATTAAAGAGGTCATTACATGCTTCAAGAAATAAACTGGAAGCATAAATTAAGCAAGAGAATTCTTGCCTTAAAATCTACAGGAGAAGGCCTCTTGAAATCCTTTGATTTTTCCTTTGTTCTTGCCCCTTTTCTCCTCTTTTTGGTATTTTTGCCTTCTTCTCCTGTAATTGTTTATTTAGGTTTTCTCTAATGATAGTGGGGGAGTGGTTTACCCCCACTTATATACTTAATTAGTGGCTATTCCCGAGTTGGGCCTGAAACCCAACTTTTGGACCCTCAAATTGACCCGAATCCATAACCTAATTAGCCCCAAAGATCTCCAACCCATATACTATTGACCCAGGACTATTTTTAAATACCTAAATCATCTAAACGAGCCTATATGTGACCCAAAATATGTTCCGAATTATTTATATTAATATTAGGCACCTTTAATTTGTGTCGCACATTAATTATGTAACTTTCTTCATAATATTTTAATGTCATATTCATGCACATAAAAATTAGTCACACATAAATATAATTAAATAACGAATTTAAACTCTGAAATTTTTAAATAAAAATTTATTTGGTCAATTTTCGAAATTAATTAATGATTCTAAAAATATTATTTCATTATTTATTTTAGAATAAAATACATGGTGTTACAACTGCCAATGATCATTAAGTTTGATGCACTTTTAGTAGAACTGGAGCTAAATTTAATGCTAGTCTGACAGAAGATTTTCCAGATTGGCGGTCAAACCACATGAAAGTTCATTTGAAGCCACTACATATTTCCACAAAGTCTTCGAAACCCTCTTCTTTTGGTAAGTCTTTACTTACTTCTTATAATCTTTCCTTTATTTATTTTGGCTTTTGCTTAGCCATTGTGTGCTCCTATAGAAGCTCCAACTCCCGCTGCTTATGTTTCCTATTGTAAGAGGAAACTAACTACTAAGGAATTAGATGCTTTAATAAAGGAGGTTGTGAGAGAGGAAAAATGGGTAGAGGAATATCCTGCTCCTCTTGTTTAACCAGTAAGGGGGACATTATCTTTTGACGTTCCAGCCAACACTTCTTCAGATACCCCCGAACTTATTGAACCTCCCATATTAACCAGTTTCACAGTCTAAAGAGAAGAAGGGTCAAAATGCTAGCCATTAAACCTATTCATAAAACCCAGTTGGAAGATACACTATTGCCATTCCTTTTTAAGCTACTTTTTATATTTTAGCATCATCACACCAATAAATCTGACATCAAAATGTTTTTATCATATTATAAATTTAGCTGATACCTCTGCCAATGTGGAGGAACCTCTGCTAAATTTGGATCCTATGACTCCTCCTCCTCCATCTTCTCTAATAAATGATCTAGTTGATACTCCTGCTCAAATACTTATTCCCATTTTAAAACCAATTCCTAAACTGTAATTAAACTTAATAAATTTTAGCGATCATATCTCCATTCCCGTATCTAAAGATGAGGTTAAGGGGATTTCAACTACTATGGAATAAGAGGCCAATTAAGGTTCCAATTCTGTTGATAACATTCCAAAGTCACTGACAATTCCTCGAATTCATGAAGGTGTTCCTGGGCCAAGAACTTCTTGTAACTCCCCAACCTAGATTTATGGGTCATTTATGGTCATCCCAGTCTCCCCCGAGCGTTAGGTGTGAAGTGCAATGAAACAACCGAAATAATGTTACTAGTTCAGTTTTATTTAATTAACATTTCACATGTTTAACAAGTTAATCTTATTTAAAATCAAGCTACGTGAGGGACTCGTGGGAAACGTCCAGCATACAGGGCTACTAACGTAAAATAAAAAGAACACTTGCCTGTATAACTCTCTCAAAATATGAAACCGCTCACAACCTACTGTAACAAAGACGAGGGTATGAGCCGAATGCTCGGTGAAAAATATACAAAATGCAGTATAGAATCGAATGGCATAAATAACACTCTAACACGTTATATCTACATGCACATGTAACTACCACACACACACACACACACACACACACACACACACACACACACACACACACACACACACACACATATATATATATATATATATATATATATATATATATATATATATACACACACTTAAGTGCATCAAACCATTTTTATTCCAAAAACGTTATTTACCTCGATTAATTTACCTTAGTCTTATGAAAGCACCACCTTTTTTGTGACTCCCTGAACCGGATTTAGGGGTTATTATAGGATCAACCCTGATCCTATTCGAGTGTCAGGTGTGGGGTGTAATAAACAATCTAAATAATGTTACTATTCCAGTTTTGTTATTAAATATATGCTTTTCTTAGCACGCGATTCCAATATAAAATAAACTACATGCGGGACCCAAGCGAGGTGCCCCCAAGGCCAAGTAGACAGAGCTACTAATGTTAGTTCAAGTAAATATTACATGTATAATTCTCTCAAAGTAAATAACCGTATACAACCTGCCATAACAAAGAGGAGGGAGTGAGCGAAAGTCTCAGTGGGATTTATATAAATGCAACATAGAAACGAACGACAAAAAAGAATACTCACTCACTATATGCTCATGAAAAAATATATATATCTACATATATACTTTTGAAAATACATGCTCCGATGTATTAAATCATTTTATTCCAAAAATATAATTTATCCCAGTTCATCCTCTTTTTCTTTCCAAAAATAGTCATTTTGGATAATCTTTATTTAAAATCACATTCTTTCCCATTAACGCACACGGTTAATCATTTATAGGAAAAACCTTTCTTTTCTTGAAAATATTCATCTATTCAGCGTTTATTAACTCACGCTAGAGTTACTTTGCCATTATTTTAATATTATCATTAAAACAATCTTTATGACACGCACACCTCGTGTTTGGAAAATATTCATTTTCATTGAGAAACTTATACTCCACACGACAAAAAATATTTATTGTTTCACGAAAACTTGTTTATTTTCCTTTTTCAACCTTTTGCAAATATCAAAGATTTATTTGCATTAATTTTAAGAATATTCTCATTCTTCATTTCTTATTACAAGAATTATCAATCTTTGCCTTGGAGTTTAGCCATTATTCCTGAATTTCACGGGCTTTACACCATCGGTCTCCAGTCGTCATATGCTCATCTGTACAGGCTTTGGGGCCTTTCACCACTAGGGACGTCATGCCCTGCTTAATTCTTGGTATCAGTCAAGTATCCATTCTTATCTTTTCCATGTGTTTCAACATTATTCTCAATGTTCACATTTATTCTCACTTGGAAAATCAATTCTTTTCTTTTTCTTCCAAACTATTCATTGACATTTTTATTTCATGAAAATGTTCCGCTTTACGTAAATTTACCAATTTATCCATTTCTTGTCAAACACGCATTTAGCCATTTAACAAGTGTTGTTCCGAAAATAGTTACTAACTTTTCAACTTAATTCTCAAAACACTTTTAACCACTTAACACTTGTCAAAAACTATATTTTTACCCATATTTCACACTTATCATTTTAGTGAAACTCATTATTTTCACTTAGCAAAAATATATCATTAATCTCCTTTTACCAAACTTTAATTAATACATTTAATTGCCAAATATTTTCTTGATAGCATACTATTCACTATATTTACGACAATACCACTACTATTTGTTTTACACAAATATTATCCTTTTAAATGGGTTTAAACATATTAATTTGGCCAAAAACCAATTTATAACTTCTCAAAGTGTATTTATGATATTTCCAACATAATTTCAGTAATAAATTCTAAATTTTATAAAAAAACTTTATTTCCATTTATGTTTCCAAAATAAGTTGTACACACTTTAAATACACATTTGGTCACTATCAACATATTTGGCCTTCTTTACTTTCTTTAACTACTCTTAAGTATCAATTTAACAGTAAGCATTTTATACTTTGATTATTTACATATCAACCCCAATTATTTCTTATTATGAGTTTATGCATCTCAAAAATACCCATTTAAGTAAAAGCCCAATTTGTTCTTCTACTTCATTATTTTGGTAAGAAAGTCCCATTTTTATTTCGTAAAAATGGCCTATATTAGCCTAATATTTTTCTAAACATGAAATTACATCATTTACCTTTGAAACATCATTTTAACACATTTTATTTCATAAAATGCTCAAGTTTAATATTATAAAAATTTTCCACCTTTTGAACCCATCAAAATTACTTCATAAAAACTCATTTCTACACACCAAATGATGATATGATGAGTAAACAACATAAAGTTGTAAAGTAGCTAAAATACTACATATATCAAGTCTACTATATGTAAATATCATTATAAAATTATCAAACTCTAAACCTCAATCAAAGTAATATTTTCCCACCTCTTAAGACTCAAAAATGGTGGTGTAGGAGGAGTAACCCCCACCTCCAAAGGTGACCTCAAGGGGTTACCAAATGTATCCTTCATGAGAGCTCTATATGTGCTCTATGAAATCCTTCTTTAAGCTCTAAGAAATGCTCCAAAACTTCAACTTTAGCTCCAAAATATAAGCTCCAAGACTTCCTTAAGCTGTATACCCCTTGAGTGATTGTTTTGGGGTGTAAATATATCATAAATATGAAGTTTTGGTGGTTGTTTAGAGAGGGAAAGGAAGAGCTACAAATTTTCACAAGTGTTTGAGAGTTATGGGAGTGTGAGAGTGATCAAAATCTGATTTCTTTCTTCTCTCATCAACCTATATGGTTAATACATTATATAACCCCATAATTCATTAGTTTATTCATTAATTAACTCCAAAAATCTTACACCCATCCAATGTTGGTGAGATTATTCAAAGGGGCTGGTGAGGGAGGTATAGACTAGGGGTTGAATCAATGGATGACTTATGATTAAACCAAAATAAAAATAAAACCCCAAATTTATTAATATTTTTATTATTTTTACAACTGAAAATAGCTCTAAAATAGGTCTAAATGATGTTTTCTGAAGATGTCGAAGAAGAAAAAGTTGCTCAAAATTAAATTTTAAGTCGATTTGGAATTTTTCAAAATTTCTGAGCACATTTATTTTTTGACAAAAATAATAATATTTTATTTATTTATTCATTTTTTGACTTTTGACCCCATGGCAGTCTTAGGCCTATTTTTAGCATCCCATAAATACGGTCAAATTATTTTTAACCCCAATAAAACGTCCTACAAAAATCGTGAAAGTTCGCGTCCTGCGCGACTCATGCTGACAAAAGTCGCGTTATATTAACCATGACCGTGTCACAATCATTCATTGAAATTTTTGCGTCAAACTTGACCAACATACTTACTAGGACTATTAGGACTTAAATGCGCATCCACGCGAACCATGTAACGTGAGGATTCTTTTTCTCCTTAATTACATTTCTTGCCATTTTGGCGTAGTTTCCTTATATATTTATTCGTAAATTTTTTCCTTCGAATAAAATCATCAATTTATTATTCAATATTTCTTTTCTAGGGCGGGGTATCACATTCTTCCCTCCATAAAAAATTTCGTCCTCGAAATTTATAACTCATCAATTTTAATCATTCAATCATCTAAGCAAACCATTTATAAGTCTGGAGTATCCTGATCTTTATAGTTAAAACTCAAAGATTCCATCCACGTTAATCATCATCAAGTTAACCCGATCATGGTAGGGTTTTTCATTAATAATACCCAAGCATGCCTAACTTATTCATCCCAACAAATTTTTCGAAACAATCGGTATTCCTCAAACATCATGCCATCATTAATGAATTCATCATCACGAGTTATGATTTACAAATCTATGTTTTCTCAAATTTTCGAATCACGTCAAGACTATGTTAATACATCTGTAACACTTCCTAGTCATTCATATCAGTAGTCTTTAAAGTGTCACTTTATCACAATGGTCTGAATGACCGAAACCTCCCATGAGATCTTCATATTAACCTCGAAGCATCCTAGACATCATAATCCAAATTATACATATGAGTAACTATATCCTCAATTCGGAATGTAACATTTGCATGTAAGATCTCATTAAGTTTGATATCCACATAATTCCTAAAACTTATTCTTGAACCTATGATTGAAAAGTTACTAGTTATATTGTAACTCTAAACTAAAACTAGTTCTATTGGTCAACTAATAGGGTCATTTAACCTAAGATAACCGATTTACAAATGCAAACTACGAGCAAAAATCACGAGACCATGCGCACACACAAACTAATGAGAAAATTAAGGTGCTTCCAACAAAGTGCGCACTCATTTACTGTGATGTATCAGCCACAATCGGCCTGACCCGCGCCACTACTGAGCTTATGTAGTGTCACACCAGATCACAGCTGAATAACAACTTCCCATTATTGGGATCAAATGAAACATATGGAATTACAACGAATTAAGTGAATACCGAGCCAAAGGATAACAATCGAATTTAGGCAACAAACTGTTCTTCACAAAGTACGAACCCACAAGTGCCCTTAAGGTCTATAACTTAACCAATGTTCCTCCTATGTACATTGACTGATCCTACTCAAATTTTCCATCCTTACTGAAGTATAAACTAATTCTTTCTGGAAGTTAAAACACAAGGGTTTCTCCTTATGACTAATGTTATGGGTTATAATTTTATATTTGTACGTACTGCGCAAATTTCACGCGAGATCACCCTTATCATCTTTAATCATAAATAGCCGATCCATCATACCTAGGTCTCCAAATTTCAATACATGGTATCTAACCTCAATTTTCAAGTTCCACACATATGCACAGTCTCAAACATCTGAATTTACAAACAACCTCCTAACTCTTAGCAACATCCTATGCAATCCTGAATATCACACTTTAGTCGAAGCTGGGGCTTATAATCTCATAAGTAGGATCTTTGCTCACCTTATCTTATCACTAAATATTTCTCTAGGTGAATAATGATTTCTGTTTACTGGAGTTACTCCAAACGCATCGGTAGCACGACAGGTTGCTATGATTAAGCCTATTGCCTCATTCCAAGAATGCTTCCTAAAAACATTGGTGCAAGTATTTAGGTGCTCTAAGTTCTCCTAAGTGTATAACTTAGTACTCACCATCCTGTTTACAACACAACCCTCAAAGGTCACATTAAGACAGGGTTTATAAATCATGGTGCTAATTCCAAGGCATTGTCACATTTCAACATGTATGATAATGATTCATCAACACCTAAACAATCCCTAATACTCATATTCTCCAAGGCTTTATGGATAACTTTCGTAAACTTATAATTTTTTTATAAAGGTGTATACACAATCAAATGTAAAAGTCGTCTGTCACACTAAAATCTTGTCACACTGGATGTCCTAGAAAGTAATGTCTAACTAAGCCCATCCAAGTGCTTCTCACAAAATTTGGATATAATTACCAACTTATATTCTTCCAATAGTTATATCAAGACATGTGTTCACAATTAATTCATCTTATTGTCAACAATTCTAAAGAATTTTCTCCACGTCAACATGATTTAGTCACTAATGACCTGTTATTATTTTATGAAATCCTCGACGCAATAATTCTCCCAATCCTTAAGGTAACAACATCATATTTAGCCAAAACCACATATGCGACTAAGTACAATAATTATTTCGTCACGACAGGAGCTTATCGAAACAATGTCCCCAAAACACTCTACTCAAGTCAACCCAATTGTTTATCATAACGATTTGATTAAGGTCACTAATCTTCAATATCTTTATGTGATAATAATTGATTTGATTATTCTAATGTCACACCAATTATCTCCTATCATATACTAGGGAATCACCCAAGACATATTCTTGTGTCACCTTAATTTGTAATTTCTATGCAAATAAATGACATGCCTATCACCGATGAACACAAATCAACCTTAGTTTTATATATAATATATAACCCCAAAGGTATCGCCTCGAAATGCTAATCACTCGCATCAATATTTTCTTAGATAAACCTTAGTACTTACTCTTAAGAGCAATTATCATGGAGTCACATACTCATCAAATTACCAACCCATAGAAAAATCATTAAGACGCATCATATAAACCTCAAAGAGTGTAATTTATAAATGTATCTTGTCTCTAATATGTGATCATCACACCACGCGATAAATCATTCGTTGCTATTTACTAAAGACTAAGGTAGGATACGGGACGACGGGTATTCCTTATAAACATCTATTTTTACAACTGAAAATAGCTCTAAAATAGGTCTAAATGACGTTTTCTGAAGATGTCGAAGAAGATAAAGTTGCTCAAAATTAAATTTTAAGTCGATCTGGAATTTTTCAGAATTTCTGAGCACTTTTATTTTTTGACAAAAAATAATAATATTTTATTTATTTATCCATTTTTTGACTTTTGACCCTGTGGCACTCTTAGGCCTATTTTTAGCATCCCATAAATATGGTCAAATTATTTTTAACCCCAATAAAATGTCCTACAAAAATCGTGCAAGTTCGCGTCCTGCGCGACACATGTTGACAAAAGTTGCGTTATATTAAATATGACCGTGTCACAATCATGCATTGAAATTTCTGCATCAAACTTGACCAACATACTTACTAGGACTATTAGGACTTAAATGCGTATCCACGCGAACCATGTAACGTGTAAATTTTTTTTCTCCTTAATTACTTTTCGTGCCATTTTGGCGTAATTCCCTTATATATTTATTCCTAAAATTTTTCCTTCGAATAAAATCATCAATTTATTAGTCAATATTTCTTTTCTAGGGCGGGGTATCACAATTTTCTTTTCTTGACATTAATTCCTTGATTTAATACACCATGTTATATACTCAAAACAAATACCCTTGTTTAAGCAAAATCATTTTTTTCCCAAAAATTTCTCCCTTATTTATACCAATTCACATTAGTATTTTCGTTGAAATCCACCTTTTCAATACACGCAACCACCATGTTAGAAAAAACTTATTTTTTCCTTGAAAATATTTCATAAATACGACCTTGTATTAATTATGGGTTAAACTTTTTTAGGTTTCTTAACTACCCATTTAATCCCCTCACTTTACCATTCATTTACTTTATGGACATTAATAAACTTTTTCATTACTTTTCCACTTTATCCTTTCCCGGAACATTTATTAACTCATTCAAGTTGGGTTGTATTTTCATACATTCACCACACAACCCATTATTTGACATGTTCAATTTTCCATTATCTTCTTCTCTGAATCTTCCAATAATCGCATACTTTAACTGGCTCCAAACCGTCGGTTATGTGCAACATATGCTCTAGCCAGTAATTTTGGGTCTTTCACCCCAGGGCTTCGGGTCACCCTTAATTTTTTTGGTGCCATTTGAGTCCTTATTAATGTGTTTTAATATTTTATAAATGTCCACATTATTCTACTTTTCCTTTTATCCGACATAAGGCAAAATTCGAGGTCTCATCCCCAACTTGTGTTACACTTTGAAAGTTATCATTTAATGTCCTTTACACTTGCATTGATTTTATTTCAAAATCATGTTCATTTAGGTCCATTTTGTGTAACACCTTATCCAATATTTTTATTTCATAAAAATGTTCCAAGTTACGTAAAATTACCATTTACCCATTTCTTTACAAACTTGTCGTTTCCTTCTAATTTATTAAGTGTTAATCCCCCAAAATATTATTAAGTTATACACATCAACCTTTCAATGTTTTAACACATGAACACTTATTCAACACCTTTTCTAACTATTCTCCCAAGTTTGACATGTATTTACTCTGTTCATCAAAGAAATAAAATTACATTTGAAGACTACGTTTATAAAAAAATGCCATTTCCTTTTTATTAATCCATTTAGTCTTAAACCCTCACACTTATCACTTTTACAACATCCTTTTCACACACATTAAGGCTTGAAATTTATCTCTTCTTTATTTCACGTTTAAACCCATTAATACTTTCATTAAACGTGATTATATGTTCATCATAAAAATACTACAAGTTTATTTGCATGAGAAGATGGATTTTAACTCCAAAATTCCTATTAAATGGGTAAAACATACAATTTATTCAAGAAATTTATAATACTTGCAAAAATATACTTTTCATGACTAAAGGACATTTTTATTTTTTCAAAATTCATACAAATGTCCAACTTTTATAAAATCTTCATTTTTGCAAGATAAATATCATTTTTCAAACATTTTATTTCATAAAATGTTTAGCATCAAACTTCTAAAAATACATTATTTTCATAAAATCCCAATCTTTATTTTAAAGAAAACTTAGAAATATTCATTCATATTTTACCCTCAACAAAATAACATTTTTGCAATATTTTTATTCCATAAAAATATGGCGGGGAAGAGTGGTTTACTCTAGGCTGGTTAGGGCATATCGTTCTATGGAGAATCTTCGGAATACCAACCAAGCTGGGGAAGTGTGGGGGGCTCAAGGAGTAGATGATGATGGGGTTGGGTCTTCCGGCAGCTGTGGATAGTGTCTTTGTGAAGCTGGTCTTTATATTTTATGAAGCTTTCATAATTGAGATGTGTTTGGTTTGTTTTTGGGAATAATTTTAGGAAGGTTTGGTTAGGTTTATTTTAGGGACATTTTGGTTTAATTTATTCTGGATAGTTTCATCGGGGGGGATAGTTGTTTGACTCCATACGTTGATATTTCATGTAATTGTACTGAATTCTCCCATTATGAAATAAAAAAGGATTTTAATTATGTCGTTGTGACTCTTGATGAGTCTTACATTTGAATTATCTATACAAATCGCTAAGGCATACATTATCCTTTTGTTCATGTAAAATGATAAAATGAACTGTCATTCTAGGAGGTAAGAAAAGAATAGCATTTTGTGAAAAAGAAGGGAATCGTGCCCATGTTAATAGTATGAGCTTCTTATGTACCTCTGGGTTTTGAAATTTTTTTGAGTTTCATTTTGACAGAAAATGGTTTGTTTAGAGGATCAGACTCACGTAGTTCTGAGTAGAGGGAAATGACGAATATTTTATATATATATAAAATAGAAGGGGGGGGGGGGGGGGTGAGAAGAGTCGCAACGCGTTGAGATTTTGAACTAAAGGTAGAATTTTTTAAGACGGTCTAGGTTGACTAGACGTGCCATCTCTTATTAGTCAATGTCAATGAGCATAACGGCGCCACTGGATGTGATCTTCTTCACGATGTAGGGGCCACTTTAGTTTGTCTTGAATTTCCCTCTGGGGTCCCAAACGAATTCATTGATTTCTTTGAGGGTGAAGTCCCCTTCTTGGACACCACGGTCGTTGACTCTTTGGTTGAATGATTGCTCTATCCGATGATGGTACCATTATATATGATATAGACCCTTTAAATTCCTTTCATCTAAGAGCTACAACTCGTTGAAATGGCTCTGATGCCTGTCTTCCTCGCTGACTTTGCTCTCCAGCACAACGCGTAATGAAGGTATTTCCAATTCAAAGGGTAGGACTACTTCCATGTCGTATATCATAGAGTGAAGGCTAGCCCATGAAGATGCTCGGACTGAAGTGTTGTAGCCCCAGAGGGCGTAAGGGATCCGATCGGTCCAGTTTCGATAACTTTCAATCATCTTGCTGAAGATATCTTTGAGGTTCTTATTGGCGGCTTCAACTGCACCGTTGGTTTATGGTCAGCATGGAGAAGATTTGTGTCTCTGAATATCATACTTGTCGACCAATTATGTGACTCCTACCTCGAAATGTAACCCGATGTATGAAACTAACTCATGGGGGACCTTGTATCAGCAGATGATGTTCTTTCGGATAAACTTGGCTACCTTTTTGTCATTCGTCACTGCATATGACTCAAATTCGACCCATTTGGTGTAGTAATTAATGGCAACTAGGATGAACTCATGCCCCTTAGAAGCTTTGGGTGTGATTTTCCCTATGATATCAAAGCCCTAGGTGGAGAACGGCTACATAGAAATCCCGTTATACAATTTCCACAAAGGCAAGTGCCAGTGATCCGCAAATTATTGTCATTTTAGGCCTCTCTAGACATAGGCGGTGCAATCATGAGCCACGTTTGTCCAATAGTACCCCTGTTGGATAATCCTTTTAACGAGCATATGACCATTCATTGGAGGTCTGCATTCACTGTTGTGAATGTTTTTTCATCTTTTCTTCAATGTCAGCCCCTATGATGAAGTGCAAGTGGGTTCCATCGAAGTTTCTTTTGAATATTGATTTATCTCAGGCAGCTAGTTTGGAAAGGGTGGCTTGTTATTTCTTATTGGCATCCTGGGGATATCTACCGTGCTTGAGGAGGCACCAAATGTCGTAGTACCATCACTTGGGCATATCAAAATTCACTTCTATGATGAGCTTAATGTGGTAGCAGTGGATTGGTTTAGCTTATTTTTGGACTATTGAGGGGGGCCATCGTTATTTCCTTGGGCATATAGACCATGGAGGCTAAGGTGGAAAGTGCATCTTCCTTATTGTTCCATGCTCGGGGCAAGTAGTGGAAGGTGATATGTCAAAACTAGGCGGACAACTCTTCTAAGTTAGCGTAGAAAGGTAAGAGCTAGCCTCCTAGTTTTGAGATATCACCTTCCCTATCTAGCCGAAGTTTTCTCGAGCAGGTACTTGATAGGATCTATTCGGGACACAAGTATGATGGAAAAAGTGAGCATGTAGTGCCTTAATTTTTGAGTGACCCAGATAAGGGAGACACATGCTTTCTTCAAGGTAGTTTAGTTGACTTCATACCAGGCCAATTTGTGACTGGCATAATATATTACCCTTTCTTTGTGGGATTCTTCAATGTACTGGGCTACCAAAACCCCAGTTGCGGGGTCTGTTACGGTCAAGTATAGGAGTAAATGGAGATCAGGTTGCGGTGGCATGAGTACCGTAGGTCGAGTAAGATACTGCTTGATGCTATTTAAGGCTTCCTAACCGGCCTCATTCCAGACTTTGGTGGAAACCTTTAGGAGGAGTTTGATGATGGGCTCATAAATAGAAGTCAGCTGGATGATGATCCAGATGATATACTATAATTTTCCCAATAATCCTCAAACTTCCTTTTCCATTTGGGGAAGTGGTATTTCGAGTTTGGCTTTTAGTTTGGAAGGGACTGCTAAAATTTTATTCTCACTAACCATGAATCTCAAAATCTTTCCTTTGGTAACGCTGAAAATGCATTTATGTGGGTTAAGTCGCATTTGGTATCGCCATGGACGTTCAAAGAACTTCCAGAGGGAAGAAATATGACCTTCCCAAGTCGTAGACTTAATGATCATATAATCCAAGTAGGCCTCGACCTCTTTATGTATCATATAATGTAAGATGGTTATGACAGCCCTTTGGAAGGTATCCCCCATTTTTGATACCAAATGGCATAACAGTGTAATAGATGGTTCCCTAAGGGGTAATGAATGTAATTTTTTCTGAATGATAAGGGTGCATCTTGATCTGATTATATCCGATAAACCCATCGATAAATGACTTGAGAGCATGACCAGACGTGTTGCCCACAATCATATCGATGTTGGGCAATGGGTAATCATCTTTCGGAGATGCTTTGTTCTAATCCTGATAGTCGATGCATATGCAGACTTTCCTTTCTGATTTTAGCTTGGGTACAATATTGGCTAGCCATATGGGATATTCGATCCCCCGGATGAAGCCTACGTTCAACTATTTGGCCACCTCTTCTTTAACCTTGAGTGATCATTTAGTGCATAGCTTTTATAGTTTTTGTTTGATCTATTTGCATTCTGAAAGAGTTGGAATCTCATGCTGAGATATTTTGGGATCAATCCGGGCATATCATCGTAGGACCATGCCAAGACATCCACAAATTCCTTCAACAGTTCTTTGAGTTGCAGGGGCTCATGCTTGTCAAGGGTGGACCTTATCTTAATCGCACGCAGATGGCTACTACAACCGAGATTAATAACAATAATTTTATCTTCATTAATCTGAACACAATTATGTTATTTATTATTAACCTTATTAAGATCAGTTAATAATTGGTCATTTGTAAAATCATTATTATCAAAAGTCTAATTAGAATCAAGACAATTAAGGTACGACATAAAAAGATACTTAAAATATTCGTTTATTTCATTCTCGAGAAAAATAGCATTGAGAACCTCATCAAAGGAGGCCTCGATTCCATAGTTATCAGAGAGAGGAGGAACAACAAAAGAGGAAGAGTAGGATAAGCATCTTAGTTGGGTTGAATTATAGTAGGTGGAATTAGTATAGTATTCCAGTTAAGGAGGGGTTCATCAACGACCTTAATCAGGATAGATGGATCCGATGATGTAGCACTAGAGTGGATCATGCAGAGTGTTAGCCCCAGTGTTTGCAGATTTAATGAGTCTGTAGACACCTCATTCTATTACCCCCTAACTCTCCTTAGGTCCCTAGTACCTCCACTCATCACCGCAAACCTAGGTCATGTCCCAAGCACTGACCTGGAGGCCATCGGGCACTCCCCAGCTCGATTTTACCAAAATTCGAACTCTTCGTCTCGACTGAGACTGAATGAATCTTTGAAGGGAACTGAATACCCTTTCCAATGATTCGCCCTGTGCGCGATTCCGACTTACCATGCGGACAATCGGTCCGTTTGCGTCCGAAACCTGACCCAGAGGCCACCGGGCCCTCCCGGGCTTTGTTTGACCTAAGTTAACTTTTCAACTCAATTGAGTCTGAATGAATCTTTGAAGGGCACTGAATACCCTTTCCAACGGTCCATCCCGTGCGCGATTCCGACTTTCCATGCGGACGAACGATCCGTTTGACTCCGGGAGGCCACCGAGCGCTTCTCGGGCCCGGCCAAACTCTTTGGAATATCGAAGTACATCTCCTAACATTTCCAATGGTATGCCCCGTGCGCGATTCGGACTTACCATGCAGACGAATGATCCATTTGCGTCCGAACGATTCCTCGTCCAATGGACCGACAAATGCTTCCGAGCCACATTTGACCCAAAGTAAACTCCTGAACTCGAGAGCAGTCCAAAGTACTTTCTAAGGTCTCTGAATTACCTTTCCAACGGTATGCCCCGTGCACGATTCTAATCGACGGTTTTCCCTCGGAGGCCGATTTTTCGAAAAAGCTTGAAACACACTGCCAAACGGCAGGTCCCAGAACCTGCCTATCGACATCTTCCTGCCGACAAGCAGGAAGGACTCTATGCCAATCGACAAACCCCTGGGCCTATAAAAGGATTCCTTGGCCTCATTTGTAAGGGGGATCCCAGATCAGAAGGAAATCACTCTCAGCAAGTCCCAGAATCCTCTCTCAAAGGCAGCGTGATTTCAAGTCCCAAATCCCCTTTTTACTTCCACTTCTCATCATCCCCTCCATCAAACTTGGTGAATTAACCACTCTCCATCATCATCCAAGGTGCAAGGGCTGCTCTTCAACATTCAAGCTCAAGCTCAAGATCTTCAAGAAGGTCCGACTTTCTCAAACTCTCTCTTAAAATTCTCTTAAATTCCCAATAACTTGTTTTCTTACTTAGCACTTTTATTATCTCATCTCACACATCCTAATATACTTTTTATTTAGTATTATTGCACTTCTCTTATTTTCGTATAAATAAAACCCAAAAAAAGAAGAAAAAGAGGGTTTGCTCATAAATTCCAAATAGGGATTCTCACACTTTTTCCACACTTTTCTCACAACTAAAACACTTTTTCTACACACACACACACACACACACACACACACTTACAAATAAAAGATTCCCCATTTGGATTTACGGGATAAACCCCACCCCTCGTTTTGTATGCAAACTACGTGGACTTTGATGCCTTTATAAGCTACATAGGCATCTCGGGGTAAAACCCGAGATTCGAGTCCTTTTTCCTTTTCTCACTTTTTCTTATTTTCTATCTTCTCTTTGTCCCATTTTCTATTATATTCTATACATTCGTTCTTAGTGGCGTATTATCTCACATGTATTATCGTTCCCTTATAACAATCAACGCAAGGGTAGTCGCACAAATCCTATTTTCTACATTAATCTCACATTCCTACGGATGACGCGCTTTATCTTTCCCATGATACAAGTCGAGGATTCCTACCTCCATTCTATATATACACACGCACACATATCACGGGGGGGGGGAAATATAAAGGAAAATAGTAAATATTCATGAGAGACCGAACGGGCGGAATGGGTGCCTAACACCTTCCCATTTCGTAACTAAGCCTCCGGACCCTTCTCGTATCATTTTGGTTTCGCACGCACCAGTATGTCTTTGGATGCCATCCTTCGGGGTGGCTCCCCCTTTCTTCTGTCTGTTTTGGGTAAAATAGACTGGCGACTCTGAATCTCTCTACATTTTCACACCTCACAAATTGACGCCGGCCGAAGCTCTCTCCCGAGAGGAGACGCGTGGGACCCGAAGGATCCTTTTTCCCTTCGCGGCGGGGATCGGGGATGGCCACAGTGGAGACTCTGCTGGAGACTTTATTTATTTTGAGGGCTTGACTCTATTTACATGAATGCTATATTTTCTTATGTTTCCCCCCATACCTGCATGTTTCCCTTTCTCACATGTGTATCCCATGCTTATGCTTATATTCACACACTTATAAAAAATTCTCCATGTACACTTCACACCACGTTCACCTAGGATCACATATATATCCCCATGTTGCACGCATCACCCATCCATACTTGGGGTACCTTTTGAGGTACTTGTACTTTGTCCCCTATTTGGCATAATCAAGAAAGGCATTCTCATCATAAGATACTAATAAAAGAATCATGCATGATTCACACGATATCACCAAAGTGCATTGCTATTGACCAAATTTTACCCAGTAACTGGAGGGTCACTTCGTGATGGGCGCTGGTCCGGCAGGTCGCAGTTAGCCGACGCGATATGACTCTCACCTTCAATTGGCCAAGTACCTTAGACGTATATCGAACGGTTCCCCCGCATCGTACCGCTTGATCGAAGTCATGATGGGAGGTATATCGCAGGGAATTCATTCACGTATGCCGAGTATATCGAATTATCTCTCACACGTACCATCCCCACGAGGTATATGGTGAGGAAATTCACGTACACTTAGGTATATCAAATGGCTGGTCCACACGTACCAATTGCCCGCAAGAGCAAGACGTATATCGTGGAAGTCATGCCAAAGGGGGGAACCCATGCCGATTCACCTAACCAATTGCATACCCGCATTCAGGTGTCAAACCTAGGAAACGCACTTTAGATTGCCAGTTTTAACCCGAAACTCTGCCGAAATTTTGGGTCAATCTTTGCACATTTTTAAAATGGGACCCTGTCCGCGAGCCTGATTACAAGTTCAAACGTAGCTTTGCATGTATTAAGACCCCCACTTTTCCAGGCTCGGGTCCCGTCCGGCATTGCATTTAGGAGAATTAAATACAAGTGAAAACATAATAATCATAATAATCATGCTGAGTTCCGTCTCCAAAAACATTTCTCCCTTCTTTATAAAAAATCCAAAAACATTTCTCCCTTTTTATCAAAAATCCAAAAATAGTTTCTTCCTTTTTTCTCAAAAATAAATCTTATCCTACGCCTTCTCAGGTCGATCGCACGCCCTTGGCCTGGCTCCTTATTGGCTTCGGTCTTCAGTCAAATCACCCCAGAGTTTCATCCGCTCCTCTACTACTTCTTCCGAGTCCTGAATCCACCCATCTTCCATGGAGAATATAGATCAAGCACCAGTCATACAACCAGATCTGACGACAATCCTAGCTCAGCTCGTGGCCAAGATTGACAACCTCCAAGCTGAGGTCCAAGAAATGCAACGAAACCAAGTTCCTATTCCTCAAGAGCCCGAGGCCCTGTTCCCTCATGCTATGGGTCCACCCGAGCCTATCTGGGTTCCGAAAGAATATCAGCACGCTCTACGTGCCCCTCTTGCCAATGGGCCACCGCCTTCCCAGCTTCCAATGCCAAACATTGCCCAGCCTATGGCTAACCTGCCTGTGGTCGCTGATCCAAAGGAGGAGGAGTTGAATAAAGTCAAAGAGGATCTCAAGATGCTCACAAAGAAGTTTGACCAGGTCAGGATCTCTGGAAATTACATGGACTACACCCACATGTCTCCTTATCCTAAAGCGAGGTTACCCGAGAAGTTTATGATGCCAAACATCGAGAAATTCGGAGGGAGTGGACCCCCGATTGTCCATCTTCGCAGTTATCACCGTTCCATAACTCTCTTAGGGGCTTCCAAAGAAGTAATGGCCCAACTGTTTCAACAAACTTTGAAGGATAGCGCTCTTCGATGGTTTTTATCTCTCAAAGAGTCTAAAATCCGTAGCTGGGAGGATGTAGCCCGAGAATTCATGTCGCAATACAAATACAACGAAGAGCTTGAGGTCACCCGTCATGATTTAGAACTGCTCAAACAAAACTCTGGGGAATCAGTCAGTAACTTCATAACTCCCGAGAGGGGACGCCGACCGAAGTGCTCTCCCGAGAGGGGACGCGCGGGACCCGAAGGATCCTTTTCCCTCTATGGCGGGGATCGGGGATGGCCACAAAGTCCTTGGAGTAACTTCCCTCGAAAACCTCAAGAGTAGCTATATCTTCTCAATCAGCGGTTGTACATTATGTTGGGAGTCCTTAACCCAGGAGTAACTATCTTGAAAGAATATCTCCATACCTAACTTCATCTTCTTGTCAACATGATGATACCATGGTTCGAGAAAACCACATAAGGGAAAATCTTCACCTTCTTCGACGAATCTTTCGTTTAAAGAATCCCTCAAAATATCCTTGACACTTACTAAATGTCTCTTTAATCGGGGTTTACGGAGCATTCTGAGTTCCTCTAATGACGGTTGATAACCCAGTCCACATGGAGGAAAGGCCTTCTTCAGTATTATGGGTTTAAGGTTCCCCTGTTATTGTTGTTCCACCCTAGTACGGGCATGAAGTGCAAATTCTTGAACATCTGGATTACATTGATATTACCGCGAGGGCTGTGCTTTGGACAAACTTGGTCTTTGAAATCATCCCCTACTGGGAGTGGAAGTGGTTCAACTCTGAAGCTAGTAAGAAGCATATCAGTGGTCCCATACTGTATTTCTAGTACTGGATTACAGGTGTTGGCATTCTCAGTATTATTATCGTTGCCCAAGATGGTGATGACCTTCCCCTTGGCGAAGAATTCCAGTTTCTGATGGAGAGAGGAAGATACCCATTGATGTTATGAATCCATGGTCAACCAAAAAAATATTGAAACAAATAGGTATATCGATAACTTGGAACTCGGTAATGAGATTTATAGGGCCAACCCCTATTGTGAGTGTTATAGATCCCATTACCTCTCGACGAATATTGTCATAGGCACGCACTACAATGGAAGTTGGAGAAAGATTGCTTACTTTCAAACCCAGGCAGTTGAAGGTTCTCAACGGGAAAACATTGAGTGTCGATCCATTGTCGACGAGTGAGAGAGGGACTGTCTTCCCCATTACCTCAATGAAGATGTTGAGAGCATAATTATGATTATGGAAAAACTTTGGGATTTCTTCTTTAGAGAAAGAATGAAATCTAGTAGAGGTTAGGGACTCGACAAAGTTCACGACTTCTCCTGGAGTGATGGAAAGAGGGACCGTGGGCCCCGTAAGCAATTTAATCAAAGCGTTTCTATGTAAATGGAAAAAAATAAAGAGTCCCCATAAGGTGGTGTTGGATTTAGTTTTCTTTAGCTGGTTAAGGATCTTGCTTTCCTCGATGGTCATTTTCAGCATGGTGAGTTTCTTATCAACCCCTTTTCCTTAATCTATCCCTAAAGACTAAAGATTTGGACTCTAGTAATGTCTCCCAGATCTTGTCATATGGATCACAGAGGATGGGAAGAATAGAGACCCCATTTCTTCATTTATTTCGGGTTGTACGACCACTTTGTTAATTTCCCCTATCAGATCTTCAAAAGATATCATTCTACTCACACTGATTTTCTAAATAACATTTACATGGATTGGTTCTTTGTCTGAGCTATCAAACTCCTCCCCCTATCTAGTGGCAATGATGTCGTCTTTCTATGAGAAGTTTATGCATTCCACAACGTCAATGGCTTATTCATATAGATCCTCCCACTCAAGGGGAAGGTGCAAAAGTGAAGGGACTAATAGCCCTTGTAGATTTAAGGCAACGAGTAACTCGAATATACTACAAATCTCATTGGTCTGCTTAAACAATCCTGCCATAATCTGTACCACATAGTCCAAACTGACTTTGTCAATGAGTACCACCCAATTATCTAACTCTCGAGCTCATTTCATGCTTCCATGAATAGGGTGCTAAACTTTTGACAATCAATGGTCATTTCAGAAGGCAATTTTAGCCCAAACTCTAGAAGCTGGTTGAGTATTATTGGCAATTCTATATCTTTCCCTTTGGACAGGTTACAAATGGCAATACACTCTCTTGTGAGAAGCGAGAGAGCTTGGTTAGTAAAATAGGTAGTGTGTAGGAAAAAATATAGGCAGACTTTAAGGGGTTTGGGTGAAAATATGGGTATGATGGGTGCTTTTCTAGGTACAATCTAGGTAGATGGATCAAATTTCGGGTCATTCTCTAAAAGATGGTATTTGTATGGTTTGGAAGTGGATTGTGAGTGGTGTTGGGTTTAGGATTGGCTGGTGGGGGTGATAACACCCCAGTCAATTAAACCTCGGATTAAATATAAGAGATGGAAGCATTGATCAGTGGTATAACTGGTAGTTTGGTGAAAATCACAATAGGCGTCGGGGTTTCAAATTTTTGGGAGATGGGTTTGGTAGTGGACGAGGGTCCAAAGTTTTGATAAGATTTCGGCCCAATAATTCTTGGTTGAATTTAGAGATGGGAGCATGGATCTTGGTGTATTCCTTTTTGACTACACACGCACGAGTTTCTGGCACCCAAGAGGTAGCGAGCTATGAGATGTCGTTGAGGGTCAAGACTGTAGTAGGCTTCTCATATTTTTTTTAGAGTGAACTGTTTAAATACTTTCTTTGGTTCAGTATGTGTCTTGGCAATACTTTCTTCAATCTTCTCTCCTGCTTCTCGAAGGGCTAAAAAATATGGGTAATATTGTCCTCTCATCATCGCTTATACACGGGGTAAGAAGTTTTTCTTCATAATACTTACTCGCTCTTTTTCGAAAGGCCGGTTGGTCATAGTGGCTACTTTCTCTCTGCACCTTTCTACGAAATTACCGACAGTTTCTCTTGGGTTCTTCTTTAGAAGTTATAGATCATGGCATGTAACCTCCAACTCCTCGTTATATTTGTATTGCGATATGAATTCAGGGGCAACATCCTCCCAACTGCGAATTCTAGATTCCTCGAGGGATAGAAACCAATGATGAACGTTGTCCTTCAAAGTCTGTTGGATCATCTGGGCCATTATTTTGTCGGAGGCACTTAAGAGAGTCATGGCTTTGTGGTATCTTCGAAGATGAATAATTGGGGTACTACTACCCCCGAACTTCTCCATGTTAGGCATCTTGAACTTTTTCGGTAGCCTTACTTTAGGGTAAGGAGATATATGGGTGTAATCCATGTAGTTTTCGGAGATTCGGACCTGGTCAAACTTCTTGGTTAACAACTTAAGATCCTCCTTGACCTTGTTTAACTCTTATTACTTCTGATCGATGAGTTTTGGAAAGTAAGCCCCTGGCTGGGCAAGATTCGGCATAAGGAGTTGAGTTGGTGGTGGACCATTGGCAGGAGGGGCACGTGGAGTGTGCTGATATTATTTTGGGACCCAAATAAGATGAGGTGAGGGTGGACCCATAGCGTGAGGGAAGAGGACCTCGGGCTCTTGGGGAATAGGGACCCCGCTTAGCTGCATCTCATGAACCTCAGTTTGAAAGATGTCAATCTTGTCCGTGAGTTAGACAAGGACCGTCATCAAATCAGGTTGTACATTCGGTAATTGGTATGCATTCTCCATGGAGAGTTGGTCACGGTATATTCTGGACTCTAAGGAAGTGGTGGGAGAACTGACGAAGCTTTGGGGTGGTTTGGCGGAAGACTGAAGCCAATAGTGAGCCAAGCCAAGAATGGGGTATGCGTTCGTCAGGTAAGTGCATGCGCACACAAGCAAAAAAATATAACACCCACGCAAATATAGTCTATTCTTCTTAATAAATTCCCTAATAGAGTCGCCACTATGGTGCTCCTACCTTGGGTAATTTCTCCTTCTCCATCTTAGGAGTCGGCGCTCATGCGCGCGATGGAGAAAGAGAGAGAGAGAGGGGTCTCACGCTCTTCCTAGGAAAACTACGGTCGTCGTCGATGTGGTGTGATATAAAGAGATAGAGTCGCCATCCTATTTTTCACAAAATAGGCAAGAGAACATGTTGTCGCCTCGAGAGAATGACATCAAAGACAAACTGATACTTGTAAAAATAATTAGATTAGAGGTTCGGGGGCTAAGTTACGCAATGGGAAGGTGTTAAGCAGCCATCCCACCCTTTCGGTCTCTCATGATCTTATGTTACTATTTTCCTCAATTTCTCCGTGAATTGTGTGTGCATGTATATATAAGTGGATATCGAAATCGCTCGACTCACGTCTTGGAAAAAGTCGGGGTGAGGTAATCCATAGGAATGTTCCCAAAATAATAATTAAAAATATGATATGTGCGCTTATCGAGATATTGATCATTATGATGAAATGATAATATGTGTTTGATAAGACGCAAATATGAATCATAAATATTATATATGTAAATAATATATGGAAAAAATAGGAAAAAGAGGAAAATAGGATTCGAGTCTAGGGTTTTAGACCAAGATGCCTACGTAGCCTATGAAGTCATCAAAGTCCATGTAGTTCGGATGAGACACGAGGGTTGAGTTAATTCCATAAATTCAAACGAGGATTTTATTATATGTCTGTGTACGAAAAATATGTTTTTAGTTTTGAGAAAATGTGGTGAAAAATTTCGTTGGAATTTATAGGTGTAACCCTCTTTTTCTTGTTTTGGGTTCTTTTATAAAAATATATTATGTGCAATATTACTAATAAAGGATTGAATATTAATATGTGTATGATCTAAAGTAAAAGTTAAATTAAGAACTTATATAACTAATGCAAAAATAAAGAAATTTAAAGAAAGAGAATAATGTTTGGACCTTCTTTGAAGATTTAGAGATTGATCTTGATTGATGATAAGCTTCCCTGCAAGTCAGTGAAGAATGTAGAGTTATTTTTAAATTGGGTGTGAAAGTGATGGAAATGAAAGGTGGAGAAAGGTTTTCCACAAGAAAACCTCGCTGACTTAAAAAGAATGTTGTTGAGATCACTAAAGTTGATGTTTCTGAGGTGCCTTTGAGGTGAGCTCATTCTCTCCTCATATAGGGTCAATGGATTTCCGATCGGCATTATCCTTGCCCTGCCTGTCAGCTGGTAAGCCTAGACACACTACCAATAGGCATGGAAATGTGCCTGCCAATTGGCAGTCTCGTGCAGATTTTTCGTAAGAAACGGTGGTAAAACACAATTCGTAAGTTAAAATTGTTCACAGGGTATATTGTTGGAAAGGTTATTCAAAGACCTTTGAGAATCCTTTTGGGCACTCTCGGGTCCGGGAGTTTTTTTTAGGTCAAATGGGTCTCGGAAGAGCCCGTCGTTCCTTTGGATAAGATATTGTCGGACAACGATGGATTATTCATCCAAACCGGAAGTCCGAATCATGAACAAGGTGGAACGTTGGAAAGTTTATGAAAGGCACTTCGATGTTTTACATTACCTCACTCGGTTCAAAGTGTTTTCTTTGGTCAAATGGGCCCCAAAAGTTTCCGATGAGCTTTAGGAATAAAATAGGTCATTCGTCCATACCGTAAGGCTGATTCGTGCATGGGGTGGACCGTTGTAAAGGGTATTCAGTACCCTCAGAAGATTCATTCAGTCTCATTCGAACTGAATAGGTGACTCTGGTCAAATGGAGCTCGGGAGTACCTCGTTCCCTTCAGATCCGTTTTAGGGGAAAAACGAATTGTTCGTTCGAACGGTTATGCCATTTCATCAACGGGGCAGACCGTTGGGGATTTCAGTGCCCTTAAAAGATTCATCAAGATTCTCTTTGATGATGAAGTTGATTGGGGTCAAATCAGGGCCCGGGAGACCCCGGTGGCCTTCAGATCAGGTTTCGATGGTAAAATGGTCCGTTCACCCAAACCATTATTCCGATTCATATGTAGGGCTGACCATTGGAAAGGGGTTTCAGTTCCCTTCGAAGATTCATCGAGATTTTTCTCAGATCATGAAGTTGATTGGAGTCAAACGAGGTTCGGGAGCGCCCGGTGGCCTCTAGATCAATACTCGAAATATGACCTAGGGTTTACAGTAAATAGGAAGGTGCTAGGGACCTAAGTAGGACTTAGGGGGAGTCCAAGAATGTGGTCTATACATATATCATTCTATTATGTATTAAAGCCTCAAATTTATACTTAGATGACTTATTTAAAGCATGTTAATTTGATGTTGATATTTAAGTCTTCGCATGCAAATTTCTACATTTATTATTCTTGATGATTTTAGGTTGTAAGACACACACTAGATTTTGATGATAATTTTTTTTAGATGAAAATTCATAATTTTTTGTGTTACATCTAAACATATATTTGTTATTAATAATATTGAATAAATTCTTGACTTTATTATATATTATTTTGTAACAAAAATGTCATTTGTAATTTTGGTTGCTATTTGTGCTACATGTTAATATTGTGATATGCACTCATTTGTTTTGATGATATGAACATATTGATATTTTTGAGCTAGATTTATAGCAAGCTACAGGATTAACTCCATTGTTTGAATATTATTGACTTTCATGAAATATAATTATTGAAAGAAAGTAACATTTGTGATATTTGTGCTTAATTTTAATATCATATGATTATTAAAAATGATTCTTGAATATATTGAGATTTCTTGAAATGATTTTATGGAAGAAAATATTAAAAAGATTTTATTTCATGAAAAAGATGCATCATATTTGTTATATGCATATATGCCTTCATTGGCGTGACACCCTCCTTAAAATAATAACGGGTGGCCAGCCCTATACTAAATTAAATTAGGAATCTCAACTGTATCGTTCTTAGCATCTACTGTCGATACTAAAATGAATGCTGCTAACAACCCAATACCATAATAAGCGGATGCTAAAAAGTATACCCGAATATGCTTTCGGGTAACAGATAATACAACAAACTAGAGGAGAGAAATATGAAAATACTAAATGTAACTCTTGGGTATAAACACGATACACAAAATGAATCCTACCAAGATTTACAAACGGTCGGAAGCGACTATAACAAAATCCCGCAACAGCTCGCATCTGCTACGGCTCCCAAGACATTGGATAGAAAAGCATCATCGGAATCCTTACGGTGGGACACCTTTTTGTACACAATATATATATATATATCAAGAGAGAAAGTTAAACGGGTCGAGGTGTGAAAACGTTTATAACAAGTGTATTAAATTGCGTAATAATTAAAAATGCACAATTTCATAAATAAAGTGGAGTCGCACTCTCGTGAGACTCAAACTCACCGCTCGACTAAAGCGCGCACCTAAGCGTATGCACCTAATCCTAATTAAACTACCCAACACCTTCTAGGGATAATTCAATATTAATCTACACATAGACTACACCTACGAAACCCACTAACTCAAGTAATAAACCCAAATCTTCTCATCTTAACATACCCTATGTTTACGCTCAAACTCATATATATATATATTAACATATACGTATGCACATATACCTTACTAGAGTCCATCCGATTCTAATTATTAACTTAAACAATTCCTTAATAACAGAATAGGCACACATTAACTTCCTATTCTTATAAAACACTCTTTCGCCATTCAACATATACCCGAGTACCAAGGACTAAACTTCTCCCCACTCCTAACATTTGCCTATGTTTCGTGCGTGGGCCGTGTCGCAAAGCGAAATTCAAACAAGGAACCCCACGATACACTAATCCTTGACAATGTTGATCGTCGGGATCCATTATGCCCTCAACGCACATCCTATAACCCCAGCTACTTATTTTGAGTACCATCTCTAAGTACACAAGTAGGATCTCTCCTAAAATCTTTAGGGTCTATATAACAACCTTAGTCACTAAGTACGATCGTTTAACCTTAACAAGATAGTACACCTAATCACATAAAATGTACATCTTAGAATACTCATATCACATTCACCTATAGGATATATACCATTACTCTAAATATATAATACAATCATTCAATCCTATAACCATGTACACATACCACACATAATGCGCACTTTAAAATACTCATAACATATACGGTTATAGGACATAAAAATACTTCACAATGCTATCATCTTCCAGGAATTACTCACTTTATCCCGGGTTACCATATATCGGATTATTATCACATAGCCATGGTAATAAAATAAATCACAACGTATGCGAAGCGGTCATAGTTCCTAGATGGAAAGTGAGAACGAATCATACCCAAGACTTCTCACCCCAAAATAAAATCACACAAATAATAATGGACGACTATGACCTGGGGACTATACTCAGCCTGCTCCTCAAGCCAGGGGCCTCACCCACATCGCGCAACCTCCCATGATAACATGTGCTGGGTATGCTCACACAATAAGTATATATATCATTCACACTACAAATATATATATACACGCAATCACGTCATATGCATAATTCATCACACATGGAATATACATTCATGCCATATAACCACTTTTTTTATATATATACGTACTATCTTCAATCCTTATGTATAAAGGAAAAGAATTTGTCTATATGTATACAACTATCATTATACTAATCGTCGTTATAACGCATACCTACCCAATGCATTTCCTTACACGATCCATCACTTAAAACATATACATCCAGTTCACCTATAATATGAATAGTCTCCCATTATATCCAACATTAAGGATACCATCTCAAAATCAAGCGTATGTATCAATCCCTATACACACACACCATCTATATTCGAATGCCCACCGATATATAATAATTACCCCGGCTATAAGTACACACCTAACTAGGAGTCGATAATCTATTTAATCCTTTCAAACTCATATTTTGGTTCAGTTAGTCATGTGAACCCTTAACAATATCGTGTTTTCGATTTAATCCCCAAGTTCATCGTCACTAAGGATATTCGACCTCTCTTTCTCATTTAGTCTACTAATCATATCTAACTAAAATCCTATCGCTAGAAGGATTCTACACAAAAGTTAGCTTAACAATCCTACGTCATACCTTCACAACTTCCTCGAAGAGTCCTCAATCTTACATCATATATTAACTCACTTCTAATCTCCAAATTAAGACTCCCATCCCTAATGGGATTCCCCACTACATCGATATGACACTCTCCAATACATATGTGTGTATATTCCCCAAACTAGCTCGATACATCGCCACGATAATATCATGTGAGAAACTCCTAATAAATCTCCAAAACTTACTTCTCGTACCATAATGGGATGTTCTAAATTGAAAACCCGATCAAAACGGAGTAACACTCATTCTACAAAAATCTAGAAAAACAACCCTGTTTTCGAATCGATTCGGCCTGGTCCGAATCGATTCGCCCCGTATGCGAATCGATTCGATCCAAAGGACTTATAAGTCTATCTTAAGCCTAATCGATTCACCATGGGTCCGAATTGATTTGGTCACACATTCCTCTAAGTCTGCAACATTCCAAATCTGTTCGGAAGGGGGCCGATTTGATTCGGCCTGTTCAGCAGGCTACGAAATGATCATTTTTCTCCAAAACATAAATTTTTAAAATTAAAATTTATCCACTTACAACCATTAATCTTCAACCCAAATCATATTTCTAATATCAAAACTCATATATATAACAACTCCACTCATTATACAACCTTAAATCCATATCTAAACATTAAATGCAAGATTTAACCCACAAAATATAGGTTTAGATATTTATACCCAAAATCCATACTTTTATCCACAATTCATGAAATCAAATACACATATGAATTATTGAGCAAGATTAAACATTTGGCTCGAAGTTGTAGAGGTTGAATCGTCATCGAGATTGCGTATTGGCAAGAAATCTCCATGCTTTCTCCTCTCTTCTTCTTCTTCTTCTTCTTCTTCTTCTTCTTCTTCTTCTTCTCTCTAGCTCTCTCTCTTTCTCACAAATGAGATTGGCTTATTTCGTAAGCCTCTTAAGCCTTTAAATCCTAAATCCCAATTTTAAATGACAATACACACTTTAAATGACTCGTTTACTCCAATTCGAGTCAAACTAACTTAAATTATTCCGGAACCGAAATAAAACCCAAGCACAATCATTTTGACTATCTCGATCCATCCGGAATCAACCGCGCACTCAGAATCGTTATTCGAATTACTTTATATCATCTTCAAATTTTGACCTCAATTGTCAAATTTTAAAATTTTTCGATTTAAATAAATTTTATTTCTCCTAAATAAATTAAATTCTCAGTCCTAAATCACGGGGTATTACAATTGGTATCCCTTAGGGGAGATAAACGTTTATTGAAAATTACTTATTAGAAAAATGGTTGCTCTTAAATACATTCGCTTGAATTATATTTGGATATTATAATTGATTATCTCGAGAATCTTATACCCGTATCTCGAAAAGGGCAATGCTTAAACAAAGCGCAATTTTTTCCTCGCTAGATGCCGCTATATTTTAACTCATGTTGTGTACTTCATTCAAAATTGTTTGAAAACATTGAGTTATGATATATTCACAATTGTGCGCTTGAAATTATTGATCTTATAATCTTAATGACTTGTGGCTTATTAGATGAGAAAATTTATATACTACGAGAAAATTTATGATGACATCTGCATTATTAAAAATTTCATGATATTTGCATATGCCTCTTATGGATTGGATCCCATGCACAATTTATTTTTAATAGGGGGGCTTCGCATTTTTACCCTTGACACTTGATTTATATGAAAAATCTTTTTAATAATGGAAAAAGGGGGAGAACTGTGTATGATTCAGTAATTTTGCTTAAGCTATACATTCTATGGATCATTGTGAATCATTATTTGTCATCATCAAAAGGGAGAAATTATTAAAGAAAATGTAATTAACCTTTTAAATTAATATTTAATTAGTTTAATTATAATTAATATACATTTTAATTTAATGTAATATATTGATTTTGATAATTCCATAATAACTTTTATTTAAATATTTATGCAAATATTTCTTAAAGAAATTTTTATTTATTTATATATTTGTATACCTATAACTATTATGCATGTATATATGTTCATTCTACAAACCTAGATATATTTTATATATTTATATTCGTGTTATATTCCTTTTATATCAGTATTGACATATTATTATTATTATTATTATTATTATTATTATTATTATTATTATTATTATTATTATCTTCTTACGCAAATGTTATTAATATTTCGTTTATATGTGTGCGTATACACACACATACACACACACACACATAGCTTTGAGTAGTCTCTTGAACCATGCGTTGATATAATAGCATGTAATAATTTTTTTTAATTTGTTTCATATATTCGTACATTCTTTATATGAATATCCAACCACGAGTCAAAAGATGATGAAAATATACTGTATATCTTTTATCTCCATTAGTGTGGTGACTGCCTTTTTTTTTTTTTTTAACACCTAGTCAAAGATTTCACTGCTTGTTTTTTGGGTTTGCTTTTGCTTCGGTTTGTTCCCATGTAAATATCTTGGTGACTGCCTTCGGAAGATGGAAATTTTATAGCAGGTAAATTTTTTCCTTAGATATTGAAATGAGTTGACAAATCTTTAAAATCTCATATTCCTTATTAACCTTGAGTCACGCACCTTTATGCTGATAGTCTTGGGCTCCACTTTTATGTAATCTCATAGTTAATATGTGGTTGTTTATAAATAAATTATTTAAATATATATATATATATATATATATATATATATATATATATATATATATATTAATATGTGGTTGTTTATAAATAAATTATTAATATATATTATTAATATAAATAAATTATTAATATATAAATTATTAATATATTAATATGTGGTTGTTTATAAACAACCACATATATATATATATATATATATATATATATATATATATATATATATATATATATATATATATATATATATATATATATTATATTTATATAATAAAGTAAAAAATTTATGTATGTCATAAATTATAAGTATGATGTCACAGTTTACTAAAGGTAAGAGATGGTTGGATTGAATTTGGAGAGTGTAAATCTAACGGTTCAAAATGCTTCAAGTTTAAACGACAGTGCACACGGCTGAAGAAAAAATCACTACAGAATTTTTATGGGTCTCGAGACATTAATTACAGCCCTCAACGTATACGCTATCAGCCTAACTCAACTACGACACCTTTCTCCTCCAACAATAACACTCCTCAAAACCACATACCAAGTCACACGCTTTGGTTCAATAAGCTTTATTTTAGAAAGAGAGATGGGTTGTGAACTATGGGAGTTCTTTGGTTCAAGAAGCTTCTGTAAAACTCGAAGGCACGAAGTGTGAAGATAATCGAGTTTTTTTGTTGATTTTTTTCTATCTAAATATCTTTTTCAGTTGGGGTAGCAGATATGCTCCGGTTGGAGTGGCAGATCTACTCCGGTTGGGGTAGTAGATCTGCTCCCGTTGTGGTAGCCGTCGAGGTTTTCTGTTGCAATAGAAAAACAGGGGAGTTCAGATGGTGATGCTCAAGTTATTACCGGCAGAGTTTTCTATAGCCGCCGAGGTTTTCTATTGATCCGGTTGATGCTTCGATTTATCTTTTTTTTTCTTTATATGTATTTTTTTTTTCTATTTCGAATTTGTATTCCGATGGTTGTTCTTTTCTATTTCTGGAGAAGGTTTCGCTGGGTTGTTCTTTTCTATTTCTGGAGAAGGTTTCTCTCGGTTGTTATTTTCCATTCATTCATTCTCTCACATTATGGTTTTGGTGGCATGAGAAGATGATAAATAGATATAATGAATAAACAAACTGAATGATTGGCATGATACCAAAACAATAATATCTATAAGGAGACTCTCGAGCTTTTGGCCAAACTGGAGCTCCATTTTTTTTTTCTTTATATGTATTTACGATTTTGGTGGCATGAGTAGATGATAGATAGATAGTACTGTACTATAAGATCTATTTTCTCCATGGGGATGAATCCTTCTTTCCGCACATGTAGTAGAAGACCGGTGAACCAAGGACACATTTTGAACTGGCTGAGGAGAGCCCAGTGCCCAGTGCCCAAAATAAAAATGCTAATTATGTGTAATCCAACCCAAATTTCTGTACCCAAGAGAGAAACATACCCGTTTTTTTGAAGATCTCTAAAAAAATTAATTGAAAACAAACTTCTATACCCAAACTTCTTTATCGGTTTTTTCTGTAAACAAATTTCTATACCCAAGCTTGGTTCTGTTGAAACAAACCCAAAATTAATTGAAGATCTCTGAACTCTCCCTGTCCTTCCGCTCTCCAGCCGTCCGGTCACTATGGACAACGCCGTCCAGCCGTCATCCGACCACCGACTATCCAGCTCCGTCTGCACAAGTTTCATTGTTTATTAGTCTCTTGATGATTCAGCCACCGACACACCATGTTAATTTCATTGTTTATTAATTTCATGGTGTGTCCAGCGCCGTCCACCCAAAATTTATTTATGATTATAATTTAATTTTTAGACTTCATTGTTTACTAGTCTATTGATGATTCAGTTCGGTAATTGTAATTACTTAATGATTAAATTATTTATATAATATGTAAATATTTTTTTATGACTATAATTTATTAATTGACTACTTTGTTCCTTTGTTAGGTTATAAATTTATTTTTCTTGAATGGGACCTCGCTTTGAGTATCTAGACTTGGTGATGAATTCATATGGAAAAATTTCAGTAGATTTTCTTGCGAATGAATTCTATTATTGATGTTTATTTGAGGTTCAAGAAGAACTATTACTATTGCTGTTGTATTTTTTATTTCTTAAATAGGGTGAATTATCCAATAAAGGAATTAAATTTTCCCCAAATTGTCTAAATTGTTTACGCATTTGCGTTGTAGAAAAAAGTTTGACTCAAATTTACACAATTCAATACTTTTAAGAATTATCAGCGTGACTTCAGGCACGAGAATACCCTAGTGTGTGTGTGTATATATATATATATATAAATTTGTGTTAGCAGGTTTGGAATAGATTTCTTTTTGACCATACAGTAGCGGTTAGATTTTGCTATCACTCAATTTGGCGGACTTAAAAGAGGCATTGGGCCCCGCGAACCTGTTAGAGATAACGTTAAATTGTCCTATCACTTCTGCTACTAACTAGTGCTTTAGACAGTTCTTGTATTATTCTATAATTACATATAAACTACTTTCATATACGTTTTTATATGTATTTATTTAGTTGTTTTTTATTCAACACTTTTAGAATACAAATTGTTCTTTATGATCTTTGAGCAGTTTCGTATCTTTTGTTGTATACAATTATTATAATATATTGATAATAATATATGTTATAATATGTCTGGATGTTCTTGTCCAATCAGTCGAATATGAGATGCCACATAATTTTTTTTAAAAAGTTACCTACTTGTGTTCTTTCTCCCATCTAGACAGATCCTACTTTTGTACCTTCCCTTAGTTAATTCAACTGCCTTGGGCAGTAACAATTTTCTCCACGATTATATATATATATATATATATATATATATATATATATATATATATATATATATATATATATATATATATATATATATATATATATATATATGTATGTATATTATTTTATTGTAAGGACGAAAGATCATACCTATAGAAATATTTTTTATATAAAAATGCTATCATGATTTTGTGCACACAAAAAATTATTTTATAACATATGCGTTTACATCTATAAAATTGAGTTGTAAATAAAAAAAAATTAACAAGTTACTTTACTCAAGCATCGTACAAACATTGTAAGGACATATTTTACATATTCCTGTTTACATGAGTGTATGACATATACTGCTACATCCGTCGAAGGTTTATTCAAGTTCAACCATGCATGAAGAAGGATCTGAATATCAATATTCTTCAACAGAAAATCCTCTGTAAGATTAATTTTGGTAAGGTTGTATTTAAGTTCCTTTACCGTTCATTTAAAGTGTTGGGATAATTTTTCTAAAATGTTTTTAAGCACTTGAGTCGTTGTTTTTCGTCAAAAGAATTTTTTCTAAATGTTGAGGCGGAGTTTTATTAAAATAATTTTTGACGTTCTGGTCATTCAAACGACATGTCTATGTCGTTCAAACGATAAGGCAATGTCACGCGAAGTCATTCGAGTGACATTAAACCTCGTTCGAGCGACATTCATATCTCGTTCGATTGAAGTCACCGACTCAACTTTTTATAAATAACGTGTTAAATGAGTCCTTTTTCCTTAAGAAGACCTGACGATTTTTGATACATATAAACTGCAAACTGCATAATGAATTTGTCTTCTTAATTTAGGGTTTAAAAGTCTATTTTTCAATTCACAAAAATTCCAATAGTTTAGTGAATTATTTTGAAACCCAAGATACGATCTTGTTGAAGTTTCTCTTGTAGAGAGGGTAAATCTACGGATAATGACTGCGTGCCATTGGAAGTACTCGTGGGTGTTCCTGGATGATTTGGAGTTGCGTGTTCTTGTGGATTTCTGCGATTGATCCATTGTTAACTCTAGACTGCATGTCTATGTGAGTATCTGTGCAATATTCCTTGCAGATTTCATTATGTATGTAAGTTGTCATTTATCTATGCATAGTGAAATAAAAGGTTTTCCCTTTTAGATTTTTTCCTGAAATTTGTGTGTCAGCAATTTATTTGTGATGGTTTTATTTTACCCACCTAAATGTATGCTTTAGGGGTGAATTAATTTGGTTTAAAAATTGACTCAAATTAAATAAGTTAAATTGGAAATTTATGAAATAATTTAAATCGATATCACGTAGCATTCTCAAATTGGGATCAGAGCGGGTTTATCTAATTTATTGAGTGATCCTTATTTTTCGCAAAATTTGTGTGATATTGATTTTTTTGACAAATCTATCTTGTGAAAAATCACAATTTTTCCGATGGAGCACTTATATAATCGGATGTCCATTTTTGACGGGTCAAATTTTGCCTACTAGAAAGCCCATATGAAACCATAATTAAAGGCCATCTATGAGCGCATTTGGGTTGTTTGTGAAAGAATGTGGACTCCTCCCAGTCACCGCGAATAATGTCACCAATATTAAGCATGTGACTGACTGGACCAATGATGAGTTTAAATGGAACACTTTTAATTCTCATGGGCTAAGTGCGATTTCTGGTGCCGTCACTCCTGAAGAGTTTCGACGTATCATGACGTGCACCATGTCAAAAGAAGCATGAGATGTTTTACAACTTACCCATAAAGCCACAAGTGCGTCAAAGAGTCTAAAATTCAAAATTTAACTACTCAATTTGAAATAATTACTATGCTTGAATCTGAGTGTTTTGATAACTTTTATGCACGTTTATCTGATATTGTCAATGCTAATTTCAATCTCGGTGAGAACAATCTTAATGCACGAGTGGTTAAAAAGATTTTGAGATCGTTGCCTAAAAAGTTTATCCCTAAAGTGACTGTTTTGAATTCCTTAGGTAATTTGAGCATTTTAAGGTTAAAACAGGTAGGAGACCTCCAGACATATGAAATTGACATGTTTCCTGACACTGTTAAGCCTAAGAATAGAGGGATAACACTTAGAGCCCAGTCTTGGAAGAGAAAGGAAGCGTCCAAGAGAGAGAAAAAAAAGAAAGTGAGAGTTTGTGAGTCCGATTCTTAGGGCGAGTTTGATTTTGATGATGCGACCATGCTTGCTAAATTTTTTCTTAAATTTTTCAAAGAAAATTCTTTTAATAAAAGATTTTTTTAGAAAAATAAAAAGAAAAATAACGCCAAAGAGAGCGGTGAGAAAGAGAAAGAGAAAGAGAAAGAGAGAGAGGAAGAGGAGAGATGTTTAGAATGTGACGATAGAGAGCATAAGGTGTTTGAGTGTCCCACTAGGCTAAAGAGAAAGGGCAAGAAGATTTCCATGACAGTCACTCTTAGTGATAGTGAGGAAGAGGTGAAGGATTCCGGAGATGAGTCTTCACATGGGATGTGTGTTTCCATTTTAGCTAGTCGCATGAGCACATATAGTTTATCCCACGATGATGAGGATACTTTTGCACGTGAGACCCCCGAGGATGATTTGAGTGTTTCTAGCGAGGGTGAGAGTGAGTACCCTAATGAGGGTGATAGTGAGATCCGAATTGCATTTAGATATTTGTATGCCGAGACCTTAAAGACGAAGAATTTGAATAAGGATCTAGGTCCTTGGGTGATAGATTTGGAGAGAGAGATTGAGGTTTTGAGATAATTTGAGGCGACGGAGAGTTAACTCGAGAAAGTGAAGGTTACTTTGAGTGAGAAGTTGATCATCGTAGGTCGGGAAAAGAGTGAACTTATAGCCCGTGAGTCACAATTAGAGATAGATCTTGAACGTGCCCGGGAGATAAAGGTCACTATAGAGGATACATATAAGAAGCTATGAAAGATGCTCCTCGATTCCGCTTTAGGGAATTTAGAGAGACTAGAAATAGGTCATGACGGTGCGTCCACTTCCCATGTTACACCCGAGCCGGGTTCTGAGTGTGTGATTGATCCATATGGCTCTCAACCTACCCCACATAGGCGTCCCATTCTGGATAGGAGAATGCGTAGTAGACGTTTTGAGAGAGTTGTTCCTAGGCCCGTGTATGTTTTCACCCATAGAAAGAAGAAAGGACACCTTAGGAGATTTTGCTTTAAGTTGGGTATTGTGTCACGTTTTGATACGATACATGATACTTTGGATGCTCCAAATGATTACATGAGAGAGTTTGCACATTTTAGGGATCAAGTTAAGTTTCTGGTAAAAACTTCACATGATTTGATGGATGTTTTTCATATGATGTCACCTCCTTTGAAAAACTCCTCCGCACCTAACAATTGAGGTTTAAACTTGTTTGCTAGCATAGGATGACTTTCATGATGATATTTTATGACTATTTCTAGTATGTACCATGTTTGTATTTATCTTTTCAATTTTTGATATATTTTTCGAAAAAATAAAAAGATTGTTGCGTTTGAAAAATTTTGGAAAAATACAAAAAGATTTTCTATTTTTTGAGAAAATTTGAAAAGGAAAAAAATATTTTTTTTTGATAATTTTTTTTGAAAAAATCCAAAAAAAAATTTGTATTTTGTTTTGCACCATTTATGGATGGACACTTAGGATAACTAAGTCATTACAGCATTCCATATCCAAGTGACTATTTAATAGTGTTTTGAGATGAGACATCATTTCATCCACGCGCTTTATAATGTTTGAAGTCATTAAGATGTAATTTGAGATTACTTTCTACATGTTTGACTCTTAGTCTCCTTTAATGCACACTTGCACGAATTTGTTTTATTATTGTTCTTATCTATCACATGTTGGTCGAAGTGTTTTCTTCTCAATATTATCTTTAAAACGAACCATATGTGATAAAATTCGACAATAAAAGTAGTGCATGTAAGAACCGTTTCTCGTGAGGAATTTGTTTAATATAAAAAATGATGAGTGAACATGGGAAAGGGCTGTGAAATTACAAAATTAACTCGTCATGAAAGCCACTGTTTGAAAAGAGCTCGAGAAAAAAATTTAAAGTTAATAGAAAGAAAAATATGCCAAAAAAGGGCCATTAGGATTTTGTTTCATCACCTCAAAAGAAAAAATAAATGCATTATTATTTATGAGGGAGTTTGGATGGAAATTAAACAACAGGTTTTCATGTCCTGACAAAGTCTTGAAAAAACATTGCATAGTTTTAGATGTTATTGGTGTGAAAATCATTTTAGGCTTTGATGTGTTGATGGATTGAGTCGATGTCATTTAAATTCAACATATTTTGACACCTAAGGATGATTTTGAGTTCATTAGATAGGAGTTTCCATATTCGTCACGCACATATGTTATATATGTTTGAGTTGATTGGCCTATTGAATATGTTCACACCCATTCATTCCATATCCACGATTTTGGTTATCTTAGTGTAAATTCATAGTGTGTGATGTTCTGTTTGTAATTTTTTTTTGCATTTTTGAAAAAATTAAAAAATAGTTGGTGAATGCTTTCAAGTTTATCCTTGATGATTGTAGTTGATTTGCTTTTCTTGTCATGACACTCCATGCTTATGTTTATTTATTATTTTCCTTGTCTATTTTTGATAAATAAAAAGGGGGAAAATGAATTATGATTTTATGGGGGAGAATTGAGATTTGATATTTGTTTTGATTTATGTTTATCTCATTTCAACCTTGATTCTTCACGAAGGTATTGTTTCTTGTCTCATGTGCGTTGATACAAAATTGAAGATCATTATTTTGCACACCCTGATGATGACAAAGAAAAGTTAGAGATTTGAATATTTCATGTTGAAGTTTTTAAAGAAAGTTTAAAGACTTGAATCTTTATTACCTTTTCAGTTTTGGGTTCATGGGAGTGTATTAGATTTGTATAGGACATTTGATTTGATAATTCAGGTGTTTTTAGTTTGTACTGGCATAAACATAGGGGGAGATTTGTAAGGACATATTTTACATAGCCCTATCTACATGAGTGTATGCTATATACCGCTACATCCGTCGAAGGTTTATTCAAGTTCAACCATGCATGAAAACGGATCCGAATATCAACATTCTTCAACTGAAAAGCCTCTGCAAGATTAATTTTGGTTGGGTTATATTTAAGTCCCTTTACCATTCATTTAAAGTGTTGGGATAATTTTTACAAAATGTTTTTAAACACCTAAGGCATTGTTTTTCGTCAAAAGGATTTTTTCTAAATGTTGAGGCGGAGTTGTCTTCAAATAATTTTTGACGTTTTGGTCGTTCAAACGATATGTCTATGTCGTTCAAATTACAAGGTTATGTCGCGTGAAGTCGTTCGAGCGACATTCATATCTCGTTCGAGCGAAGTCACCGACTCAACATTTTTATATATAGCGTGTTAAATGACTCCTTTTTCCTTAAGAAGACCTGATGATTTTTGGTACACATAAACTGCAAACTGCAGAACAAATTTGTCTTATTCATTTAGGGTTTAAAACTTTATTTTTCAATTCACAAAATGCCAATAGTTTAGTGAATTATTTTGAAACCCAAGATACGATCTTGTTGAAGTTTCTCTTGTACAGAGGGTAAATCTACGGATGACGACTACGTGTCATTGGGAGTTCTCGTGGGTGTTCTTGGATGATTTGGAGCGGCGTGCTCTTGTGGGTTCGCTGCTGTTGATCCATTGCTGACTCTAGTCTGCGTGTCTATGTGAGTATCTGCGTGATATTCATTGCATATTTCATTGTGTATGTAAGTTGTGATTTATCTCTCAATAGTGAAATAAAAGGTTTTCCCTTTTGAATTTTTCGTAAAATTTGTGTGCTAGAAATTTATTTGTGATGGTTTGATTTTAGCCACCTAGATGTATGTTTTAGGGCTGAATTAATTTGGTTTAAAAATTGACTTCACTTAAATAAGTTTAATTGGAAATTTGGGAAATAATTTAAATCGATATCACATAGCATTCTCAAACATCCTGATAAATTTTCTTTTGAAGATAAAATTTTAATTGATCACTATCCTTTTCACAGGAGTTTAAATTATTTATATCCGTTGAGAAGATTTAGTCACTTTACTGTGTTGTCCCATTCACAATTTATACTCTTACCTGCTTTATTTCATATCATATCAACCTTTTAAGACTATCTATTTATATTTTTTTTATAATATGAACCTCGTTAAGAGCATAGCTATTTGATGGCTCCTTGATCCGACATATTTTATTATTTTTTTAATCTTTAGGAGATGTTTTGTCCCATTCGATATTTGCATATCTACCTTGGGCCGTTGTTATTTTTTGCATACTGCCTTGACCAATGATAATTAAAATTTAAGTCTAAATATTCATTGAGCCACGCACATTGTTCTATTCTATCTGTCATGGACAGTTATATAAATTAATTTCTTTCGGACGATTTTTGAATAACTCTAACAAGTCTAGTGACTTGAGATGTTGGGTCTCATTTATTACTTTGAACTCTCCATACTCTCAGTCATAAATATCCTCTCATATGCTCCATCATTATTATTTTGCCTATGCACAATATTTCAAATTTTATGGGATTTAGGATTGAACATTCTCAGCCATACTTTTCATTTGACATTAATTCATGAAGAATAATTCAGTCTAAACTTATGGTGATTATTTTTTAAGCTTCTACAAATAAGAGACTAAGATGTGTTGAAGGTAGATGATATGAAAATAGAACAAAAGATCAACTGAAAACTATATTATACACTCAAGAGAGCAACAAAGGTTGACGTTTAACTTTACTCAAGAGCACAACAATTAATACTCTTCTATTTTTGAAGAAGAAATTCAAGAGCACAAGAATCAATATTGTTTTACAAAATTTGAAAAGAAGACTAGAGTCAAAATCTGAAATACTGTGAGGTCTCTTTGAAGAAGAAACTCAGACTTAATTTGTATTTTAAGAGTTTTAACAATATAATCTTTGTACAAAAAATCCAGATATATTTGAAGCTTCATTGAAGCTTCGGTTGTAATGGTGATTGGTTCCTACTAGGAAGTGGACCACGATCTTGAAGCTGGACTTTTTCTTCATGTGTTTGTACACGGTGTTTGATCTTACCCTTCATGTGGACCACGGTAGTGAAGCGCAAAGGAGACGGAAGCTCTTAGCACGTGTACGTTGGCCGGAATTTGGCCGAACAACGTTAACTTCGTTGTCTTTTAATTTTCACATTTTATTTGCTTATTTTGTTTGTTTTTGGTTGAATTCACACATTTTGAACTTACACTTCAAATAATTTAATTCCAAAATTTGGTTAAATTATTTTCAACATTAAAATAATTATTTTTGAATTAAACAATTAATTTTAGAATTTTAATTTATATTAAATAAGAAAATTATTTATATATTTGTTGGGAATTATAATTCGTAAATTTAACATGCTTAAATTTATTGATATTATTTTTATTTGATATTAACTGTTTTCAGCATATTTATCTGAAATTTATTAATTAATTCTAAATATTAATTCACATTAAATATGAAAATTGATTATTTATTTTTGAGTGATATAATTTGTGATTTGACTTATTTAATATAATTTGTGATTTGACTTATTTAATCAATTGGAAGCATTCATTTGAAAATATATGTGTTAATCATTAAAGGTTTATTAATCTGAAATATGAATTAAGTGTTTTAAATTAAATACTTTTTAAAATTTTAATTCAACCAAAAGGTTTATAAAATCCCAATTTACCCCCCTCTTGGGTATTTTTCTGGGCAACAATTACCATTAGGACTCCAAAAAGTCAAATATAGTTGTAGACCCAATCATAATGATCTGAATTCCCAAGTTTTCATGTGCTTATAATTTAATACGTGAAAAATAATAAAATATTGGGCATGTGTATTACACTTCTCCCTTGAGGGAAGGTTCCCCAAAAGCAGAGGTTGATCCTCTAGTTGAGGACCTTCTTGACTTTATGACACCGGATGGAGTCACTACCTTATAAGTAGGATTTCAACAAATTATTTCTCAAGCTCCAATTTGAACCTTGGAGATCTCCACAAAGAGTGTGGAGCAACAATTACAACACCTTATTTTAGCTCCACCAACCCTTCCACATTGGAAATCAGAGTCCCCTCAAGGTTTTTAATTACTTCAAAGCTTTTTTAGGGTGCCATTTAAGGATCTAATTTATTTTACCTTTATCAGTGGGCTAAAAATAGTGCACATTTGCATTTCTCAGCTTGAAGGCTTGGTTGGAAAAGGGTGTTATGAAGACTCTAAACACTGGCATCTTAACACTTCAATATTTTATAAACACTATGAGCTAAATAAAAGCTGGGGAAAATGATTAATCTACAGATCAAGCTCATTTCTTAAATCAAAAATTTGAAACAGCCAAAGGTCTGCAATATTTGAAAGTCTTTTGAGGGACAATGACTCCACTCCTATCTAAAAAGGAGGAGTTTAAGAAGAAGATATTAAGAGTCAATGATAAGCTGTAATTAACTGCTATGAAGGAAGATGATTTCGAACTAACATTAAATTAACTGGTAGGAGATATGCAGGTTTCTACTAGTGACACAACCTTATTTGAAAAAATAGAGGTTCAAAGTAGAACCAATAGGGTTATATACCAAGATTTATGGACCAAATTTTAGTCCTTTGTATTTAGATGTTTTTATTAACACAAAACTGATAATACACGCAAACACACACACACATGTATGTGTGCGTGTGCGCAATTACACATTTTTTCTTTATTATCTTGCTTCCTAAATGGTTGGGTAATATGGTTTACAAATTTGAAATTTGTTTTCCTCATGTCAATTTATTTATTTATGTTTCTTAAATGGTATGATCCAACTTTGAATTTTCTGTAAATTTTGAAGCCCTTCCCACTATGGGGACCACATTCTATATGTTGGAACTTTTGATCACAAAGGCAAAATGGTTTTTCAAACCAAGTGTCCTTCATTAAGGCCCTTTTTTCACTTTCTTAATATTATCTGTCAACTATTTTTTTCTTTTGAACCAATATTTTATTCATGGCTATAATCCAATCTTCATCTATATTTTCCAATTCCATGTGCATATCCTGGTTATATACTTATATTATTGATTCGTTTAGGGATACTACTCTTAATAAATTTAAAGTGATATTTATTGGTAATATAACATCATGCCCATAGGTTAAGGCATGTGGATTTACCCATGTCCTTTACCTTTTAGAGGTCCTATAAGCCCGTATTACGTTTGATAAAAAATTGGGTGAATCTTTTGGATTCTTCTCAATCACTTTTCTCAGGTTGCTTTCGATTACTTTATTTGTATCTTTTGCGTGACCATTTGATTGAGCATAGTAAGGTTCTTCTTTTGTCAAAGTTATGCTTAATCTTAACGTGAATTATAACACCAATTCAAACAAAAGAAATGCTTACATTCTCTAAGATTATGATTTATGGGATTCCAAACCAATGCACAATATCTTACAAGAAGTCTACCAAATTACTTTGGGTAACCGATTTAAAATATTTTTCCTCCACACACTTGGTAAAGTAATTTGTTGCAACAAGAACAAAGCTGTGCATCTTGAAACATGAAGGGTAGATCTTACCTATGACGTTAATTGCCCATTCAATTAATGGCCAATATTTAACCACATATTGTAGGTTAATAGTAGGCACAAGTTTTAGAGGACAATGTTGTTGGCACTTTTGACACCTTTTTGCAAAATCAATGGATCCTTCTAATATAGAAGGTCAATGTAAACCATCCCTTCTTAACAACACCCTCATCTTTAGACCAACTTAATGATCCTCAGAAATGCCCTCATGGACTTATATAATGGTTGTTAGGTCCTCATCTCTACTTGGTTACTCTAGGATCATTAGATCTGCACATATTTTGAATAATTTTCCAACATACATGACATAAGTAATTTCTCTTAATATGACAACACTACCACTCTTGATATTTTAGTGAGTAAGATATTAAATCAATGGATTTCTCCAATATTAACGAACATCAATATTTTTAATTTTAACCTAAGGCCATATATTATGTAATAGTGGAGGAAATTCGTTAATTGAACTGAGCTTTGACTTTGCTTTGAAACTATCATCAAGGGTTAAACCTGATGTCTTTTGAAACATTTCATTACCATTTTCATTTAGAAATCTAGGATTATAATTTAATGCGACCTCACCAAATTTGGATAGTTAATCCAAGGCCACCTAGTTATGTAAATTTAAGCCATTATGGACATAGTTATATTCACCCGTTAATTATTTTATGACTAATTGATAATACCCATGGATTTTTATTATTGAAGTATTATGACTTCAAAAGATTTTTAGGTCCGTTATAATGGCCTCGTATTCCACTTTATTACTAGAATATGTGTTTTCTTCCAATGTTTAGTTTTAATTTGTTTGGGGGATTCAATAACTATCCAAATTCCAACTTTTTTTCAGTCTCAAACCATAGCTTCTATGGACTTATATATATATATATATATATTATCCTTCTAGCTCATTTTCACATGGATGGTCTTCCAAAACTTCGGCCAAAGCTTAACCTTTTATTACTTTTTGAGGTGAATAATTTAGGCATGACTCAGACAAATCCAATACCCATTCACCAATTCTATTGAGGAGAATATTCCTAGTAAAAATATATTTGATTAAATCAAACTTTGAAATAACGTATACCTCTCTAGGCAATAAATAATATTTTAGTTACATAGCATCAAAATACAAAGTCAAACATAGTTTTTCCATTATAGAATATCTACACCCCTAATCATTAAGAAATCTATAGAGGTAGTACATTGCTTGTTCTATGTGGTTTTCACGGTCTTGAGCAAATAGAACTCCAATTGATGCATCATAGTCTGAAACATACAACTTTAATGGCTTATCTTATCTTAAAAGCACCATCATAGGTGTCTTGCCCAAATATCTCTTGAGTGTCCACAAAGTTATCTCATGCTCTTCCTTCCATTCTAACTCTTCTTAATCTTTTAGCTTTAATAATGGAGAAAACACTTTAGTTTTTCCTCTTTCATTAGAGATAAATCAATGAAGGAAATTAACTTAACCTAAAAAACTTTTTAATTCTTTCTTGTTTGGTGGGTTGTGATTTCAATTATAACTTAAGCTTTGTTTTGATCAACTAGCATTCCCTTTTGGTATACCAAATATCCTAGGGAATTTCCTGTTGAAATTCCAAAGGAACATTTCAAAGGATTCATTTTATGTTGATAAATCTCATTGTTTTTAACAAGGTTCTAAAAAACGTGGGGCGTGATCGAGGCGTGGATGCCAAGCCTTAAGCCTTAGAAGCCTAGGCGGGCTTAGGCGTGAAAAGGCGTCTAGACCTTTTTAATATATTTTAATATTTTTTAACCATAACAAGGCTAATAAAATACTAAAATTGTACATATCATAAATATATGTCTGAATATTTGCAAATAAAAATACTATTTGATTATTTTGGATGAGATAATGGTCCGGTTTGTAAAAAAATCTTTAAAAGGCGATATCGTTTCGCTAAAGAATTGTTGTTTTTAGAGAAAAAGTACGCCTTAAGAGTTTTACCAAGCATAAGGCATCAAAATCTTAAGGCGGGGCGTTTCTCCCAAGCCTCAAGCCTAGGCGTGCCTAGGCGGGTTTTTTAGAACAGTGGTTTTTAAGTACTTTTTCAGATGTGTTAAATGATCAGTTACTATTTTTGACTTGTTGATTTTATCATCAATATAACACTTTAAAAAGGTAACAATCATACAATGAAAAATGGTTTTCATTACCCTTTGGAAAGTTTCCCCTGTCTTCATTAATTCAAATAACATTTTTATCCATTCGAAGGTCCCCAAATTATCAAGGCACCCAAAAGTAGTTTATACACGTCTTCTTCAGCTATGCATATTTTATTATAACTTTAATAACCATCCATCATAGACATGATAGCATGACCAATAGATTTTTCAACCAATAAGTCTACTACTCACATTGAATATTGATTAGGAATAAATATGCCATATTTATGCCCTTAATTTCGGTGTTTTAATGGTCCCGTATAGTTCATTTAGCTTAGATTTATCTCATATCTATGCTACTAGTCCTTTTTTATGAGTATTTCATGTTTTGTATATTTTTCTCTTCTTTTAGAGGTAATTCGTGCAAGTGGATGCGAAAGAGAAATTGAAACGATGAAAGAATATAAAGAAAGGGAAGTCAAGGGCAATTTCATAATTTTCCAATTATGACCTGGGGGGGAGCCTACTGAAATGTTGAAGATTTTGAATTCACGAGAACGCCGGAAGAAATGGCACCCCAATTCGAGCTAGTAATAGAAAATTATGCGCATTCATAGTTGGGAGGAAAGTAAAGTGGAAAAATGGTAAATAAGAGCAATTTGAGAAAACAAGGGAAGCTTAGGCAGACATTAGGACCTAACCGGTTCATTTGCCTTAGAGAAGCGATTCGCATATGCAATGGGTTCGCCCCCAGAGACGGGATTTTTAGTTTTTGCCTAACTTTTAATTGAAAGAGTTTTAGTGTTTAAGGACTCGTTAAAATGACTTCCAACCTTTGTAAATAGCTATTAAGAGTTATTATTCATCATTATCACTTATTGTAAGTAAAAAAAACTTTAGTAACTTCTTGGAGAAACTTTCATACATTCTTCCACTAAAAAATCAATAGAGGACTCATTATTTTCCGGATTTCAATTGAAGCTTTGTTCTTGTGCATGCCTTACTTTCTTTATCATTGATAATATTAATTTTATGCATTTTTATGATTATTTCTTCATCATGTCTACATGAAAGTTGATAGCGCGCGCGAAGTTTGCGCGTGTAAGTGCACAGTCGTTGTTTTCTGTCTCGCCGCGACTATACAAACAAACCTAAATTACGACTACACTTGCGGGGCAAGTACATCGGTAAGTCGGGTATAAAAAATCCACAGGGACGAGTTTTTAGAATTCAAGTGATTTAGTACTCCGAAATAAAAGTGTAAAAGGTGATTACAAACTAAAAAGGAAAACATGCATAAAAGGGAAATGTTTAACTAGGCGAGGGAAATGAAACTAGATTAAGAAAGCGAGTAAAACTATAGGTTGCGTCGAATATCCCTCACCGGGGTTAATTTGTAAAAAATGGTTACATGGGTCGACGAGTTATTACAAATGCGTCTCGTTTCGATGGTTAATTAAATCAAGGGTTGTCATGCCCCTAAATCCTCATAAAAGCCTAATAAGATTTTGGCGTCAACAAATATCTCTAAAATTACGCGCGAAAGGTCGTAAGAACGAGACATACATGATATACCCCGTCAAATCTCCTAGGTATAATAACTAGGACAACGCACCCGAAATAAATTCGTAAACACCATCACCAAAGCAAAGCAACGCGTTAACCCGAGTGAGTTCCATTCAAACACAACCTAATTTAAATTACCTAGAAAGCATATTAAAAATGCGATAAAGAAATGCAATAAATAAACGCGATAAATCTATACTAGAAAGCGAGTAAATCAAAGCATGTAAACTATTTAACAAAGCAAGTAAATCTAATTAACAAAGCAAGAAACAAAGAAATACAACTATATTAATGGAAGGGAAGATGGATAGTACAAATTACAAACCCAATTGTTGTCACACCAAATGAGGAAGAAAGATGAACTCTCCAATAACCCAAAACCTAACCTACAACTCTCTAAAACCTATTCTATCTAAGTATATCTGAAATAGAAACCAAAATTTGGTTTATATAGTAAGTGGGAAAGAAAATAAAGGAAAAAAAAAGAAAAGAAAATATCCCGAAATATCTGCAATCACCGGTCGACCGGTCGTAGGGGCGCGATCGACCGGTCCTTCTTGTATAAGTTCACTATCTCCTTCCCATGGAAAAATATGAAACAGCGGTCGATCGGCCCCCTGGGCGAGGTCGACCGATACTCTGTTTCCTGGCCTCCATTGGTCATCATAAGGAAGAAAAGGTTGATTACGGAAATGGCTATAACTTCACCGTCCGAACTCGGGATCGCGCACCGTTTACGGCCACGCAAAGCTTGCTCGATGAACTACGCATCCGTGAAAATTCCATGATCTGAAGATGAAATGTGAAATGACTAAAATGCCCTTGAAGTAGCGTCCGATGACGGAACTTCTCCGAAATGCAACGGATCCTCACTTTTAGCGTTCCAATACCTACAAAAGCACAATTAACCCATGCAAAACATGTATATATTAAAATCCAAGGTTGTATGGTTAATGAGCATAAATATATGCATTTATGACCGTAAAAGCACTAGAATGCATTAAGAAATAGTGGAGAAATATGCAATATTTGATACGAATCACACCCCCTAACTTAAACATTGCTAGTCCCTTGTAATGAAACAAATAAAACCAGTCCATAGAGGGCGGTACAAGACGTATATATATATCGAAATATAAATGCCACTTTCATAGGGAGCACGATTGCATTTATCATATGCAATAAGCCATTAAATCCCTAGGATACCCTAGTGGACGAGTGTCGTCTCGTGAGGATTTTCAGGGATGGTACTCACAAACATCAATTGGTTTCCTCAAAATATTCCCAAACTAACATGCAACAAGCCCAACAATGGCGGAAAGGATTTCATATGCATTATTATCAAAGTGAATGAATTCAAACAAAAGTCCAAATCATTAACATTGTAGAATGCACCTCATAGAATTAAAACCTTAAAATGTGGGAAGGGAGCGAGCACATGCAAAGTATGATTTGGCAAAAACTTATATAAATCGGATACTAAATTAAAGCAAGCATATATTCAATCCTCACGGGCATTACGCTCATCAAGTGAATTCACTCGAAACAGGGAGGCAACACACGGAACATGCGGGCTAAAGAGTAAAAGTAAATGGAAACTAGGCTGCAAACATGTCACAAATGAATAACGCTATATAAAAACTGAAAAACCGTAATCCCAATGAAAGATAATGCACACTAAAAGAGGCGAAATGTATTTTCACAGATTATCAAAACTATTCTGAATTTTGAATTACATCTACCTAAGATCACATAGGACTTTAATAGGGTTGTAATGTAGGTTAGGCTAGGGTACGAAATGAAGGAATGTATGTACGGATTCAAAGTGTTCGGAATGAAAACTTGGAATAATGGAAAAATGCGGGCAATATCAAAATTGGAAAATAAGTTCCAAACGGCATTAGATATATCATCAGGGAGAGTAATCAAAGATATTGAACTATATACAACATATTTACAACTTTCTCTTTCTTTTTCTTTTCTTCTTTTTCTCAATTTTCTTTTGTTTTCTTTTGCCTTTTTGCTTTTTTTTTCCTTATATTTTTCACTACTTCTCTTCTTTACTTTTCATACTCTCATATGCCTAAATTGCAACCGACATCACAATAACAACATTCAATCCCAAGCAAAATTCTAAACAAAGGTATGGAAAGTGTATAAATGGGCTAAAACTCCAATTTAGAGTTGGTTATGGGATTTGGGTTATGAAACGAAAGGCTATATTTAGGCTCAAAGGGGTTAACGAGGGTAAACATATAAGGGTGAGGTCAAGGCTAATATGGGTGATATAACAAAGATGTCCAATGATCATTTCCAAAAGTTTACGCAATTCTCGAGTCAAAACAATATATGAAAATCATGATCAAGTAACACATTTTAAGTATGAACTCAATTAATGAACAATCAATGAAAGAATAGAGAGATTATCGACGAATTCAACGTTTTCAATGAGAAAAGAATAGTGTATACGCTCACAAACGGTGAAAGTTACAAAGCTTACTCGGTGTAAGTATATACAATGCAACAAAAGATTACCGAGTTATAAATTTTTTAAACCAATTCAATAAGACAATGAAAGTGCATGTGCTCATGGGATTAAAGTTTAATTCATGAAGTTATTCATAATATCAATAATGGAGACTAAAGTCTAATTACTTCTAAAATCGAGAACATGCATCATCGAGTTGTCTATTGGATCGGGTAATTATTGAAATTTATCATCGGAAACAAAGGCAAAAATCCCAAAAAAGGAGAAAAAAGAAAGAAAATCTTTTTGAAATTTTCAATTTTCTAAGAAAACCATACTAAGTAACTAATATGTGAGCAAAAACATGGACTAAATAATGAAATGGATAGAATATCCCACACCCCCTAACTTAAAACTTGATTGTCCTCAATGTGAATTAATAACCAAGTTAAAGAGAGGAAAAGAGCGATATTACCCAAAAGTGCAGCGATCCCCATAAGAACAAGTCCAAAGAATCTACAAAACAAGTTAGTACCGAGCATAGCAAAAACAAGTAACAAAAAGTTAACTAACTACACTAAACTAACTTAAAAAGGAAGGAAAAAATAAAAAGAAAGAAATAAAAAGCTAACTATATATAACCTACTATTTAGGCCTCACACTAACTATACTCTAGCAGTCTAAATAGCTGAGGGTACACCATAAGAACGATTTGACTTTGGAGGATGACCGGTGTACCCTCACATACAAGCATGCCCTTCGAAAAATATGAATTCCGTTTTAACTACGGAAGGCATGTGTAAGGCGTAAGAAAGGAACCATTATCAATTAAAATTTTTGAAGGGACGATGGGGGGTTTGGATTGAACGGGTGACAAAAACATGTGGGGACCGAGAAAAGCCGAATACACTCCCAATGATTTTGAAATTAAAATGGGATGCGGCGCACACAAAAGCACGGATGCAATCGTGGAAGGCAACTCGAGCAAGTACTCATCATCGGCGAAAAGGTTTAAAACATTAAAGTTTGAAACCGAATCATCGGGTACTTGTGACGGTGTGATAATAGAGAATGAAAATGGGGATAAAAGAAATTCAAACTCATGAGATGAATCATCATCGCATGAAGATTGAGTTTCGAATGAAATAATATCATTTTCAATGAAATGTTCTTCTTTGTGGGCCAAAGAAGAAATCATTTCATTGCAAATAGATATTACGTCATTATCATCCTCGCTTTCAATATCTATTATGCAATGGGAAAAGTCTAGAATGGTTTGTTCCAAAGTAGGTACAAGTACCTCATTTGGTTCAAAACATTCCTCGACTTCGAAACTCTCGGAAGCAAAATCGTCGTCGAACTCAAAAAGTAAACCCAAGTCATGTTCCCACGAACGATTTTTTTCCCGATAACGATTTTCAAGTTTCTCATTCTCATACATACATAAAACCTCACTGAATGTCATAGGTCGAGGTACGGATGCATGAAAATGGGAACTTTGAAAATTACCATCGGACTTAAACGAAACATCGTTATGATTGGAATTTTGAAAACTATTTGAATTCCTTTTAAAATTCCTATTATAAGGAGGTAAAGGCCCAAAATCATTGTCATCATCATCAAAATTCCAATAACCTAAGTTTTGACTTTCGTTATACTCATCCAAAGTCATATTTGAATTTGTTATACTTTGGGGTTCTAAGTATTCACCAAAAGTCATAGGTTTGAGGGAATTTTGAGAATTATAATAAGGATTAACGAAAGAATTGGAATAAGACATGCTTACCCCCAAAATGGCTCAAGTGGCGGATTCCACAAAGTAAGTGCTCGCGGGAAAAATTCGAGCGTTTCTAAGTGCTCAAATGTGGAAGTCCTTGTAATACCCCGTATTTTTATTCTATATTTAATTTGGGGATTTATTAAATTTAATGTGATGATTTATTTAATAAAAATCCGGAAATTAATTATGTTATAATTATTAACGTGACTAGAGTTAGTAATTATGGGAAACTTGTTGAATATTACTAATGAGCATAGTAATATATTATATTGGTTATATTGAATGTCATAAGTGAATTAAATGACTATTTCGGAAATTTAAGTCGGGACGTGCCACTGCCACGTCGGGACTAATTATGTTAATTAAAAAGTGAATATTTTATAAGTTGTTTGTATGGTCGTTTTGAGTGCGCCAACGCGTCCGGAAAGGTCGAGATAGTCAGAAAAGTGTACCCGGGGGTTTAGTTTGGGTCTCGGGATGTTTTTAGGCCTAATTAGTGACCCGGGAGGGCATTTTGGTCATTTTACAAAATAGGGTAATTAAACCCACGAATTTCAGCCATCCTTAGCAGCCATTTAAGTCAGCCTTCTAGGGTTAGAACATTCAGAACCCTAAGATGGCCATTGGAGAAGAGAGGAGAGACCTTGCAAGGTGATTCAAGGCCAAAAACACCACCTTTTGCACCACCGTCACCACCAACGCGTGGATCGCGAGGAGGAGAACACAACCACACCAATACCAGCAGGAAACCAGACCTCTGAAATCCCAGGCAAGTGTTTAACTTGCGTATTTTCGTTGGTGCAATATTCATATTAGTTAGGAATGATTAGTAGTATAATCTATGGAAGAAAACCCCACTTTTTGATAGGAATTTGCATGTAGAGAAGATTAAAACCATATTCTGGAAGTCTTATATGATGTAGATGATTAAACCACGAATTTTGATGATTATGTAGAAGGAAATTCTGGAGAAAAACTGATTAGAATAGAAGTTCAGAAAACCTAGGGTTCTTGATGATTAGATGAGATTTTAGGTTGTTTAATCATGTTTAATGATGGTTATATGCATGCTTAACGTTAGAAACATCTGGAAATAGATTACCATGATTGTAGTATAAGTTTTGGGTCGATTAGTGTTGAAAATTATGGATTTGAATAAAGAATATTAATCAAACCCGTAACTGCACTTCTGCAGAAATCGAAATACCTGTTTGATCGATCGATCGAACCTAGAGCGTCGATCGATCGAAGGTTCGATCGATCGAGCCCCAGACGTCGATCGATCGACCCCTCCTGGAAAACTCTTTTTCCCCCTTGTTTAATTAGTTGAATTTATTTACCGTGGAATATTTCTTGGGCATTATAAATAAAAGGATTTGGGAGATATTGAGGATCAGTAGGGTATATGGATAAATGTTAGAACCTTTAAATCTTCAACGAGAAGGGTAATTATGGGATATTTACTTTAGGTTGAATTTATGAAACTTAAGGGTGAGGTGCGTAAGAGAGTTACGTTGGAATAAAATAAAGTCACTTACTGAATTTTAGATTGGTAAGGATATGACCCATGAGCATTAGGTAATGAGTGAGAAAACTCTTCGAGTTAAGGTTAGAGACGAAACCTTATACGTAATCAAAATAATGAGAAAATAAAGATAAATGTTGTAATTATGGGTAAGGAGAGTGACCTATATTAACATAATGAAATTGGTATACTTATATGATTGTGTGTACATTTATTATATACATGTGAAAAACTTACCCGCGCTACTTGCTATCCCTGAGGTTACCACGCTGGGACGATCTTATCCTGTGTTGCTTTATGGGGGATATTGATTCGTACCCTAGAAGATAGAGATCCTAGGTACGGGCTATCAGATTGATAGTCGGACGGTCCTAAGAGACGTGTGGGTATGTACTGACCTCTTGGACTTGGAATCTATGCTTCGCCTCAACGTTGTTTTATATATGTTAATACAGTTCGAGAGTGATTCCGAACTTGTATTTCCCTTTGTGTGAGCGATACGGGGATTGGATAGCAGAGTATGCCCGCACCATAGTTTAGTTGGGGTGCTGTTATATATATATATTTTACCCGAGTAGTTAATATATATATACGAGATTATATACTTTAACTGCCTACTGGGATTTGATAAGTAGGACATAGTTGTTGACACTATAATAAATACTTGTTTTGTGAAAGTATGAGAATGCCTGTAAACTTTAAAATTTAATGAAGCTAAAACGAGAGTATTGCTACTAATTGGAAGTAACCTTTTTAAAACATTGTCATCGTTCGGTTTTGAAAACTTATGAGTAAGTTAAGATAAACTAGACTATTTGGGAAGGTTAGTACGATAGGCGTGCACATTAGAAGAGAGGTGAGAATTTCTCAAGAGAGTGTCGAACTAATATGAATTGCATTGGCCTGTATCAATTTAAATACTTGCTTAACGTATTTTATAAATCAAACACACTTTCGGGCCCTGACCCGTTTCTTTCTCTCTCTCTCCCTTGTGTATATATATGTATATTTTCAGGTGCCCAGCCACAGGGGCGTCTTGCTTAGGACCCTTTGAGAAGAACGAGCTGCAGCTTAGGTGGAAGTTGCAGGTCACTTGAGTAGACGGCTTCTGTTATTGACTCCACTCTCATTACTCTCATTTATTGGGCACGTGTCGCCCTTTCAGCATTTCATTTATTGTTGGGATTTTATATTTCAGTTATTCCAGTATTGTTTTACGGGATTTATTCAGGGTGGTTTATGATTTTTAGTTTTATATTGCTGACATTGGATTGGTGAATGTATGGTTTTATTTTAGTTCATCGTGGTGTGATTCTATATTGTAGAAATGTTGTTTTGAATTAATAAATCTTTTCTTTAATTAAAATTTGGAAGTTTGTATGAAAAATGGTTTTTGACACTTAGCTTAATTATTTAGGGTGGTAAATTGGAAAATTATTTTTATCGACAGTGATACTGAGAATGAACCAACTGTTTACCTTGACTTAATTTAATAAAGGAGTGATCGCCCGGTATTTAATTAGGCGGGGTGTCACAGGTGGTTTCAGAGCATCAGGTTCTAGTGTCCATAGGATCTGTACGGCTTATTTCGCTTTCAGCTTAACGTTTTTGCTATAGAGCCCTATTTTTAGGATTGGTTGTATTCCTGCTTTTACGTTTAAGTCTTCAGTTAATTGAGATTCGATGATAACTGTAGACTGATAAATTTTGTTCACGTTTCAGATGCCTCCGAGACGTGCTCCGAAAGATAGGCGTGCCCAGGCCGAGCAACCAGCAGCTCCGGCACCAGGCACAATGAATGCTAATGAAGTAGCCGCCATAGTCGCTCAGGCGGTGAATGCCGCGATAGCAATGACTCAACAGGCTCCACCCCAGGTTCAGGCAGTGGCGCCAGTACCAGCACAACTTCCATCTGCATGGGAGAGGGTTCGGGATGCTTTTCAGAAAGCACATCCCCCTGAGTTTTCTGGTAGCTCCGATATTGTTACTGTCAGCCAATGGAAGAAAGACATCCAGCGGTATCTTCGCATGTATGAGTGTACCGAGGTACAAAAGCAGTTATTGGCTTCTTTTAAGCTGGTGGGAGCCGCATTACAGTGGTGGGAGTCCACTACTACTTTGGAGGAGAGGGACACGATCCCTATTCAGATGTTCTGGGAGCGGTTTGACCCCAAGTACTTTCCACCCGCAGTGCAGACTGAGATGAGGCGGAGATTACTAAATTTGAAGCAGGAGAACCTTACCGTAGCCGAGTATGAGGAGGAGTTCACGAGACTTCTCACTATTGTGCCAGATGAGGCACCCACTGAGGGCAAGAAAATTTTACTGTTCGTCAACGGGTTAGCTTGGAGGATCCGTCAACACCTTATTGGGAATCTATCCCTGAGTACTTTCACTGACGTACTCAATGCAGCGTTACTACATTGCCAGGATCACCGCTTCCACCTTCAGGGAAGCAAGAGAGCAGGAGAGTCCAGCCAGCAGGGCAGGACCGGGGGTAATAGTGCCGGTGGGGCACCAACTCATGGACAGACTCGTCAGCACGAGCAGAGTTCCCATCAGGGGGACCCTGCTAAGCGATTCCGTTCGGGTGATCCCAGGCTGGGAAATGGGGGTTATAGGCAGGGCCAGCCTAATCAGCAGGGTCAACACCGACCGCAGGGACAGCAGTAGGGCCAGCAAGGCCAACAACGTGCACATCAGGCCAACAGGGCCAATGGCGTGGAGGTAACGGCCAGCAGGGCCGTGGTCAGCAGGGACAGAGGGGAGGTAATTTCAGAGGCCGGTGTTTTGTGTGCGGCAAGCACGGCCATAAGCGTCAGGATTGCCCAGAGGGCGATAGGGCCCCACAGCAGCAGGGAGCCCGTAATGAGCCGCAGAGGCCACTCTTTCCACCTGCCCTTCCAGCTCCAGCCTAGGTGCCAGCCCTACCAGCCATTCCCGCAGCTCCAGTACAGCAGGGGCAATTACAGTATGGACGTGTCTATAACATCCACCAGGCAGCAGCTCCACAGGCACCACCCGCGATTGAGGGTATGTTTCCTATCCATGGTACTATGGGTAAAGTTTTGTTTGATACGGGGGCAACGCATTGTTTTATAGCTACGCATTTTGCGAAGTTATTAGGGTTATTAGCCACAGCAGAGAGCACCGTGACGTGTGTCGACTCACCACTGGGGAATGGGTCACTTATATTCTTTATATGCCGGGGAGTAGGGGTAGAGATTGGTAGCTTGGTATTGCCTGCAGACATGCTAGTCTTAGACATGCACGAGCATGATGTGATCATTGGTATGGATTGGCTCGCATCTTATAGAGCCATGATTGATTGCTTCGGTGGGAGCATTGTTTTTGCCATTCCGGGGCAAGAGATGTTTGTAGTGGCGATGCCTCGCCCAGAGGGAGGTTCGACCGCTCATTTATATTACATTAAGGAGGATACCTCTAAGGAGGTTGTGATTCCTTTGGATTCGATCCCAGTTGTTAGGGAGTATTCCGATGTGTTTCAGGAGATACCAGGCCTACCGCCCAGTCATGAGATAGACTTCGTTATAGATTTAGTGCCGGATACGAGACCTATAGCACGCGCACCGTACCGTATGGATCCGGCAGAGATGCGAGAGCTATGAGATCAGATTGAGCAGCTATTAGGTCAGGTCTTCATTCGTAGGAGTACCTCACCCTGGGGCGCTCCAGTCTTATTTGTAAAGAAGAGAGATGGTTCACTGAGATTGTGCGTGGACTACCGGGAGTTAAATAAGGTCACGATACGGAATAAGTATCCGTTACCTCGAATCGATGATCTATTCGACCAGTTGAGGGGAGAAACTTTCTTTTCGAAGATAGATCTGAGGTCGGGGTACCATCAATTACGGATTAGAGAGCAGGATGTTTCAAAGACTGCCTTCTTGTCGAGATATGGGTCCTATGAGTTCAGGGTGATGCCGTTCGGACTCACAAATGCCCCAGCCGTTTTCATGGACCTGATGAACCGAGTATTCAGAGAGTTCTTGGATCAGTTCGTCATCGTCTTCATAGATGATATTTTGATATATTCACACTCCAAGGAGGAGCATGCCGAACACTTGAGGCAGGTTCTTCAGACTCTACGAGAGCATCAGTTGTATGCTAAGTACGAGAAGTGTGGATTCTGGTTGCGAGAGGTACAATTCTTGGGCCATGTTGTTTCTGAGCAAGGGATAGCAGTTGACCCGAGCAAAGTGTCAGCGGTGAGGGAGTGGGGGCAGCCCACGACACCGACGGAAGTGCATAGTTTCTTGGGATTAGCCGGATACTACAGGAGGTTCATTCGGGGATTCTCCAAAATAGCGGGTCCGTTGACGAATTTGACTCGCAAAGGGGTACCGTATGTTTGGGATGATGCTTGTCAATTAGCTTTCGACGAGCTAAAAGACAAGCTTACTTCGGCACCAGTCCTTGCTTTACCGAAGCCGGGTGTAGAGTACCTGGTTTACACAGATGCATCCTTACGAGGACTTGGGGGAGTACTTCAGCAGGAGGAGAAGGCTATAGCTTTTGCTTCCCGCAAGCTTAAGCCACATGAGAAGAATTACCCCACCCACGACCTGGAGTTAGCTGCGGTCGTCTTTGCATTGAGAATTTGGAGGCACTATTTATTAGGCGAGAAATTCCGTTTGTTCACAGACCATAAGTCACTGCAGTACCTGTTCACTCAGTGAGAGCTGAATATGCGTCAGTGCAGATGGTTAGAGTTTATGAAAGATTACCAGTTCGACATACAGTACCATCCGGGGAAGGCCAACGTAGTTGTTGATGCGTTGAGCCGTAGACCGGTAGACGATGTAGCCGACGTTTGGAAAGCGAAGTGGAAGGAGTTGGGTCACCAAGACGCAGTAGCCCGTTCGTTCATATCCGTCATGTCAGTCACACCCGAGATTGTTACAAGGGTGATACAGGCACAGACCACAGACCCGTTTTGTCAGGAGCAGATTGTACGACTTCTAGCCGAGGGTGCTGAGTCCTATTCTGTTAGTTCGGATGGAGGGTTGCGGTTTAATGGGAGATTAGTAGTCCCAGAAGGAGCGGAGCTACGTCATGAAGTGATGACTCATTCTCATGGGTCCCGATTTGCAGTACATCCGGGAGGCTATAAGATGTACCAGGACATGAGACGACAGTTTTGGTGGAGTGGGATGAAGAGGGACATCGCTGAATTTGTGTCCAAGTGTTCTACTTGCCAGCTGGTGAAGGTGGACCATCAGAAACCGTCGGGATTACTTCAACCGTTGGAAATACCCGCATGGAAGTGGGAAAGTATTTTCATGGATTTCATTACCGGGTTGCCTACATCACAGCGGGGCCACGATTCTATCTGGGTGATTGTAGACCGTTTGACCAAGGTGGCTCATTTTCTGCCAGTGAGGACAGATTATACCACGGGTCAGTATGCCCAGTTGTTCATCGCTGAGATTGTCAGATTACACGGGGTGCCCCTGAATATTGTGTCAGATAGAGACAAGATTTTTGTGTCACGTTTCTGGGAAAGCTTTCAGGAGGCTATGGGTACAGAGTTGAGACTGAGTTCAGCCTACCACCCACAGACAGATGGACAGACAGAGCGTACTAATCAGATGTTGGAAGATATGCTAGGCATGTGTGTTCTCGATTTCGGAGGGGGTTGGGAACCACACCTTCCACTGGTAGAGTTTGCTTATAATAACTCCTATCAGTTTACGATTGGCATGGCTCCATTTGAGGCTTTGTACGGCAGGCCTTGTCGTTCTCCAACTTGTTGGCTCGAGGTGGGGGACAACAAGTTATTAGGGCCCGAAGTGATTCAGGAGACCTCCGCGAGGATTGAGATAATCAGGAGTCGTATTCAGGTAGCCCAAGACAGGCAGAAGAGCTACGCCGATGCGAAATGGTTCTTCCGAGAGTTTAATGTGGGAGATCAAGTGTTGTTGCGTGTATCTCCTATGAAAGGAGTGATGAGGTTCGGGAAGAAGGGGAAGTTGGCTCCGAGGTACGTAGGACCATTTCCCATCATCGAGAGAATTGGGCCAGTAGCATACAGGTTGGGATTGCCAGAACATTTACATCGCATCCACGATGTATTCCACATCTCGTCGTTGAGACGATATCTTCGGGATGATATGGCCCATACTCACATTGCGATAGACGAGATAGACTTACAGTCTGATAGCTCTTACGAGGAGAGACCAGTGGCTATTCTAGACTATAGTGAGAGGAGATTGAGGTCGAAAGTAGTTCCACTTGTGCGAGTCCAGTGGGAGCATCATAATGTGGAGGAATCCACTTGGGAGCGTGAGGCAGATATGCGCGAGAGATATCCAGAGTTGTTTTTACCAGGTATGCCTTATTTTCCGAATTTCGGGACGAAATTCCGTTATTAGGGGGAAGTATGTAATACCCCGTATTTTTATGCTATATTTAATTTGGGGATTTATTAAATTTAATGTGATGATTTATTTAATAAAAATTCGGAAATTAATTATGTTATAATTATTAACGTGACTAGAGTTAGTAATTATGGGAAACTTGTTGAATATTACTAATGAGCATAGTAATATATTATATTGGTTATATTGAATGTCATAAGTGAATTAAATGACTATTTCGGAAATTTAAGTCGGGACGTGCCACTGCCACGTCGGGACTAATTATGTTAATTAAAAAGTGAATATTTTATAATTTGTCCGTATGGTCGTTTTGAGTGCGCCAACGCGTCCGGAAAGGTCGAGATAGTCAGAAAAGTGTACCCGGGGGTTTAGTTTGGGTCTCGGGATGTTTTTAGGCCTAATTAGTGACCCGGGAGGGCATTTTGGTCATTTTACAAAATAGGGTAATTAAACCCACGAATTTCAGCCATCCTTAGCAGCCATTTAAGTCAGCCTTCTAGGGTTAGAACATTCAGAACCCTAAGACGGCCATTGGAGAAGAGAGGAGAGACCTTGCAAGGTGATTCAAGGCCAAAAACACCACCTTTTGCACCACCGTCACCACCAACGCGTGGATCGCGAGGAGGAGAACACAACCACACCAATACCAGCAGGAAACCAGACCTCTGAAATCCCAGGCAAGTGTTTAACTTGTGTATTTTTGTTGGTGCAATATTCATATTAGTTAGGAATGATTAGTAGTATAATCTATGGAAGAAAACCCCACTTTTTGATAGGAATTTGCATGTAGAGAAGATTAAAACCATATTCTGGAAGTCTTATATGATGTAGATGATTAAGCCACGAATTTTGATGATTATGTAGAAGGAAATTCTGGAGAAAAACTGATTAGAATAGAAGTTAAGAAAACCTAGGGTTCTTGATGATTAGATGAGATTTTAGGTTGTTTAATCATGTTTAATGATGGTTATATGCATGCTTAACGTTAGAAACATCTGGAAATAGATTACCATGATTGTAGTATAAGTTTTGGGTCGATTAGTGTTGAAAATTATGGATTTGAATAAAGAATATTAATAAAACCCGTAACTGCACTTCTGCAGAAATCGAAATACCTGTTTGATCGATCGATCGAACCTAGAGCGTCGATCGATCGAAGGTTCGATCGATCGAGCCCCAGACGTCGATCGATCGACCCCTCCTGGAAAACTCTTTTTCCCCCTTGTTTAATTAGTTGAATTTATTTACCGTGGAATATTTCTTGGGCATTATAAATAAAAGGATTTGGGAGATATTGAGGATCAGTAGGGTATAGGGATAAATGTTAGAACCTTTAAATCTTCAACGAGAAGGGTAATTATGGGATATTTACTTTAGGTTGAATTTATGAAACTTAAGGGTGAGGTGCGTAAGAGAGTTACGTTGGAATCAAATAAAGTCACTTACTGAATTTTAGATTGGTAAGGATATGACCCATGAGCATTAGGTAATGAGTGAGAAAACTCTTCGAGTTAAGGTTAGAGACGAAACCTTATACGTAATCAAAATAATGAGAAATTAAAGATAAATGTTGTAATTATGGGTAAGGAGAGTGACCTATATTAACATAATGAAATTGGTATATTTATATGATTGTGTGTACATATATTATATACATGTGAAAAACTTACCCGCGCTACTTGCTATCCCTGAGGTTACCGCGCTGGGACGATCTTATCCTGTGTTGCTTTATGGGGGATATTGATTCGTACCCTAGAAGATAGAGATCCTAGGTACGGGCTATCAGATTGATAGTCGGACGGTCCTAAGAGACGTGTGGGTATGTACTGACCTCTTGGACTTGGAATCTATGCTTCGCCTCAACGTTGTTTTATATATGTTAATACAGTTCGAGAGTGATTCCGAACTTGTATTTCCCTTTGTGTGAGCGATACGGGGATTGGATAGCAGAGTATGCCCGCACCATAGTTTAGTTGGGGTGCTGTTATATATATATATTTTACCCGAGTAGTTAATATATATATACGATATTATATACTTTAACTGCCTACTGGGATTTGATAAGTAGGACATAGTTGTTGACACTATAATAAATACTTGTTTTGTGAAAGTATGAGAATGCCTGTAAACTTTAAAATTTAATGAAGCTAAAACGAGAGTATTGCTACTAATTGGAAGTAACCTTTTTAAAACATTGTCATCGTTCGGTTTTGAAAACTTATGAGTAAGTTAAGATAAACTAGACTATTTGGGAAGGTTAGTACGATAGGCGTGCACATTAGAAGAGAGGTGAGAATTTCTCAAGAGAGTGTCGAACTAATATGAATTGCATTGGCCTGTATCAATTTAAATACTTGCTTAACGTATTTTATAAATCAAACACACTTTCGGGCCCTGACCCGTTTCTTTCTCTCTCTCTCCCTTGTGTATATATATGTATATTTTCAGGTGCCCAGCCACAGGGGCGTCTTGCTTAGGACCCTTTGAGAAGAACGAGCTGCAGCTTAGGTGGAAGTTGCAGGTCACTTGAGTAGACGGCTTCTGTTATTGACTCCACTCTCATTACTCTCATTTATTGGGCACGTGTCGCCCTTTCAGCATTTCATTTATTGTTGGGATTTTATATTTCAGTTATTCCAGTATTGTTTTACGGGATTTATTCAGGATGGTTTATGATTTTTAGTTTTATATTGCTGACATTGGATTGGTGAATGTATGGTTTTATTTTAGTTCATCGTGGTGTGATTCTATATTGTAGAAATGTTGTTTTGAATTAATAAATCTTTTCTTTAATTAAAATTTGGAAGTTTGTATGAAAAATGGTTTTTGACACTTAGCTTAATTATTTAGGGTGTTAAATTGGAAAATTATTTTTATCGACAGTGATGCTGAGAATGAACCAACTGTTTACCTTGACTTAATTTAATAAAGGAGTGATCGCCCGGAATTTAATTAGGCGGGGTGTCACAGTCCTGTAAAAAGATTAGAAGATAATACAAATAGAAAGAAAATACTATGAAATACTAAATCAAATAAAGTCTAAAACAAACTAGTCCCTGACAATGGCGCCATTTTGATAGCGCGCGAGAAGTGTGCTCGTGTAAGTACATAGTCGTTGTTTTCTGTCTCGCCGCGACTATACAAACAAACCTAAATTACGACTACACTTGCGGGGCAAGCACAACGGTAAGTCGGGTATCGAAAATCCACAGGGACGAGTTGTTAGAATTCAAGTGATTTAGTACTCCGAAATAAAAGTGTAAAAGGTGATTACAGACTAAAAAGGAAAAGATGCATAAAAGGGAAATGTTTAACTAGCCGAGGGAAATGAAACTAGATTAAGAAAGCGAGTAAAACTATAGGTTGCGTCGAATATCCCTCACCCGAGTTAATTTGTATAAAATGGTTACATGGGTCGACGAGTTATTACAAATGCATCTCGTTCGACGGTTAATTAAATCAAGGGTTGTCACGCCCCTAAATACTCATAAAAGCCTAATAAGATTTTGGGGTCAATAAATATCCCGAAAATTATGCGCGAGAGGTCGTAGGCACGGGACATACATGATATGACTTGTCAAATCTCCTAGGCATAATAACTAGGACAACTCACCCGAAATAAACTCGTAAACACCATCACCAAATCAAAGCAATGCGTTAAACCGAGTGAGTTCCATTCAAACACAACCTAATTTAAATTACCTAGAAAGCATATTAAAAACGCAATAAAGAAACGCGATAAATCTATACTAGAAAGAGAGTAAATCAAAGCATGTAAACTATTTAACAAAGCATGTAAATCTAATTAACAAAGCAAGAAACAAAGAAATACAACTATATTAATGGAAGGGAAGATGAATAATACAAATCACAAACCCAATTGTTGTCAAACCAAATGAGGAAGAAAGATGAACTCTCAAACAACCCAAACCCTAACCTACAACTCTCTAAAACCTACTCTATCTAAGTATATCTGAAATAGAAACCAAAATTTAGTTTATATAGTAAGTGGGAAAGAAAATAAAGGAAAAAGAAAAGAAAAGAAAATATCCCAAAATATCTTCAATCACCGGTCGACGTCCCATGGAAAAATATGAAACAGCGATCGACCGGCCCCCTGGGCACGGTCGACCGGTACTCTGTTTCCTTGCATCCTTTGGTCATCACAAGGAAGAAAAGGTTGATTACGGAAATGGCTATAACTTCACCATCCAAACTCAGAATCGCGCACTGTTTATGGCCACGCGAAGCTTGCTCGATGAACTACGCATTCGTGGAAATTCTATGATCCGAAGATGAAATGTGAAATGACTAAAATGCCCTTGAAGTAGCGTCCGATGACGAAACTTCTCCAAAATCCAACGGATCCTCACTTTTAGCGTTCTAATACCTACAAAAGCATAATTAACCCCTACAAAACATGTATATATCCAAATCCAAGGTTGTCTGGTTAGTGAGAATAAATATAGGCATTTAGGACCGTAAAAGATCTAGAATGCATAAAGAAATAATGGAGAAATATGCAATATTTGATACGAATCACAAGTCAATTCTCTCATGCATAGTTCATGTTCGAATAAATTTGTAGAGAATTTGGGAACATGAACCCAACTTAGGTATGACAGTTAGATAGAAAATTGGATGTAATCATATACATAATTATTAGGGTTTGATATCTTTATTGAGACTAATATTTTAGGTCACTTAACTCCGTTTATCATGGGCAATCAGAGTGTTTGAGAATACGATATATGGTTCAACCATTTTGTCCTTCGCGTTAATTTAATTGTTGATTAAATGTTATGCGGGGTAATATTCTCACATATTTAGTTCTTCAATTCAATTTATGTTTTCTTTTATTTAATTATATAATTATAAAAAAATTTGTATCTAACAAAAAATACCTACGGTTCGGGGGATTGGATCCCGACTCCATTTTTTCCAAATAGTTTTTCAAAAATTCAAATTTCATTTTTTTCTTTATTTGAAATTGAAATTGCAATTACTAGTTAGGTTTTCCTAATTAAGTAAAATTGATCCCAAAAACCAATCACCGTTTCTTTTTCTTTCGAGAGTCGTCACCTAGATTTTAGAAGCTTATCTTGTCGTCATCGTTATATTTATCGTCATATTCCATGAGGATTCGACTTTGGCTTATTGGGTATTACTGGAATGATCGTCTTGCACTTGATATGTAGGTATTCACGTAGCGCACACATTCTGTGTTGCATCAAATATTCATATTTTAGAGTGATAATATTAAAATTTCTAAAATCAATGCACACTTTTAGTTTTCTAATTTTCTTATCAACTAACACTATTTTAGATACTTATTCAACATACATGGTTATTGTAATATATCTATCCTTAAATAAACTTTTTATTTATTCTTTTATTTTTTTTTGTGACTTTTGGAGTCATTTGTCGTGGAAATATTTTGATATCTTTGTTTCCTTATTTAATTGGCAGCATATGTTCAACCAATTTCCTATCTAAGCTAGGCAACTCATCATATTCCTAAGCAAAACACTCCTTGTACTGGTGTAAAAGGTCGATAAAAAATTGTTCATCTTCCTTGCTAAGGTTTGCCCTGATATATGTCACCTTCTTATTTTTTTTGGTTCCCAAGTTAACTTCTAACGAAGGATCCGATTGATTTACCATAATATCTTCATACCCCATCGGTGAATTGGCTAATTTATCACTACTGTGAGGGTCTTCATCCTCTTTATCTTCTTTGATCACATAATTAGACCAATTAATGATCCTTTATTCACTAATTCTTGCACTCAAATCTGGTTCCCTGAATTTATACGACACTATGGCCAAACCTTCATTGAACGTTTCAAGATCAATGGGTGTGCTATCCATTAAACATCTATGTTATATTTTTTTAGTTAGTCTCATCAGATTAAAATTTAACTCTTTTCAAGCCTCCTCTAAGAATTCTTTTTATGATGCGTCTAGAATTAAGGCATCTTCCTTCACAGGTCCCACATTCTCGCGGTGAAGTCCAACCTCTACACAATTAGAGCTAGTGTGAAAAGGTAATGTATCAGCCTCCACCTCCTTCACATTACCTTCTTCCTTCATTAAAAGTAGTTTCTTATACATGGAAAAGGGAATGCATTTGTTAGAGTAAATCCAATCTCTACCAAGTAAGAAATTAAAACTTGATTTACCTTCAATGATAAGAAAGCAGTTTCAGATTTTCTAGTGCCTACTTCACTATCAACTGGTAGTACACTTTGGTCGACTTTTTATCACCAAGAAAACTAGAGGTTATAATTTTAGTCTAGACCAATTTATCATTTTTTTTATTTTTTCTTGAAAGCATGGAGTATGCCATTATACTAACGACAACGTTATTACCTTATAATATTTTATTGATTAAAAATCCATTTATCCAAGATTTTATAAAAAAGGGATTAATATGATTAGTCATATTCTTAGTAGGCTTTTAGAACCCATATATCAAATCAAGAGAAGACACAAACGAGCCAAAGTTATTTACTTCTGATTTCTTATCTTTATCCAGTTCTATTTCTGAAACATCTTGACCCTTTTCGGCTTCGAACCTCATTGAGACATAAATATGTTAATTGACACTGTTGAGCTAGAGACCCAAACTAGATGAATTAATGATGAAAATCTACTTGATCAAGTCCTATTTCATCCACAACCACAATTTTTTTTCCTTTTCTTCCTCACTAGAAGATTTATCCCTAAATGAACTATCTCCAACCACGTTCATGGAATTCTTCGTCTCTTTTAATTTTTCAATTAGAAAGTAGGAATAAGATTGAATCCCCTCTCGCTTTCTATAAAACCTTAGGCTCGGCTAAGATGATGAAGAATTATCCTAAAATCTCTGAGGTTTTTTTGCTAAGCCCTGTATTTTCTTTGGATTCTCCTCTATCGAGTGCGAGAGACCACAATGTTTGGTTCTTTTTTCTTTATTTTAGTGGCTTCACCAAATGTCACATACCATGGGCTATTTTCTAGGGCTTCACTATTTTTTCCCTCTTAGGATGTCATTAAATTGTTAACCCAACTTTATTTCTTGAGCAACAAACCAATTATGTACTCCTTTTATCATTGTAATTATTTTTTGCATATTTATAGGCCCTAAAACTCCCTAATAATGGAATGATTTTTCTTCATTAAAACCAGGCCTAATGTATTAATAGTTCCTTGGTGTTTTTATATTCCCTTGATGGTGGTAAGGGCTATGGAATGAGCTTATCTTTCTAAAGGCATTGCCTTATAGTTCTTAGTCATGAAACACTTAGGCTTTGGCAGCATAGACATTATTTCAATTCGTCTTAACTTTTAGTTGTTGTTTACCCTTTGAAGCAATAAATTCATGCATCTTAACATATTACTCTTCGCACCTAATGCATAGCCTTTTCATTTCTTTTTAGACTAGGTGTGCAACTGCTTCAGTCTTTGAAGCCTTGGACTCAAATTTTATTTTCATTTTGAATTCCACATGCCCCTTATTGCAAGATAGTTGAATAGATTGCATGTTTCTTCCTAGTTATTTTACATTGAAAAATGGTTATTAACCCCCGTGTTTTTTACTCTTTTATAATAAACTTGAGTTTCCTTCTACTAATCAACTCTTGAATCCAATAAAAAAAAATAGAACAAACATTAGTGGAATGAGAGAAGACATTGTGCTATTTATAATAGTTTTTTCCTTTTCCTTAATTTAGAGTTTTTCCATCATCGGGATGTTCTAACATTTTGAGATAATAAAATATTTTGTCCACCTAAGAGATATCAAATGCGCTTTTCTTAATCATCCCCTTTGATTGTAGGGCATAAGATTCTGCTATTGAGTTCTTTCGAACTAATGGTTCACAAACTACAGTTCCAGTTCCTATAATCTCATAACCATCTATACCTAAGTTTGGATACCTTGGCAGTTAATTCCTTAAAATATCTTAATTCAGTATCATCAAAAGTCTTTTGAATCCTAAATTCCATCCCATTTTTTGCTAACTTGAGAAATTCATACTGAGATAGGACTATTTTTCATTTATTCATATCCCTCTTGAACCTATTTATAAAGGCAGTTGCCTTTTCATCTGGCTTTTGCTTAGTCAAGCCAAATTAACCATATAAACTTCTTGCTCTATTTGGAAGAATTGTGAATGAAACATATCTTCCATTTATTGACAAACTTGGACAGTGTTTAGAGGCAGACTTATGAACCAAGAAAAAGTTGCACCGATGAGGGAACTGAAAAATAAGCATAATTTGAGATATCCATCTGTTCCAGGATTAGCACATTGACTAATGAACCTACCAATGTGTTCTATAATGGATTGACTCCCATCTCCCAAAAAGAGGAAAAAAATTGGAAATTTAAAACCCTTTTCAAGTCCAATCCTATGTATCCGTTCAGGTTATGGATTCCTATACACTAGATTTTTCACCCTCGAGACATGAGTCGACATATCTCATGTATGAGTTCCACTAGTTCGTCTCTCCCAACTCCCCAGGTAACTTTCTATTTAATGGGGCCGTGATTTGGTTTATTATGGGTGCTAGTTGCACCAAAGGCGATGAAGTTTTGGGAGACACATTTTGTTGGGTTTTAAAGGGTATTAGCTGAGATACTTGAGGAATTTAGTGGTCAAACCTCTTATTATTCCCCAAACCCCGAGCTCTTATTCGAACATAGGATTGTTGATTATCCCATAGTTTGAGGCACTTAGAAAGCCTAAATTGTTCTAATTTGAACATGCCCTAGTTCTTCCTACCTCTGAAAGAGGTGTTTTCCTTATTGAGTTGGTATATCCCAATTATTGGTAAGTATTAGATGTTGCTAAACCCTATAGTGTCTTATTCAAACATAAACCAATGGTATTATAGCGATTCCCCATCCGTAGATTTGTTTCAAGTTGCTTTCATCTGTAGTAGGTTCGTAATACACAGGATGAGTAATGGCGTTTACACAAATTTGTGGTGCATATACTTAATTATTGGACACTGCAACAATAGGACTTGATAACCTATTAGTTATTATGGTGATCAAATTTATAATGTTTTGCATTATGTTACCAAGACGACCGAGAACCAAATTTAATTGGTTTATTAGTTGATCATGGTCATTTAAGGGTACACCAATAACATGTGTTGTGTGAATATTTTTGGCCCACTGTTACACTCACTTCTTGTAAGGACACAAATTTCCAATTGAGTCCTTTATTGTCTTGGCTCAATTTCGAAAAAAAATGTTTGAGTCGTAGGATAGATTTCTTGACCATCCTTCAAGCCTATGACATACTAAAGTTTATAAAGCTTCATCTAATGCCGATTTAGTGTGCCTCGTTTCTACGTCATCAACATTGGTGCCACTGCTCCTAAGGTATGAATGCATTGTATATATATATATATATATATATATATATATATATATATATAGGAGCTTGGAACATTTATATTGGGCGAACTTTTATTTTAAACTGTTGTTTATTTTCATAACGTTTCATTAAAACTTTAAAATAAAGTTTCTGGGCTAAAACTAAATTTTGATACTTTCTGGATTTTGTTCGATATTGTTGTTCGAACGAGAATATCATTCGAACGAGGTTTTCCAATGACCTTCCTCTGGAACTTCGTTAGAAGTATCTTTCGAACGAGCCTTTGTTCGAACGAAAATCTCGTTCGAACAAGATTTCAGGCGGGAAATTTCTTTGGCAGTTTTGAACATTTTTTCCCACTTTTTCCACTACTCTTCCCCACTAAATTTTTGCCAGAATAATTAAGTACGGGAACCAACCTTGGAAAATCAACGTTTCATATTATTCTAACTCCTAGAGAGAGTTTTTGAGTGTTCATCTTTCCAAAGAAAAGTTAATAGTTTAAGTGTATATTTTTCCAAGAAAAATTCATAAAACACTTTTGTTTTCACCCATATTGTTTATTCCAAGTTCAATATATATATATTTGCTTGGAGTGTTTGGCACCGGGGTTTACTCTACTTATTGAAGGGTTTGTTTGGGTTTCCTTCTACATCCTATAAAGAAGAAGTGTTTTTGGCTGCGACATTCTCACATGGTGAAAGTCACTATGTATGGTTGACGGTTACTTCCTAGTTCCTCATTGGTTTATTCCAAGGTTTCGGTGGAGTCCCGGATTGTCGGCTAAGCAGAGGTCAGTACAAGAAGGAGCATCAGGTCTTGAAGGGAGTCGAGTCACGTGTTGTAAGTCTTTTTGCTTGTACTTGTAAAATACCATACTTAGTGGACTTAAGGCCAGGGCCGTCCGAGGTTTTTTCCCGTTGTGGGTTTTTCCTCGTACATCGCAGCGTAGTGGTTATTTGTTTATTTTATCTTTTGTAAATTCACCTAGAACACATGCTTGGGTTAAAAGGTAAAATTTGATTTAAATCACTACTTGTGTAATTTGGTGCTAAATTAATTTGGGTAATGTTTATATTAATATAATTCAAGTCATCACTTAATTTGATAAAATTGGTTTGGCCTAATTTGGGAATATTAAAAATATGACTTAGGCAAATTTCTAGGACTTGGGTTGAGTTAATATGTTAAAGTGAAAAAATCATTTGTTATTTAATTTAATTTCACTTTAAGTTGTGTTTAATTTTAATTACAAAATAAATTAAAATTTGTAATTGTTTAATTGAACCATCTCCGCTTCCGCATCTTTAAAAGGAAATTGAACTTACTATTGTATTTAAAAATTTAAAATTGGGGGCCTCGTGTTCCAACAAGTGGTATCAAACTGGAGCGCTAATTTATTGTGCTAAAGATCGATTTTTCGGTTTTTATAATTTTTTGTGCTCCTTGTATTTTTAGGTGGTTCATTTTTTACTCACTCTCATTTTTTTTGTATCTCTCGATGGGACATCTTAATGATAATTTGTCCTTTTCTAATGATAATGAAGTTTTTGCTATTCGAGATGAATTTAATGGGCTTAATAACTGTAATGAAAAATTAAGAAAATTAAATTTGAGATTTGCAAAAAGAATTAAATTTCTTGAAAATGAAAGTTCTTGTTTTAAAGCTAAAGTCGAATTTTTGTAAACCTCGCTATCTCAAAAATAAATTTTTCATGAAAAGCTCATGGACATAAATTACAATTTTAATATTTTAAAAAAGTTCAAAAAAAGAGAGTGATTGTCGAGAAAAGACTCTTAGGGAAAAGTTTGCTCACATTGTGGGGGAGCGTGATAACCTTCTAGGAGTTATAGAAAATTTAAAGGAGTCCCGTAAGATTGAGTCTAATTTATTACTTGAGTCCAATATTTTAAAAATAAAAAATTATTTACAAGACTCGAGTAGTAGTTGTAATGGTTCTATCTCATCTAGTTCAAATACTTCCGTTGCTAAAGCTAAAACCATTGTTTGTTTTAGAGGGTCAACTCTATCCAAGGACGTTAGAAAAGGTCACACCTTAGGTATCATTCCTCGTGTTTTCACATGCTTGCATTGTGGTAGGAAAGGTCACCTTGGGTCATTTTGTTTTGATCTTAAAATAAGTCATAGGAAGTCTATGTCTAGCATTTCATTAGTTTCCAAATCCCATCATTTTAAATATACATCAATATCGATTCGGAAATCATTTTTAGACGCGTTAGATGTTAGATTTGTTGATTCTCATTTTCTTTCACATGAAACCTCCCTCGCTAAATTTAAAGGTTGAATGTGTTAGTTTTGTTTGAATACTCTAGCCTTTTGTGCTTCATATTATATATCATTGCTTGGTGTATGCTTGTTTAATCATTTTCTAGTCTATGCTCCATGCTTAATCACATGCTAGAATTATGATTCTTGTTTATCTTTTGTATTATACTTATTTCATTTTAGTTTGTATTAAATGAAAAATACAAAAAGATTTTTGTTTATCAATTGTGTTTTACCCTTTTCGTAATTTATGCTTAATGAAAAATACAAATGATTTTTGTGTGTCTTTTGAGTAAATATTTTTGTTGTTTGGTTTAAAAATTTCGAAAACTCAAAAAGATTTCTTTTTGTATTTTAGTTTGACACACTTTATGTGGCATACACTTGTGTTAGAATCCCTTCTTTTACGCTTTCATGTGGCTATAACTTTTGATTTAGATTGTCAATCCTTAGTATGTTCTTTACCATGCTTACATGGAGTAGTTGGATTTTGTGTTGATACAATGAATTCTATTTTTATATGCCTCAATTCACACATGCACGAGCTCACTTGAAATTTTAACTTCATATGTATATTTGAGCTTTGTGAGGTGTTCTCCTACCAATCTTGTCATAAACATATTTGTGACCTAGGAGGACTAATGAATGTCAAAATCCGTTGCACGTGAGATTTGTGTGAGATATAAAAAATGATATATATGAATGTGCACGGGGAAGGGCTCCGAAAGGATTTATTATCCATTGAGAATAGTAAGCCACCGTTTGCTTGGACCTAAAAGAAATACGTGGTCTAAAGGCCTAAAAGAATAATGGCATTAAAAGAAAATATTTGCCAAGGCCTATTTTGTTTAATTGATATATTCACTCAAAATTAATATATGCTTATAGAGGGATATTGGATGGTATATCAACGGTTTGCACAATGTCCATTTATCCTAGTTGTACTTTCAATATCATGACCCTATTGGTTTGTAGAATCATCAAAAGTCTAGGCTTGTATGCATTGTGTATGTTTGTTCATTGAGTTCAATTTATATTGTCACATGAGGTTATATTCAAATTTGATGAAGTTTGCCATCAATTGAGAACTCCGTGAACATGTTTTAAGTGATTGGGTCTATATTTAATCATTACTAGTTCACACCCCAACACTTCCGTTTCCATATGACCCATTTTTTGCAATACGAGTGTGAAAAGCTTATCTTATTTCGTGTCATTTGTGTTTTTATATATATATATATATATATATATATATATATATATATATATATATATATATATATATATATATATATATGTGCATGTGCATTATTGGTATTTTTAGTCTATGTATATATATGATATTTTTTCTATCTTTGCCTTGATTTCTAGTCCATCTTTGCCTTAATTCATAATTGGTATCTATCCTGTTGCACTCTTTGTTGATATCACATGCTTATTCTTTATGTATCGTATTGGTATCATTTTCTTACATCCTAGTTGGTATCCGTTATTATTTTTTGGATTAGTTATGCTTTTGTTGCCTATATGCTTTCATGCTCTTATCACTCTAAGCTTCATCGTGTTTAAATTAGTTTATATCCTTTGTCTATTCCTGAACAAAAAGGGGGAGAATGATAGGGGAGAAATGGTATCTATTCCTATTATAATCGTATCTTAGTTTGGGGGAGATTTATCTTAGGGGGAGACGTCTTTCTAAGTAGGTCATTTGTTTGATAAAGGAGATAATTAATTTAGGGTGAGTATTTATCTTAATTGCATTTAATATTCTTGACATTCCTTATCCGTTTGATAGTTTGCTTAAGTGTGCAAGCATACTTCTAAGTGGCAACTTTCATCATCGGCAAAGATAATGATCCTTGGGTTTTTTGAGTCAAGCTACTGCATTTTATTTTGGGTGGGACATTTTATAAGTCTAGTAGAGCTTGACGGACCTTTAGGATTTTTGTAGGTTTTTGTCCCGGAATAGCCAAAGGGGGAAATTTGTAAGGACAAAATTTTTCAATTGAGTCCTTTGTTGTTTTGGCTCAATTCCGGACAAAAACATTTGAGTCATATGATAGATTTCTTGACCATCCTTCAAGCCTATGACATACTAAAGTTGAAGATGTAGCGGTCAAGTTTAGAAAACTTTATCAAATGCCGGTTTCGTGTGACTCGTTTCTACGTCATCAGCATTCGTTCCATTGCTCCTAAGGTATGATTGCATTGTGTATATATATATATGACCTTGGAACATTTATATTTGGTGAACTTTTATTTTAAACTGTTGTTTATTTTCAGAAAGTTTCATTAAAACTTTAAAATAATGTTTCTGGGCTAAAACTAAATTTTTATACTTTCTGGATTTTCGTTCGATATTGTCTTTCGAACGAGAATATCGTTCAAACGAGGTTTGCCAACGACCTGCCTCTGGAACTTCTTTAGAAGTATCGTTCGAACGAGATTTCAGGCGGGAAATTTCTTTGGCAGTTTTGAGCAGTTTTTCCCACTTTTTCCACTACTCTTCCCCACTAACTTACCTATTAAAGAGTTCGTTTGGGTTTCCTTCTACATCCCATAAAGAAGAAGTTCATATTTTTGACTGCGGCATTCTCACATGGGGAAAGGCACTATGTGTGGTTGACGGTTGCTTCCTAGTTCCTCATTGGTGGATTCTAAGATTCTGGGATTTTCGGCTAAGTGGAGGTCAGTACAAGAAGGAGCATCGGGGCTTGAAGGAAGTCGAGTCGCGTGTTGTAAGTCTTTTTGCTTGTACTTGTAAAATACCATACTTAGTGGACTTAAGGCTAAGGCCGTCCGAGGTTTTTTCCCGTCGTGAGTTTTTTCTCGTACATCGCGGCGTAATGGTTCTTTGTTTATTTTATCTTTTGCAAATTCACCCAGAACGCATGCTTAGGTAAAAAGATAATATTTGCTTTAAATCACTACTTGTGTAATTTGGTGCTAAATTAATTTGGGTAATGTTTATATTAATTTAATTCAAGTCATCACTTAATTTGATAAAATTGGTTTGGCCTAATTTGGGAATATTGAAAATATGACATAGGCAAATTTCTAGGACTTGGGTTGAGTTAATATGTTAAAGTGAAAAATTCATTTGTTATTTAATTTAATTTCACTTTAAGTTGTGTTTAATTTTAATTGTAAAAGAAATTAAAATTTGTAATTATTTAATTGAACCATCTCCGCTTCCGCATCTTTAAAAGGAAATTGAACTTACTATTGTATTTAAAAATTTAAAATTGGGGGCCTCTTGTTCTAACACTTCTTGATTTTGAGCAATTGGTCTCAACTCATGATCCGTTTCATCCATTGTTTGCTCTGTAGTGGCAATGTGTTGGTTGGTTGAACTAATTTTGCCTACATTCTCTATCACATCATTGCTTGTTCTGGTCCTAGCCATGGTAAACAAAAAATTATCACTTGTGTCCCACCAACCGTGCTAAAAATATGTTTGGTTCACTTTTCTTGGTTTATGTATTAGTAAATTACGAGCGTGCTGGGAAAGGTTATGGTCTTGGCCACTAATTGATTATCTCATTCTTATGATAATCAGGATATTGTGTACCATTCGATGCTTTAATTAAAAAGACTTGTACTTCCCTTAGGGAAGACATTGATGCGAGTGCTAAATTACCTTAATTAATTTGAACCAATTAAGAAAAAGTAATTTAAATAAACTAAATTTTTAGTAAAACTTTAAAAGTAAAGAAAGATAAATGTGATAAAAGAAACAGTTACACTATGAAATATAAAACAACATTACACTAATGAAGGTAAAAATAGATAAAATGTAAAGGAATGTACACCAAACTGATTGTCTGAATTTACATCGTTGACATCTCGATACAGTATGACCTACAGATCAATTTGAAGATGAAAGTTGGACTAATCTAACTTAGAAAATACGTCGGCTCAACTACCAACCTGGTCAGTCAGGGCAATTCTGGTTAGCACCAATATCATAGATAATGAAGTTAGCTAAGCCATCAAACAGCAGATAATATCAAATTAGGCATGTATGATGTGTTTGGGTGATGTCAGTAGCACACCCCATGTGGAGGAGATAAGAAAATATTTTCTCATGTGCCTTATAACCAACTTCATGATTATTCTGCCACTTGTCTGTAATGATGTACCTGCCTAAATTATAAAGGCATTACACATGTCCTTCTCTATTATCTCTCCTCTTAAAGCTTATAAATAACCTACTACACCCTTATCGGTAGGGATAGAGATATAATTTTCATACAGTTATGCTATCCATCTCTAGAGTGAACTTGAGATCTTACAACCATTATTCATCCATGGTGTTTTCCATATGAGTCAGTACGTTAAACACCTGCACCTTTAGATCTAGGGACCTCTTTGGGCCGAATCATGTAAATATAATTTCATTCTCTTTCTATCACCTCGCCCTAATGTTTAATGTAGATTAGCATTTCCGTTATTATATCTCTATTTGTTATTGTTTATAGTTGGTGTGTATCTACTAAGACTAAATCCATATACAAGTTTTAGACGTTAATAAATTGGCACCGTTTGTGGGAAATTAGCAAGCCATTCGTTGCTTTCCACCATTATTGATTTGTGAAACTCAAGGATACCTGGTTATGAGAAAATAGTAAATCGCAAGCCGACTTATCTATATTTTATATGGTTTTAGTGTACTAATGTATCATTACTTTTAATGCCCTTTAACTCTTTGAATCTACCATCGGATCTAGTTTTTCTTGCTTTAAATTTGTTTTTCTAGAACTTTTGTTATCGAAATTATCGCACGCTGTGTTCTGTATTATGGTACTCTATTTTTTTTGGAAATTCTATGAACATGGGAGAAAATCTGGAAAGTAGTAGAGCCACTGAGGGGATTTCGCTTTCCAAACCTATGGGTATGGGTGATCTGGAGGGAATACTATAGTGCTTGGCTGGAGGCTAAGAGGATATTCAAAAGAACATCAAACAACTGATGCAGAGCATTAGGGTAGGGAAAAATTGGCCCCAACGAAAGCCAATTACCCCCAATAGGGGTTAAAGATCTAATAGAAGGTGAGAGATTCCTCTCTCGACCCGTACAGAGACACTAGGAAGGCACACCGCGAGAGAGCGATGGAAAATCCCAGTTGTTTGGATTTGGGTTCGTAAAAGTAAGGTAGCAAGTCCAAATACTCTAGATTGGAGAGAGATTAAAGATCATATTGCCTAGGGAAAACATCCACCATCAGATCAGGTGGATACGACGATGAACATAAGTACTCCTTGGAACATCCAATAACTTTAGAGAGACTTGATAGAGTATTTTTCTTTAATTGATTGGTCCTAAGAGTTGTGAGGGACCATCACGAAGGAGATCCAAGGGAGCCTAGGGATTATAGAGAATAAATAAGGAGAACTGAGACCAAAAGGGTTGAATGATCAGTCAGTTCAAGACCAAGCCTACGAGAAAGGGCTAAATCTAAGCAGGAAAGACAGTGTCGGTTAAAGCCGAGAATGTGGAACATCCATGTAAGGGGTATATACAACTCCTAGAGGATAGTTTGGGCGAGATCAGTGAGACAAAGAACCCTTTGGAGGGTTTTTTTTTCACGGATCACAATTTACAGCATCAATTGTGGGTTATCTAACGCCCATAAAATTCAAGCCTCCTGTCATCACCCCCAAATATAATGGAAATTCTGATCCTATATTGCATGTGGAGCAGTACCAGGAAGTTGGTGATATTAATTCCATCCCTGATGAAATATGTTGCAAGGAGGGTCGCAATCTGGTGACAAGGGGACCACCCTCGGCTCTATATAAAGAGTCAGTGCAACATCAGAGACATAGGGATGTAGCCCACCCTAGGCGACTATGCCTCGGGAGGCAAGGCCAAAAATTTCAAGATGACCCATGCGATGATGATGTGGAATATTGGGAACCATATAAGATCTCTGGGGATACTGCACACCTAATTTAAGTCAGTAGGGGAAACAGTGTCAGGCCGAGCTGAGAAGGCCAATCTCATGCCTCTATGCTAAATAGACACAAAAGAGGCTCCGCTTTTTATAGACTAGTCCCGATGGGTGATTAGAGAGACCAACTCTCTAGGTCTCGTAGTATAGTTAGTTTTAGAAAAAATAGCGAATGCGCTAGATGTCGGCCTCCACGTAGTCGAGACGAGGAGTAAAGAGATGTCAATAGTCATCAAAGGATGGTTGGAAGAGAGCCAATACAATGACCGGTGGAAAGAGAGGGGGCCGATGATAATGCTGTTGTGGGCGAGGTAGATGTTGAAACTGCAACCAATCAACCATGGAATAGTTCTATTTAGAGGCTTGAAGAAAGTATTGGTGACATTTTGAAGAGCCAAGACCTTCTACAAAGGGGTTACATGGAAGGGTCATCGTTCTTAGCCAGAATAGTAAGCTACCCAACCCCAGGTAAGTTCAAGCCGCCGATTGTCACCCAAAAATATGATGGAAGCATAAATCCATTCCACCACGTGGAAATGTACCAATAAGCTGCAAACATCTTTTTAGTCTCTGGTGAGATGAGATGTCGGGCCTTCTCCAGCACTCTTACTGGTGCAGCTTATGTATGGTACACCTTTCTCCTAAAGAACTCTATCAATAATTCATGTATCTGGCCAAGAGGTTCATCCACAACTATTGTTTTACAGTAAAATCTCGAAAGAAAACAACCCACTTATTGTATGTCAGACAAGGAAAAAATTAGTATCTGAGAGACTACATAGCCCGCTTTAAAAAAGAAAAATTAGAGGTGGAAGACTATGATGAAAGTATTGCCATGACCGCCCTTATGGGTGGATTGAAGAAGGACAAGCTCCTATGGAAGATGGTCGAGGATCCTCCAAAGACTATGGAAGAACTTCAAACTACGATATGGAGAGTCATGAACACGTAGGAGGCCTTGGCAACCAAAGGAGGTGATAAAAAGGGAGTAAGTGGGAGTAAGTCCTAGAAGTTTAATGAAAAAGGTAATAAAAAGAGGTTGGCAAATGACAAGCTCTCGGACTATACTCCATTGACAGACACTCCGGAGATGATCTTGAATGAAATAAAAAATAACCGATCCATGAGATGGCTAGAAAAGCTTCAAGCCCTTCCTTATAAGAGGGATAAAAGTAAGTGATGCGAGTTCCATCAGGATCACAGCCATACCACTGACAAGTGATTCGCACTCAACGACGAGATAGAAAAAATATTAAAATAAGGGAAGCTTATAAAATATGTGGATAGGAGTTGTGCAAGAGAAGACAGAGATGACACCTGAAGGAGATGAGATGAGAAGTGTAAAGGGGATGGTCCGATAAATAAGGATGATGATGAGGTCGACGCAGACCTCCCACAAAAAGTCAAGTGCCCAAAGGCCGACTGCATTTGATTTCTCATGGGGTAAAGATCATGTGCACCAGTTTGGAAGGTGGTGGTAAAAACAAAGTTGATCGCAAGGCTCATGTTGCAGATACTAAAGCACTCCCCAAGAATGAGGTGGTGAACTCAGCTATAATTGATTCAACACCGGGTAAGAGGAAGAAAGTTGTCATGAACACCTTAGTAATAGGGTTCTCGATAATGGACTTCAAGGGGATCCTAGACCCTCATGCCGACCATCTTGCGATCACTACGAGAGTTCATGGGTACGAGGTTCCTAGAATATCAATCGATGGTGGGAGCTCGGTTGTTATGATGTTCTGGGAGTTCTTCAAAAGATTAGGACTAAGCAAGAAACGACTCATCCTATATCATCATCCTTTAATTGGCTTTAGTGGAGAAAAATTCCATGCTCTTGGGATTTATGAAATGGATGTCTGTATGGGGGAGACCTGGCCGATATGTCTCACAAGGAAAATAAATTTCTCTCTGATGGACGAAAATATTTATTCAGCCTACAATATTATAATGGGATGAGTATCCCTTAAATAATTTGAGGCAATGCCTTCTACCGTTAACCAAATGATAAAATTCTTGACTCCTTATGGAGTAAGGGAAGTTCAAGGCGATCAGGTATAGGCGCGAGAATGCTATTTCAACTCGGCTGAGGAAAAAGAAGATCATAAGAGAGCCATCACCACTTATAACATTGATACTCTCGATCCAATGGACGAGATGAAATTGAAAAAGGAGAGGCCTCTGAGGAGGTAGAATCCATCGTCCTAAATGAGGACGAGCTGAAAAACCCGACTAAGTCGGTAAAGCCCTGAAAAAATAAATCAAGGAAGAGTTGATCAAACTGCTGAGGGAGTGATAAAGTATTTTTGTATGGAATCACACAGACATACCGAGAATTAATCCAGAGACCCTCTTCCATAAATTAAATGTATACGAAGGAATTAATCCGGTCAAACAAAGGTGAAAGATTTACTCTTGGGAAAAATATGAAGTCATAAGAGATGAAGTGAAGAAGGTAGAGAATGAATCGTTCATCAGGGAGGTCATCTACCCGTAATGGCTGGCTAATGCAGTCATTGTTCATAAACCTAATGAAAAGAGGAGTATGTGTGTTGACTTTAATGATTTGAACAAAGATTGTCCAAAAGATAGCTTCCCCCTCCTGAGAATCGATCTGATGGTTGATGCCATGACTGAGCATGAATTGATGAGTTTTATTTATGCCTACTCAGGTAATAATCCGATATTTATGCACCCAGAGGATGCCGAGAAGACCTCATTCATCACTGGTAAGGGCACATATTGCTATAAGGTTAAGCCTTTTGGCTTTAATAATGTCAGGGCAATATATTTGAGGCTAGTGAACTAGATAGTTGAGGATCAAATAGGCAAGACCAAGGAAGTACATATTGATGACATGGATGACTATTTAATGAAGTTCAATACCACTAAGTGTGTGTTTGGGGTTAAAGATTGAAATTTTTTAGGGTTCATTGTGAATTAACGAGCGATAAGGGGTAACCCGTAAAAATTAAAGCATTGGTAGAGATGAGTACTCCAAGAACCATAAAAGATGTTCAGAGACTGACTGGACTAGTTACTGCATTGAATATGTTCATGTGAAGGGCGATAGATAAGTGTCTGCCCTTCTTCAAAGTAATAAGAAAAGCCTTTGAATGGAATGGGGAGTGTGAGAGAGACTTTCAAGAGTTGAAGGCTTACCTCGACTCCCTACTTTATCATCCCGACCTGTTCTGAGAGAGAATTTATATTTGTAGCTAATTGTATTAATGTCGAAAATCAGTGCAATAATTGAACGAGATGACAATGGGGTACAAAAGTCGATCTACTTTAACAGAAAGGCCCTTTAAAGGTCCGAGAAGAGGTACTCGAAGATGGAGAAGTTGGCTTATGCTTTGATACATGCATCTAGGAAAATAAAACCTTATTTCTAGGATCATACAATAGTCATATTTATAGACTCTCCTCTTAGACAGGTCATTAATAAACCTAAAAAATCAGGTAGTTTGATGGCCTGGTCGATAGAGCTAGGGGTATTTAATATTGCCTATCAGCTCAGAAGAGCCATTAAAGGGTTGGCTTTGGCCGATTTAGTTTCTGAGTTCATTTGGGACTAATTCGATACTGAAGAGTTTGTAAATCCAACAAATGATCCATAAAAGGCAAGTGCTAGCCCAGTTGAGTCTGAGACGAGTGTTGCCAGAACTGTGGTGCCCAAGAATTAAGATGAGAAATTTATGTTCAAGAATGGAGTGCTGGATGAAGGAACTTTCTCAAAAGGAGAAAGTGTTTGGAGCCTATTTGTAGATGGCTCTTTATGCGAGGCATGGAGTGATGCCGGCTTGATAGTGTCGGCCCCAGATGGGACTGACATTGAATATGCTTTGAGATTCAATTTCTAGGCGTCTAACAACGAGTCAAAATATGAGGCCCTTCTGGCAGGACTCTCCCTCATCAAGGCATTAAATATTAGGCAAATGACAGTTCATAGTGACTCCCGATTGATGGTAAACCAAATCTTAGGAGTGTATGAGATAAAAGATGAGAAAATAGCCAAATACCTAACAAGGGTAATTAATGTTGAAGAACTTCAAAGGGTAAAGCTAAAAAAATCTCTCAGCTAGATAATAGTCAAGCCGATGCCTTAACGAGATTAGCATCTGAAACCAGGACAAAGATTAGAAGGTCAGTGCCAGTGGAGATCCTACATCGATCGTCCATTGAAGAGGAAGATAATACAGTCGAGTTCTGATTGAACCTGAACCTAGGTGCATCTTAGATGGAACCTCTCATCCGATACATCAGGGATGGTGATCTGCCAGAGTCAAAAGTGGGGAGAAAGAAGTTAAGCTAGAAGGCAGCCAAGTTCTCAATCATAAGAGGCATATTGTACAAGAAAGGGATCCCCTTTCCTTTACTCTAATGCGTTCATCCGACAAAGGTTGAATATATAATCAAAGATGTATACGAGGGCTCTTGTTCCAATCACATAGGAGGGAGATTATTGACAAAAAGAATAGTCATTCAAGGGTACTGGTGACCGACCCTGGCCAAGTGTGGTGACAAATATAAATTATGGTGACAAATATATTCAAACCACAAATAAATGGGAGAAGTGCAATCACCAAGCAAAATAAGTAAAGTAAAATGCCAATCACACAACACAGTATGTACGTGGTTCAACAAGAATGCCTACGTCCACGGTGGTACAGTCAGTATTATTTCTATATACTCCGTGGAGTGTTTACAGAGAATACAGTGCATGTCTTTTGCCCCAGACCTAGGATTTATTATATACATGTCTGTCTTCGAGGAGTGGGGGTGTTGGACTCCCCCACGTTTATCATCTTCTCCTAGAGAATCTCTATACGAGAACATGGGAGAAGGCTAAGTCATAACTGAATTAATATTAAGGTGCGAAGGGTCTGGACTTTGGGCCTTTTTAATTGGGCTACTCGTCCGGGACCGTAATGCCACATCTGGGTACCCACAATTGCCCCTAAATTTTTTGGGCCATAATTTGGGCTGAATAAATTTAAATGATTTGTCATAATGGCTCTTTTGCATATCACGTAACTCCTACCAAAGTTTGAGGGCTGATTTAGGCGGTAGTTGCTTCGTGTCCTGTGCGCGATGATTAGTAACATTTAAAAGTCATTTTGAGCAGCGTTTCGTAGTTTCCGTTTCAAGCTTCTTAGTGTTCTTCCATCTTCTGCGAGTTTTAGCGATTTGTGCCCTCTTCTCCAGGTCTTTATTTTCTTTGGTTTCAATTTTCCTCGTCATTTGGGCTTGTGATCTTGCATTGTCCAAGCCAAACTTCCATCTCGTAAGTCTCCTTTGATTTCTCTCTCTGTTTTCTTTGAATTTGTAGTTTAGGGTTTAAAAATGGCAAAGATAGGTAATAGATCATTGTCCGAGTTTAGGAATTTTTACAATATCCCAGAGTGGGTAGAGATTGAGTGCGCTTCTCTCCCTAAAAATGTTAGAGAGATAGATGGCGCTCATTGGATTCACGTCTTGTTGCTTTCCCAAGGGGGGCTTACTTTTCCTCCAAACAGTTTATTCTTGCACTTCTTTGGTTATTTCAACATTATTCCTGCACAGTGTTCGCCCAATGTATGGAAGATAATCAATGGCGTCCATAGAATAAATTAACTTTATGGCACTAACTTAGGGCTCGTCAAAGTTTATTTTCGCTACTCCTTTTCTCGAACTAGCTCTGGTGTTCTTTATCTCAAAGCCAGGAGTCCTGATAGGGTATTGGTAGTAAATTTACCTGATTTCCACAAGGACTACTGACAAGAGGGCTTTCTTGCTAGGAATTGGCAGTTCTCCCCTCATACTGAGGGGTTGAGGTCTGATAGAGTCTCTGTCCCCTTCTATGGGGAAGAGTACATACATAGTCTTTGCTCTGCCTTTCTGATTTCTTTATTAATCTTTGATTTCTCTGACAGCTACCTGTTTTCTTTTCAGCAAAGACCAAGAACTTGGAGCCTGCCCTCAGCGAGGTTCAAACTTTCGTCTTGATTAAGGCTTGGAATATCAGGGAACCTTTGGCTGACGGTGATCATCCTCGGTCTGCCAGTTTCCTACTCGAGTACTAGAATATTGGGTCCAGTTTTATCCCGAGGCCTGTGGATAGTATTCCTGAATTTGATACCTTTGAGGAGACTACTGCCGATCCCATTCAGTTGGACGAGAAGGAGAGCAGTTCTGAGAGTGATATCAGAGAAGGTGGTCCCTGCAAGAAGAGCTCTAGTAGTGAGATTTTTTCTAGCTCAGAAGAAATTTCTGAAGCCCCAGATCTTTCAAGTACATCTAGAAGCTCTAGAGAGGAAATAGTTCCTCCAAGGAAAAAACTGATTCATGATGATGATGATAATGTGCTCCTTGCTCAAAGGTCGAAGAAGAAGAAGTCCAGCAGTGGTGCTATTGCTACTGGTTCTCGATCTGCTGCTCAGGAGCAGGAGAAGAAGAGGAAGGAAGAAGAGCAGTTGAGAGAGAGAGAGAGAGATAGGAAAAGGGAAGAGGAGAACAAGAAGATTGAGGAGAGGAAGAAGATCGAGGAGAGGAGTAGGATAGAGAGGAGAAGGAAAAAGAAGAGGAGAGGAGAAAAAAAGAGGCGAGGACAAAGGATGGGCAGGCCTTAGTGCCTGTGTCCGTGTTGCCGGAGCGGGCCTCGGTTGAAACTTCTCCCCAGTTGGCCCCTGCACTGCTCGAGCGAGCAGTCCTTCCTGCTAACCGCCAAAGGGCGGTGGGGACTGACCAGTTAGCTCTGTAAGTGAGCCAGAGGCTAGCCTTGGTAAGTCTATTTCTCTTCTCTTATTGCTTCCCAATTTTTGTCTGTTTCTTTCTTCTAATATCTTCTTTTACTTGCAATTTGTGAATGATTTTATCGTGCTCTATCGCTCTCGTGATGAGCTGATCAATAAGAACGACGACCTAGATAAGTAGAATGCTTCTTTGAGGGTGATGGGTACAGAGCTCGAGGCTAGTTTGAAGGTCACTGATGCTGCTCGGACGTCTTTCGATCTGGCTCTTGCTAAAGCCAATATAGAGCAGGAGGCAGCAGTTAAAGAACTAAATGAACTGCGGGAAGCCTACAATCTGATCTGTTTGAGCAAGCTGGCTGTTATGGAGGAGAATAAAGTGCTGATCAAGCAGCTGAAGGAAAAAGAGTCTCAGGAAGTCACCATTAAGGAGGACTCATATAACTCTGGGTGGGATGCTACGTATGAAGACGCTGAGGTTCAGATAGGCTACATCAGCCGTCTGAACTTCAAGAAGGGTTGGAACAAGGCCCTTTTAGCTGCTGGGGTGGATGTTTCCTCTCCTCTGTTTGATGAGCATGATCCAGGCCCAAAGCCTGTCGTGGATGAAGTTCCTGCCCCAGCCATTAAAGGTGTTGGCTCTGTTCCTCAATTAATTCCTATTGCTGCCCATCCTGCTCAAGCGGTAGATGCTGTCCCTGTTGAGGGTGATGCTCCCACCGCTGCTGATAAGGGGAAGCATCCAGCCTCTTCTGAGCAACCCGAGGTCACTAGCGGATCTATCCTTAAGATTGTTTTTGTATTTTTATTTGTAATGTTCCCTTCTGATTCTTTAATGTACTCTGACCTTTCTCATATGAATGAAATGAGAAGACTTTTTCCTTTAGTGTACTGAATAACTCTATCTTTCATTGCTCTTTTATTAATTGTAGTTGATTGATGCTGATGATTATATACCAACCACTTCTCAATTGGGAAGGATGCTTGGTCCTGATGTAAGTTCTGAAGTTCGTCATGCCTTTGTGAGGATTTACAAATCACTGTGATTGAGGAACAAGCGTTTTATAGAGCAGACTGAGCTCATCGTTAAACTGAAAGACAGGCTCCAAGAGATGGAAGAAGTCAGTGCCTCAGTCCAAGAAGAGGTGAATACTCTGAGAGCAAGGCTTCTAGATGCTTCTGATATCAACCAGGTTGGAGAAATTCTTCAGTAAGAGAATGAGGCTTTGAGGAGGAAAGTCTCGCGACTCAAGGAGCATGCGCTAAGCATCTCTCCTGCAGTATTACGAGGTTCCTCCTCGTCACGAACTGGAGCTGGACCAAGCGATGTTCCTCTGGTGCTGTGAGGTTCTACCCCGCCGACTGTTTCACGAGCAGGAATAAATGCAAGAGGTTCAACTAGGGAAATGGAAGAGCTCCGTGGTGATGTCCAACGAGCATATGTGATTGCTACTGGGATTTAAAGGGACATTACTCGGCTGAGGCATCTGTTTAAGAGAGGACCTCGACAAGTATGGGACGATAGTTACGACTAAGGTTGGCTAGATGCTCCGACGAGGCTAATAGAGTTTAAAGATCTCGCCTTTATCAGGGGATGGTTGAGTGCCCTAAAGGAGCTGCAAGTCCCAAGGAACCCATTGCTCTGGTATCGTTATGAGATCTCTCCTTCCACTCTAATGCCCAATCCCTTATGGAGAGATGATCAGTGGATCCCCATTGATGCTATCCCTCGACAGTTATTGGAGTTGGACGTGAATAAAGTCGAGGAGGAGCTAGCTCCTTATCCTGATGATGGTCGAAGAGCTCAAGTGGCTGGTTATCTCATTCAGAGGCCTCGACCTTATTCAGATTTTATCGGTAGTAACCCTGTATACATTGTAATGAAGTAATGTAATGTTGATGTTTTGGGCGAGCTTGACGACTAAACATGGGTTGTATTTGTTGTAAATGTGATGAAATAATATAAAATTTATGTTCTGGGCGAATTTACTGATTAAACAGGTGTTGTATATATTCCACATCTTTTAGACTTTGCTCAATAATCTTGGGCCTCTCTTGGCTGACTAGATTTGTAAGTTTGCATTGTCAAGCGAGTGTCCCTCCAGTTCAGTATGCTTATAAGATACCATTCTGCCCCACTTTACCTTTTAGGTCGTGTCGTCACACTCCCTTAGGCCTAAGTGTGGCAATTGGTGAGGACACACCTGGTGTTGGATGCTTTATCCGATTAGGATTTTATTAACCAAACATTGTTTGGAAACCAATTTTGACTTGGACATATTGCTCAAGGATATCCTGTAGGGCTTCATATATTTCCAGGGGCAATGCTAAGAGGTTTCTCGTGTTTCATAACGAAAACTTGAGGAGGGTGATTTACCTGTTATAGTGTAATGATTAGTGTGCCTGTCACTTGGAAAGGGTGTGTGAGTTATAAATTTAGTGTAATGATTAGTGTACCTGTCACTTGGAAAGGGCGTGTGAGTTATAAAGTTCATATACTAGTTAACTTACACTTTGTAGAATGCAACTGCTAAACAACTTTATTAATGATAAGGAAATTAGCTTCCAGTTTCAGAAGTAGAGAATAAAAGAAGAGTGTAGAAATAGAATTTCTTAAGATTTTCTGTATTCCATAGTCGAGGTATCTCTTTGACCTCCAGCGTTTCTAAGTGATAGTATCATCGTAGATCATCTCTTGTTATCTTGAATGGTCCTTCCCAGTTTGGCCCTAACTTGCCGTCTGACGGTTTTACTGCGCTGCCCAGGACTTTCCTTAGGACATAGTCCCCAACTCGGAATGACCTAGGATTGACCTTCTTATTACAGTTCTTTATGAACTGTTGCTGATAGCTTGCTAGTTTTACTAAGGCAAGCTCTCGACGTTCGTTGACTAGGTCAAGCTCAGCGAGCAATGCTGCATCATTCTGGCCATGGTCGACAAGGGTGGACCTCATAGTGGGTAAGCATGCTTCCAATGGGATGACTGATTCCATTCCATATATTAGTGAGACTGGGGTTTCCCCCATTGCTCGATGTAGGGTAGTACGGTAGGCCCATAGAATATGCGGTAGTTCATTCACCCATGTGCCTTTGACTCGTTCTAATCGTTTCTTTAACCCATCGATCATCATCTTGTTGGAAGCCTCGGCTTGGCCATTGCTCTGAGGATAAGCCATCGAGCTGAAATGGTGTCTGATTTCGTGCTCATTACAGAAACTCTGAAAGGAGCCGCTATCGAACTGCGTTCCATTGTCAGTGATGATGGTTCTGGGGATGCCAAAATGGGTGATTATATTTTTCCATATGAATCTTATCACATCTGCATCTTGGATGTTCGCTAGGGTTTCCGCCTCGATCCATTTGGTGAAGTAGTCAGTTGTGACCAACAGATACTTGCGATTGCCGATGGTAGTAGGAAGAGGCCCTACGATGTCCATTCCCCATTGGGCGAATGGCCACAGGCTGGAAAGTGATTTTAGGTCGCTGGCAGGTTGTTGGACCATAGGAGCATGAAGTTGGCACTTCTCGCATTTGCAAACGTACACTGCAGAGTCTCTTTGCATATATGGCCACCAATAGCCTTCCTTCATTGCTTAGAAAGCCAATGACCTTCCTTTAATATGTCCTCCATAGATTCCTTCATGGAGTTCATGTAGAATTTGTTCGACATCCCTCGGGTGAACACATTGAAGGTAGGGACCGAAGAATGATCTTTTATATAGCTTGCCCTCAAGAGATAAGTGAAAGTGATCAACTTTGACTCTAACCTGGTGAGCGGTCTTCTTATCATCTGGAAGTGTGCCATTATTCAAATAGTCCATTAGAGGATCCATCCAACTGGGTGTTGACTAAATTTGGAGCACATGCTCAACGCTTGGCAGCTCGTTGTTGCAGTTAATGCTCGGATGAGCGAGGAAATCGATGGGGATTGTTCTTTTTAAGTCACAATCGATTGCCAAACTCAGGGCTGCCAGGGCGTCAGCATGGCTGTTCTGTCCTCTGGGAAACTGTTGGACACCGACTTCCTCAAAGTTAGCCATTATCCTCTTTTCCAAGGCGAGGTAGGCTGCCATTCTTTCATCTTTTTCATTGTAGTATCCCCTTATCTGATTGGAGACTAATTGTGAGTCGCCGAACACCTGTAACTGCTTTTCCCTCAAGGTCTATGCCTCCTGGAGGCCGGCTATTAAAGCCTCATATTCTGTTTCGTTGTTGGAGGCTTCAAATCTAAGCCTTATTCCTTGTTCGAGGATTGTATCCTCTGGAGTGACAAGCACAATGCCTACTCCTGCCCCATTTGAATTGGAGGCTCCATTAATAAATAATTTCCAGACTCCCTTTATTGTGTGATTCTCTCTTTGCTTCACGGGTTGAAGTTGGTCGAGAGGCTGCTCGTCCGTGAATTAGGGTATGAAATCAATAAGGACCTGCCCTTTGATTACGTTCCTTGGTTGAAATTGGATGTCAAATCGTCCGAGCTCGACTGACCATTTAGACAGTCTGCCTGATAAATCCGCTTTCCTCAGGATTGCTTTAAGGGGGTGTGATGTAAGGACGATGATAGTGTGAGCTTCAAAGTAGTGCTTCAACTTCCTTGAAGCCACTACAAGTGCAAAGGCGAGCTTCTCTAGTGGTAGGTACCGTTGCTCGGCCTCTAATAAAGTCTTGCTCGTGTAATAAATAGGGTTCTGGATTCCTGATTTTTCGCACATCAATGCAGAACTGACAGTGTGGTTGGAAATGGCGAGGTATAAGTACAAGGAATCTGTTTCCTGGGGTATGACGAGTAGTGGTGGTGAGCTAAGGTAGGCCTTGAGCTCGTCCAATGATCGCGAGGAATCTTGATTCCATTCTACTGTTTTGTTTCCCTTTAGGAACTGGAATAACGGTTTGCATTTCTCGGAGGACTTTGAGATTAAATGGTTCAAGGAAGCGAGCATACCGGTGAGCTTCTGTACATCCTGAATTGTGAGAGGATGTTGTACCCTTTTGACTGCATCGATCTGGTCTGGATTAGCCTTGATGCCTCTCTTGCTGACCAAGTACTCGAGAAATTTTCCTGACTGGACGCCGAAAGAACACTTTCTTGCGTTGAGTTTCATTCGGTACTTCCTGAGAATTTTGAAGATTCTTGATAGGTCTGAGAGGTGGTATTCTTTCTTCCTACTTTTGACGAGCATATCGTCGATGTAGACTTCCATGGTGTCCCCTATTTGGTCCTTAAACATCTTGGTGACCAGCCGCTGGTAGGTTACCCCTGCATTTTTGAGCCCGAAGGTCATGACCTTGTAACAGTATAATCCAACGGTGGTGATGAATGCTGTCTTGTCCTGGTCTGGAGCGTACAGAGGGATCTGATGATTCCCCGAGTATGCATCCAGAAAACTCATTCTCTCGTGAGCTGTTGTGGCGTCCACTAGTTGATAGATTTTTGGAAGAGGGAACCTGTCTTTGGGGCACGCCCTGTTAAGGTCAGTGAAGTCGATGCAGACTCTCCATTTCCCATTGTTTTTTGGAACTACTACTGGGTTGGATAACCATTTGGGGAATTGGACCTCCCATATGGATCCTGCATCCAGTAATTTTTCAACTTCTTTTTCCACGGCCTTTGCCTTCTCAGGCGCAGTTCGTCGTACCTTCTGCGTGATTGGTTTGAAAGTGGGGTCGACATGCAGCTGATGACAAACCACACTGGGATCAATTCTTGGCAGCTCGTATGGTTCCCATGCGAAAACGTCTACATTTTTTCTCAGTAGAATCGTCAACTCCTTCTTTTCCTGATCTGTGAGAGAAGCTCCAATCAAGAAGATCCTGTTATCATGGCTACCTCTAGCTGTAACTTCCTCCAGGTCCTCGATGACCCGCTCAGAGGGGAGGAGCCTGGTCTCCTTCACTCTGGGCCTTCTGTATTTTAACTACTATTTCGAAGGTATCAGACCTTATTGTTCTTAAACTTTCTCGCTGGGCCTGTCAGCCTTATTCTCTGGTCTGGGGTGGATGGCCACTATGAAGCACTTTCTTGCCATCGCTTGATCACCATGGATCTCCATTACTCCTCGCTCGGTCACATATTTGAGCTTCTGATGGTAGGTCGAGGAGATTGCCTTCATCGTGTGCAACCATCCACTGCCGAGGATAGCTTGGTATGGCAAGTCTATATCAACCACTAGAAACTCAATCATCTTAGAGACATTTCCTGCCCCTACTGGAAGAACGATCTTTCCTAAGGGCATAGTTACTTTCCCAGCAAAGCCAACTAAAGGGACAGTGGCTTCCTTTAGGTCGGCGTTGCTTAACTTTAGTTTTCTGAACAGGTCGAGGTACATTACCTCGGATGAGCTTCCTTGGTCGACGAGTAACTTATCGATGTCATAGTTAGCTATCCTAAGAGTAATGATCAAAGCATCATGATGTGGGGTTCTCACTCCCACCAGATCCTCATATGTGAATACGATATGCTTACTATAGTCGACGTTGTTTGCTCGCCGACGCTTTCCTGACTGTGTTTTTACTGGATCGATCTGAAAAGCTTGCATCATTGCTGTAAGCTTTTTTACCTCCATTCGAGCTGAATTTCCTTGAATCTGCTTTACATCAGATGCCCCATGAATTACTGTAAATTCATGGCCAACATCGTTTTCGAGCACGTTGTCAGGCCTTGCTTCTCCATTGGCAGTAACTTTCTCTGCCTTATTTTCCAAAAGTTCATTCAGATACCCATACTGGGCAAGTTCTTCTAGGTGGGACTTAAGAGCCTTGCAATGCTCAGTCTTATGTCCTCCCTCTTTATGAAAAGAGCATCTCAGCACGTTGTTCCTCTTTAAGGGATCTCCTACCATCTTTCTGGGCCACTTAACAAATGGCTCGTCTTTGATCTTTGTGAGAATCTTGTAAATTGGTTATTTGAAGACAGTATTGACTGCCTAAAATGCTTTCGACACATCATTCTTGCCTCCGTTCTTAGAGCTATTCTTTCCCCCATTCTTTCCTCCTTTCTTCTGGTTCTTAGTTCTGTCACTACCTTTCACAGCTAGCTTGGTTCGACCGTTCTCTCCCGTGCTGAGGCGAGTGATATCCTCCACCTTGGCATATTTCTCGATGTGAGCCATCAGGTCGTCGATGGTCGTGGCCTCTTTCTTTATCAGGAACTGGTATAGGAGGGAAGAGATGGGCAACCCAATTTTGAAAGAGGCCACTGCTACCTTCTCTGAGCAGTCCTCGACCTCGTTGAATAACTCCCAGTACCTCTTCGTGTAGTCTCAAAGGGTCTCTTGAGGTGCCTTTTTCATTATTAGCAAACCATCCATCCTTTTGGGATATGAGCTACTAGTAATGAAGCGGGCCGTGAAGAGTTCGGTTAAGGACTCAAAGCTCCTGATAGACCTGTGTGGGAGCCTTTCGAACCATTTTTGCGCCGCATCATGTAGGCTTGAAGGAAAAATCTGGCACATTAGTGCATCTCGGTGGTTCCATAGGGCCATGACTTGTCGGTACTGTCTAACGTGATCATTGGGATCGATTTTTCCATCGTAAATCTTGAATTTTGGGATAGCGAACTTCTTGGGGGCTTCCTCTTCTTCTATTTCCCTCGAGAAAAGGGATTTCATCTGGGTCTTGAGAGCTCGTCTAGCAAGCTTCCTGATTGATCTTGCGCCGCGATGTGCTGTGTGTTGGTCCATCTCCCTTCGGACTAAATCTCATATGTTCTCATTGCTGCGAGCTGGGCTCCTATAACGGCGAGCCAGTCACTGGTTCTCGAGTGAGTCGCTTCCTGACTCGTGCCTTTCACTCTTTTGGGGTCCCCGCCTAGGGTTCCTTCCTCGGCTGCGAGACTTACTCGCCTGAGGGATAGGAGTGCGGTAGGGAAGTCGCCTAGGTCTGCGATGGAGCTCTCTCTCCATTCTTTCTAATTTCCTTTTGAGGCGAGCATTCTCAGCCTCCTGGTTGCGAGAGGTCTCCCTTTGATCTTGGAGCCTTGCCTCATAGGCATCGATCAGTCTGGAGATTTGGGTGGACCTTGCTGGTCCTTGGCTCTCCTCCGAGGTTGGCCTCTTTGGGTGAACCCTCTGATCTGAGCGCTGAACTTGACATGTGATCCTGTGAGGAGCAGGTTGTTCTTGGATATCTCCTGCCTGAGGAGCATTACTTCTATGACCATACATTTTGAACTCCTTTGTTGGTGTGGGCTTTCTCAGGGAAGATAAATGTCCCACAGACGGCGCCAATTGTGGTGAAAAATATAAATTATGGTGACAAATATATTCAAACCATAAATAAATGAGAGAAGCGCAATCACCAAGCAAAATAAGGAAAGTAAAATGCCAATCACACAAAACAGTATGTACGTGGTTCAGCAAGAATGCCTATATCCACGGTGGTGCAGTCATTATTATTTCTATATACTCCGGGGAGCGTTTACGGAGAATACAATACGTGTCTTTTGCCCCAGACCTAGGGTTTATTATATACATGTCTGTCTTCGGGGAGTGGGGGTGTTGGACTCCCCCACGTTTACCATATTCTCCTAGAGCATCTCTATACGAGAACATGGGAGAAGACTAAGGCATAACTGAATTAATATTAAGGTGCGAAGGGTCTGGACTTTAGGCCATTTAAATTGGGGTACTCGTCTGGGCCCGAATGCCAAATCCGGGTACCCACACCAAGGATGCAACCAACTATGTGAAGAGATGTGACAAATGTCAAAGATATGGAATTATCCCTCACTAACCTCATCAACCTTTAACATCTATTACTCCCCTTGGCCATTCCTAGTTTGGGGGATTGACTTGGTAGGACCCTTGCCCATAGCAAGAGGAAATTACAAATACCTTATTGTGGCAATTAACTATTTCTCTAAATGGGTTGAGGAAGATACCATGATAACTATCACCGAGATGAAGACCTTCAAATTCATTTGGAGGAATATCATTTGTAAATATGGTCTGCCCTACTCCTTGATCTTAGATAATGGAAAATAGTTCAAGAAATCATCCCTAGAGGCCTACTGTAAGAGGGTTGGTATTAAACAGTTTTTCTTAGCTCTAGGTCGACCTCAGGCAAATGGCAAAACCGAGGTGACAAATAAAACTATCCTAGATGGGATTAAGAAGAAATTAGAAGACACCAAGGGACTTTGGACAAAATGGGTACACACTATCGTATGGTCATATAGGACGATGGAGAGAATACCAATAGGGGATACCCCTTTCATGATTGCCCATGACTCAGAGGAAGTATTACCTATCGATATTGGCCTACTAAGTCATAGATTTCAAACGTACATCCTAGAAGAAAATACTGAGGAGCGAAGATTATATTTGGACGTCATTGAAGAAAGACGGGAGGATACATAGGTTAGGAAGGCTGCTTATCAGCAGAGGACTGTGAAATTCTACAATAAGAGAGTTAAGGCTAGGTTAATAGCCATTGAAGATCTGATGTTAAAGAAATCCTGTCAAAAGCCGAATAAGCTCCACGCCAACAGGCATGGCCCCTATAGAGTTACTGAGAAATTTGTTCCTAGCATTTATCGGCTTGAAAATTTATAAGGAGGGCCATTCTCAAACATTTGGAATATTTATAACTTACAGAGATATTATCAATAAGATTTTGTATTTCTGTTTATATTGCCACTGTATAAGAGATGTATTGAAAATTATGATGACTGCAAAATATCAAGTTTTGCCTCATATCTTTGTTGTATGAATTGATTAAATTGCATGATACAAGTTATCCTAAGCTACAAAATATCATTATGTATCAAAATGGCATTAACTCCCTCTTAGTGACACGAGAATCCAGACGGGTCTCACCTCATCCATAGATTCTCAATAACACCGAAACATGTGATAACATCACCAAGGTGGTGAAAAATACAAAGAAAATTGGAATTTTTTTTAATTATGGTTCATTTTAACATCATTAATTTGGTGGTATGAGAGTCAAACTCTCTTAGCAAGACGATAGTGTAGGACAAGACGATACTCATTTATACACTCTCAAAATGATGAGAGGGGACTTGTAATTAAACAACATTAATTTGGTTCATTCAAATTGAAAAATCATTTAGCTATGGTTCCTTTAAACATCATTAATTTGGTGGTATGAGAGTCAAACTCTCTCAGCAAAATGACAATGTAGGAAGAGAAAATACTCATCCACACACTCTCAAAATGGCGAGGGGGACTTACAATTAAACACAATTAATTTTGTGCATTCAAACTGAGTTTTAATTAATCTATGGTTCCTTTAAACATCATTAATTTGGTGGTATGAGAGTCAAACTCTCTCAGAAAGACGACAGTGTAGGACGAGACGACATTCATCCATACACTCTCAAAATGATGAGAAGGAACTTGCAATTAAGCACCATTAATTTGGTGAATTCAAAATAAAAAATCATTTAACTATGGTTCCTTTAAACATCATTATGTGTTGATCTCTAGTTTAAATAATCATTAAGTTAGTTGAATTACTTCTTGGCCAAGGACGAGAATATATCAACAATTAGAAGGTTTTTAAAGTTTCTTAAAGTTACAAGAAGACAACACAATGAAAAGAATTGGAAAAAGCAGAAGATGCAAATATTTATACACAAGCACATTCAATAACATCAGATGAGAATACACTTGCAATTGTTCAAGAACAAGTAAGTTAAGGTATAAAAAATGAAAGGTGTTTAATAGTCACATTGGACAAAGGGAATCAGGCTAGAGGCGGCCGCCCTGACAGAAAATAGAAAAAATCAGGGTAAGGGGTATCCCTCAGTTTCCACTTGAGACGACCCATCAGTGGCATCATTCTTCTCAGCCTCAGTATTGTCGTACTTCTCAACATGGGTTATCTCGACCTTGTCCACTACTGAATCATTCTCGCCCTCCTCATCAACTATCCAAACGGTCGGCTCAGGTTGTGCTGACTCCTTAATTTCGGATAAGGATATCATAGCTAAAGGGTCAGGGAAGTTAAAGGCCTCGAGTTGTGAAGTCAGATGGGAGATGTCTGGAAACTTTAATGTGGCCCAGCGTCAAGCTATCTGAGCCCCACTCTTAAGGTATTGAAGGATATATCCCAAATACTCCTCTGAATATTTAAAATCTTCGACCGCATTTTTCTTGGCCTCATCAAGGTCCTTATCAATAGCAGTCTTTAATTTAATTTGTACCTCAGACACCTATTTCTCGGTCAGGGCCTTGATGGTAGCATCGTGATCATAATTTAGCTGGTTGATGGCCTCAGTGTGTTAAGTCCTCAAGTTGTCCATGACTTTCTTATGGTCATTATCTTGGGTCAAGATCTGCTTCTTCAAAACCTTCTCATTTTTTATAGGCTCTCGAGTTAGCCAAATCTCAGGAAGATTTTCTAATACCCACTGATGGATTTTCTTAAAAAGTAGAACCATCTATAGAAGATAAGAGACATTATTACAAGATGAGACCACACACGTTAGCAAAAATCAAATAAAAGCACAAAAGCTTATCTGAATAACTCTATGCAGACATAAATCACTCAAATGAGAGACATCCATAGATTCCAAGAAACGATCATCAATTTATGGTGTTATGGAGTCCATGACCTCAAAGCCTTCTTTTTGTTACCAATGAGAGACTCCGAGATTATTGTTAAATTGGCCAGAAGAGCTCAAAGTTCATCTTTAGAAGAGATTGGAATTTCAGGTGTCGACATCATCCTGAACGAGTTATCCTCATGCTTCTTTTATTGGTGAGAGTCATGGATGTCCTCGAGAACTTCCTTCTTCTTTTTAGTCCCCTCATCTTGGATGGGAATACCATCTGTGGATTTATTGGTCTGAGGTGGGGGTGTAGTATTCTTCCCCACCTGTTTCATCAGACTATAATGATAGGGAGCAACCATCTTCCACGGAGCCTCTAGTGTATTGGGAGAATGATCTATAAAGTAAGGACGAGGACAATAACAAGGACAAAGAAGATATGACACAATAAACATAAGAAATATACGTACATAATTTTGTTAGGGGGTCCACCCTTAAACATGTCTGCTCTAGAAAATACGAGGTCATCTACTGCTCAAACTCTATGAGATCACCCTCCTTACCTTGCCTTATAATTTTTTCCACATTATTAGTAGCATAAATACTCAAACCCGGGTATAACTTGGATGACACTGGTTCTTTTGCCCACCCCTGAGAAACCCTAGGCTTTGAGGTAATGAAGGGAACATCTGGGCCGAACTCCCAAGCTCCAGAAATATAGAAGTAACGGGGCATCCAATTATGATTAGAAGTCTGGTTTATAAGTAAGACTTTCTTTGTTGTCTTCCTATCTATGGGATGATAGTATTTAGGCTGACTCTTTTGAGGTCGACACGTTATAAAATCTCCTAAAAATGCCAACTGGAAGGTTGGTGTGGTGAACCAATTTCCAAAGTGATACAAAGCCGAGGATGATCATCCAGGCATTGGTGATAGCTGAGAGGGGATGAATCCCAAACAGTCCAGAATGGCTCGTTCTATAGGGTGAATGGGCAACCAAAAGCCGACCCTGAACATTTTCTCGTAAATCGATATCTCTCCATCTTGGTCATGGAATTCACTCCCGTCCTCAAAAGGAACCCTAACATTGATAGAGGGTCCTATACCTAAGTCAAAAGATATACTTCTATAACTGGGCTGGTAAAAGATTCAGCATAGGATGTGCCAAGTGTATGCTCGGCTGAACCATTATCATCATCTTGGTTTTCGGCCGGGACACCACCTTTAAATCTTTGAGCGAACTTCTTGCTCGGAATGGCTAATAACGGGACTGTCATGGGAGGAGGAAGAATTGTAACTTCTACCCTCAACTTGTCTAGATTCGAGAGGACTTATATAGAGGAGTCTGATTGGTTAGAAGACTCAGCATGATGAGAAGACGAGGCTCGAGAAGAAACCTCAACTTCTTCAGACCCTTCAGAAGAGGTAGCAGAAAGTCTTATTGCCTCTTCGTAAGAATCCACACCCTAGACTTTATAGGAGATGGAAGGATTGTTATTCGCAAACGTAGATGACTCAAACATTAAGTTACAAAGATCAACTATGGGACGATGTATGACAGCTGAAGGGACAATATGGTTTGGAAGTGTAGAGATGGCCTCAAATTTATGCTTAGTAGCGGCCTCGGCTTCCATCATTCGTGTCTCCCTAAAATATCTCTCCCTAAGAGTTGGGTTTCAAACAAATTATGGATTGACAAAGTGTAACAGAAAAGATCAAAAAGAGAAACTCAATCGTTTTCAACGATTTTTCTCAACAACAGTGCAAGAATAAGAAATGGTGGTTAACTGCTTCACCGGAGATGGTGATCAGAGATTCGCTAGAATGATAAAACTCAGACATTATGGGCTTAAAACTACCAAACACTAAGCCTAAACACCTCATACTTCCTAAAAATCTCCAAAAATATTAAGGGTTTAGCCTAAAAGCCACCAAATAAACCCCCGTAAAATAAAATAGTCGCTGGAAATGGAAAAATAAAAAAAGTACACAAATCCGAACAGAAATTGAATAAAAAGTGATGATAATGAGTTACCTGGATGAAAAGAAGCTCCTGAGAATAAGAAATAACTCAAAAAAGTTCTAACAATTAGATTAGAAGGAGGACCAAAAGGCGTTAATGGTGGTTTGCACAGAAAAACTCAGGCGGGAATAAGTTTGCAAAAAGGAGAGAGAAAATATGAAATGTGGTTTTTAAACCACTAAATGATTAGGCACGATTCTCGAAGGAATCATCATTAGGGCGCCGAACCCTAAAATCTTTAGCCGTCATTTATGCCTAGGGAAGATGTTAACTTATGGAAACTAGGACATGTGTCATCTCAAACCTATTAAGCCACAGACTAACTGCCGAGTGTCAATTCAATGACCATCACTAGCTCAGACTTGACATTGGATATACAATTCACTCATCAGTCAGAACTGTCTCATTAAACCTTTGCTCTCAGACACCTCTAACCGTTAGCCTCCTATTCACATTAAAGGCTAAGGGCTAGGGGTGATTGATATGCCCAAGGACATGGCAACTACTTGGCCTGGACGACCTTACAGAGCATAATTTCTATGAGGAATCTGTTGAAATCTGTTGAAATCACAGTAGAGAGAGAAAGTTGAGTGAATTTTATCACTAGGCCATTATATCCCATTTTCATAGTGAAGTTCACACACCCATGCTCAGTGGAGCAGGATTGCTGAACCACTTATTTTATATAATCTCTCTCCATTGCATCACCTCCTTCTCTCAACCTATATTTTTCACGTCTTTTCATCAATTTAGTTTAAATATTTAAAACATTTGAAAAGTTAAAAAAATCATTTTTTACACTTTTTTTGCAAGTAATAAATATTTAAATTATAAACAACATTCTTTCTGGATTCAACGCACCGCTATACTTATAGAATAAGTGTAGTAATTATTTAGGTTTTTTGTATCGAGGTGTAAAACCAACGATAATGACAAGCGTATTTACACGACGCTCGATTTTTCTCTAATAAAGGTAACTCTAACACAAACATTATTGCGTAGTCACTTATGAACCATTAAACTCTTCCCTATAGTAAATAAAAATATGCAGCGAGATCCATATTGATATTGAAGAAGTCAATTATCTTCCTTGGAAGTTACACCACACTTTGATTTCTTCAATAAACCGTAGTTCCTTCTTTTTTAGATCTAGGAGTAGATGATCATATAATTAAATGGTAAATTAATTTGAACTAATAGGCTATGTTAAATCTGAACCAAAACACTCTCAATTATCTCTAAAAAAACATAGATCAAGTATATGAGGTTTTCAGATCTTGACAAATGGAAGGAGAATTATCCTATTTATAGAGATTGTTCAATATCTGACGTCGTCGTGTGCACGATTAGATATGGTCGTGTGTATGATTCTATCTAGTATGGAGATCATGGGAAAGACATGCGCATGGGCATGTTTTGATTCTATGTGAATGCCTTCATGAGCACGAGCTCATTATGGAGTCTTGTGAACACTTCAATCAAAATAGGTTTTTCCAAAAGGCCTTAACAGGTTCCAAAAGCCATCTCCCAAAACTTTTTCAAATGACCTCTGAGACAGTATTTTAAAAACATTTAAACACTTGGTCCATCAACTTTTAAAATCCTTACACATTTTTAAAAACATTTTGTGCACATGTGTGTTTAGTCGTAATCAATTCACAATCTACCAAAAGGATATAATTCACAATCTACTAAAAGGATATAGTCTTTAAAACCTCATTGTGAATGCATGGCAATAGAACTCTTCAAGGACTAGAGGTGCATGATCTTTAATCTTTAATCCTTGAGAACATCTAACCTAAACTAGACCGCACTCCACTTATAACAAATAAAGTTTATTTGACTTTATGGACTCAATGACTCAAATGTTTTGTCATCGGAATCTAGCCAACTAATATTAATTGCAAAATTACATTTTCAATCCCCCCCTTTGGCAATTCCGTGGAAAAACCTCAAAAATCCAAAATGATCTTTTTATCCCTACAAGACTCATACCTCACTAGCCATATAGTGAAAGTAGTAGGAAGGTAATATGCAAATAATCCATAAGACCAACAATTAATTAAAAAACTGAATCTGAACATGGTCCAGAGCCGAAATCGTCAATGTTGAGTCTAAAATCACGTGAAGCAATAAACCACATCACACAGTCAAGCATGCATAAAGGGAAACGCCCCTTGCTTGGGATTCCTCTATAAAAAATATAGATGAAATGAACCATGTAAGTGTGTGAAATATGAAATCATCTAATATCAATGAGTAACACAATAAGTATAGGTACCTCTAACTAATATCTCCCTTTACCTAACATCTCCCCTATCATAAAGATATTTCTTTTGACAAATTCCCCTTTTGTAACATATGGGGTATGAATATTATTATTTTACCCCTTTTTGTCATGAAAAGACAAAAATAAAAAAATATATCCGAGACAATATACATAGCATGGTAAGTAAAATCATGGTGAAAAGTACAACGAGCAAAGCATGATCTAGGAAAGCATATGAAATACCAAAGCAATAGAGAAAACATACAGTGAGCATATACAAGTTTATCGTCATGTAAATCTAAAAAACGGGAACTAGTAGATGAAATATATTAATCAATAAGAATAGAAGTAGGATATTTGATATACAAACAATCTAACTAGAATGAGATCATATACGAAGCATGAATGTAGCAAGAAAATGATACCAAATGACAATAAACATCGATATACCAATTGAAGAATGGGTCAATTTAATATGGAAATCCATAAAGATAACATAATGTAACACAAGAAAAAATATAACTCAATGATAGAAAAAGAGTAAATGAACATCATCCATCTGCACAAACATCCAAATATCCAAGTTGACAAGGATAAAGGTACGCATATCCAACATCTATGTACAAAATGAATAAGTACAATAAGATCTCAACAAGGGGAAATCAATGGATAGAGAGATATGCAAAAAATCCCTAATCAAGCACATGTGTGTGACAACCCGCTCACCAAAATAAGGGGTGGCCAGCCCAATACTCCAATATAACGGAATCATAGATGGAATCATTCTCAACATCACAACAAAATATAGAGTATCCAGGATAACCACCCAAAATTTCAGAAAACGGGTTGCCAAAATTTTTGTTTTAAAGATAAAGAAAGAATTTAAACAACCCAAAACCTGAAAAGATAGGGGAAACCTCAGGGATGTATATATATTACTATAATAACAAGTGACAAATAAGAGGACCAAATATTTTATCGGTCCGCTGATACATACAACATTGTTAAACAATTTCAATAAATTTATATAATACATTACATTAAACAATTACAAAAGCGTGGGCCTTTCGCCCGAGTAAAAAGACCCGATCTTAACTAGAATGCAAAAATGAAAACGTCTATACCAAATTTATCCCGTAATACCCGTAATGCATCACGGCTCGCCGAGGACATAGGAATAGGAATTCAAATCAGGCATCCTTGTGACGGAGTACCTGAGCGGAGACAAGGTGCATATGCAACAAGAAATGTAAACGGGTCAGGGTCCGGTTCTATATGATTACCAGATGAATAAAGAGTATGACAGTTATGAATGAGGAATCATGATGAGAGATATAACTATCTAACTACACAATTTAAAACATAACTAAGCAGGAAGATAAAACAAATAACATTAATCTGAAAACTTATTATGGGTACCAATTATCTCATATATCTTTTTCCTTAACAGGAAATATATGTAAAATCACAATGTTATGCTCTTTATGGCATTTTTATCTCACTTTTACATTTTGTAAAAATCCTTTCCTTATCAGGAAAATAATCATTTTCAAATGATCTTTGTGGCATTTATATGTGCTCTTTGTGGCACTTCATCATGCTCTTTATGGCATATCAAATACATCAATTCCTACTTGATTATGAACTGTTATATTTATATACATATAACGAATTCTAAGACCTCCCGTCCGGGGTTCCCCACTGTGCGCACCCCTAAATGACCATCATCTTCCAGGGCCCATCATAAGACAACCTGGGCACCTATATCGCAAGACGTCGGGAAGCGGCCATGTGCCTGCGGGGTAGTCAAGACCACACCCGGAATCTCCTACCCATCACAAAAAAAATATACAATAATAAGCGCTCACATGGCCTATGGACTATATCCACCTCGCATTAATTTGTCACGGGGCATCACCTCACGCGCGGACTTCCCTTATGATGTCATTTAGAGAGGTGTGTTTAAACCATTTTATTTATCATTTTCAAAATCAAGTAAATTATCATTTCCTAGTTTCATGATTAAGTAAATTATCATTTACAAAAATCAATACCATTTCCATTTCATTTCATTTCCATGTATATTTCTCATTTTATCAGGAACCATTACTATTTACTTCTTGTGAATAATATAACTTATTATCCGGAGCCATACGATAAATTATATCGTTACTACAACCTCAAAGGAGTAAGTAAACTCCTAATTTCCTCCAAACATTGTAGGGTATTATTTTAAAACCCCAATATTATCATACCTCGAAGGGATAAATGAACTTCCAATTTATTCTCCCAACATACTTTTATGGTGTTATTATAACCCATCAGGGCTAATATAGCTCGAATGAGCTCCTAAAGTCTCTCGAACATAATATTATAACTCTTACTTTTATAGTAATTGACTAGAAGAAAGGATGCCCTAACATCAATAGGCATTACCCCGGAAAAGTCCCCACATAACCCATTCCTAGTGTAGGGAAAGTAACTAACTCAATTAAAACTCTAGGACACTTAGTTTACTTCATTAAAGAAGGTTTCTAGACCCTATACTTAAAGAAAATGAATTGGAACTGAACTAAGAAAATTACTCAAAATGCAGGGCTTCCGAATCGATTTGGGCACAGGAAAGCGAATCGATTCGGACCATCCGAATCGATTCGGTTAAGAAAACCTAACTTTCTGTATAATTGCTGAATCGATTCGGACCATCCGAATCAGTTCGGTCGACCCAGACCTGGAAACTGTCTCAAGGCAAATCGATTCAGCCAGGCCGAATCGATTCGGTTCTGCAGATTTGCCTAATTTGTCTTAAGGGTTATGAACCCTAATTCTCCCAAACCTCCCATCTCTTCAATTTTACCCACAACCAACAACATTTATCAACCTTAACATTTATCCTACATGATTAATAACCATTATAATCCACAATTTTTATCAACAAAACTAAGATTATGGTTTAATTCCCATAAATTCCATTTTTGATCTCCAAATGAATATACATAAATATCATACAAATTATTCAACTTAAATCACATATTAGCAAGTAGAAAACTTGCCTTGATGTAGTAAATATCATATTTCTTTGAGTAGGAGCATCAATCCATCTTCAATCTTCATTTTTCTCTTCTTTCTCCTCTTTTCTCTTCTTCTTTCTTTCTCTCCTTTTTTTTCTCTATATTTAAGACATAATTTAGGGCATTAGGGGATTTAGAAGACGAAATCGTGGCTTAAGTTAAAAATCCCAACTTAATTGGTTAACACCACATTAAAATGACTCGCAAATATGCATCTAAGCTAAAACCAGGTAAAAGTGCCCGAAATACAAAAATACAATATGACACTTATTTTGACTATCTCTCACCTTCCGAGACTAACTACACCCTCTAAACTGGCATCCGAAAATTTTATAAATCATTTCGAGTTCCAATCTTATTTAAACCTAAATGTCATTTTAAATACATGACACTATAAACATGCAACTTGATGATATTTACTTTCACATACAGTAAATATACATCAATCTAGTAAATATTAACTTTCAATTTATTCAATTAATATTTACTCCAGTCCCCACATTTTATATAATTACCTTATGCGGTAAAATTAATATAAAATGAGCCTCCCAGAATCGAGGGTTGTTACAATGTGCGACATCCACAATAATAAGTAATAATATATCAATGATAAGAACAACAGAATCAATTATAAAGACCAAGAATCATGTGATGTCGAAAACCAAATCATACAAGAAACAAAATTCTATCAACAAGAAATATGTAACATTAAAATTCAAAGTGTAGCATGGATAATAATATACATAAGATAATAACATCTCAACAAAAAATATACAACTCCCCCAAAAGATATGAGTGCGAGAAGCACATCATAAATAAATGACATAGCATGGGATATGTAGCATGTGAAACATAAGGTGAGTAGGAATATAAGTGTCAAAACAAGACATCAATATATCATATGAGATCATGTGAGCATTTGAACATTGATATACATCGAATCATGGAACATGTGAAGTGACTTGTACGATAATGACCATGATCAAATATGTCAAAAACAATCTAAAACAATGCGATATCAAAAAGGGATAACTCAAAACATAAAATCTCACAAGATAAAATAAAATATATATATAATATTGAACACTAGTCATAAAAAAACCACAAAGTCATAAGAAAAATAAAAGGCTATAAAGAAGAAGGTGCCTAAAAATGAACTAACAAAATACTAAGTGTGATAAGCATAATCTCAACTCACAAACTCAATTAAATCCCATAAATAACTAATCCAAACAAATATCAAAGACTCGTCACTTACTCAAGGTAAACAAGCACATAAAATGGTAGTCAATAACAATCGTAGAGAACCCACAAAGCTCTAATAACAAATTGAACACCATTAAAAAATTCCTATTAGATCTGAGATGAAGCTAATGATAAGGTATAACATCCAGGGCAAAAGGTACAACATAACACAAAATTATAAGAAGGAATAAGTGAACCAACATAGTAAGAACCTACATGAAAATAAGCCAAAGTAAAGTTGTGCTTACGATAGCATGCGGATAATAACCTTTTGCATACAAAACAAAGGATAATCTCAATAAATCTCAAAAAGTTCAGAAATTCCTAAATCAATCTCCTGAATTTCAATACTCAAAATCTGAGGGATATAAATGAATGCAAATGCATGAAAATTAATTCAGTTTTACTTTAATAGTACTAATTTGACATAAAAAGGCAAAAGTAGTAAAAAAATCAACAACTCACACACACATATACACAAATGCAAACACAAAGCATGCAAAGTGTGAGTGTGATTAAGCAACTCATGATTAATTGATCTGTCATAAAGATTTCATTTAAATCTTGATTAAAAGTATAGATTAAAAATACATTTAGCTTAAATTCAATCAATTCAACATTAATGGAGTAAAATTCTCATCAAATTAATATTTTGAAACTTTGTAATATCAATCAAGATACGCTTCATGTGACAGATTAATACATACAATCAACGTGAATACATATAATCATTTCATGTAAGATATTACAAATGATGCTTAAAAAAACATTACCTCAATATCCTTTAGAACTCAAAAAGATTGTTTTAAGTCATTAACTTCCTCAAGCATGTTGACAAAAAAATATTTTCAATGCCAAATAAATAGAAAATTTCTTTTTTTAAATGCTAGGCCCTAATTGTTTTCCATACCAGATGAAACGCTTGGATTATGGGTCTTTTTCAATATATTTTGTCTTTTGCCATCGGTTGAATTTTTACACGCCTAGATTTAACCTACCCAAAAATATTTAAATTTTCAAATTAGTGTAAACCCTCTAGCGGAAGCCCTTATAAATGCTTTAGAAAATGGTCCTTTTTTAACACCTTCATAGTAAGAAACACCCAAAGTCTTATAAATGGACCAATAAAACACCAATAAGTTCCTAAGGATTTGATCACGATCATTTAAGCACTAAAAGCAAGATCAACATGATAAAAATCATATGCAATAAGTGATATGCAAGTGCAAGTAGTGTGAAATCACTACCATATACATAAAAAAATCAATCATGATTTATCAAAAAAAATAAATCAAACAAATGATTAAATCTCCCAAACTTTTTATCAAAAAATTCAGGATTTACTTTTGAATCACCATTCAAGTTAAATCCATCATCAAATTAAAATGAATTAAAGACTTAACCAAAATTAAAAAAAAAAGAATAAGCATAAAATATTTTTTAATTTTCAATAAGAATAATGTACGGATATTGAAAAAATCATGCATAGATAAGAAAATAATGCACAGAAAGAAAATGCATGAAGAATGCACATATGCATTAAATTATCACTGGCCAATGAAAAGATATAACAATGAAAACCTCTAACCCACATTTGACCTGTTCCCCAACAAATCAAGAATGAACTAGTAATAGGAACCTACAGGAACCTATAAGAACCTACCATCCTAAGCAAACTACCTACGTAGGTAGCAATGGGTGTTCCATCTACCAAATCAATAGGAGGACCAAATGAAACATCTTTCTTCACAAACTTCATTTGAGGAACAAAAACATCTACTTTCTTCATTAGTGTATTCCTAGGCAAATAATTATACACTTTTGGAATCCATATCTCATTCCTCCTAGGATTCTTATGCCTAATCCTTCGAATTCTAGCATATGGTCTTAGAATAGGTATAGGTCTAAGAAACTCTCTTTTAGCCTCACCATTTTCATGCACTAGGTAATTCATATTTCTTGTCAACTCACCTATTTGATTTCTAATTTCATCAATAGGATCTCTCTATTACACTTTTCTCCTAATGTTCATGGACATACTTTTTCTTTACCTCAACCACCTACAGTTGTACCTTATAAAATGTGAAAAAGATACATTTATTCTCACTACATTCGTCATATTCTTTCTCACATGTTGAGAATTCAACCCAACCTTTTCAATTCCTTTTTTCTTAAAACAAAAATTACCAATAAGGTTTGTCTTGCCACAAAAAATAAAACCAAATCCTTTTTTAGCAATATCAAATTTAGGTCCAACCTCCCTCTTTTGAAGCATCGGAGTTTGTACCTTATCCTCGTTTTTAGCATTTGAACTTTTGACATTCAATTTTTTCCCCATTCATTTTCTCAAAATTTGAATCAGTGGAACCAATCTCATGATTGTTCGATTTTTGTTAAGCATTACTCAATAAAATGCTATCAAGAACATTTGTTTAATTATATACGTTAATTTTAAAATACTTTATGTCATCAAGTTCAAGTTTTAACTTTTAAAAGTGAACTTTTAAAATTGAATTCTCAAGCTCAAATTCTTCTTTTTCTTTCAAAATCATTGCATTTTTTATTTCACCGATTCACATTGCTTTGACAAAACCTTAACAATTTTTTCAAGATCAAAACACTTTGAATGTTTTCAAACTTTTCTTCTTTCTCATCAAGTTTATTTTGTAAAACTTTTATTTTGTTTGAGAACTTGATTTTTGATTTTTTTTAATCCCTAGAGATTCTTGATAAAGATCATTAGAAGTTTTTTGAATGTTTTCCATAACACCATCACTATCATCTTGCGATCTAGGAATATAAATGTATGAACTCTCACTGCTACAATATGAAGAATCACTAAGAGCATATTTCTATAGTCTTTGGTAGTAATCTTCTTCACCAAACTCTCTAATGACACCCTATCATCTTTATTCACCATGAAAGAAAGCCGATTTCCATTTTTCCTCAAAATCAAGAAATCAGTTTCCTTTTAATAACATTCACCCAATGAGTTATAATGAGAAGAAGATGACTTGTTCTTCAAAATTTTTCATAGCCAAATTCATTTTGTAAGGACTCAAAAATCTTATCAAGTTCTCTTTTAGAACTTTCACAAACAAGAAATTATTCATTCACTTTTTCAAGTTCAAGAGTCAAATAATTTTTCTCTTGTTCCAAAACTTTGAATTTTTTTAAATAATTTTTTTTGCACATCTCAAATAATAATTTCATAATCTTAAAGTTTGGTTATCTTCTTTAAAATTAAAATTCAATTATAACAACGCATCCTTCTCTTTTCAATCATATTCAACACTTCATTTATAAGTTGACTATTTAATTTAAAGTCTTTAAAAACTTTGTTCTTGCTCATGGAGTTTGACTTGATTAGCTAAATTAAAATTCATTTTTTTCATTTTGAGAATTTAACCATTTAACAAATCGACATTTTGACTCAATAATTTTCCATTTCTAGTCTTATCACAATCATCAAAATTAACATCAATAGCTTTTGATTTTGCCTGAGAATGCTAAGATTTATCTTTCTTTTTTTCTATTTTTGACATAAACTATTATATTATTCCTCATGACTCAAAATCATAGAACAATTCACACTTTGACTAATACTAGAAGGAGGATAAAAATCTATCATCAAACCTAGATCTAACACACCTAAGTCAATCTTAGTTCAATTTACTAGATTCAATTAAGTTTTAAGTGATGTTGTGTGTGATTAAATGTCTGTACACAAGTATTATTGCATAGTCACCTATGAATCTTCCAACTCTTCCCCATAGTCAATATGAATTCGTAGCAAAATCCACGTCACAAATGAAAAAGTCCATTCGCTTCCTTGGAAGTCGTGACATACTCTGAGTAGATGAGTAGATGATCATACAATTAAATGGTAGATTGAGTTGAACTAAATAGACTATGTGAAATCTAAACCAAAACACTTTTAATTCTCTCTAAAAATCACAGATTAAGTATGGTTCTAAGTTTTATCAAAATAAGAGGGAGCAAGTGAAATTGGAAAGTGAAGGAAAGATAAAATGATCTCAACCTCGAAAATTCTCCCATAGCTATGTTTTGGTTATGATGTTTTCAGATCTTGACAAATGGGAGGGAAATTGACCTATTTATATTTTCAAAATATGATGTCGTCGTATGCACGATTATATCTAGTCGCGCGCATGATTCTGTCTAGTGTGGACATAGTGGGAAAGTTGTGTGCAGAGTCATGTTTTGATTTCGTGTAAACGTCTCCATGCGCATGGGGTTATTATGGATTCGTGTGAACGATTAGGGAAAAATACATTTTTCAAAAAATCCTTAACAAGTTACAAAATCAAAGCCATCTCCCAAAATATATATCCTCATTCCGAAAATCTTAACCCTATTATTTTAACAAATGTTTAGAAGAGAGAACTCACAATAATATATATCTATGTAATCCTTCATTTCCATATAGTTGTAATAGTCAATCTCCAAGTCCATTACATCATCTCTAAAACCCATTTAAAACGTTGAAAATCCAGATTTTAGCAAACCCTCATTTTGTCTCTTCACCATTTCATCATTTCAATTGATTTTTACGTAATCATTTACATTGAAATAGTAAGAGGGAGAGAAAAGGAGAGAACACCCAGATTTTAGAGGGACGAGACATTGGGAGTATGTTTCGGTTGTAATGTTAGAGTTACAGTTTGTTGTGTGATAAAGAATATGAGTGTTTGTTACAAATTTTGAGCTTTAATTAAAGGATATGACCTTAAAATGTCTTAGGGTTATGTCTAATAATGAAATAAGTAATTTTTAACATATCTATACTTCCATTACTTAATGTATTGTTATGTCAAAGAGATTAAGAAAGTGGGGACTAAATCAAATTAAGTATTAAAAACTGAAGGTTAAGTAAAAGAAAGTTCTTACTATTATATTTCAAATAACTTAACAAATCATTCAAAGATGGAGATGATATCTAAATCATTGCAGCCACTTAAAATATTCACTAAATTCCATTTTTATGAATGTATTTCATGAATAAAAAATTAGAGCTCCTAGACTTGAATCATGACAGTTTCGAATCAACCATTTTAAAATCCAAGAATTTACTAATAATAAATTTCTTTGTGATGACATCTTTTTTTTTGTATTTCTAATCCATAGACTCCCATAACTCTGTGGTTTTCTTAAATTGCACACATTATATAATGTGTTGTCCAGGATATTGAAGATATAATTCTTGTAGAGAAAATAGGTATGTTTCCATGCATCCACTACAACAATCTCATCTTATTTTAAGGTAAGAACCTCTTTATGAATAAATTTTGTCAAGTTAAATATCGATTACTCTCATCTTCTTACGGTGATTGGTTGTATGAATTCAGATAACAAATGAGGGAAATGTTAGATACTTTTTCCTTAAGATGATATTTTCCCTGTCAGGGATATTGCAAACTGATGAATCCCACCCTTGTACCAAGGAATCACTTTTTCTCATTGCAAAATTGTGCATTTTCTCTTTAAAGAAAATTACACTTTCTCCTTTTAAATGACAAAATCTACTCTGGATAAAATTGCTGACTCGAGGACTTATTTTTCCCAGAGCTTTGACTTTCTGACTTGGTCCCTTAAAACCTATTTCTCCAACTTAATCTACTCCCCTTTCCTTGAAGTATATGTTTTTCTTTGGTTTTAGCTTTCACTTTGACTTCGATCTCCTCTTTCCCGCTTCACACAAATCAAGTTTGGAGAGAAAAATCTATTGTCATCCAAATGGCGAGCATGTGACGTAAAAAATAAGGCTTAGTGTGATGGGTTTTAAGACAAGTTAGGGCAAATGCGTGAAGTTATTAAATGTACTTAATGTAGGGGTTGGACGAAGTTCAAACTGGAACAATCACTGGTAGAGGAATATTTAGAAAGAATGATCTACTTTGGCTATCGAACTGACATTTGAGGGAATAGGGGTAGGCAAGTCTACATTAAAAAAGTCATGAAATCATTTTTTTAAAAGCATGGTATTCGTCGTGTGATGATTCAGGAGTCTCGACTTCCATCTCTTATGACACAACAATTTCCTTTTTGTAATAATAATACTCCAAATTGCAAGACACAATGAACTAGAACAAAAAAATAACCATTTCTCTAATGATGATTTTAACAGTAAATCTCGAAACACATTGGAATAACTCTTTATGAAATCTTGAAACAATTGGATAACTCCAAATTGCAAGACACACTAGAATAACCCTTTGTGAAATGCCATTTTTTTTATTTTTTATTTTCATTCTTTAAGATTGAAACCAAACATACATACATACATACATATAAATATATATAAACACTAGAGTATGCTCATGCCTGAAGGCATGCAAAATGTGTTATATATTATAAGTGTAAACAGTTTAGAAAATTTAGGAAGTGTTAGCTATGTTTATCATATACACTAAGGCCAGGTCTTATCCATTTGTGGATGGAGCTTCAAGAGCATCTAGGTCTAGAGCGAAGTTGTGAACGTTACGTTCATGCATAACTTCCATACCAAGGTTAGCACAGTCAATGATATCAGCCTAACTATTACTTATTAACCACACTGTTAAAGAAAAAAAATTGCAATAACACTAATTAACCATCATGGACCTCAAATAAACAAAATCTATTTAACGAAAGGCACGATATATCGACTATATTAGTCCATACACTTAAACTAATAAAGGTAGCTATAATCTAAAACAACCAACAAAGTACATTTGGTTAGCACCATAATTAATAAGAACCAAATTCCAACAAAATTATAGTCAAAATAAATATACAACATTTAAGTTAAAAAGTTTTTCTTGCAACACAAATAGTGTAAACAATTTAAAAAAATTAGGCAAAGTTTCCTTTGTTTATAGGACTATCCACCCATTTAAGAAATAAATAATACTCAGCGACAATAATACTAACAATACTAATAGTCCATCCCGTACCTCGTATAAACCACATCATCAATTTAACAATATGCATATATAAACACCAAATATGATTACATAACAAACCATTATTGGAAACTTGAGCACAAAAATCCCCCAAAATATTTAATTTGGCGTCTATAATTATAACATTGAAAAATAAAGTAACCAGCACATCAATTAAGGTCGTCCCACATGTTCCAATATGACGATTGTCTATAGTTTGCAAAGAGCCATTCGATACCGAATATAAAAGGTTACCAATAGTGAAAATCCCATGCAGTCATATCAAACCAATAGTTACAAACATAACAATATTAATAAAAGGTTACCATGCCTAAAGTAATACCTAACAATGGTTACTTTATTAAACCCATGGGTCATAACAATAACATTTGTTATTTTAACTCTTGAATTTACATATCAAAACCTGAAAAGGAAAACATAAATGAAGAAAATGAACATTCATATAAGCATCAGTGAGAACATTCATATAAGCATTAATGAGAACATTCATAGAAAAATCATTTTTCTCTTTACTCTAGTCTTTGAAGAAATAAATAAATAGCAATGTATCATGAGACATTCAAATAGGAAATTAGTAATTTCCTTCATTAAAACCTACTTTATATGTCTTCATATCATTTCACATGGCTTAAGCTCAGAATAATGAGTAATAAAAATAGAAAATGACAAAAAATAGCATTAATGAGAACTAAAAATGCAAACAATAAAATGTCAACTAACAAAATTATCCTACAGAACACTTGTCAATGAAACGAGTCCTACAGTTTTTCCAACTACTCGATTAACAAAGACCTCAAACAACACTATATGAATGATAAATAATAATGATCGATTATAAATTTAGTTTACATAAAAGAAACCTGTTCATTAAAGTTCAAAATAAAAATAAATAATTCTATAACATTGATTGAAAATTATAACCTTTTATGATTTTTTTTTGGAAGAACCATAAATAGCAAGATGTGTGTGAGAGATGGTAATCGATGGAGCAATAAAGAAAGATAAAATAATTACTGATATCGTGATGTTGATGGATAATGGTTAGAGTGGGTGATTATTTTATAGTTTAACCTCGAACTACTTATCTAAACACGATCTCATCTAACATAAACTGCACTACGTTAAAAAAGAACAAAAAATATATTTTTCCCACTATTGTCACGTGCATAGTAAATAAAATTAGCAATATCTGAATTAATGTTGTAGAGACACTAAGAGTACTTCAATGGAACTAAAGTTGAAAATATGAAGCTGCTCCACAAAACTAAAGTTGAAAAAATATAAGACTTGAAACATGGCTGTTATATAACGTTACATTACAATAAAATTTTACAACAAACTTAATTGATTTATCTATATTCTTAGCTCTTAAAGATGGGTGATGCGACATCAAGGCTTTGCTCATCTAGCCACTGGACCCTTGTTCATGGGACAAGAGTACAAAAAGTATCGAATGAACGGTTACATATTTGGCGCAAGGGTGTACGAGGAAACTACAAATGTATAGAACTCGGGAATTTCATACAAGGCTCTTACTTTCTTTCGAGCGAGCGCAAAAGATAAAAACCTCCTTGAAGCTAAAATGACTTACTATGGTGTAATTTGAATTGGACTATGTAAGCTTCAAATAGGTTTCATTTTACTGTGATTGGGTAAGAGTTGAGGATAAAAATACTTGTAAAGTTGATCCTGGCATAAATTTGATCATGATTTACTTGTCCAAGTTGAAAAGAAATGAACACGTGAGCGATGAGCCATTTGTTTGTGCATTTTAAAAGGTCAAGCAAGTGTTTTACTCGGAGTATATCAACAATGATCCGTGGTCGATCGTCCTACATGCACCAAAGCATCTAAACAGTAGTGTGGATGACTTGGGTGCTCCTACCGAATATCAATCCATTTTTTTTATGATAACCCGAATTATAAATAATTTTTAGATTTGTAATAAGTATTCCAATTATCAGATAATAGTTTAATGCTTTTATCGGACATTAGTTTATTGCTTTTAATTCATTTGTACTTGATTATTTTCTCTCTTTCTCTCTTTGTCTCTTTCCTTTGTATAAGTGTGTGTGTTCAGGTGTGTGTGTGTGGGGGGGGGGGGGGGAGTTTACAATTATTTTTTAAAATTACTTCGTGTCACAACCCATTCGAGAGTGGCATGACCACATAAAATGTTTGTATGTCTTCTAATTCATTTGTATTCTTCTAATTCATTTGGATTTGTACTAATAACAACAATTTTTATAGAAAATGTCACCTTCAGGGATTAAGGTAAGGATGATGATGATGATGATGATGATGATGATGATGATGATAATGATGATGTCTTCTTCAGGGCTCGGAGGTAGCGAAGGCAAAGAAGGATCCTCGGCTCCTAGGCTCCCCAAATAGGACAAGTTGAGAATGGTCATTGAGAACAAGACGAGCTTATTGACTAGGTCCCTCAAGCTGGTGAAGACGATTATCGATCCGGGGTACACCAGTTGGAGGGAGGTGCCAAATGAGCTCAAGTTGGCTATTTGGGCGGCACTATAGGTAATGTATTTATATTTTAATTTCAATTTCAATTTCAATTTCAATTTATATTTATTCACGACTAACACTTACATTGTTTTGTTTTGTATTTGTTTGACATGAACAATTCAGCCTGCCCCCAGAACTCCATGATTATGTGTTGGAACAGTTACGGGTGCAACATAAGACATGGAAGAAGAATTTGTAGGCACGGTACTTTAGAAAGACCCGGGAGTCCATTATCAGAATGCGTGAATCCGTCCTGCCAAAGCAGCCGATCGCATTGGCACATTGAAAAAAGTTCATTGATAATGAGATCGATGAGCGACAATTGGCATCTCGCCAATCGAGGAGAGAAAACCGGGAAAAAAAGACGGAATATTACTACTCTAGTCGGACGTCTTATGCAGAGGTGGAGCACATGATGGTAAGTTTTTATTTTTCTATAATTATATAAATATGTTATTCTGCATTATTTTACTTTGCGTTACTTACTAATTTTGCATTATTTTATTTCAAGGGACGGGAAGTGGCCTTGGGGGTAGGCCACATAGGCTCGATGCCTATGTGGCAATTCAGACGAACAAGGGCAATGATAAGGAGGTGTCCCCAAGTGCCACGACCACGATTGTAAGTAATCCGACGGTTTAATTTTTGTGAATTACGTTATAATTTTTTTATTTACTTAGTTAACTAATCGTGTACTTTTTGTCGTTTCAGGCAAAGCTTAAGGAAGTGCATGAGTCGCAGTCTGACGCCGACAAGGCATCTTTGTACATGGACGTACTCAACCAAGTGCTTGGCGCTGATCACAAGGGGAGGACTAGGGGGTTAGCTCATAGGTGGGCAAATCTAGGATAATCAGAATGTAGATGAGCAACACCGGGTTGGCTCATCGGCTGGACACACATAACGCGAAGCTATCAAGGTTGGAGAAGACGGTCCTAGATATAAACGGATTCATGAAGCGTCAGTTGGGTGGAATGGGCAAGGGCAAAGGGAAGGAGAAGGTGGTGGAGGGGGGGGGGGGGGGGAGGGGGAAGGAGGAAGAGGACGTGGACATCACTTCTTTATCGCCGATACGTGCGGACTTACCACTTGAAGATCAAGTCCCCTACTTTTCTCCCGTCCAGCGACCTATGTCAACAATCGGTTGGCTAAGGTGTTTTTACGCGACATATGTGATGGCCAACGGATAGCGAGGGGGTTGAGGGACTCGAATACAGTCGAGGGTATGCCGGTTCATAGACGTAACCTTCAAAACATCGAGGCCAAGGTGCTCATCACGCATGCGATACTCGACAAGGAGAACTTCGCATTGTGGTTGCGCGAACAATACGGTGTGATGCATATTGAGGGGTGCGTATATCATGTGGCCCTTCTTTCTCCTCGAACCTGCCCCAAACACTATGTCGTGACATTATTTGTATCTATTTTTATTTGGGCACTTGGTTTATATTTGAATTGTTTTGATTTGGACATTTGGGCATTTAAATATATATATATATATATATATTTTTTTATATATATATATATATATATCCTTAACCTCAAAAATAGTACAAATGCCCCATCATCAAATGATCCAACTAACAAAAATCGAAAGCTATCATATCCTTAACCTCAATTGATTGATCTATTATCGTAAAAAAGAGCATCTATATTAGGTACTAAATATATAACCAAACTAAAGAGATAAAATATAGTTTATACTACAACTCTAGTGCATGATTTAAATGCATAACTGGCACACAATTTTATATGGAATCCGCTAATTAATAAAATTATGAATTAGCGTTAGCCAATCCTTTTAATGACCCATATATATGAGTTAAACCTAAAACCAATTGACACGAAAATTTAAGAAATGAACATGTATAAAGGGTAAGATAAATGAGTTAGGCATCACGTCGATCTAACCTGATGGCTTTATTTAAAGACTCCAGAGCCTTTTTAGTCATCCAAGCTGAATGAAAATATGTCAAAAAGCCTACCTATATCAAAGAAAGTAAATTTTAGTCACTATTAAACTTGAAAATAAATTTTAAATTGCTGAGGAAGAACCAAAGCATCTCATATCAACTCACTTTTAATGTTTCACAATTTTCAGGATAAACCTCCAAAACTTCCTCGAAATTTGAAAGATAACTTCTAAAATCTCCCAATTTCAGTTGTACTTGACCCCGACCTATTTCAAAATAAGCATAAGTATTGAGTGTAATGGGTGTATGAAAGAAACAACCTCTAGTTTGACTAGTTTCCTGGGTGATATTTCCACTATTTGCTCTTATGGCGTCAACAAGTTTGCAAACCTATAGATATAGAAAGTTAGGTATTCATATTTTACACTATGGCAATGACATTAGCTAAATGTATTTAGGAATTTAAGAAACACTTGCATTCGGGGTTGCAATATAAAAATGTCCAAAGCTTTTTCCAATGTAAATAATATGTGTGTCCATATCAAAGTTTTTTTATTCATGCAAAGTTTTCTGAGACTTCTATGCAGGTGGGCTCATTGGGTCCATTTTATCCCCACCAAGAAATCACAACTTTATCAATATCAATGATATTATAAATTATGAATTCCCATGTAATCAATGGGGTACCAAATGCCTTAGAAAATCTAGTATTCGAGCAACTAAAAAGAGAAGATAACAAGTGGTCCACGAGAAAATAGTTTAAATGCGCACATAATTTTTTGGTTTTATTGACACCACAAAGTGATATTATTTTTCATTTCAACTTTAGTAGATGGATAAAGGACAACTAAAAAAAATCATCCATTAATAAAAAAAGTCTAGTTTCTCATGGGATATAAATCTATCGCAAACATTTCTAAACAAATCATTTATGTCCTCCTGGGATGATGTGGTACGACACCTAATAATATTTCCTCCCACCATTTCTTATTTGACTTGCAAAATAACATTCTCAGGTATACACACCATTTCTCGTGGGTTCTCTCTCTCTCTCTCTCACACACACCCAGTGGTACTCATTACTTGCACAACAACATTTTGCTCTTATAATGGATGATGAAGCAATCTAGAAAACACATATGTTGATACCAAAAAATATTCCTCTACATGGACCAATCAGAAGTGAACACTTGTCCTCTTACGTAGCTAACATCCTAATTAGCAGATGGTAACTCTATAAGAATGTTGACCAACATAGAGAATGGCGACCAACACAAAGAATGCCAATCATTAATACCAATGAAAGGTCACCTCCTCAAAATTCATATCACATGTGGTTAGCACAATCAGCTGTCACATTCATTATGTACGGATGTAAATGCCTAAATATATAAAGGCATTCCATCCCTTGACCTACGAGTCACTATAAATATGTTGTATCACTTTCATCAAGAGCAAGGTAGAACAGATTCTAGGCTATTCTTATAAATAAGAGTACCTAACTTTATGTAACATCTGAAATCAATGGAATCACAATGGACGTAGGCTTTCTTACATAGCTGAACAACTTTAAAAACTCTCTCTCTCTCTTTTATTTACCATTGTAATTACATATTTTTATCTATGATTATAAAATCGAATCAAATTTAGTTTTTTACATCAACAGATTGGTGCCGTTTGTGGGAATGTGTGTCTAATCACAGTTCTCAATCTTATTCAATGAAAAATGAATGATCTAAATCCCAGTGCCAGAAATGAAGGCAATCCATCTGATCCATCTGCTCCGCCTAGAGCAACCGATCTAAATGAGATCCTAGCCAGGTATTGTCAGAGGTCAAGATGCTATGCAGGAAATAATGAGATAATTGGCTCAGTCATTACAAGTGACATCTCCAGCCCTATCTAGACAGTAAGTAGTCCCATTACCACCGAAAGAAATGTCGCCTCCACTTCCTAGGCATAGCCAACGCAGCTATTCCAGATCATCTTAGGATAGGACTTATCACCCGAGAATCAGTTCCTCAATCAGAGCCTCAGAGTCTTATGATATCCGTTCTTTCTCTACTGAAAGGCCAAGTGTCTTGCAGAGATTGAGTTGAGCTTCTCTTTTTAATTGATCGGGACCTCGAGCAAATAAAAACACTCCTAGAGCGGTGTCCAACATCCAGTCGACTAGCAAGAAGCCACGATCAGATCAAGATTAAGCATCCGACGATCTGTACATGCCAAGCATACTTCTAAGGAAGAGCGTTCAGCGCATACACATAATCGGGGAAACCGAGCTGCTTTACATGAATCTGATGTGGACAGTCCTTCATGGAAAGGATCAATTCAGAGATTGAAAGATCATCTAGGAGATATAGAGAAAGTAAAGAATTCTTTACAACGAAGTTTTGTTAAAGGATCCCCTTTTATTCAAGCAATTGTGGATTTTCCCACTCCATATAAGTTTAAAGATCCAGTGATTACCCCCAAATATGATGGGAAATTGATCCAGTCCAGCATATTAAAAAATGTCAAGCTGCTACTGATATTTATTCGGTCCTCAATGAAATGAGATGGAGAGCGCTCTCAAGAACCATTACAGGTTCTGCTCAGATATGGTAATATAACTTGCCACGAGGATAAATTACTAACTTCAACCAGCTTGCTGAGTTATTTATTAACAATTTTTATTTTAGGTCCAAGCCAATGAAAAGAGTAGCCCATCTCTTGAGCATAAGGCATCAAGTAGGTGAAACGACCATGAAATACATCACTCATTTTAATAATAAGAAATTAGAAGTGGTAGATTACGAGGAAAAAATAGCCATCACTACTCTCATGAGTGGATTGCTTCCCGAGAAACTATAGTATACTTGGCCAAAGATTATCCTAAAACTATGACCGAGCTCATGGCTAAGGAAGGAAAAATAATGAACTTTGAAGAAGCAATGGGAGCAAAGCAGAGTCCAGCCACAAAGATTGAGAAGAAAGACCAAAAGGAGTCGAAGTAAAAAAAAGTGGACAAACTCAAAAAATATGGAACCTACACTCCATTGAGTGTTATCATTCACCATATCCTTGTACAATAAGGATCTGCGATGGCCTAAAAGGTTTAAAGCACCCCCTAACAAGAGGGATAGATCTAAATATTGCAAATTCCTCAAGGATCACGGTCATACAACATATAACTGCATCTCTTTGTAAAATGAGATAGAATCTCTCATCTACCGAGGAACACTCAATAAATTTTTCAATAAATTTATTGATCGACATGAAAGTAGAGAAGCTAGAATAAGATCAAATTCTCCATGCAAGCCTAAAGATGACAGGAAGAGAAACTATGAAGATGATTATGAGGATAATCCCAATCTGTTGAAGCCTAGACAGCCAGAACGTGAGGTATTTATGCTCAGTTTTGGCTCATTTGATTGTCATGTTATTACAGGTGATGACGCACACACTGCTGAAAGAACATTTTATTTGAATAAAGAACAGCCTTGCTCTTATATCTAGAGAATTAATTTGAACGATGAAGAATTGCATAGGAAGGGTGTGGCCAACCCCCGGTCCTCGCTACGGGCGGGCGCGTGAAGGAGGATCCTAGGTCTCGCACGTCCCTCTTGGGAGCGCTTCGACCAGTGTCATTTGGGTGAGGTGTAAAAATGTAGAGAGATAGAGTCGCTAGTCTATTTTACGCAAAACAAACAAAAGAAAAGGGGAAGCCAACCCGAAGGACAACATCTAAAGACATACTGATGCATACGAAACCAAAATGATTCGAAAAGGGTCCGGAGGCTAAGTTACGAAATGGGAAGTTGTTAGGCACCCATTCCTCCCTTTCGGTCTCTCATGGGTTTTTGTTATTTTCCTTTATTTTCCCCGTGATATGTGTGTATGTGTATATATAGTGGAGATAGGAATCATCGACTTGCACCATGGAAGAGGTAAAGCGAGTCATCCGTAGGAAGGTATAAAAATATTAAAAAATAGGATTTACGCGATTATCCTTACGTTGACCATTATGATGGAACGATAATGCATGTGGAATAATATGCCACTAAGAACAAATATATGTATATATATATAATATAAGAGAGTGGAGTTTAGGGAAAATATAAAATGAGATAAAAATTAAAAATAGGACTCGAGTCTCGGGTTTTACCCCGAGACGTAGACTATAGAGGCATCAAAGTCCATGTAGTTCGCATGCAAAACGAGGGGTGGGGTTTATCCCATAAATCCAACTGGGGGATTCTCTTATTTGTTTGTGTGTGTGTGTGTAGAAAACGTGTTTTAGTTGTGAGAAAAGTGTAAGAAAAGTATGAGAATTCCCGTTTGGAATTTATGAGAAAACCCTATTTTTCTTGTTTTTTGGGTTCTTATTTATTTGAAAATAAGAGATGTGCAATAATACTAAATAAAAAGTATATTAGGATATGTGTGATGAGATAATGAAAGTGCTAAGTAATAAAACAAGTTATTGCGAATTTATGAGAATTTAAGGAGAGAGTTGAGAAAATTGGACCTTATTGAAGATCTCGAGATTGATCTTAAATGTTGAAGAGAAGACCTTAGACTTGGATGAAGATGGAGGGTAGTGAATTCACCAAGTTTGATGAAAAGGATGATGAAAAGTGAAGGTTGGAAAGGGATTTGGGTGTGGAAATCACGTTGCCTTCGAGAGAGGTTTTCTGAATTTGCTGAGAGTGATATCTATCAGATCTGGGCTCTTCTTGTAAGTGAGGTCAGGTCTCCTTTTTATAGGCCTAGGGCATTGCCGATCGGCATAGACCTGGTCCTGCCTATCGGCACCTGTCGTTTGGCAGTGTCTTTTAGGCCTTTTCGAAAAAATTGTCGCAGAGCGCAAACCGTTGATCCGAACTACGCACTGGGTAGAAAGTTAAAAAGGTAATTCAGAGACCTTCAAAAGTCCATTGGACTGCTCCTGGGTTCAGGAGTTGACTTTAGGTCAAATGTAGCTTGAAAGCATTCGTCGATCTATTGGACGGGGAATCATCGGACACAAACGAATTGTTCGTCCGCATGGTAAGTCCGAATCTCACATGGAGTGGACCGTTGGAAAGTTTAGGAGATATAATTCGACATTCCAAAGAGTTTAATCCGGTTCAGGGAGTTGACTTCAGTTAATTGAGCCCTGGAAGCATTCGGTGACCTTTCAGAGTAAAATGGATCGTTCGTTCGTATCATAAGTCGAAATTGTGCACAGGATGGACAGTTAAAAACGGGTTTCAGTGCCCTTCAAAGATTCATTCAGTCTTGATCGATTTGAAGAGTTGACTTAGGTCAAACAGAGCCCAGGAGCGCTCGATGGCTTCGTGATTGAGTTTCGGGGGAAAATATGTCATTTATCCGCATGGTAAGTCAGAATTGCGCACGAGATGGACCGTTGGAAAGGGGTTTCAATGCACTTTGAAGATTTATTCAGTCTTGGTCGAGTTGAAGACTTTGACTTTTGGTCAAATGGATCCTGGGAGTGCCTGATGGATTTTAGGTCAGTACTCGGGGTATGACCTGGGTTTGTAGTGATGAAGGGAGGTGCTAAGGACCTAAGGAGAGTTTGGGGGTAACATAATGGGGTGTCTACAGAGCCCCTCGACGGGTGAGTTTGGAACAAATAATAGCCATCGAATAGACATCGCATGATGCTTTTGAGGGAGGATGACCAATTCAGAGGGTCGAGGCCGATTCTGAGGACCTAAGGAAGCGAGAATGACCAATTCAGAGGATCGAAGCCGATTCTGAGGACCTATGGAGTGTGCTGGGGATAACCAATTCGATGGGTGGAAGCCAATTCTGTGGGCTTAAGTTGAGATGAATAATTCTGCGGGTCGAATCCAATTCTGCAGGCTTAAGTAGAGATAACCAATTCTGCGGGTCGAAGCCAATTCTGAGGAATTAAGGATGAGATGACCGATTCTGTGGGTCAAAGACAATTCTGAGGGCTTAAGGTGGGATGACCAATTCTGTGGGTCGAAGCTAATTCTATGGGCTTAAGTTGAGATGACCAATTCTATGGGTCGAAGCCAATTCTGCGGGCTTAAGTAGAGATGACCAATTCTACGGTTCAAAGCCAATTCTGTGGACTTAAGTATGAGATGACCAATTCTGCGGGTCGAAGCGTGGGCTTAAATAGAGATGACCAATTCTGTGAGTCGAAGCCAATTCTGTGGGTCAAAGCCAATTCTGCGGGCTTAAGTAGGGATGACCAATTCTGTGGTTTAAAGCCAATTATGCGGGCTTAAGTAGAGATGACCAATTCTGTGGGTCGAAGATAATTCTGAGGGCTTAAGGATGAGATGACCAATTATGCGGATCAAAGCCAATTTTACGGGCTTAAGTAGTGATGACCAATTCTGCGGGTCGAAGCCAATTCTATGGGCTTAAGTAGAGAGGACCAATTCTGCGAGTCAAAGCCAATTCCGCGGGCTTAAGTAGGGATGACCAATTCTGCGGGTCGAAGCCAATTCTATGGGATTAAGTAGAGATGACCAATTCTGCGAGTCGAAGCCAATTCTGCGGGCTTAAGTATGAGATGTTCTTGGGGAACTCTGCCGGGGAGATTTATCTTGTGGTTTTATTTTGGGATGGGGAGCCGACTGCTGGGGAAATCTTTTGCATCCTTTGAAGGAATAGCCAAAATTCCACTTGGGAGATTTAGGTGGCCCAGGGTTTGGATGTATTGCTTGGGGAAAATTGAGGCCTTTGGGGCATAAGGGGCGATCATTAGAGATCCTTCGGGGATGTTACTGGGAGTAGTTTTACTTGGTTTTTAAGAGTTCCTCTTGAGGGAGTGCAAAATTTTCTTGGTAAAAATGTTCTAAATCCTTCATGGGATTTTTAGGAAATTTCTGAGAATTTTTCAGGGCTGTCTGGTATTATTTGGGAATTTTTGTACGAAATTTTAAGGGCTTTCTCCTTGAGGTATTATTTAATTTGCGCATTTTTTTTTCATGTATTCACATTTTCCTTATGCGTCTCTTTTTTATTGTGAATTCCTGTCTTTGGAAGATGTGGTTTTATAAGGTGATTGGGTGCAATACCCAGCTGATTGCCTTGAAGGACGAGACTGTTGGGGACTTCTACCGATTGTATAGATGGCGCAAGGCCAATCGGCAGTCGAAGGGATCTCTCTCTCTGGAGGCGGTGCGTCAGGTCTTAAATGGCGTGACGAGTGATAGGGTAAGACTCTTTCCTTTACAGCCTTAGTTTTTGGGCATGTTCTGATTTTGTATTAACTTATGTATGTTGGGTATTTTCAAGTGACTTTTTACCCTTGGGGGACATCCATTCAGGATACAGGGGTGATCGGGGTGAATGAACAGATGAGGCATTTGCTGGCGCATGTGTTCGGCCATTCTTGGTATCTTAAGGAGTGGGTGTTTCGGCAGATTACAGAGGAGGAGGTGGTGGTGCCACCTGTGCAGCCTCCTATGTTTATGAGGCGTGAGTAACTGTTGCCGGAGGATGCGAGGATCGCGGTGATGATCGGCGAGTCCTACCTGTTGTACATTGATAACGCTGTGCCGTACGATTTTATTGATTTTGTGACTAGCTGGTTAATGGATCCCAACATATATGATGCCTTGCCTTTCCCTCATGTGGGTTCGAGTCGGGCGGTGGGATCTTACCACAACGACGGTGGTCCATAGGTGTCTACGATAACGACAACTTAAGAGGTCCCCTTCGTGCGATTGCATACCCATTCGTACAAAATTCGACGGGCTGATGGAAGGATGGTGCCTATTTTACACCGTCCTCATGCGATAGATCCAAAGGAGTTGGGTTTGGCAGAGGAGATTCGTTGTCCTGCGGTATAACTTCTTCCTCTTTTTGGTTCCTTTTTAATTTTGATCCCTCTTTGATACTGAGTTTGCCTTTTACTTGCAATAAGTCTGTGTGTCGACCACTTAGGATGCGATCCCGATTCCTTCTTACTTGGTGCTGTCTGCTTCATCCGGGGAGAAATTTGACTCGGGTAGCGATGGCGCGTCATCTCGCCGTAGGGGAAAGAGAGCGCATCGTAGGGGTGGAAGCTCTTAAAGAGAGAGGGGTGAAGAGCAGGTGAGAGATAGAGAAAATATGGGTTCCGACTGAGTCCCGTTTGTTTTTTGCTTTTCTCTTATTTTCTGCAACATTAATGTAACATAGAGAACAAATATATATGCAATGGAGTTTTTTTTATTATCTTTTGTTAATGGTGAGTGAATGCATGCACATGCGCTTTTTACTTTGCTGATGAGACCGTAAAAAGAGACATTTTTAGAATTTTTTGAAGGAAAGTTTTGAAAATGGGAAATTATATAGGGGTGGAAGAGGGTGTTTTTGAAATTCTGTTGAGAATATCAATTTTATTTTTATTGGGTTTTTTTGATTTTGATAAAAAAGGAAAAAGGGAAATTTCCAAAAATGGGGGGTTGTCGATCGGCAAGCCCCTTGCCCTGCCTATCGGCAGTCAAGTCAAGTCCAGTCCCATCAATTCAAAGCTTTTGATTAGTTCCCTCTTCAGCTTCTTGTACCTTGTGGGTAGGATTCCCTCCGATTTCTGCAGGGGTTATATCTTTTGTGAGGGTTCTCAAGTATAAAAAGGGGTAGGGGTGGAGTGTTTCCATCACACCTTCACATTCTTACTTACTTGCCTACTATTTCTTAGTCTTGCAAGATGGCTCTCCCTGGTAGCATTGAGTTTGCTAACAACCTCGAAGCCTTGGAAGCGATGTGCTCTTATAATGTCAACTACGATGCTTTCAATATACGTCGAGTCTCTTTGTGGCGCAATCGATTCATTGAGTGGAACATGCTGATGGCGGCGGTACAATTTTGGTACTCCGAAGACCATGTATTCCTCTTTGGATTGGATGAAGTTTGTCCTACCTACGAGGAATTTTCTTCCATGCTGGGGATAAATCCTAGTGTTGCTGTGGATTTACTCGAATGTTCTTGTTCTCCCAGGGATTTACTGGCCGGGCTTCTTCGCATTTCGCCTTCGGCGGCCAGACCATTGGTTATTGGAGGAATGATCTCCCTTTCAGCGGTGTTACAGTCCGTGCTTTTGCGGGAAGTAGGTGATGCTGGCTATGCTGGAGCCGTTGCTCTGGGCCTAGTTTCAAAATTGCTGCTGGTGAATGGGGAACTGCTGGTGGATCCATAACTTGCATCCATTACTTCATGGATGTCATACCGTCGCAATCCTGCGGTGGTGATACTGTAGGAGACTTTGAATGGTCTGGATGCCTAGCGAGAAGGCCGTTCTGACTTTCTGCGAGGTAGCCCCGTGATGCTGTTCATGTGGTTGTCTGAAAGACTCCGCCTGGTGACTCTTCCTAAATATCCTTTGTCGGATGTACCCAACTTCTTTTTGCATCACTTCTTCAGCATTGGCCTGGATATTGAGAGCTGAGAGAATTGGCTTATGGAGCATGAGGTTCGAAATCTGTACATGTCAGTGCCTTGGTGGGCACAGTTGCTGCCTGTTCTGGAGCTAGGAAAATACCCGTATATGCGACTGCTTGGTCTCAGCCAGACCTCTTTTTATTTCCCTCGATGACTTCTGTACCAATTTGGCTGGGCACAGGTCGTGCCACCTCGGACACTATTTGTTTTTTGGTAGAGGATTCGATCGAGCATCTGCGCGTGCGTCTTGGCTCTCTATGGGAGAGCCGGTGTCCGTCGACCCGTCCCTCTCAGTCTGTTGGGAGAGTTTAACATATCCCTGGGGATTATATGAAGTGGTTGTGGAAGAGAGTAGTCAGCAAGATGTTGGCAGTGGAGACTGGACAAAAGTGGCTTATTTCTTTTAACACCATGGAAGGAGGTGTTGTGGTTTTTCCGAAGCTGGTTCGAGCTTATCAGTCCATGGAGTGTTTGTGACACTCTGTTCAAGCAGGGGAAACTTGGGGATCCCAAGATGCAGATGATGATAACGGAGCAGGCTCCTTTGGTAGCTATGGATAGGACTCTTGGAGAGTTTATTATGCAATGGGGGATAAATGTGGGGATTTTATTTGGCTTTTTTAGGAGGGTAGGAGGGAAGGGAGTTATCCGTTCCTTTATGTAATTGCACTGCAATTTCTTATTAATGAAATAAACAAGTTTTTGATCATCCAGCTGTGCCTTTTGATGAGTTTTGTATTTTATCTATACCAATCGCTAAGTCATACAAAATCCATTTGTTCAAATATATGTTAGAATGAATTGTCGTTCTCGGAGGTAAGAAAAGAATAGTATTTTGAAAAAAAAAGGTCATGCTCATGTAAGGTGTATGAGCTGCCTACGTACCTCTGGGATTTTGAAAATTTTATACTTTATTTGAAAATGGTTATTTTCAGAGGATCAGGCCCACATAGTTCTGGGCAGGGGAAATGAAGATATTTTTTTATGGAATAAAAGGGAGACGAGAAGAGTCGTAGCGCACCGAGATTTTAGACTAGGGGTAGAACTTCTTGAGACGATCCATGTTGACTGGATGAGCATCTAAGTCGGTAAGCATGGCAGCACTACCGGACAAGATCTTCTTGATAATGTAGGGGTCGCTCCATTTTGGGTTGAATTTCCCTCTGGGGTCTCAGATGGGTTCTATAATTTCTTTGAGGGATAGGTCCCCTTATCGGACACCCTGGTCCTTGACTCTCTTGTTTATTAAACGTGCTATTCGGCGATGGTACCCTTGTATGCGTTATAGTTCTTTTAATCTCCTTTCATTTAGGAGGGTCATCTCGTTAAGACGGCTTTGGCACTAGTCTTCTTCGCTGACCTTGCTTTCAAGCATGACGCACAATGCGGGTATTTCCAGCTCCACGGGTAAGACTGCTTCCATACCATAAACCAGAGAGTAAGGGGTAGCCCCAGTAGAGGATCGAATTAAGGTTCGGTAACCCCAGAGGGTGTACGGGATCCAGTCGGCCCAATCCCGACAACTTTTGGTCATCTTGCTGATGATGGCTTTGAGATTCTTGTTGGCGGATTCAACTGCACCGTTAGTCTGAGGTCGATATGGAGAAGATTTGTGTCTCTGAATCCCATACTCGTTGACCACCTCTATGACTTCTGCCTCGAAATGCAACCCGTTATCTGATACTAGCTCGAGCGGGACACTATACAGGCAGATGATGTTTTTCTTGATGAATTTGTCCACTTTCTTGGCGTTTAGCACTGCGTATGACTCAGGTTCGACCCATTTGGTGGTAATCAATGGAAACTAGGATGAACTCATGCCCGTTGGAAGCCTTCGGTGTAACCTTCCCTATGATGTTAATGCCCCAGGTGGAGAACGGTCAGGGAGAAGTCAGGTTGTATAATTTACTCGGAGGCAGATGCTGAAGGTTGGAGAATTATTGGCATTTGAGGCATCTCCGAACATAGGTGGTTCAATCCTGGGTCATGGTGGTCCAGTAGTAGCCTTGTCGGATGATCTTTTCGATAAGCATGTGACCATTTGTGTGGGGTCCGCATTCCCCGCTGTGTATCTTCTGCATTATCTTTTCAATGTCAACCCTTGTGATGCAGTGCATATGAGTTCCATCAAAGTTCTTTTTGAGTAGTGCTTTGTGGCAGATGATGTACTGGGCAACGAGTCTTATAAGGGTTACTCGCTCTTTCTTATTAGAACCCTTGGGATACCTACCATGCTTGAGGAGGCGCCAGTTATCATAGTACCAATAATTGGCTAGCTCAAGATCTTCTGTAGTGACGAGCTCAATATGGTAGCAGTGGGTTAGTTTGTCTTGCTTTTGAACTAGGAAGGGGGTCATAGTTATTCCTTCGGACAGGTCGACCATGGAGGCCAAGGTAGCGAGGGCATCGGCAAGGTTATTCTTTGCTCAAGGTAGGTAATGGAAGGTGATATCTTGGAATTGGGAGGCTAGTTCTTCTAAGTGGGCATAAAAGGGTTGGAGTTTCTCGTCCTTGACTCTCCTCTTTCTGAGCACTTAATCGGCGATGACGGAGGAATCCCCGTAGACGTCTAAACATTGAATACCTTTCTTGAGAGCAACTTTGAGGCCTACTGTGCATGCCTCGTATTCAGTCATGTTATTGGTGTAAAGGAAATCCAAGTTGATGGCTATGGGAGTGTGGGAGTCATCTGGGGAAATCAAGAGTATCCCAATACCATATCCTTTCTTATTGGCAGTGCCGTAAAAGAACATTTGCCATCAGATATTTTCCCGGGGAATGCAAAGGATGTTTTCATCAGGGAATTCAGAGATCCAAACATCATCTTCTTCTACGGGGTAATCAGCGAGGTAGTCAGAGATGGCTCTTCCTTTTATGGATTTCTGCATGACGTACACGATATCGAACTCGGCTAGGAGCATCAACCATCAGTCCATTCGGCTGGATAAGGTGGGTTTCTCAAGCAGGTATTTAATGGGGTCCGTTCGGGATACATATTTGATGGGGAAGGTGAGCATAGAGTGCCGCAACTTTTGGGTGACCTAGATAAGCGCGACACATGCCTTTTCCAAAGCAGTGTAGTTAACCTCGTACCTAGCCAATTTGCGACTGGCATATTATATGTCTCTTTCTTTATAGGAAACTTCAAGGCATTGGGCTAGCAAAGCCCCAAATGCAGTGTCGGTTATGGTTAGGTATAAGAGCAAGGGGAGACCAGGCCGTGGTGGCATGAGTACCGGGGGTTAGGTCAGATATTATTTGATTCGATCAAAAGATTCTTGGCATGCCTCATTCCAAACTTTAGTTGAATCCTTTCGGAGGAGTTTGAAGATAGGTTCATAGATGGAGGTTAACTAGCTGATGAACCGGCTGATGTATTCTAATTTTTAAAGGAAACCTCAGACTTCTTTCTCTGTTCGGGGTGGTAACATCTCAAGTATGGCTTTCATCTTGGTGGGATCTGCTTCTATCCCCTTCTCACTGACCATGAATCCCAAGAGTTTTCCCTTTGTAACGCCGAAGATGCATTTCTGCAGATTGAGTCTCATCTGATACTGTCGTAGTCATTCGAAGAACTTTCGGAGAGCAGGATCATGACCTTCTCTAGTTTTGGACTTGATAATCATATCATCCATATAGACCTCAACTTCTTTGTGAATCAGATCGTGCAAGATGGTTATGGCAGCCCTCTGGTAGGTAGCCCCATCATTCTTGAGACCAAATGGCATAACAGTGTAGCAAAAGGTTCCCCATGGGGTAATGAATGCGGTTTTTAGGTGTATTTTGATTTGGTTGTATCCGTCAAACCCATCAACGAATGACTTGAGAGCATGACTAGCTGTGTTTTCCACAATCATGTTGATATTGGGTAGCGGATAATCATCCTTTGTAGAGGCTTTGTTCAAATCCCGATAGTCAACACACATCTGAACTTTTCTTCCTGATTTCGACACGGGTACTATGTTGGCTAGCCACGTTGGATATTCGATCACACGAATGAATCCTACGTTCAGCTGTTTGACCACCTCTTCTTTGACCTTGAGTGACCATTCGGTGCAGAGCTTTCTCAACTTTTGTTTGACCGACTTGTAATGTGGGAGAGTGGGAATCTCGTGCTGAGCTATTTCAGGATGAATGCTAGGCATATCGTCATAGGACCATACGAAGACATCCATGAATTCTTTTAGCAATTCTTCGAGTTGTTTACGCTCATGCTCGTCAAGGGTAGCCCCTATCCTAATCTCGCACAGTTGGCTACTAGAACCGAGGTTAATAACAACAGTCTCTTCTTAATTAACTTGAATGCGATTATGTTGTTTATTATTAAACTTATTTAGATCAATTAAGAATTCTTCATTTGCAAAATCATCATCATCAAAAGTTTGATTAGAATCCAAACAGTTAATGTAAAGCCCAATAAGATACTCAAAATCTTCGTTTATTTCATTGATAGGAAAAAAAACATTCAGAACCTCTTCAAAAGAGGACTCGATTACATTTGAGCAAGGATGGACTACAAAAGAAGAAAATGGGTAAACATTAGGATTAGGGGAGGTTTCAACAGGTAAAACTGGCGCAACATGCCAGTTGAGGAGAGGTGTATCAACAACTTTAATGGGTTGGGATGGATCCAGTGATGTAGTGCATGAATGAACCATGCAGAGTATCAGCCCCAATGTCTGTAAGTTGAAGGAATCTTTGGAGTCACTTTCCTCAGTCTCTTCGGTATCTTTGATGAACAGTTGTACTAGGTGTTGGGAATTTTTGGCCCATGGGTAGCTGTCTTGGAAAAAGATCTCCATTCCAGGATTCATCTTCATGTCTGTATGGTCATACCATGGTTTTAAAAAGCCACTGTAGACACCCCATTCTGTTACCCCTTAACTCTCCTTAGGTCCCTAGTACCTCCCTTCATCACAATAAACCCAGGTTACGTCCCGAGTACTGACCTGGAAGCCATCGGGCACCCCTCGGCTCAGTTTGACCCAAAAGTCAAACTCCTCATCTTGACCGAGACTCAATGAATCTTCGAAGGGCACTGAATACCCTTTCCAACGGTCCGCCCCGTGCCCGATTCCGACTTACCATGCGGACGAACGCGCCATTTGCGTCCGAAACCTGACCCAGAGGCCACCGGGCGCTCCCGGGCTCTATTTGACCTATGCCAACTCTTCAGATCGATTAAGTATGAATGAATCTTCGAAGGGCACTGAATACCCTTTCCAACGGCCCGTCCCGTGCGCAATTCTGACTTTCCATGCGGACGAACGATCCGTTTGACTCCGGAATTCCACCGAGCATTTCCCGGGCCCGGTTGACCAAAGTCAACTCTCCAAATTGGGTCAAACTCTTTGGAATGTCGAAGTACATCTCCTAACCTTTCCAACGGTATGCCCCGTGCACGATTCGGACTTACCATGCGAACGAATTCGTCGTTTGCGTCCGCGCGATTCCCCGTCCAATGGACCGACAAACGCTTCCGAGCCACATTTGACCCAAAGTCAACTCCCGAATTCGAGAGCGGTCCAAAGGACTTTCGAAGGTATCTTAAATACCTTTCCAACGGTATGCCCCGTGCATGATTCTGACCAACGGTTTGCCCTCGGCGGCTAATTTTCTGAAAAAGCCTGAGGCGCACTGCCAAATGGCAGGTCCCAGATGATAGGGCTGATCGGCAGTTCCTTGGGGTTATAAAAGGAGGCCTTGACCTCATTTACAGGAGGAGCCTAGATCTGATAGAAATCTCTCTGAATGAATCCCAGAAACCTCTCTCGAAGGCAGCGTGATCTCAACTTCCAAATCCCTCTTTTACCTTCACTTTTCATCATCCTTTTCATCAAACTTGGTGAATTAACGACTCTCCATCATCATCCAAGCTCAAGGGATGCTCTCCAACATTCAAGATCAAGCTCAAGATCTTCAAGAAGGTCCAACTTTCTCAAACTCTCTCTTAAATTCTCTTGAATTCCCAATAACTTGTTTTCTTACTTAGCACTTTTATAATCTCATCTCACACATCCTAATATACTTTTTATTTAGTATTATTGCACATCTCTTATTTTCATATAAATAAAAACCCCAAAACAAGAAAAAGAGGGTTTGCTCATAAATTCCAAGTAGGGATTCTCACACTTTTTCCACATTTTTCTCACAACTAAAATACCTTTTCTACACACACACACGCACTTACAAATAAGAGATCCCACATTTGGATTTATGGGATAAACCCCACCCCTTTGCTTTGTATGCGAACTACGTGAACTTTGATACCTTTATAGGCTATGTAGGCGTCTCGGGGTAAAACCCGAGACTCGAGTCCTTTCTCTCACTTTTTCTCTCATTTCCTATTTTCTCTAAATCCATTTTTCTTATATTATATATATCCTTAGTCTTAGTGACACACTCCATGTGCGTTATCGTTCCTTTATAACGATCAACGTAGGGGTAACCGCGTAAATCTTATTTTCCTAATATTACTTTTATAATCTTCCTATGGATGACTCGCTTTATCTTTTCCATGATACAAGCCGAGGATTCCTACCTCCATTATATATATATACACATGCACACATCTCACGGGGGGAAACATAAAGGAAAATAGCAAATATCCATGAGAGACTGAAAGGGCGGAATGGGTGCCTAACACCTTCCCATTTCGTAACTAAGCCTCCGAACCTTTTCGAATCATTTTGGTTTCGCACGCACCAGTATGTCTTTGGATGCCATCCTTCGGGGTGGCTTCCTCTTTTTCTTTTGTCTGTTTTGAGTAAAATAGACTGGCGACTCTGAATCTCTCTACATTTTTCATACCTAACAAAATCGACGCCGGCCGAAGCGCTCTCCCGAGAGGCGATGCGCGGGACCCGAAGGATTCCTCCTCCCTCCGAGGCGGGGATCGGCGGGGATGGCCACAGTGGCGACTCTGCTGGGGACTTTTATTTATTTTGAGGGCTTGACTCTATTTACATGGATGCTATTTTTGTTTATGCTTCCCCCCCCCCCCCCCATATCTGCATGTTCCCCTTTCTCACATGTATATCCCATGCTTATGCTTATGTTCACACACTTGTAGAAAATCCTCCATGTACACCTCACACCACGTACACCTAGGATCACGTATATCCCCATGTTGCACGCATCACCTATCCATACTTGGCGTACCTTTTGGGGTAATTGTACTTTGTTCCCGATTTGGCATAATCAAAGAAAGGCATTCTCATCATAAGCTACTAATAAGAGAATCATGCATGATTCACACGACATCACCAAAGAGCATTGATATTGACCAAATTGTACCCAGTAACTGTAGGGTCACTTCGTGATGGGCGCTGGTCCGGCAGGTCGCAGTTAGCCTAAACGATATGACTCTCACCTTCTATTGGCCAAGTACCTTTAACGTATATCGAACGGTTCCCCCGTATCGTACCGCTTGACCGAAGTCATGACGGGAGGTATATCGTAGGGAATTTGTTCACGTACGCCGAGTATATCGAATTTGCTCTCACACGTACCGTCCTCACGAGGTATATGGTGAGGCAATTCACGTACACTCAGGTATATCAAATGGCTTGTCCACACGTACCGATTGCCCGCAAGAGCAAGACGTATATCGTGGAAGTCACGCCAAAGGGGGAACCCATGCCGATTCACCCAACCAACTGCATACCCGCATATAGGTGTCAAACCTAGGACACGCACTTTAGATTGTCGGTTTTGACCCGAAACTTTGTCGAAATTTCGGGTCGATCTTCTGCCCAATTTTCGCGCATTTTTAAAACGGGACTCTGTCCGCGAGCCTGGTTACAAGTCCCAAACTGTAGCTTTGCATATATTAAAACCCAACTTTTCCAGGCTCAGGTCTCGTTCGGCATTGCATTTAGGAGAATTAAATACAAGTGAGAACATAATAATCATAATAATCATGCTGAGTTCCGTCTCCAAAAACATTTCTCCCTTCCTTATCAAAAATCCAAAAAACATTTCTCCCTTTCTTATCAAAAATCCAAAAACATTTCTTCCTTTTTGTCAAAAATCCAAAAATAGTTCCTTCCCTTTTCTCAAAAATAAATCTCATCCTACGCCTTCTCAGGTTGACCGCACGCCCTTGGCCAGGCTCCTTATTGGCTTAGGTCTTCAGTCAAATCACCCCGAAGTTTCGTCCGTTCATCTACTACTTCTTTCAAGTCCGGAATCCATCCATATTCCATGGAGAATGCGGATCAAGCACCACTCATACAACCAGATCTGTCGACAGTCCTAGCTCAGCTCATGGCTAAGATTGACAACCTCCAAGCTGAGGTCCGAGAAATGCAACGAAACCAAGGTCCTATTCCTCAAGAGCCCGAGGCCCTGTTCTCTCGTGCTATGGGTCCACTCGAGCCCATCTAGGTCCCAGAAGAATATCAGCACGCTCCGCATGCCTCTCCTGCTAACGGGCCGCCGCCTGCCCAGCTTCCAATGCCAAACATTGCCCAGCCTATGGCTAACTTGCCTCTAGTTGCTGATCCAAAGGAGGAGGAGTTGAACAAAGTCAAAGAGGATCTCAAGATGCTCACCAAGAAGTTTGACCAAGTCAGGATGTCTTGGAATTACATGGACTACACCCATATGTCTCCTTATCCTAAAGCAAGGTTACCCGAGAAGTTCAAAATGCCAAATATCAAGAAATTTGGAGGGAGTGGTCCCCCGATTGTTCATCTTCGCAGTTATCATCGTTCCATGACTCTACTAGGGGCTTCCGAAGAAGTGATGGCCTAATTGTTTAAGCAAACTTTGAAAGACAGTGCTCTCCGATGGTTTTTATCTCTTGAGGAATCCAGAATTCGTAGCTGGGAGGATGTAGCTCGAGAATTCATGTCGCAGTACAAATACAACGAAGAGCTTGAGGTCACCCGCCGTGATTTAGAGTTGCTCAAACAGAACTCCGGAGAGTCAGTCAGTAACTTTATAGCCCGATGGAGGGAAAAAGCGGCTACCATGACCAATCTGCCGTCTGAAGAAGAACAAGTCAGCATAGTGAAGAAGAATTTCTTACCTTATGTCCGAGAAACCATGGTAGGACAGTACTACCCCCATTTTCGAGCTCTCAGAGAAGCAGGAGTAGAAATCGAAGAGGGTCTTGCCAAAACAGAAGTTAAACCAAATAAGGTGTCCGGACAGTTCACCCCCAGAAAATATGACAAGCCTATCAGTTTCGCAGTCTCAACCATCAACAACATCTCTCAACCAACCACATCATGGGCACCGGATAGCCGCCCTGCTCCCGTCCGAAGGGATTACACTGAGCTCCATGCTCCCCTTTCCAAAGTTTACCAAGCCTTGTTAAGCCGAAACCTTATAAAGCCCCTGGATCCACGTCCATTACCCAATCCACTTCCCAGAAATTTCAAGACCGATGCTCATTGCGCTTTTCACCAAACAGCTAGCCATACCACCGACCAATGCTTCCACCTTCGAAACATAATCCAAGATCTCATTGACCGGGGTACCATCTCCCCACTAGCCAATCCTAAAGCAAACACAACTCATAACCCACTCCCAAATCACACCAATGCCATCTTCTTGGAAGGAAACCCAGATTTCGATCCATAAACTCAAATCACACCTTATACCCTTCTAAACCCCTTTAACTTTGCCCATATTTCCTCCTACACCCTGCTAGCCCCGTTGATCAGGAGCTGTCATTCCTTACCAGAGCGTGCATCACTGTCCGGACCTGTTTTGAAAGTGGAGGTATGGAATTGTCAGAGGTGTTAAACCAACTCCTAGAGTTCGGACTAAAATTGCCCTCACCGATGATTATCGACTGCCAGAGGTTCAGTACATTGTTTTTGGAAGCACGGAAATGGGCCCGAGAATCTAATAGGTGGATGGTACAAATCGACGAAATCTTCTTAGATGATGTTGTCCGGATCATGACGGAAGCATTCAGGAAAACCAACAACATTTGCAGTATCACCGAGTTACTTAACGCTTTGAAGCTGCAAGGGCACCTGGTCCCTTCACCCTTACACATCCCCACAGAATGGGAAGACCTATGTGAAGAAGTCGTTGAAGTTATGGAATGCATTGACTTCACAAGGGAAAATAGAATTATTGCCACCGGATAGGGGGAAGGATTCAAAGTTTCAAATGAAGAACAAGCTTCAGGAGGAAATGGACCAATAGCTGACTTATGTGGGATGATATCATTTGAGGAAATCCTTGGAGAAATAGATAAGGTGGCAGAACAACCTGAGATTGATGAGGAAACTGAATTTAAGTTTTTCCCTTCTTCAGTAAATCACATGACCAAATCTCGGAGACATTACCAAATTCCAAACTCGTTACCAACCAATGATAAGGGGAAGGGCGTTGAAAACCTTCCTATGCCAGAGATGACCATTGAGGAGAGCAAGATCCTCGATCAATTGAAGAAAACTCAAGCTAACATCACTCTATGGGGGCTTTTCATGTCTTCCCAGCTACACAGAAATGCTTTGATCAAATTGCTCACTGGACCCATAGTTCCTCCCTCTACCACACTAGAAGAAGCGGTGAACCTGGTCGGATCCTTGACGTCTACCCGAATGATGTCCTTTTCTGAAGAAGAAATCCCCAAAATTGGGCCAAATCACAATCATGCACTCAACATCTCCGTCGAAGTTATGGGGAAGGTTGTACCACTCTCTCTCATTGATAACGAATCCGCTTTGAATGTCTGCCCGCTGAGAACCTTCAAATGTTTAGGTCTGAAAGAAAGTGACCTCGCTCCAACATCCGCTGCCGTGCGTGCCTACGATAATACCCACCGTGAGATGATGGGATCCATAAAACTTGTAATAGGGGTTGGACCTATAAACCCTGTCGTCGAATTCCAAGTCATCGATATCCCGGCCTGTTTTAACCTGTTGCTCGGACGACCCTGGCTCCACAGTATAAAGGGTGTCTCTTCCTCATTCCATCAGAAACTGAAGTTCTTCACCGATGGACGAGTCATCACCATCTTGGGTGATGACGGTAACGCCGAGGGTGCAAGCACCAGCAGTCCAATTCTTGAGATACAACACGGGTCAAATGATATGCTCCTATCAGGTTTCCGAGTTGAACCATCCCTACTCCCGGCAGGGGACGGTTTCAAAGAAAAGGTTTGTCCAGAATATGACCCTCATGTCAATATCAATGTGATTCAGATGTTCAGAAACATACACTTCATGCCCGGGCTGGGGCTGGGACAAAGGCAGTAAGGGATACTTGAGCCCATCGAACTGAATAAAGTTTTCCCTCCTTGTGGCTAGGGATATCAACCATCAGAACCAGAACTCAGAATGATCCACCAGACTCGATCAAAGAGAGGGTTAGACTTCGTTCGAACTATCTCGGGAGATTCTTTAAATGGACGATTCATCAAGGAGGGCGAGGATTTCCCCTTTTGCGGTTTTCCAGAACCGTGGTATGACCATACAGATAAGAAGATGAAGCCTGGAATGGAGATCTTCTTCGAAGATAGCTACCCACGGGCCAAAAGTTACCAATACCAGGTGCCACCGCTTATCAAAGATACTGAAGAAACTGAGGAAAGTGACTCCTAAGATTCCTTCAACCTGTAGACACTGGGGCTGACACTCTACATGGTTCATTCAGGCACTACATCAAGGGACCCATCCCGTCTGATTAAAGCTGCTGATACACCTCTCCTCAACTGGCATGCTGTGCCATTTCTACCTCTTGAAATCTCCCTCAACCCCAATGTTTACCCTGTTTTATCTACTGTTGTCCATCCTTGCTCAAATGTAATCGAGATCTCTTTTGATGAGGTTCTCAATGCTGTTTTTCCTATCAATAAAATAAACGAAGATTTTAAGTATCTTGATGTGCCTTACATTAATTGTGTGGATTTTAATCAAACTTTTGATGATGATGATTTTGCAAATGAACAATTCTCAACTGATCTAAACAAGGTTAATAATAAACAACATAACCGCGCTCAAGTTAATGAAGAAGAGACTGTCATTATTAATCTCGGTTCTAGTAGCCAACTGCGCGAGATTAGGATAGGGGCCACCCTTGACGAGCATGAGCGCGCACAACTAGAAGAATTGCTAAGGGAGTTCGTGGATGTCTTCGTATGGTCCTACGACGACATGCCCGGTATTGATCCCGTAATAGCTCAGCACGAGATCCCCATTCTCCCAGATGCCAAGCCAGTTGAACAAAAGTTGAGAAAGCTCCGCACCGAATGGTCGCTTAAGGTCAAAGAAGAGGTGATCAAACAGTTGAACGTGGGTTTCATTCGAGTAATCGAATATCCCATATGGCTGGCCAACATTGTACCTGTACCAAAATCAGGAGGAAAGGTTCGAATGTGTGTGGATTACTGAGATTTATATAAAGCTTCTCCGAAGGATGATTATCCGCTACCCAACATCGACATTATCGTGGACAACACAGCCAGTTATGCTCTCAAGTTATTTGTCGACGGAATTACCGGATACAACCAAATTAAGATGCATCCCGACCACCAAGAGAAAACCACATTCATCACCCCATGGGGAATTTTTTGCTACACCGTTATGCCATTCGGTCTCAAGAATGCTGGGGCTACCTACCAAAGGGCTGCCACAACCATCCTGCACGATTTGATCCACAAAGAGGTCGAGGTTTATGTGGATGATATGCTTATCAAGTACAAAACTAGAGAAGGTCATGTTCCCGCTCTCCGGAAGTTCTTCGAACGACTGCGACAGTATCAGATGAGACTTAATCCACAGAAGTGCGTCTTCGGCGTTACGAAGGGAAAAATCTTAGGATTCATGATCAGTGAGAAGGGGATAGAAGCAGATCCCGCCAAGCTGAAGGCCAAACTTGAGATGCCACCTCCCCGAACAGAGAAGGAAGTCCGAGGCTTCCTGGGGAAATTACAATATATCAGCCGGTTCATCAGCCATCTAACCTCCATCTGTGAACCAATCTTTAAGCTCCTCCGAAAGGATTCAACCAAGGTTTGGAACAAGGCCTGCCAAGAAGCTTTTGATCGAATCAAACAATACCTAACCCAACCTCCAGTTCTCATGCCACCACAGCCTGGTCTCCCTTTACTCTTATACCTAACCATAACAGACACTGCAGCCGGGGCTTTGCTAGCCTAGTACCTCGAGGACTCCCGCAAAGAAAGAGCCATCTATTACGCCAGTCGTAAGTTGGCCGGATAAGAGTTCAACTACACTTATTTGGAAAAAGCATGTGTCGCACTTATCCGGGTCACCAAAAAGTTGCGGCACTACATGCTCGCCTTCCCCATCAAACTTGTATCCCGAATGGATCCCATCAAATACCTACTTAAAAAAACCGCCTTATCCAGCCGAATGGCCCGATGGTTGATACTCCTAACCAAGTTTGATATCGTGTACGTCACACAGAAAGACGTTAAAGGAAGATCCATCTCTGACTACCTCGCTGACTACCCTATAGAAGAAGCAGATGTCTGGATCTCCGAATTCCCAGATGAAAACATCCTCTGCACTACTCAAGACTGCCTCCGATGGAAAATGTTCTTCGACGGCGCTGCCAACAAAAAGGGATATGGCATTGGGATACTTATGGTCACCCCAGATGACTCCCACACTCCCATCGCCATTAAATTGGATTGCCCTTGCACCAACAACATGACAGAATACGAGGCATGCACAGTGGGCCTCCAGATCGCTCTCGAGAAAGGTATTCAATACCTCGATGTATACGAGGATTCTGCCCTTATCATCGGTCAAGTTCTCAGAAAGTGGAAGGTCAAGGACGAAAAGCTTCAACCCTTTCATGCCCAATTAGAAGAGTTGGCCTCCCAATTTCGAGATATCACCTTCCATTACCTACCCCGAGCAAGGAATAACCTAGCCGATGCTCTCGCTACTTTGGCTTCCATGGTCGACATGCCTGAGGGAATAACAATGGCCCCCTTTTTAGTTCAAAAATAAGACAGACCGACCCATTGCTACCATATTGAGCTTGTATCCACCGAAGATCCCAAACTAGCCGATTGCTGGTACTATGATATTTGGTGCCTCCTCAAACACGGTAGGTATCCCAAGGGTTCCAACAAGAACGACCGAGCTACCCTTCGAAGGCTGGCCTCTCAGTACATCATCTGCCATAAAGCACTACTCAAGAGGAATTTCAATGGAACTCATTTGCACTGTATCGCAGGGGCTGACATTGAAAAGATAATGCAGAAAATCCACAGCGGGAAATGCGGACCTCACATGAACGGTCACATGCTTGCCAAAAAGATCATCCGACAAGGCTACTACTGGGCCACCATGGCTCAGGATTGCACCGCCTATGTTCGTAGGTGCCCTAAATGCCAACAGTTCTCCAATCTCCAACATCTACCTCCGCGGGAATTATACAACATGACTTCTCCCTGGCCGTTCTCCACCTGGGGTATTGACACCATAGGGAAGGCTACATCAAAAGCGTCAAACAGGCATGAGTTCATCTTGGTTGCCATCGATTACTTCACCAAATGGGTAAAAGTTGAGTCATACGCAGTATTAAATGCCAAGAAGGTGGCCAAATTCATCAAGAAGAATATTATCTGCCGATATGGGGTCCCGCACGAACTAGTGTCGGATAATGGTTTGCACTTTGAGGCAGAAGTCATAGAAATAGTCAACGAATACGGGATTCAGAGACACAAATCTTCTCCCTTCCGACCTCAGACCAATGGTGCAGTTGAGGCCGCAAACAAAAACCTCAAAGCCATCATTAGCAAGATGATTGAAAGTTGTAGGGATTGGGCCGACCGGATCCCCTACGCCCTCTGGGGCTATCGAACCTCAATTTGAACCTCTACTAGGGCTACCCCTTACTCCCTGGTTTACGACATGGAGGCATTCCTACCTGTGGAGCTGGAAATACCCTCGTTACATGTCATGCTCGAAAGCAAGGTTGGTGAAGAAGACTAGTGCCAAGGCCGTCTTGATGAGATGACCATCCTAGATGAACGGAGATTAAAAGCTCTTTACCACATACATGGATACCATCGCCGAATAGCGCGATCATTCAAAAAGTGAGTCAAGGACCTCGGCGTCTGAGAGGTGGATTTATCCCTCAAAGAGATAATCGAACCCATCTGGGACCCCAGAGAAAATTTTCAAACCCAATTGGAGAGGCCCTGACATTGTAAATAAAATCTTATCCGGCGGTGCCGCCATGCTCACTGGCCTAGATGGGGAAGAGATGGCTCGTCCAGTCAATCTGGACCGTCTCAAGAAATTCTACCCTTAGTCCAAAATCTCAGTGCACTACGACTCTTCTCATCCCCCTTCTATTCTAAAAAAAACTCTCTCCATTTCCCTCTACCCAGAACTACGTGGGCCTGATCCTCTGCAAAAACTATTTTCAAACAGATAAGAACTTTTTCAAAAACCCCAGAGGTACGTAGGCAGTTCATACTCCTCACATGAGCACGACCCCTTCTTTTTCACAAAATACCATTCTTTTCTTACCCCCAAGAACGACAGTTCATTCTAAACATCTACTTGAACAAAAGGATTATGTATGCCTTAGCGATTGGTATAGATAATTCAAAATACAAAATTCATCGAAAGGCACAGCTGGATGATCAGAAACTTGTTTATTTCATTAAATAAGAAACTACAGTACGGATTACATAAGAAAAAGGAACGGATAACTCCCTTCCCCCTACTACCATAAAAACCAGACAAAATCCCCCACATCTATTACATAAATAAACTCCCCAGGAGTCCTACCCACAGCTACCCGAAGAGCCTGCACCCTCATCATCCACGTCCTGAGGACCCCAATTTTCTCATGCCTTAATGGAGTGCCGCAAACACTCCATGGACCGATGAGCCTTAACGATCTTCAAAAAGACCATAACACCCCCTTCCATGGAGTCAGATAAAACAAACCACCTCCGACCGGTCTCTACTGCCAACATCTTGCTGACTACTTTCCTCCACAACCACTTCATATAATCTTTGGGGACATGTCAAACCTTCCCAACAGACTGAAAGGGACGGGTATACGGACGCCGATTTTCCCACAGAGATCCTTGTAACAGATGCAAGCGCTCAGTCAAATCTTCTACTGGAAAAAAATTTGAGGTCTGCCTGCGCCCAGCCAAATTGGTGCAAAAGTCGCCAAGGGAAATAAAAAGAGGTCTGCCTGAGACCAACCAGCTGCACATATGAATATTCTCCTAGCTCCATAACAAGTTGCAACTGTCCCCACCAAGGCACGGACCAATACAGTCCACGAGCCCCTTACTCCACAAGCCAATTCTCCCAGTTCTCAACATACAGGCCCATGCGGATGAAGTAGCGCAAAAAGAAGTTGGGTACAGCTGACAAATGATATTCTGGAGGAGTTGACAAGCGAAATATTTTAGACAACCACATGAACAACATCACAGGGCTACCCCTTAAAAAGTCAGAACGACCTTCTCTCCAGGCATCAAGGCCATTCAAAGTCTCCGCCAATATCACCGCCGCAGGATTACGACGGTATGACATCCATGAGGTAATGGCTGCAAGTTGTGGGTCCACCTGTAATTCCCCAGTCACCAACAACAATTTTGAAACCAAGCCCAGGACGACGGCTCCAGCATAGCCAGCATCACTTACTTCCCGCGAACGCACGGACTGCAACACCACCGGGAGGGAGATCATTCCTCCGGCCACCAATGACCTGGCCGTCGAAGGCGAGATATGAAGAAGCCCGACCAATAGATCCCTAGGAGAACGGGAGAATTCTGGTAAAGCCGCAGCAACACTGGGATTCACGCCCAGTATGGCAGAAAACTCCTCGTAGGTAGGACAAACTTCTTCCAACCCAAAGCGGAATACATGGTCTTCGGGGTACCAAAATTGTACTGCCGCCATCAGCATATTCCACTCAAAAGGTCGATTACGCCACAAGGAGACTCGACGCATATTGAAAGAAGCATAGTCGACATTATAAGAGCACATGGCTTCCAAGGCTTCGAGGTAGTTGACAAACTCAATGCTACCAGGGAGAGCCATCTTGCAAGACTAAAAGATGATGGGTGGGTATGAAGAATGTAAAAGGTGTGAGGAAAACACTCCACCCTTCTCCCTTTTTATACTTAAAAATCCTCACAAGGGACATAATCCCTGCAGAAATCGAAAGGAACCCTACCCCACAAGGTACTAAAGGCTGAAGAGGGTACCAATCAAAGCTTTCAGAAAAATAAAAATTGATATTCTCAACAAAATTTCAAAATCCCTTTTCCTCCTTATATAATTCCCTTTTTTAAATTTCCTCCATTCCTTCTTTGTCAAATCAGAAAACTCCATAAAAATAAATGGATATTCTCAAAAGAATTTCAATAATCCTGTCCCCTCCTTATGGAATTCCCCGTTTTGAATAAAATAACTTTCCTTTGAAAGATTTCTAAAAATATTACTTTTTTTACGGTCTCAGCAGCAAATTAAAAAGCGCATGCATTCATTTCATCATTAAAATAAAAGATAGTCAAAAAACCGCATTGCATTGCATATATATGTTTTCTGTGTTACATCATTTTTGCAGGAAATAATGAAAAGCCAAAAACAACGGGACTCAGACCGAACCCACATTTCACTCCCTCTCTCTCTCTCTCTCTCTCAAGAATTTCCATCCCGGCGATGCGCTCTCTTTCCCCTATGGCGAGACAACATGCCCCCACTACCCGAGCCAGAGTCTCCCCCGGATGAGGCTGACGGCACCAAGCAAGAAAGAACAGGGACAGCCTCCCGAATGTGGGCAGTCATCGATGATATCCAATCCCTGATGTCCCTGAGCCAAGTGGTCGACACCCGAATTTACTGCAAAGGAAAGGCAGAATCAGTATCAAGCAAAAGAAATCAAAAAAGAGAGGAAAAGGACTGAAAGGTTCACCGCAGGACGAAGGACGTCCTCTTCCATACCGATCGGCACTGTCTCCTCACCTTCCCGAGGCAGCCCAAAAGTCCGTGCCACTGCCGAATGGAACCTCTCAGTCTATGCCGACCGGCACCCCCCTTAAAATTTCATGCAAAAATTCCGAGAAAATACCAGAAAGCCTCGAAAAATCCCCGAAAAATTCTTAAAAATCCCAGGAAGGATTTAAAACGTTTTCATCAAGGAAATTTCACACTCCTTCGGGCGACACACCATTTTCCCCAAAGGAGCCCTCAAAATCCAAGCGATTGACCTCTCGGGCAAGGCTCCCGGACCATCGAATCACCTCCTCATCAGACTTTACAATCATCGGCTATCCGGTGCGGCAAAATATCACATGGTATTTTTTCCAGCAAAAATCAAAAGAACCACTCGCCCCGAGCAATCTCTCCCAAAGGACAATCCAAATTTTCCCCGGCCCATTCATCATTCCCCATCGGAATCTCAGATCCAAATTGTTATTCCCAGCGGAATCCTCAAAAACTAAGTGAAAACTACTCCCGGTAAAGCTCCGAAAAATCCCTAAGGATCACCTGATGACTTCCCTAGCGGAATTCTCTTACAACACCCAAAATAGGTTGTTCTCCCCTGCGAGGTCTCCTAAAAAGATTCCCACAGCTAGCAGCTCCCCAACTCAAATCGGAATCACAAAGCTCTTTCTCCAGCAGAATCAAAATACAATCTTTATCTACTCTTGGGTCAGCATTGGCCCCGGTCTTGGATCGTCACATTAGTTAGGTCAGAATTGACCTCGGTCCTCGGTTGTCACCACTCTTGGGTTAGAATTGGCCCCAGTCTTGGATCGTCACCTTATTTAGGTCAGAATTAACCTCGATCCTCGGTCATCACCACTCTTGGGTCAGAATTGGCCCCGGTCTTGGATCGTCACCTTAGTTAGGTCAGGATTGACCTCGGTCCTCGGTTGTCACCACTCTTGGGTCAGAATTGGCCCCGGTCTTGGATCGTCACCTTAGTTAGGTCAGAATTGACCTCGGTCCTCGGTCGTCACCACTCTAGGGTTAGAATTGGCCCCGATCTTGGATCGTCACCTTAGTTAGGTCAGGATTGACCTCAGTCCTTGGTCGTCACCACTTTTGGGTTAGAATTGGCCCCGGTCTTGGATAGTCACCTTAGTTAGGTCAGAATTGACCTCGGTCCTAGATCGTCACCATTCTTGGGTCAGAATTGGCCCCGGTCTTGGATCGTCACCTTAGTTAGGTCAGAATTGACCTCGGTCCTCGGTTGTCACCACTCTTGGGTCAGAATTGGCCCCGATCTTGGATCGTCACCTTAGTTAGGTCAGAATTGACCTCGGTCCTCGGTCATCACCACTCTTGGGTCAGAATTGGCCCCGATCTTGGATCGTCACCTTAGTTAGGTCAGGATTGACTTCGGTCCTCAGTCGTCACCACTCTTGGGTCAGAACTGGCCCCGATCTTGGATCGTCACCTTAGTTAGGTCAGAATTGACCTCGGTCCTCGATCGTCACCACTCTTGTGTCAGAATTAGCCCCGGTCTTGAATCGTCACCTTAGTTAGGTCAGCATTGACCTCGGTCCTCGGTCGTCACCACTCTTGGGTCAGAATTGGCCCCCGTCTTGGATCGTCACCTTAGTTAGGTCAGAATTGACCTCGGTCCTTGGTCATCACCACTCTTGGATTAGAATTGACTCCGGTCTTGGATCGTCACCTGAATTAGGTCAGAATTGACCTCGGTCCTCGATCGTCACCACTCTTAGGTCATAACTGACCTCGACCCTCTAAATTGGTCATCCTCATCTCCTTAGGTCCTCAGAACTGACCTCGATCCTCCGAATTGATCATCCCCAGCATACTTCTTAGGTCCTAAGAATCGATCTCGACCATCTGAATCGGTCATACTCCCTCAAAAGCATCATGCGGTGTCTAATCGACGGCTATCATTTTTTCCAAACTCACTCGTCGAGGGGCTCTGTAAACACCCCATTCTGTTACCCCTTAACTCTCCTTAGGTCCCTAGTACCTCCCTTCATCACTATAAACCCAGGTCACGTCCCGAGTACTGACCTGTAAGCCATCGGGCACCCCCCGACTCAGTTTGACCCAAAAGTGAAACTCCTTGTCTCGACCAAGACTAAATGAATCTTCGAAGGGCATTGAATACCTTTTTCAACGGTTCACCCCGTGTGTGATTTCGACTTACCATGCCGACGAACGCGCCATTTGCGTCCGAAACCTGACCAAAAGGCCACCGGGCGCTCCCGGGATCAATTTGACCTATGTCAACTCTTCAGCTCGATCGAGGCTGAATGAATCTTTAAAGGGCACTGAATACCCTTTCCAACGGTCCTTCCCATGCACAATTCCGACTTTCCATACAGACGAATGATCCGTTTGACTCTGGGAAGCCACCGAGCGTTTCTCGGGCCTGGTTGACCAAAGTCAACTCTCCAAACTGGGTCAAACTCTTTGGAATGTCGAAGTACATCTCCTAACCTTTCCAACAGTATGCCCCATGCACGATTCAGACTTACCATGCGAACGAACGCGTCGTTTGCGTTCGCGCAATTCCCCGTCCAATGGACCAAAAAACACTTTCGAGTCACATTTGACCCAAAGTCAGCTCCTGAACTCGGGAGTGGTCTAAGGACTTTCGAAGGTCTCTGAAATACCTTTCCAACGGTATGCCCCGTGCGCGATTCTGACCAACAGTTTGCCCTCGGCGGCCAATTTTCCGAAAAATCCTAAGGCCCACTACCAATGGCAGATCCCAGATGATAGGGCCGATCGGCAGTCCCCCGGGGTTATAAAAGGAGGCCTTGGCCTCATTTGCAGGAGGAGACCAGATCTGATAGAAATCTCTCTGAACGAATCCCAGAAACCTCTCTCGAAGGCAGCGTGATCTCAACTTCCAAATCCCTCTTTTACCTTCACTTTTCATCACCCTTTTCATCAAACTTGGTGAATTAATCACTCTCCATCATCATCCAAGCTCAAGGGCTGCTCTCCAACATTCAAGATCAAGCTCAAGATCTTCAAAAAGGTCCAACTTTCTCAAACTCTCTCTTAAATTCTCTTGAATTCCCAATAACTTGTTTTCTTACTTAGCACTTTTATAATCTCATCTCACACATCCTAATATACTTTTTATTTAGTATTATTGCACATCTCTTATTTTCATATAAATAAAAACCCCAAAACAAGAAAAAGAGGGTTTTCTCATAAATTCCAAGTAGGGATTCTCACACTTTTTCCACATTTTTCTCACAACTAAAACACCTTTTCTACACAGACACACACACACTTACAAATAAGAGATCCCACATTTGGATTTATGGGATAAACCCCACCCCTTTGCTTTGTATGCGAACTACGTGGACTTTGATACCTTTATAGGCTACGTAGGCGTCTCGGGGTAAAACCCGAGACTCGAGTCCTTTCTCTTACTTTTTCTCTCATTTCCTATTTTCTCTAAATCCATTTTTTCTTATATTATATATATCCTTAGTCTTAGTGACACATTAATCCATGTGCGTTATCATTCCTTTATAGCGATCAACGTAGGGGTAACCGCGTAAATCTTATTTTTCTAATATTACTTTTATAATCTTCCTATGGTTGACTCGCTTTATCTTTTCCATGATACAAGCCGAGGATTCCTACCTCCATTCTATATATATACACATGCACACATCTCACGGGGGGAAACATAAAGGAAAATAGCAAATATCCATGAGAGACCGAAAGGGCGGAATGGGTGCCTAACACCTTCCCATTTCGTAACTAAGCCTCTGAACCCTTTTTGAATCATTTTGGTTTCGCACGCACCAGTATGTATTTGGATGCCATCCTTCGGGGTGGCTTCCTCTTTCTCTTTTGTCTGTTTTGAGTAAAATAGACTAGCGACTCTGAATCTCTCTACATTTTTCGCACCTCACAAAATCGACGCCGGCCGAAGCGCTCTCCTGAGAGGGGACGCGCGGGACCCGAAGGATTCCTCCTCCCTCCACGGCGGGGATCGGCGGGGATGACCACATCCATAAAAGGGGAAGTCCTCACCCTCATTGATTAATCGTCCGTGAAATCACCTGGGATAGTCTGGATGCAGTCTAATCCTCTCTTTGGTCGAGACTGGCGGATCATTCTGAGCTCTTATTCTGACGGTTGATACCCAAACCACAAGGATGGAAAGCCTTCTTTAGTTCAATGGGCTCAAGTATCCCTTGCTGTCTTTGCCCAAGCCCCAATCCTGGCATGAAGTGCATGCTTCTGAACATATGAATCACATTGACGTTGCCATGAGGGTCGTGTTCTAGACAAAACCTTTCTTTGAAGTTATCCCCTGTCGGGAGTAGTAGTGGTTCAACTCGAAATCCTGATAGGAGCATATTATTTGACCTTTGCTATATCTCAATGATTGGATTACTGCTACTTGCACCATCGGCATGGTCGTCGTCACCTAAGATGGTAATGACCCGTCCGCCGGTGAAGAATTTTAATTTCTGATGGAGTGAGGAAGACATACCCTTGATACTGTGGAGCCAAGGTCATCTTAGCAATAGGTTGAAATAGGTTGGGATGTCAATAACTTGGAATTCAACGACAGGGTTTATAGGGCCATCCCCTATTACAAGCTTCATGGATCCCATCACCTCCCGACGGGTATTATCGTAGGCATGCACAACAGCGGAGGTTGGAGCTAGGTCACTTTATTTCAAGCCTAAACATTTGAAGGTTCTCAGTGGGTAGACATTCAAGGAGGATCCATTGATGACAAGAGAGAGTGGCACAACCTTCCCCGTAAATTCGACGGAGATGTTGAGTGCATGATTATGGTTTGGCCCAATCTTGGGGATTTTTTCTTCAAAAAAGGATAGCATTCGGGTAGAGGTCAAGGATCTGACTAAATTTACCGCTTCTTCTGGTGTGGTAGAAGGAGGAACTGTGGGTCCAGTGAGCAACTTGATCAAATCGTCTTTGTATAGCTGAGAAGACATGAAAATCCCCCATGGAGTGATGTTATCTTGAGTTTTCTTTAGTTAGTCGAGGATCTTGCTCTCCTCGAGGGTCATTTCTGGTATAGGAAGGTTTTTAATTCCCTTCTCCTTGCTCTCCTCGAGGGTCATTTCTGGTATTGGCTGGTAGTGAGTTTAGGATCTGGTAACGCCTCCCTGATCTGGTTATATGATTTATTAAAGAAGGGAAAAACATGAATTTTGTTTCCTCATCGATCTGGGGTTATTTTTCCACCTTGTTTATTTCTCCGAGGAGTTCTTTAAATGATATCATTCCACACATGTCAGCTACCGGGCCAGTTTTCTCGAAAGCTTGTTCTTCATTCGAATCTCTGAATTCTTTCCCCATCCAGTGGCAACAAATCTGTCTTTCCACGTAAAGGCAATGCATTCCACAACTTCAACTCCTTCTTTATACAGGTCATCCCATTCTGTGGGGATGTGTAAGGGTGAAGGGACCAGGCACCCCTGTAGCTTCAGAGCATCAAGTAACTCGCTCATACTGCCAATGGTGTTAGTTTGCCTGAATAATTCTGCCATGATTAGGATGACATCATCGAGGCTGACTTCATCGGTCGGTAATACCCAACTATCTGACTCTCAGGCCCATTTTGGTGCTTCCAAGAATAGCGTACTGAACCTCTGGCAATCAATGACAATCTGTGAGGGCAATTTTAACCCAAACTTTAGGAGTTGTTTTAACACTTCTGATAATTCCATGCTTCCATTTTTAGAACGGATATAAATGACGATGCATGCTCTGATAAGGAGTGACAGTGTCTGATCAGCGATGCTAGTAGGGTGTAGGAGGAAATATGGAATTTAGAGAGGTTTAGGAAAGTATGTGGATGTGATTTGAGTTGGGGGATCAAATTATGGGTTCTCTTCTAGAAAGATAGTATTGGCATGATTTGGAAGTGGGTTACGAGTAGTGTTTGGCTTAGGATTGGCAGGTGGGGCGATGCTACCCCGATCAATTAGACCTTGGATTATGTTTCGAAGGTGAAAGCATTGGTCAGTGGTATGGCCAGCTGTTTGGTGAAAGGCGCAATGGGCATCTGCCTAGAAGTTTCTTGGGAGTGGATTTGGCAATGGACGGGGATCCAAAGGTTTGATAAGGTTTCGGCTTAACAAGGCTTGATAAACTTTGGGGAGGGGAGCATAGAGCTCGGTGTATTCCTTTCGGACTGGGATAGGGAGTCTTTCTGGTGCCCATGAGGTGGTTGGTTGAGAGATGTTGTTGATGGTTGAGACTGTAGCACTGGCGGGTTTGTCATATTTTCTGGGGGTAAACTGTCTGGACACCTTCTTTGGTTCGACTTCTATTTTAGAAAGACCTTCCTCGATTTCTACTCCTGCTTCTCTAAGAGATCGGAAGTGGGGATAATATTGTCCTAACATCATTGCTCAGACATGGGGTAAGAAGTTCTTCTTCACTATGCTGACTTGTTCTTCCTCGGAAGGCCGATTGGTCATGGTTGCTGCTTTTTCCCTCCATTGGGCTATGAAGTTACTGACTAATTCCCCAGATTTTTATTTGAGCAGCCTTAAATCACGGTGGGTGACCTTAATATCTTCATTGTATTTGTACTGTGACATGAATTCTCGAGTCACATCCTCCCAGCTACGAATTCTGGACTATTCGAGAGACAAAAACCATCGGAGGGCGCTATCCTTCAAAGTTTGCTGAAACTATTGGGCCATCACTTCTTCAGAAGCCCCTAGTAGAGTCATGGAACGGTGATAACTTCGGAGATGAACAATCGGGGGTCCACTTGAACTTCTCGGGTAACCTCGCTTTAGGATAAGGAGACATGTGGGTGTACACTACACCAAAAACACCAATTTGTCACACCTTGATGTTAAAAATCTGGCACAGTTTAAAACTATGCCAAATTTTAGAACGGTTTAATGATAATCTGGCATACTTTTAAGCAGTGCCAAATTTTGGCACTGTTTAAAAGTGTGCCAAAATTGAGAACACTTTGCTAAAATATAAATATCCTAAAAAAAATTTACCTCCCTCGATTATTTTTGGTCTCCCTCCCTCTCTCTCTCTCTCTCTCTCTCTCTCTCTCACGTTCAAGAAATCCCCCTAGTTTTTCTCAGCCCGATTCTTCCTGAGACCAACCCACCAACAACCAGAAAGCTTACATCGTATAACCTCTCTACATCCCCGCCTCTGTCCGCCGTCAATGGAGATTCGACCCTGACCTTGAAGTAGTACGCCTCTGCCTGGGTATAGGGGGAGAAATTAGGGTTTGTTACAGGCTGTAGTAGTGATGATGATGACGACTATGATGATGGTGACGAGGGAAGAAAAAAGGAAATGAAGTGGAAGAGGAGGAGAAGGGAGAAGTAGACAAAGAAACGTACATGGAACAAGGTGAGATAAGGCTGGGCCAATTTGTCCAAGAATGAGGTTAAGGTAATAATAACCCTTCCATTTCAATGCCCCTTTTTTCTTTTCAAATTCGTGTATAAAATAAGCACTCATAAGCTAGAGTTTTATGAATTATTGTGTTTTTTTATTTAATATGTTGGATTATATGTGTGTGTGTGTGTGTGTATACTGTAACAGATATTGAAATGATCATATATAGTATGCTGCAATATTGAAAAATGTGAAACAAGCTTGGAGCTTCCGTCTCAAATTATTTTTTTAATCTTTGGCTTTCATTTTGATGTAATCTAAAACATCAAAGGTTACAGTTGTATTTTTTCTCTAGTTGTTGATAGACTTCATACTTTGGACTTCTAAGGAAACTCGAATTCGTGAACGGTTGCAAAGAGTTATAACGATAGGATCATCAGCTGCCATGGAAGTAGCCTCAAACCCTCGAAGCAACCCATATACATGTGAGTGATCAACCCATATACATGAGAGGTTTGGATTCGTCAATTTGGGATAATCTTAAAAACAAACTTCAGAAACGCTATTGAATTTATATGTATCTATGATTTTGTGGGTGTTAAGGAAATTTGGCTGAACAAGAGTACCAGATGGGTTTTCTTGATAAGGCGATGACAATTACAAGGATTGATGATTGGAAATATTAGATCACATTTGAACTGATGAATCTAGGTGAGCACTTTAGTGTTGTAAATGGGTTTTGATTTTTGTGATTGTCTAGTTGAATCTAGGTGAGCACTACCACTACTACTACTACTACTACTACTACTACTACTACTACTACTACTACTACTACTACTACAACTACTACTACTACTACTATCACTGTTATTCTATGCCCTTTTTCTTTCGTCATATCAATGTTATTATACTCGATGTTTCGTGTAATTTTCTACCTCTTTAAGAATATGACGATAATTTGAAAACATATAGATTAAGCTTAAAAACAAATGGTGAAAACCTAAATCACCCCCCAAACGGCCCCGTAAGAGGCACGAACAGCTTGCACGGGACCAATGTAACTTGTAGGAACTGATCGCGTAGTCCCGGATCTCCCGATTTGAGAATACGATGACAATTCACAAAAATCAACACTTAAACTTAAAAATAAGCCTTTAAAGGGTGAAAACCCAAACCAACCCCCAAACGGACCCATAAGAGGCACGGACACCTCGTACGGGACCAATGTAACTTGTAAGAACTGACCGTGTAGTCACGGGTCTCTCGGTTTGAGAATATGACGATAATTGGCAAAAATCAACACTTAGATTTAAAAACAATCCGTTAAAGGGAGAAAACCCAAACCAGCCCCCAAACGACCCCGTAGGAGGCACGAACACCTCGCACGAGACCAATGTAACTTGTACGATTTGATCGCATAGTCCCGAGTCTCACGATTTGAGAATACGATGATAATTTGCAAAAATAACAATTAGACTTAAAAACAGGCCGTTAAAGGGTGAAACCCTAAACTACCAAACGACCTCGTAGGAGGCACAAACACCTCGCACGGGACTAATGTAACTTGTAGGAACTGACCCCCTAGTCGCGGGTCTTTCGGTTTGAGAATACGACAATAATTTGCAAAAATCAACACTTAGACTTAAAAATAAGCCATTAAAGGGTGAAAACCTAAACCAACCCCCAAACGTCCCCGTAAGAGGCATGAACACCTCGCACGGGACCAATGTAACTTGTACGAACTGACCGCATAGTCGCGGTTATCTCGATTTGAGAATATGATGATAATTTGTAAAAATCAACTCTTAAAAACTTAAAAATAGGCCGTTAAATGGTGAAAACCCAAACCATACACCAAACGACCCCGTAAGAGGCACGGACACCTCGCACGGGACCAATGTAACTTCTAGGAACTAACCGCGTAGTCCCGGGTCTCCTGGTTTGAGAATATGATGATAGTTTGAAAAAATCAATACTTAGACTTAAAAATAATCTGTTAAAGGGTGAAAACCTAAACCAGCCCCCAAATGACCCCGTAAGAGGCACGAACACCTCGCACGGGACCAATGTAACTTGTACGAACTGACCGCCTAGTCCCGGGTCTCCTGGTTTGAGAATACGATGATAATTTGGAAAAATAACACTTAGACTTAAAAACAGGCCGTTAAAGGGTGAAAACCTAAACCAACCACCTAACGTCCCCGTTGGATGCACGAACACCTTGTACGACACCAATGTAACTTGTAGGAACTGACCGCGTAGTCCTGGGTCTCCCGGATTGAGAATACGACGATAATTTATAAAAATCAACATTTAAACTTAAAAACAAGCCGTTAAAGGGTGAAAATCTAAACTGGCCCCCAAACGGACCCGTAAGAGGCACGAACACCTCGCCCGCGACCAATGTACCTTGTAGGAACTGATCGCGTAGTTCGAGGTCTTCCGGTTTGAGAATATGATGATAATTTGCAAAAATCAACACTTAAGACTTAAAAATAAGCCGTTAAAGGGTGAAAACCCAAATCAGCCCCGAAACTGACCCGTAAGATGCACGAACACCTCGCACGGGACTAATGTAACTTGTAGGAATTGACCGCATAGTCCTGAGTCTCCTGGTTTGAGAATATGATGATAATTTGCAAAAAGCACACTTAGACTTAAAAACAAGCCGTTAAAGGGTGAAAACCCAAACCAGCCCCCAAACGACCCCGTAGGAGGCACGAACACCTCGCACGGAACCAATGTAACTTGTAGAAACTGACCGCGTAGTCCCAGGTCTCTGGTTTGAGAATATGTCTATAATTTACAAAAATCAACACTTAGACTTCAAAACAGGCCGTTAAAGGGTGAAAACCCAAACCAACCCCCAAACATCCCCGTAGGAGGCACGAATACCTCGCACAGGACCAATGTAAATTGTAGGAACTGACCGCGTAGTCTCGGGTCTCCCAGTTTGAAAATATGAAGATAATTTGAAAAAATCACATTTAGACTTAAAAATAAGCTGTTAAAGGTTAAAAACCCAAACTAACCCCCAAACGACCCCGTAGGAGGCACAAACACATCGCACGAGACCAATGTAAATTGTAGGAACTAATCGCGTAGTCCCGGGTCTCTCGGTTTGAGAATATGACGATAATTTGCAAAATTGACACTTAGACTTAAAAATAAGACATTAAAGGGTGAAAACCCAAATCAACCCCCAAACGACCCCGTAGGAGGCACGAACACCTCACATGGGACCAATGTAACTTGTAGGAACTGACCGCGTAGTCCCGGATCTCCCGATTTGAGAGTATGACGATAATTTGCAAAAATCACACTTAGACTTAAAAACAAGCCGTTAAAGGGTGAAAACCCAAACCTACCCCCAAACGACCCCATAGGAGGCACGTACACCTCGTACGGGACCAATGTAACTTTTAGGAACTGACCGCGTAGTCCCGGGTCTCCCGCCTTTAGAATACAACGATATTTGCAAAAATCAACACTGAAACTTAAAAACAGGCCATTAAAGGGTGAAAATCTAAACCAGCCCCCAAACGTACCCGTAAGAGGCACGAACACCTCGCACGGAACCAATGTAACTTGTAAGAATTGACCGCGTAGTCCGAGGTCTCTCAGTTTAAGAATATGATGATAATTTACAAAAATCAAAGACTTAAAAATAAGCCGTTAATGGGTGAAAACCCAAACTAGCCCCTAAACGACCCCGTAGGAGGCACGGACACCTTGCACGGGACCAATGTAACTTGTAGGAACTGACCGCGTAGTCCCAGGTCTCCCGATTTGAGAGTATGACGATAATTTGTAAAAATCACACTTAGACTTAAAAACAAGCCGTTAAAGGGTGAAAACCCAAACCGGCCCCCAAACGACCCCGTAAGAGGCACGAACACCTCGCACGGGACCAATGTAACTTGTAAGAACTGACCGCGTTGTCCCGGGTCTCCCGGTTTGAGAGTATGATGATAATTTACAAAAATCATACTTAGACTTAAAAACAAGTCGTTAAAGGGTGAAAACCAGAACCAGTCCCCAAATGACCCCATAGGAGGCACGGACACCTCGCACGGGACCAATGTACCTTATAGCAACTGACCGCGTAGTCCCGGATCTCGCGGCTTGAGAATACGATGATAATTCGCAAAAACCAACACGAAAACTTAAAAATAGGCCGTTAAAGGGTGAAAACCTAAACCAACCTCCAAACGGACCAGTAAGAGGCACGAACACCTCACACGTGACCAATGTAACTTGTAGGAACTGATCGCGTAGTTCGGGGTCTCCCGGTTTGAGAATATGACGATAATTTGCAAAAATCAAAGACTTAAAAACAAGCGGTTAAAGGGTTAAAACCCAAACCAGCCCCCAAACGACCCCGTAGGAGGCACGAACACATCGCACGGGACTAATATAACTTGTAGGAACTGACCACGTAGTCCTGGGTCTCCCGGTTTGAGAGTATGATGATAATTTCCAAAAATCAACACTTAGACTTAAAAACAAGCCGTTAAAGGGTGAAAACCTAAACCAATCCCCAAATGGCCCCGTAAGAGGCACGAACACCTCGCACGGGACCAATGTAACTTGTATGAACTGACCGCGTAGTCGCGGTTCTCTCGGTTTGATAATATGACGTTAATTTGCAAAAATTAACACTTAAAACTTAAAAATAGGCCATTAAAGGGTGAAAACGCAAACCAGCCACCAAATGACCCCGTAAGAGGCACGAACACCTCGCACGGCACCAATGTAACTTATAGGAATTTACTGCGTAGTCCCGAGTCTCCCGGTTTGAGAATATGATGATAATTTACAAAAATCAACACTTAGACTTAAAAACAATCCGTTAAAGGGTGAAAACCCAAACCATCCCCCAAACGACCCTGTAAGAGGCACGAACACCTCGTACGAGACCAATGTAACTTGTACGAACTGACCGCCTAGTCCCGGGTCTCATGGTTTGAGAATATGAAGATAATTTGTAAAAATAACACTTAGACTTAAAAATAGGCCGTTAAAGGGTGAAAACCTAAACCAACCACCTAACGTCCATGTAGGAGGCACGAACACCTCGTACGGCACCAATGTAACTTGTAGGAACTGACCGCGTAGTCTCGGGTCTCCCGGCTTGAGAATACGATGATAATTCGCAAAAATCAACACTTAAACTTAAAAACAAGCCGTTAAAGGGTGAAAACCCAAACCAGCCCAAAAACTGACCCGTAAGAGGCACGAACACCTCGCACGGGACTTATATAACTTGTAGGAACTGACCGCGTAGTCCCGGGTCTCCCGGTTTGAGAGTATGATGATAATTTGAAAAAATCACACTTTAGACTTAAAAACAAGCCGTTGCAGGGTGAAAACCCAAACCAGCCCCCAAATAACCCCTTAGGAGGTACGGACACCTTGCACGGGACCAATAGAACTTGTATGAACTGACCGCGTAGTCCCGAGGCTCTCGATTTGAGAATATGACGATAATTTACAAAAATCAACACTTCGACTTAAAAATAAGCCGTTAAGGGGTGAAAACCCAAACCAGCCCCCAAACGATCCCGTAGGAGGCACGAACACCTCCCACGGGACCAATATAACTCGTAAGAACTGACCGCGTAGTCCCGGGGCTCCCGGTTTGAGAGTATGACGATAATTTGCAAAAATCACACTTAGACTTAAAAACAAGCCGTTAAAGGGTGAAAACCCAAACCATACCCCAAACCACCCCGAAGGAGGCACACACACCTCGCACGGGACCAATGCAACTTGTTGGAACTGACTGCGTAGTCCTGGGTCTCCCGCTTTGAGAGTATGATGATAATTTGGAAAAATCACACTTAGACTTAAAAACAAGACGTTAAAGGGTTAAAACCCAAACCAACCCCCAAACGACCCCGTAGGAGGCACGAACACCTCGCACGGGACCAATGCAACTTGTAGGAACTGACTGCGTAGTCCCGGGTCTTCCGGTTTGAGAGTATGGTGATAATTTCGACTCATATATGTAATTTTTTAGTTTGAGTAATTTTTTTTTGTAAATTATTGGGTTACTAATATCGTATCTTTTTTGTATCCTATTTTATTTGCAAGATAACAGTTTATCGTTGGTATTTATTCACGTGGAACACAGAGAGAACTCAATGGTTTACAACAAGGGGTTTATTCACGATTCCATTTTTTTGTGTCATGGCCGTGCAGTCTTTTGTTGTTTTATTGTTGACTTTTATGAGCGTGCGGGCTTTTGTAAGTTAATTGTTATATTTTGTGGTCGTGCGGGCTTTATGTTAGGCAGGTTTTGTACTAACAGGTTTTGGAATGTCCAGAAAATAGAGGAAACTCTGTCCAATTTGTTTTGGGCCTGTGAACTGTTAAAGACTTGTAATATTTTGAAGTTTGTATGTACATTAGTTTATTAACAACGTGCAATATTATTAAATTGTGAATTTTGTTCTTTCAAATAATTAATTTTTTTTATAAAAAATTTGGCACATTTCAAAACCGTGGAAAAAGTGTATCATATTTTATCACGGTTTTGAACTGTGCCAATTTTTTTAAAACTGTGCTGAATCTGGCACAGTTAAAAACTATGCCAAAAGTGTGCTAGAAATATCAAATTTTGGCACGGTTTAAAGTGTGCCAGAAGTGTTCCTGTTTGGTTGAATCTGGCACAATTAATAACTGTGCCAAAGGTGTGCCAAAAATATCAAATTCTGACACGGTTTAAAAGTGTGCCAGAAGTGTTCCTGTTTGGTCAAATCTGTCACACTTTTGAGTCATGCCAGAAAAAAATTTCCATTTTGGAACACCTGATTCTAGCACAGTTCAAAACCGTGCCAGATTTGATCTGGCACAGTTTTAAACCGTGCGAGATTCCTATTTTTGGTTTAGTGGTAGTCCATGTAATTTCCTGAGATTTTGACTTGGTCAAACTTCTTGATGAGCATCTTGAGGTCTTCTTTGACTTTGTTCAGCTCTTTTTCCTTCGAATCAATAATCATAGGCAAGTTATGCCCAGGCTGGGCAAGGTTCGGCATGGGAAGCTGGTCAGGCGACGACCATTAACAGGAGGGGCACGTGGAGGGTGATGATACTCTTTGGGAACACAGATGGGCATAGCGCGAGGAAATAGGGCCTCGGGTTCTTGAGGAACGGGAACCTGGTTTCATTGCATCTCTCAAACCTCAGTTTGGAGGTTATCAATCTTGGACACAAGCTGAGCTAGGACTGCCGTCAGATCCGGCTGCATAACAGGTACTTGATCTGTGTTGTCCATGGAAAGCAGATGGATTTCGGACTTGGAAGGAGTAATAGGGGAACGGACGGAACTCCGGGGTGACTTGACTGAAGACCGAAGCCAATAAGGAACCAGGCCAAGTCCTTGCAATCGACCTGAGAAGGTGTAAAATGGGATTTATTTTTGAGAAAAAGGGATGAAATTTTTTTTTTCGAGATTGAAAGACAAAATATTTCTGGATTTTTGATAAAGAGAGGAGAAATGTTTTTGGATTTTTGATAAGGAAAGGAAAAAATGTTTTTGGATTTTGGATAAAGAAGAAGGAAAATTTTCTTTTTGGAGACGGTCTCAACATGATTATTATAATTATTATGTTTTCACTTGTATTAATTCTCCTAAATGCAAAATGAAATGCCGGATTGGACCCGAGTCTGGAAAAATTGGGTTTGTAATATATGCAAAGCTATGGCTGGACTTGTGACCAGGATCATGGACAGGGTCCCATTTTTAAAAATGTGGAAAAATTCGGGCGGCAGGCCGACCCGGAATTTCGACAGAGTTTCGGGTAGAAATCGAAAATCTAACATGTGTGTCCTAGGCTTGACACCTATATGCGGGTATGTAGTTGGTTGGGTAAATCGAAAAGGGTTCCCCCATTTGGCGTGACTTCCACGATATATGTCTTGCTCTTGCGTGTAATCGGTACGTTTGGACAAGCCATTTGATATACCTGAGTGTACATGCATTGCCTCACCATATACCTCGTGGGGACGGTACGTGTGGGAGCGAATTCGATATACTCGACGTACGTGAACGAGTTCCCTGCGATATACCTCCCGTCGTGACTTTGGTCAAGCAGTACGATGCGGGGGAACCGTTCGATATACGTCGAAGGTACTTGGCCAATGGAAGGTGAGAGTCATATCGCTTAGGCTAACTGCGCCCAGCTAGACCAGCGCCCATCACGAAGTGACCCTCCAGTTACTGGGTAAAAATTTGGTCAATAACAATGCTCTTTGGTGATGTCTTGTGAATTATGTATGATCCACTTATTAGTATCTTATGAGAATGTCTTTTCCGATTATGCCAAACAGGGAGCAAAGTACAAGTACCAATGGTACACCAAGTATGGATGGGTGATGCGTGCAACATGTGGATATATATGACCCTAGGTGCACGTGGTGTGAAGTGTACATGGAAAATTTTCTACAAGTGTGTGAATATAAGCATAAACATGGGGTACAAGAGTAATAAAGGGGGAACATTCAAACAAGGGGAAATATAAACAAACATAACATCCATGTAAATAGAGTCTAGCCCTCAAAAGAAAGTCCCTGGCAGAGTCGCCATTGTGTCCATCCTCCGATCCTCGCGGCGGGCGGGAGCGTGAGGGAGGATCCGAGGTCCCACCCGTCCCTCTCGGGAGCGCTTCGGCCGGCGTCATTTGGGTGTGGTGTAAAAATGTAGAGAGATAGAGTCGCCAGTATATTTTACTCAAAACAGACAAATGAAAAGGGGAAGCCATCCCGAAGGACAACATCCAAAGACATATTGATGCATACAAAACCAAAATGATTCGAAAAGGGTACGGAGGCTAAGTTACGAAATGGGAAGGTATTAGGCACCCATTCCGCCCTTTCGGTCTCTCATGGGTTTTTGTTATTTTCCTTTATTTTCCCCGTGATATGTGTGCATGTGTATATATAGTGGAGATAGGAATCATCGACTTGCACCATGGAAGAGGTAAAGCGAGTCATCCGTAGGAAGGTATAAAAATATTAGAAAATAGGATTTACACGATTATCCTTACGTTGACCGTTATGATGGAACGATAACGCATGTGGAATAATACTCCACTAAGAACAAATATATGTATATATATAATATAAGAGAGTGGAGTTTAGAGAAAATAGAAAATGAGAGAAAAAGTAAAAATAGGACTCGAGTCTTGGGATTTACCCCGATATGCCTACGTAGCCTATGGAGGCATCAAAGTCCACGTAGTTCACATGCAAAACAAGGGGTGGGGTTTATCCCATAAATCTAATCGGGGGATTCTCTTATTTGTGTGTTTGTGTGTGTGTAGAAAAAGTATTTTAGTTGTGAGAAAAGTGTAAGAAAAGTATGAGAATTCCTGTTTGGAATTTATGAGCAAAACCTCCTTTTCTTTTTTTTGGGTTTTTATTTATATGAAAATAAGAGATGTGCAATAATACTAAATAAAAAGTATATTAGGATATGTGAGATGAGATAATGAAAGTGCTAAGTAATAAAACAAGTTATTACGAATTTATGAGAATTGAGAAAATTGGACCTTCTTGAAGATCTTGAGCTTGATCTTGAATGTTGGAGAGTAGCCCTTAGACTTGGATGATGATGGAGGGTAGTGAATTCACCAAGTTTGATGAAAAGTGAAGCTTGTAAAGGGATTTGGGTGTGGAAATCATGTTGCCTTCGAGAGACGTTTTCTGGATTTGCTGAGAGTGATATCTATCAGATATGGGATCTTATTGCAAGTGAGGTCAGGCCTCCTTTTTATAGGCCCAGGGCATTGCCGATCGACATAGACCCGGTCCTGTCTATCGACACTTGCCGATAGGCAAGGTCTGGGACCTGCCGTTTGGTAGTGTCTTTTAGGCCTTTTCGGAAAATTGGTAGCAAAGCGCAAATCGTTGATCCAAATTATTCATGGGGTGAACCGTTGGAAATGTAATTCAGATACCTTATATGTGTAGATTATAATGGTCAAGAAGAAGAATGATAAATGGAGTATGTGTGTAGATTTCACCGATATAAATAAAGATTGCCCAAAAGAAAATTTGCCCTCGCCTGGAATTGATCAATTGGTGGATGCTACATCGGGACATGAGCTGTTAAGCTTCATGGATGCCTACTTTGGATACATCCAGATAATAATAAAACTTGAAGATAGGGAAAGTATAACCTTCGTCACCAACCAAGGAACTTATTGCTATAGTGTAATTCCCTTTGGGCTAAAAAATATAGGAGCAACATATCAAAGGCTGGTGAATAAGGTCTTTGAAGATCAGATAGGCAAGAACATGGAGGTTTATATGGATGATATGTTAAAAAAGAGCAAGAAAGCTTCAGACCATATCAGTGATCTCTGCCAGACATTTGACCAGTTGGAAAAGAATCAAATAAAGTTAAATCCGGCCAAGTGTGTGTTTGGGGTCCAAAAAGGAATGTTCCTCTGTTTTATGGTCAATCAAAGGGGATTGAAGCTAATCGAGCAAAGATAAAAGTTTTGATCGAAATGCAATCACCAATATGCAAGAAAGATGTCCAAAGGCTCACAGGCTGAGTAGAAGCTTTAAAAAAATTTGTTTCCCGCGTAACATATAGGTGCTTACCATTTTTTAAGGTGTTGAGAAAGGATTTTTAGTGGAATGCAGAATGTGAAGAAGCATTCCAGGAGTTAAAAAAGTACATGGGATCGCCACCATTACTCTCCCAACTAGTTTGGGGAGAGAAATTATACTTATATTTTATTATTTCTGAGTCAGTAGTGAGTTCGACATTAATCAGACTCGATAATGGAATACAAAAACCAGTTCATTACACCAGCAAAGCATTTAGGGGAGCTGAGATCAGGTATATACGCTTGGAAAAGTTAGTTTTAGCACTTATTAAAGCTTCTAAGCGTATGAAACTATATTTCCAAGCACACACTATATTGGTATATGCCGATCTGCCTCTTCGACAAGCACTTCACAAACCTGAGAAGTTAGGATGATTGATGTACTGGGCAGTGGAGTTGGGAGAATATAACATTGTCTACGAACCACGGTCTTCATTAAAAGGCCAAGCTTTGGCAAATTTTATTGCTGAATTCACCTATCCAGAGGTTCCTGACCAATAAAACTAAGTGCTTCAGTTGTATGGAGTCAAGGGAGAATTGATGACTAGATACCTCGCCAAAACTATGGAAGTTATTTCTAAGCTTTCAGTCGTCCAAATGCACAGGATTCCCATAATATCTAATGCTCGAGCAGATGAACTTGATCGACTGGCTTATGCAACCAGAATTGAACTCAGACGCACTATCCGAATAGAGATCCTAGATAATTGGAGAATTAGCGATGACTTGGTGATTAATTTTATAGCTGTAGAATTGGGACCTTCCTGGATGGACTCAATTAAAGCTTATATTGAGGATGGCATTATACCACCTGATCCTAAAGAGGTTAAGAAGCTCCGAGATAAAGTAGCAAGATATGTGTTTGATAAAGGAATTTTATACAAAAGGGTACATAAGATCTCCTTTCTAAGCTGTGTTCATCTAATGGAGGTGGAAGATTTAATCGAAGAGGTGCACGAAGGTTCTTATGGAGCTCACTCAGCTGGTCGGTCTCTGCTCCAGCAAATTACCACTCACGAATACTACTAGCTGACTATGAGGGCAGATTGCATAGCCTTTGCAAGAAAGTGTGACAAATCCCAGAAGTTCTCTATAATTTGTAAAACAACTAATGTCGCTTTAAGACCCATAACTTCACCTTGGCCATTTATTGTTTGGGGGATTGACTTGGTCAGCCCATTGCCGACCACCAAGGGCAGGTTCAAATATTTGGTCATTGTTGTTGATTAATTCACTAAATGGGTGGGAGCAGAAACATTGGTAGACATGACTTATGAGAAGGTGTACCAATTTATTTAGAAGAATATTATATACAAATATGGCCTACCATATACCTTTATTATAGATTATGGAACTCAATTCGATAATGATGAATTTCAGGCGTATTGTGTTCAGTCCAAGATCTAGAACCTTCATTATGCACTAGGCCATCCTCAAAGTAATGGTTAAATAAAAGTAATAAATAGGACATTGCTCAATGGGTTGAAGAAAAGGCTTGACGATGCCAAGGGAAACTGGATTAACGAGTTACATTTTGTGCTTTGGGCTTATAGAATCACACGGTGAACAACAACTGGAAAAACACCATACTTGTTTGCATTTGGGACTGAAGCCATGGTTCTAGCCGAGCTAGGCCTACCAACCCATAGGGTGTTGAATTTTGATTCTTCGACCAGTTACTTGATTCGGCGACTAGATCTGGACATATTGGAAGAAGTCCGAGAAGATGCTGCCATGAGAAATGAAGCCTATCAACAGAGAGCCGCTCATTTTTATAATAAAAGGGTTAAGCCGACCAACCTTAAAGAAGGTGACTATGTTCTTAAGAAGGTTATCCAGAAGAACAACAAGCTTGAGGCCAATTGACATGGCCCATAACATATTTTCGATTTCAACTGACTAAGAACCTATTGAATTAAGACTTGAGAAGGAGAAGAATTTAAAAATCCCTGGAATATCGAGCATCTCTGAAAGTATTATCAATGATTCAAGAGATTGTCACTATTGTATTTCTTTTGATTTTTTGAGACAAGTTTCAATAAAATATTAATTTCAATCCCTTTAATTTTTAATTTTTTTCGGAGTATGGTGATATAGCATCACATAAAAATAAGCAAATAAGTGAAAACAACAAGTCAGAATGTCTATTGCCGATCAATAGTACATAACAACTTCCTCGCTTAAATGCAAACTTCCTGTATTACTTCGTATATACAAGTCACCAACAAGAAGTAAATATTATTCCATCTATGGCTTTATATAAATAAGTCATGAATAAGAAGTCTTATCTGACTAAGTTAACGTAACACAATCTTAAAACACTTGGTCGAAAAAAACAATTTACTTCATGTATGACTTCTTAAAAATTAATCACGAATAAGAAGTTAATTCAATTCATGTATGATCTCATCTAAACAGGTCAAGAACAATAAGTTTAAAACATCGTATATAAGTATAAAAGTTACAAACAAGTTTTAACCGACTAAGTTAAATGCAGGAAGACATGCAAATATTACTAAGATACTGGGGTAGAAACATATATTCCTTATAAACTTGGTCACGACTGATAACCAATGCTAAAGTTGGATTAATATATCTAAGTGCATTAGTAGAATCAATGGCATTACAATAACAAGTTAGTTGACTGATTAAAATAATCATAAGTTAACAAACATATGGACTTTCATTCAGAAAAACTGTATCACATTTAAATGAATAAATAAATAAAAATTATTCAATGGGATGTTTCCCGTCAGCTTTGGAGGTCGACTGCGATAGCTATACTCTTTCCATTCCATCACGAGGATCATCCAAAGTATAGGGAGAATTAATGAAGTTAAAATCCCATAATATCCTTCCGTTACTGCTGCTCGGCACATTGATTAGGTGAGGAGGACGAATAATCTCATGGACATCATGTAAACCATAGTCTCCTAACTACTTAGTGATCAAACATCGGGGAACAGCATTAATAGTTTTCCATGAAGTGTCTAACTTGAAAGGGGGATTATCGTAGTTTAAGATACCAGTCTCATTCCAGTACCATAATTGACTATTATGATCATTCTTCAACAAAGTCAGATAATTAGCCCAACCCCTCTTATAGCCTTCACGATGGGACTGAGCTAGGTGATCATCTATATGACCTAAAGCTTCATTGTAGCCTTCCATCCACACCTCTATAGTTTTTTTGTGAAATTGAAAGGGAACCCTTTCAACTTACTGTTGAAGTTTCTTCAAAACACTATCCTTCACCTTTAATTGTGTGGCTTGGTCAGTAAGAGCTTTATCCTTAGCTTCCAGCTTTGTATACAAGTCAACAATAGCTTGATTATTTACTTTCAGTTGGATAGCCTCGTCAGCCAGGGTGGTCCTATCTTCCTCAATAACTGGTCGACTGGTTCTTTGTTATCTGGATGATGATACATGTTTGGTTTTTTTGTGAAATTAAGCTCTTCCATCAACCTGACATTCTCATTCTCCAAAAAGGAGGCACCTTCATCGGCACCAGTACTAGAAGACTTTTTAAAAGTTTCCAGCTCATTTTGAAGTTTATTATTCTCGTCCTCCAAGAGCTTGGCGATCTCTTGTAACAACCCTCGCTTTTAAGAGGCTAATTTTATATTTATTTACCACATAAGGTAATTATATAAAATGTTGAGAACTGGAGTAAATATTAATTGAATGAATTGAAAGTTAATATTTACTAAATTGATGCATATTTACTGTATGTGAAAGTAAATATCATCAGGTTGCATGTTTTATAGTGTCATGTATTTTAAATGGCATTATGGTTTAAATGAAGTTGGAACTCGAAATAAATTATAAAATTACCGGATGCCAGTGTAGTTAGTCCCGAATGGTGCGAGACAGTCAAAATAACTGCGATATTGTAATTTTGGGTTCTGGGCACTTTTGACTGGTTTTAATGTAAACGCGTATTGGGAGTCATTTTAATGTGGTATTAACCACTTAAGTTGGGGACTTTAGACTTAAGTCACGATTTTAAGTCTTGCCCCTTATTTCTTTTTCTCATTTGTGTATTACCAAACTAGAGAGAGAGAGAGAGAGAAGAAGAAGAGAACTTGGGAGAAAAAGAAGAAAAGAGAGAGATTAAAGCTTGGATTGTTACTACCAAGAAGAAATCTGAGATTACTATCCTAAGGAAATTTTCTACATGCTAATATGTGATTTAAGCTGAATAAATTGTGCGATAGTTATGCATTTGAAATTTTGGGATAAATATGAAATTTATGATGTTTAAACCCTAAGTTTTGTTTTGGGTTGAAGAAATTGCGGGTTTTAGTAGTGAATATTCATGTAGGTTGATTTGGGGTAGATTTATGATGTTGGTTGTGGGTAAAAATGGAAGAGATTTGAGGTTTGGAGAAAATCTAGGGTTTACAACCCGTAAGCCATTCTTGGCAATTTCTCCAGGCCGAATCAGTTCGCCCCCCTGGGCGAATCGATTCAATAAGGGGCAGTTCCCAGGTCTGCATGGACCGAATCGATTCGAGTCCAAGCCGAATCGATTCGGCAGTTTATAGAATCCCAGGTCTTATGTCCGAACCTCTTCGTTGTTAGGGCGAATCGATTCGGAATCAAGCTATTTTTGAGTTATTTTTTTAACTCAATTTTTCTCCTTTTTCTTTAGGCTTAGGACCTAGGAACCTTCTTGAATGAAGTAAACTTAGAGTCCTAGAGTTCTAGATGAGTTGGGGAACTACCCTAGATTAGTAATGGTTTTTATGGGGACTTTTCCAGGGTTATGCCTATTGATGCTAGGACATTCTTTTCTTCTAGTTGATTGTTATGAAACTAGGAGATGTAGTGTTATGTTTGGGAGACCATAGAGTCTCAATTGAGCTATGTTAATCTTGATGGTTCATAATAACACCGTAAACAAATGTTGGAAGAATGAATTGAAAGTTTATTTATTTCTTTGAGGTATGATAGTATTGGGGTTTTGAAGTAATACCCTAAAATGTTTGGAGATAATTAAGAGTTTATTCACTCTTTTGTGGTTGTAATGACGATAAAATTTATCGTATGGCTCCGGATAATAAGTTAAATTGTTTAAAAAATGGAAATAATAATGATTTCTTATAAAATGAAACCTACATATGAATAATGGTGAATGAAAACGAAATGGAAATGGTAATGATGATGGTAAATGATAATTTACTAAATCATGATAACGGTAAATGCTAATTTACTTAAACACACCTCTCTAAATGCCATCATAAGGGAAGTTTCGTGCGTGTGGTGATGCCCCCTGGCTAGTGAATGCAGGGTGGATATAGTCCCAGGCCATATGAGCGTTGTATATTTTCTGCGCTGGTGAGGTAATTCCGGGTGTGGGTATGACTCTTCCGCAGGCATATGGCCGCTTCCCGACGTTGCGATAGGTGCCCAGGCTGCCTTATTTGATAGGCCCCTGGAAGATGATGGGTATTTAGGGGCGCGCCCAGTGGAGAAACTCGAAGGGGCGGTCTTAGAATCGTTATATGTATATAAATATAACAATTCATAATCAAGTGGGACTTAATGTATGCGATATTCTATAAAGAGCATGATGAAGTGCCACAAACTATTCCACTTAACCCTCATCATAAAATATTCCACTTAACCCTCATCATCATTAATTTCATCATCAATATTGGGAAGGGAGCTTGAATCATGCCTTAAAAATAACTCTGAATCCTCAACAGTGCCAACTTTCGTCAATGTTGCCGACCGACCATCCTTGTAGAATTCCCTCTTAGCGTACTATATCTGGGCAGAAGTAGAAGAGATAGACCTTATCCTAGACCTTGTGGAAGGAATCCTCCCTGTTTTCTTTCACTTGGCCTTCTCAACAGTAAGGTCAACAGACAGTTTGGATACTTTCGCTTCAGCAGCAGAGGCCAAAGAACCCACATTTAGAGTTTTCTCAACTTTTTACCTTGCTTCTTCGGCAACTTTGATTTTCTCATCCCAAGACTTTTGTTTTATCTCCAAAGCTTTACTGGACTCCTCCAAAGATTTTTTAAGACCTTTAAAGGCCTCCTCAACTTCTCCTAAGGAAGAACGCAGTTGGTCGTCCTTCTCTAACATTTGGTTGTAATCAACCGTGAACTACAAGAAAAGAACCTAGTTAGTAAAAAATTAAATTAGACATGAACAGTATCCGACCAACTTTAAATATGAAATTTTCCAAGGTTAAGCTCTGGTATCCCTCTCTAATGGTTTTGATCGTGACACTGAACCAGCAACATCTCTATGGTCCGAAAGAGTACCAACTTTGATCAACTTCCTAGGCAAGCTAGGACTAAAGGCTACAGACGAGCCAGAAGCAGATGGGACCTTATCAACCATGCCCATTTGGTGAGTATCAATGATCTTCTCAACCTTCTTATCAGCAGGACCTATTTAGTATATATATATATATATATATATATATATATATATATATACATATACATATTATATTTATTATCCACATACTATCACCCATATGTAAGTAACATTACAGGTATATATATAGAGGTGCCTTTTTAGTATATGTATATAATATATACATATTATATTTATTATCCACATACTATCACCCATATGTAAGTAACATTACAGGTATATATAGAGAGGTGACTTTTTAGTATATGTATATAATATATACATATTATATTTACTATCCACATACTATCACCCATATGGGATAGTATGTGGATAATAAATATAATATGTATATATATTATATACATATACTAAAAAGGCACCTCCTTCCCTCTCTCTCTCTCTCTCTCTCTCTATATATATATATATATATATATATATATATACCTGTAATGTTACTTACATATGGGTGATAGTATGTGGGCAATAAATATAATAAAAATTCCTGAATAATTTAAGTAGATGAATACTTAACTTGATTTATGAATACATCCCAAATTGAGATAAGAGTTTTAGAAATGTGTAACATGGTATTGCGTGGTAAATACGAGTTGGTATTGCGGGTAGTAATTGGAAGGATTATTGATAAGCACCCAAAACTGAACATTTTATACCCCGAATAGACGTACTTTAGTTGCTAATTCTAGGCAATTTGGGTCTTATGTGCTTAAATATTTATTTTGTAGGTCGAATGCCCGTTGTGGTGTCCAAACGCGTATTTCAAAGCAATTGTGCAGATTATGGAGCTAATTACCAATCCTGTAACCCTAGCCTACCCTAACCTAGCCTAAACCCTGTCCCGAACCGTGTGTGTTTAATTTGTCCCATTTTATTTTATTTGTGTCATTTTATTTTTAGGGCTTATTTTATTATTTTATTATTGAGTCATGTTTATATTTTTAGGATTTTTATATTTTTAGCGCGTCGTGTATTAGTTTTTATATTTTCATTTATTTTCTTATTTTTAGTCAGCTTATTATTATTTCATTTTCTATTTTATTAATTTTTATTTTTATAGTTTTTATTTTAGTTGTGTTTAGTTTTTTTTAGAATTTGTGTAGTGTGTCGTTATATTTTTATTTCTAGTTGATTTTTATTTTTAGTTTAGTTAGTTGTTATTTTTATTTTACTCGTTTTCATTTTATTAGAATAATTTTTGTTTTGTTTTATTTTGAGTCTTAGTTTTTTTATTTATTATTTAGGGTCACAAAATAAACATACACACAACACCTAACTCACTCACACCTAATTACCCTACAACCAACTCACACACAAAACACTCACTCACCCACACCCAACTCATCCTACACCTCACTACACCATATCCCATCCCCTTCTTCTTCAACCTCAAACCCCCCACATTCTCTCTCCTATCATCAACCTCCATAACCAAAGACACCCAGCTCTCACCCAAATAAAACCACCACCTTTTACCACCTGCCTCCATACCAATCACTCCACATCCCAAAATAACCCGGAGCCCTGTTCCCCTTCACCCAAACCTTCGACCGTTGTCCCGTAACTTGCGCCGGCGATGCCCCTGCTCTGGTCGGACCAGCAGCCCCTAATCCATCTCCCTATCCTCGCAACCCAACCGCGGCAACCCAAATCCATAACCTCGGCGATAACCCACCGCTGATCACTGCCATGCCACGACCTCCGGCGCAAGAACCTACTCCACAGCGTACCGCCGATGCCCCCCTTACAGCTCCGATCACAACCTCCACACCCCATCCTTACCCGGCAGGACCCTCATCCCCAACATCTGACGGGCCACCACCAACCCGCTCCGGCGAAATACGGACCACTCCCAAACTCGAAAACGTCCAACCTGAGCAGCTCTTATCCTAAACCCGGATGCATCGAAACTCCACCTCCTAACCCGAAAACCCCTGCCCCAAACCCGATTGTCACCTGCTCAAACCATCTTCAATCTAACTTTGCCAAATCTATTTCCCATCTCAAAGCCCTTATACGATTTTTACCTGCCAATTTCCAAACACAAACCAACAAAAACCAAATGACCACAAACCCACATGTGTTAAAAGATGCCACTTAAACCATTAACCCCTTTTCCCTTATTACCCTCCAACTAACTTAATTTTTCTTTTCCAAAAGTAACCCTCACACCCCTTTTTAACCATATCAAATTTTGTCACCCAATCCCCTCACCCACATGACCTCACACTCCTCTCACCATTTCCATGCACGCTCAAGCGCATTCTCAAAAATACCCCTTAGCCCCATGTGTGTCATGCATCTACTATAAAAGAAGACTCAAGACCCCATTTGAGGAGATATCATCATCAAATAGAGAGAGAAAATTCTAGAGAAAAGTAGAGAGTTAGATCAGAAAAATAAATTAGGTAGAACATTTTGTAAATATTTTTTGTTTTTATTTTTTAGAGATTTGGTGAGATTTAATTGTGAGTAATTGAATTGTATGGAAGATGATAGAGTTCAAATTGCCAATTTCAAGGAGACTTGTTGAAGATTTGTTCTCTTTCTTTACACTTTTATTATATATGCCTTTGATTATTTGTTCATCATGTTTAATATCATGTTAGGCTAAATCCCCTTTCAAGGGGTGGGGAAAAACCCTTATTTGATGTTATTTTAGTTTAATTAGTTTGATTACTTGAAAATTCTATTTGAATACTAATTTTGATCCCTCACCCTTAAACTTACGCCTCGAGAGAGGGTAAATGATTTTTGAGAGAAAATCGAAATTCTAGTTATAATACCCATTTTAGATTCAAACTAGAGATAGGGGTTTCTTAAGTGGGGTATTATAACTTGAATTTCAACTCTAAATTTATTTTCTAAGATTTATATAAATTGATCTATCCTATCGGGTGATTAATTAAAAGGAGTGTAGATCTATTTTTCTAGAGTTGTGGGGTGTTAAACTTAATTTGCTAAAAGGTTACTATTAAGATTACATTTGCAACGAGAGTTGATTTGTAATGTTGATATTAATTTGGGAGAATTCAATTAATTATTTAGAATAGCTAAAATTTTAGGTGTAATCTGACTTCTTATTTTAGTATTAGACCTTATTTTTCACTTTTAATCACTTTCTAGTTAGTTATTTTCATCTCACATTTTAATAAGTGTTATTTCACCTCACCTCACCCAATTGTTTTAATATTTGAAAAGATAAAAAAAAGGGAAAAGAAAAATTCCAAAGAGAAAATAAAAATTTAATTACAATTGAGTTTGTCTCTAGCTTTACCCCCTTGATGTGGATTGATACCCTTACTTACCTCTACACTTGATATTGATATTATTTTGTAGGTATTATAAGGTTTTGATTAACTTGGCTTCAAACAACGACACACACAAAAAGAAAGTTATCAATTATGTCTATAGTATAGTTAGGCGTAATAGAAGAATTAGAATGGGTTTAGAGGTGCGTTAGGAGTGCACATTAGTTGAGATGTGAGAATCGCAAGTGAGTTCTCAAAAGGCTAACATACAAATAATATTTTGTTTTGCTGCAATTTTTAAATACTTGCTAAAAATTTTAAATACTTTACAATCGAGCTCTGACTCATTTATTGTAAATATTTTTCCCTTTGTCAAATTATTTAGATGCCCAGCCACAGGGACACCAATAATAGGAGTTTCATTCATTTGACGTACTGTAGCTACTGTGGAAGTTACAGGGCCTTGGTAGTAGACACCTCCATGATAATCATTTCTTCATCTTGAGTTATTTACTTCAGTCAGGGCATGTTTTCCATTTTCTATTTAGACATTCATAGATTATGGATCTAGTCATTTTACTCCTTTCAGTTGTTGGATTATTTTGTTGGATTATTGTATATAGGATTTAGGGTGGAAGTGTCACTCCACTCACATTAATTATTCCATTTTTTTCATATGAGATGGTTTTGAATGGTGAATGTTTAGTTATACAATAATTTTTTTTATATTAATTAAAAGATAAAATTTTGACATCAACCCTTTTTAATAATAAGTTGTTAGTGTTAATAATAAAGTTTGTGAAAGTGGTGCACATTCTGAACCAAGTGGATATTTTTATTTAATTTAATAAAGGACCGATCACCTAGTATTTAATTAGGCGGGGTGTCACAATAGGTTCTCCCTCCTCCAAAGAGTTGGAATGTCGTAAAACACCAAACCCTTAAGCTATTTTGAGTTTATAAATATTAGAAATTTCTCATAAAGATTCTATATGTGACGAAGCGTTTTTCATTTCGCGTCAGCCAACTTTTCAAATTACAAGTGAGTATTTTAGGCAATAATTTCTCCGTTAATACCTTATGATTTTGAGCATGTGAATATACTACTCATGGAGTGACTAAAAAGATAAATGAGTCTTGCCTCAGTTAAGGCTTGAATTTGACCCAAATAATAATTTCAAATCTTTTTTCTGACAAAAATCACGTTTGTTGATTAATGCTGTCTAATATGCCAAATATTACCTCGTCTAAGATCATAAGTGATAGGCTAGGTTTTGCCGCGGTGTCGCGTCACCGACGTCGGTTGTTTGTTATATTCAGCTCATCAACTCTATACAAAAATCTAAACTATGACTACACTCTTTTAAGGGAGTATAGCGGCCAGTCCGGGTATAAAAAATCCACAGAGACGAGTAGATAGAGTTTAATTCGTTTAGTACTTCTTAATAAAAGTGTAAAAGGTACTTATAAACAAAAGGGAAAAGATGCAAAAAGATTAATCTGGGGATGTATATAAACTAGACTAACAAAAGCGGTGAAAACTATAGGTTGCGTCGAATATCCCTCAGCTCAGATTAACGTGTATAAATGGTTACATGGTTCTACAGATTCTTTACGATTGCGTCTCGTTTTTGACAATTAATTAACTTAAGAGTTGTCACACCCCTAAATTTGCATAAAAGTCTAATAAGATTTTAGCGTCAACAAATACCTCGAAAATTACACACGCAAGGTCATAAGTACGGAGCATACATCATATACGCCGTCAAATCTCCTAGGCATAATAACTAGGACAACTCAATCAAAATAAACACGTATATTCAATCACCATAGCAAAGTAGCACAATAAATATGAGTCAAGTTCGATCCAAGACAACCTAGGCTAATTTAACCTAGAAAGCATGATAAAAATACGGTAAATAATTGCGGTAAATCTACACTAGAAAGCATGTAAAGAAATGCAATAAATCTAAACTAGAAAGCGAGTAAAAACGCGGTAAATAAAGAAATACAAACATTGGAAACTCATATTGATAGAGAATATGAAGGATAGTGTTCTATACAACCTCGACGGGTAAACCCCTTGATGAATGCATTACTTTATATATTTTATACCCAAATTTATACCTTGTTAGTCCCATTTTGTTTTATTTAATAAGTTCTTAGGATAATTTTATTAAAAAGGGGAAAAAATACAAGAATGCTTGAATTCATAGTTAAAATGGCAATTCCAAGTCAAAAATGGGTGCTTTAATAATTTAATAATATTTTTGTGCTAATTTGTGAAAAAAGTTACCTAGTGAAATTTTTCCAGGTAATGATGGAATTTGGTACAAATTGATGATCAACTTGAAAAAGGCGTGAAAAAATTTAATTTTACGGTCATTCGAAAGAATGCTATTTTTACACCCGAATTAGACGAAACTTGGCATGCGTGTCGCAAGAAAAGATAAGACTTTTCGAGTAGGGGAAATGAAGAGGTTGAAATTGAAGAGGTGGAAGTTGAAGAGTTCCAAAAAACCCTAAGCCTATAAATAAAACCTTTGGGGGCTCATTATTTCGTGTGTAGAAGAGAATTATAGAGAGAGCTTGGGAAATAGTTTTTGGTTCTCTTATTTTGAGAGTTTTATTTATATTTGAGGGCCAAGAATTGTATCTTTGTGGAAGGAATTCTGTCAACATCAATTGTAAGACACCTCATTTGTAAGTTGTTTTATTAATGAAAATTCATATTCATTCTTGCAATTTTATGATGTCTTCCATTATGCTAGCGTAATTTCTTTACTAGGACTAGGTGATATTTATCATGTTTGATTAATATTGTGCAAGATGTAAATTCGTCTTTGTTTCCGATATGTGCTAAAGGTCTTAAAAATTCGGTATCCATTTAAAAGGACACGAGAGTGTGTTTTAAACCTTCGACTTTGTTTAAGAAAAATCATATTTTTATTTTTTAAGTGTGAGTACTTTTTTATGGATTATGCTTGCACTCGATTGTTTTGAAAGTCCATGCTTAAAGACTATACTTTGAAATCTAAAAGTGAACTTTTAAGAAAATAGAGATTTTAGCCATTTTAATTTAGAGACGTTAAATTTTATTAGGAACTTAACCGTGTTATCCTCCGAATTAAATACGACGAGAGTCGGTTTTATTTGAGTTATAAAATCGCGACTGACGAGTTTAAATTATTACATAATAATAGTTGAATGTGATAAATGGATCCAACTTCCTAGTTTTCACGCTCCCTTGATTACATCTCTCGTACTCCTAATTCTTGTTTGTGCTGCTTAGTTTAATATTACATCTCATCTCCAAACCCAATTAATCTATTCGGACAATCACAACTATTTTGAAAGAAAAAATTGAAAAATCCTCATGGGTTCGACCCGTACTTACACACGTTATTCTATAATAGCTTGTGCTCTTGCGATATTTGATAAAATTGACAACAAGTTTTTGGCGCCGTTGCCGGGGATTTGTTCGATTTTTTTTTTTTAAAAAAGTTGTGACTTTCGGACTAACTTTTTTTTTACTTCTTGCATTTTTGTTAGCAAAAATTTTTAAAAAAAAATTTAATCATAAAATGTGCTTTGTTATTTTGTTTTATTTTATTAAATACACCACTAGTGCATGTGTCGAGTCATTTTTCTTCTTCTTCTTTATTTGTTAGTATTTTTTTTTGTGTGTCCAACTTTACGTTAGTATAGTTTCTTTTATTTTTTTTTAGAAGCACATAAAAATGATAAAAAAAAAAAGAGAGAGAGAATTTTCAGTGAGCTTAGTGTATGCGAAGTTGGTTTCGAGATCATACCGGTCGTTTGTCGAGTGTGGAGTCTAGCATTCCTGATACTTACGTAGGTAGATTTTTGATTTCACTGAAATGGGAGACGAGTTAGCGCCACGTGCCCTTAAAGATTACCTTTATCCGACTAGGTCGAGTCAACCTTCGTGCATTCGTCTACCTGATCACACTGCTAATAATTTCCTATTCCATCATGGAACAATCCAAATGTTGCCCGTGTTTTGAGTTACCGACAAAGAGGATCCCTACCTTCATGTTCGTGAATTCAAGGAGATTTGTGGGACCATTAAGATCAACAACTCACCGAGGAGATAGTTAAACTTAAATTTTTCCCATTCTCATTGAAAGACAAAGACAAGAGTTGGTTTAACTCGTTAACACCCGAATCCATCACCACTTGGAACCAAATGAGTGTCGCCTTCCTACAAAAATTCTTTCCCAACCAAAAGACGGCGTCGATACGTCACGCCATCAACGCATTTAGCCAAAAGGAGGGAGAGGCCTTATGGATGTATTTGGAGAGATTTAAGGACTTGCTACTGCAATGTCCGCACCATGGGATTGAGATGGGGTGCCAAGTCCAAATTTTGTATGAGGGATTCGATTGTAATAATCGAAATATGCTCGAGTCGTTATGTAACGGTGATTTTACTGAAAAAAGTGAGGTTGATGCGTGGGTATTCCTAAAAGTCATAGAGAAAAAGTCCCAGCAATGAGAACTCAATAGAGAATCTAGGTCTACCACGTCCAATGAGGGTTTCTCTCACCAAGCTGAACAAAGTTATGATTTAAATGCCAAAGTGGCCACATTGGCCAGACGTTTAGAAGCTTTAGAAACGAGCAAAGAGGGCAATAGAACATCACCTACAGTCATTCAACATGTTGGTCCCCCCATAGGTCCCCCCATTTGTATACTTTGTGATGCATTCGACCACTTAGTTGAGAATTGCCCCGCCCTTTCGGCCCACAAGGAACTCACCGAGCAAATCAATGCCCTCTATCAAAATAGGCCAAAGTATGACCCTTATTCCAATGCGTACAATTCGGGGTGGCGAGACCACCCCAATCTTTCATTGTCCAAGGGTCAATACCAAGGAAATGGAGGTCAATCTTTCGATAACCCACCCCCGGGTTTCCAAATGAATGCCACCTCACCATCGAATCCCTCATCCCAAAAGATCCAATCTTTAGAGGATTCGATGAACCTTCTTGCCCAAAGTACCCTCCAATTCCATCAAACCACTCAAAATGTCCTCCAATCCACCCAACAAAGCATGCATGCAAACACTCAAGCCATTACTGAACTCTAGGTTCAAATGAGCCAACTAGCGAATGCATTGAGTGAGAGGAATAAGGCAACATTCTCGAGTTAGCCCAAACCCAATCCAAAAGGTAACATACCAAGGGGTCAATTTGTTGTTCAACATAACACGGGAACTTCACAAACCCAAGAGGATGTCAAAGCAATCATCATGCTTCGGTCTGGTAAGGAGGTCGAAAATAATGTCTCACCACCCATCGAGAGTGAATACGAGAAACTTAAGGAGAAGGAAGATCCACATGTGGATCCAGCCTCCCCACCCTTATCTTTCGAGCCATCTGTAGAGACCTATGTTCCAAAAGCTCCATTTCCCTAGCATTTGGTGCCCCAAAAGAAAAAGGCACAAGTTGATAAGATGTTGGAAGTATTCAAGCAAGTACAAATCAATATCCCATTGCTTAACGCTATACAACAAGTCACATCCTATGCTAAATTTCTGAAGGAACTTTGTACCTTCAAGAGAAACACCAATGTGCCCAAGAAAGATTTTCTCATCGAGCAAGCTAGCTCGATCATTTCCTATAGAACTCCCATCAAGTACAAGGATCCCGGGACACCGACGATCTCAATCAAGATAGGGGAAAATCACTTTGAGAAAGCTCTATTAGACTTAGGAGCTAGCGTGAACCTTCTGCCATGCACCGTGTATGAGAAACTAGGTTTGGGGGAATTAAATCCCACTAGGATGACCTTGTCCTTAACCGATCGATCCATTAAGGTGCCTAGAGGTGTTGTAGAAGATGTATTGATTAAAGTGGGATATTTTATTTTTCAGGTAGAATTTGTGGTCTTAGAGACGCAACACGTATTAAACTCAGCCGTATAAATCCCGATCATCCTTGGTCGTCCCTTTTTGGCCACTTTCGATGCTGTCATTCGATGTCGCAGTGGGCAACTGAACCTTTCATTTAGAAACATGACCATAGATTTGAATGTGTTTAATTTAGAGAGGCCATCGTCTGATGAGAGACTGAAGTCATGTACGTTCAAGAAGTGAATGATATCACTACTCCATGGGATAGTGACCCAACCGATCAACATTCTTGGCCACCTGATCTGTCTATAGATATGAGTATTGAAGATTTTAAGAAAGAATTTGGTCCGGTTGATGAGGAGCTTACTGTTGAAGTCCAATCGTTATTGGACTCATTTCGTTACTTAGAGGAAAGAGATTGGGACGATAGAATAGACCAATTCCTTCTCTGTGAACACAGGCCCGATCCTTTTGAGTGTATGCTGACATGTGAAATTTTATCTACTAGTGATGAGATTGAAAAAATCATTTAAGCATCTCTACCTAGTGATGCATATTTTGTGAGGCCGTATTGTCCTGTCCCACCACGTTCACCTGTGTCATTTGAGTGTTTGGATGAGATGGAAGAAATGAGTAGAGGATCGTCCGATTTAGAGCCAGATTTATTCATTCTCAGGTTTGAGGGAAACCTAGGCTTAATGTGTCATTCAGAATTTCATCATGATAGTCTCTGCGAGACTGACCATCTCTGTTATAATGTGATTGCGCATTTTGATAATTTCACTCACAACATTCATTATGTCCATTTATATGTATACTTCGTCAATTGGGTTGACTCTCAATTGTTCAGACTTTTGATTTATGATGAAAGGAATGTGATATTGGTTGGAAGTTGGTAACACAAGGGGAAATCACGGGTAATATCATCCTTTTACTTCTGTACTTTATTTTTCTTGTCCATATTTCTAGTTTAAGCATACATTGAGGACAATGTAAAATTTAGGTTTAGGGGTAAGGATGGAAAAAAAATCAGAAAAATTTCAAAAAGCCAAAAAGATTTTCAATATAATTAAGTTTTGAAACGATTTCTTAATATATAATTAATTCATGGATCTCTTAACTTATGAAATTTTTACACATTAGCCATATAATATGATCGAAAATGGATATTGAGGAGAAAGTTAATATGCTTAACGAATAAATGTGGAGATTTTATCCCGGTAAGATTTTTGTGCCATTAATCATTTTCGAGATATTTAAATCAATCCGAGTTAAAACAACTCAAACTTTCCTTCAGTGATAAATTCGTTGATGATCTCAAATTCTTTGTTTTGTTCGATTACTGAAAATAAAAAGTCAAAATGTTAATCTCAAGCACTAGAAGTCTTAGTAAGTCGTCTTGAGACACAAATCAAATTAACGAAACTTAAGAAATGAGATTAGACCATCGCTTGAAAGCCTAAAATCCAACCTTTTTACATTATTCTATTGCAATCCCATTTGAAACAAAAAGAAAATAAGCCTTTTGTTGAAAATCCTTTGTTCTACCCAACTCCATTTGGGAGTTAAAAGCCAATAAAAAGAAGTTATACCCATTTTATGAGAATACAAGGGTAAAATTACGGTAGGAAAAAGGCCAAAAGAAAAGGAGGTTGCAAAAATAATGTAAAAAGGAAAGAAAGAAAAAGATCAAATAAATAAATCTGAGTTGAAAAAAAAAGAAAAAAAAAAGAAAAATGGAGGTGAAAAAAAACTGCCTAAAAGTCAAAATACCGAAAAACCTCTATATTCTCAGAAATTTTGAACTTCAAAAACCATTCTTTCGATCCAAATACGAGCCTACAATACCACCAAAGAAAGTCCTAATCGATCTCAAGTGAAGTTAATTGTAGTGTGGAGAGAAGATGAATAGGATCTATGGTGTGATTCAATGTTTTCAACAAGTCATTGATTGACTTTTATAATGGTTTGATTCAATGTTTTCAACAACTAATTGATTTTTCGTTCATGAGATCATATTCACCCATTATAAAAGTCCGTTTCTGATCATGTATATGTGAAGATTGTTCATTTAAATTTACTCTTTTATTCACATATACCAAGAGAAAATTAGCCATTTTCGAGTGTTCAATTGTGAGTGTATTCTGTTAGCTTTTGAAATCAAAATAAACTTTCGAATAAGAAATGTAACGATCAAAACTTTTGAAACGGACGGTTATATTGGCTATGCACACACTCACGATTAGTTGAGATTGAAATGTGAAATTTTACTATATTTATGAAGTTTGAATTCAGATTTGGTTATTTTATTTTTTTTGAGTCTTTTGTACTGAGTCAAGTTTTTGATTTTTGTGGGTATATTCACTGCAAACCCTCACGAGACAAAACTCGTCCACTAGGGTAACCAAGGGGTTTAACGGCTTGTTGCACATGCTAAGTGCAATCGTGATTCCTACGAAAGTGAGTTAGATTTAAAAATTTTGCTCGAGGACTAGCAAAGTTTAGGTTTGGGAGTATTTGATGAGTGCATTATATTGTATATTTTATACCCAAATTTATACCTTGTTAGTCCCATTTTGTTTTATTTAATAAATTCTTAGGATCGTTTTATTCAAAGGAAAAAAATGCAAGAATACTTGAATTCATAGTTAAAATGGCAATTCCAAGTAAAAAATGGGTGCTTCAATAATTTTATAATATTCTTGTGCTAATTTGTGAAAAAAGTTGCCTAGTGAAATTTTTGCAGGTAATGGTGGAATTTAGTGCAAATTGATGATAAACTTGAAAAAGGCATGAAAAAGATGAATTTTACGGTCGTTTGAAAAAATGTTGTTTTTACACCCGAATTAGACGAAACTTGGTATGCGTGTTCAGCAAGAAAAGATAAGATTTTTCGAGTAGGGGGAAATTGAAGAGTTCCACAAATCCCTAATGCCTCACCCTAAGCCTATAAATAGAACCCTTGGGGCTCATTATTTTGTGTGTAGAACAAGGAGAGAATTGTAGAGAGAGTTTGGCAAATAGTTTTTGGTTCTCTTATTTGAGAGTTTTATTTATATTTGAGGGCCAAGAATTGTATCTTTGTGGAAGGAATTATGTCAACATCAATTGCAAGACACCTCATTTGTAAGTTGTTTTATTAATGAAAATTCATATTCATTCTTGCAATTTTATGATGTCTACCATTATGCTAGCGTAATTTTTTTACTAGGACTAGGTGAAATTTATCATGTTTGATTAATATTGAACGTGATTTAAATTCGTCTTTGTTCCCGATATGTGCTAAAGGTCTTAGAAATTCGGTATTCATTTAAAACAACACGAGTGTGTGTTTTAAACCTTCGGCTTTGTTTAAGAAAAATCATATTTTTATTTTTTAAGTGTGAGTACTTTTTGATGGATTATGCTTGCACTCGATTGTTTTGATAGTCCATGCTTAAAGACTATACTTTGAAATCTAAAAGTGAACTTTTAAGGGAATAGGGATTTTAACCATATTAATTTAGAGACATTAAATTTTATTAGGAACTTAACCGTGTTATCCTCCGAATTAAATATGACGAGAGTCGGTTTAATTTGAGTTATAAAATCGAGACTGGCAAGTTTTAATTACCACATAATATTAGTTGAATGTGATAAATGGATCCAACGTCCTAGTTTTCACGCTCCCTTGATTATATCTCTCGTACTCCTAATTCTTATTTGTGTTGCTTAGTTTAATATTACATCTCATCTCCAAGCCCAATCAATCTAGTTGCACAATCACAACTTTTTTGAAAGAAAAAATTGACAAATCCTCGTGGGTTCGACCCGTACTTACACTCGCTATTCTATAATAGCCCGTGCACTTGCGGTATTTGATAAAATTGACAACACCCCTCTATACGAGCAAACCCTCGGAAGGATAAAATGGCACACACTCCAAACCCTACAAACCATAACTTCCATCTCTTATGGAAAACAATCTATTATTCCAAGATCTATCTCAAAAATGAGATAAGTCTTCTATTTATACTAAGTTATAAGAAAAGAAAAGAAATAAAAGAAAAAGAACTGAAAAGGAAACAAGTTGGCAAATATCTGATGCTACTGGTCGACCGCGGCCAGGGGCAGTCGACCGGTACCTTAAGTCAAGCCCACTGGCTCGTTGGCATAGAAGAACCCCAAGACGTGATCGACCGGTCCCTGGGCGCGGTCTATCGGTACTTTGTTTTCTGTTGTCATTTGGTCTTCACATCAGAGAAAAGGTTCATAACTTGATCATCTGAACTCAAAACGACGCGCCGTTTACAGCCACGTGATGCTAACTTAGCGAAATACGCATCCGTGGAAATTCCATGAGCCGTATATGAAGCGTGAATTTATTAAAATGCCCTTAAAGTAGCGTCCGATGACGGAACTTCTTCAAAATGCAATCAATCCTCACTTTTAGAGTTCCAATACCTACAAAAGCACAATTAACCCCTATAAAGCATATATATGTCCAAATTTGAGGTTGTCTGGTTAACGAGCATAAATACAGGCATTAAGAATGTAAACGTGCAAGAGTGCACAAAAGTAATGGTGCAAATATGCAATATTCCTGATGTATCACACCCCCTAACTAAGACATTGCTAGTCCCTAGTGATGAAACAAACAAAACCAGTCCACAATAGGCGATACAAAAACGTATATATGCATCAAAATATAAATACCACTTTCATAGGTAACACGATTGCATTTAGCATATGCAATAAGCCGTTAAACCCATAGGTTACCCTAGTGGTCGAGTGTCGTCTCGTGAGGGTTTTTAGGGATGAAACCCACAAACATCATATGGTTTCCTCAAAATATACCCAATCACATGCTACAAGCCCAACAATATAAAAGATATTTCATACGCATTATTAGAAAAGTGAAAGATTTCACACAAAAGTTCATATTATCAACATTATAGAATGAACCTCGTGGAATTGAAACTTTAAAATGTGGGAGGGGAGCGAGCACATGCGAAGTATGATTTGCAAAACTTAAATAAACTGGATAAAAAAAAAAGCAAGAATATATTCAATCCTCATGGGCATTACACTCATCAAGTGCATTCACTCGAAACAGGGAGTTAACACATGGAACATGCGAGCATAAAGAGTAAATGTAAATAGAAACTAGGCTACATACTTGTCACAAATGAAGAACGCTATATAGAAAATGAAAATAGGTAATCTCAATGAAAGATCCCGCTCATTAAAGGACGTGAAATGCATTTTCAGAGATTATCAAAACTATAATGACTTTTAAATTAAATGCACCCTAAGATCACAGAGGACTTGTATAGGGTTGTAATGTAGGCTAAGCTAAACAAAGGATCTGTATATATGGATTCAAAGAGTTCGGAGATGAAAACTCGGGATAATGGAAAATGCGGGCAATATTAAAAATTGAAAACTACAATCTATAAAAGGCATTGAATATAACAATGGGGAGAGTAAAAAAAGACTACTGAACACTTTACACAACATGTACAACTTTCTCTTTCTTTTCTTTTCTTCTTTCTCTCATTTTTTTCTTTTGTTTTCTTTTGTTTTCTTTCTTTCTCTTTTTCACTTTTTCTTTTCTTTACTTTTCACACTCTCACATGCCTAAATTACAACCGCAACACAACAACATCATTCAATCCCAAGTAACATTCCAAACAAAGGTATAGACCGTGTCTGTATTAGTTTAAACTCCAATGTGGAGTTGCTTATGAGATTTTGGGTTATGAAACGAAGGGTTATATTTAGGCTTAAAGGGGTTAATGAGGAAAAACATTTAAGGTGAGATCAAGGCTAATATGGGTGATATAACAAAAATTGCCTATGATCATTTATATGAAAATCATGCTCAAGTAACACATTTCAAGATATAAACTCAATTAGTAAACTATCAAATGAAAGAATAGAGAGATTACCAACAAATGTAACATTTTCAAAGAGGAAAGAATAGTGTATACACTCACAAATGATGAAAGGTACAAAACTTACTCGGTGTAAGTATATACAATGCAACAAAAGATTATCGAGTTATAAAAATCTTAAACCAAATAAATAAAACAAGAAAAGCGCATGTACTCATGGGATTAAAGTTTATTTCATGAAGTTATTCACAATATCAATAATTGAGTACTAAAGTCTAATAATTTTTGAAATTGAGAACATGCATCATTGAGTTGTTTATCGGATCGGGCAATTATTGAAATTTATCATCGGAAACAAAGGCAAAATACCAAACAAAGGAGAAGGAAAAAAAGAAAATCTTTTTGAAATTTTCAAATTTCTCTAAGAAAAGCATACTCAGTAACTAAATGTGAGTAAACCCATGGACAAAACAAAGAAATGGATGGAATATCCCACACCCCCTAACTAAAATGTTGCATTGGCCTCAATGCGTCCATTAAGAACACAACACAAATATAGGAAAAAAAATGATATTACCCAAAATTGGAGCGATCTCCATAAGCACAAGTCCATGCAAATCTACAAAACAAGTTAGTATGAAGTATAGAAAAAACAAATAACAAAAAGTTAACTAATTACACTAGACTAAATAAAAAGGAAAGAAAAAAATAAAGAAAGAAAAAATAAGAATCTAACTATTTACAACATACTATTTACAACACGCTATTTATAACATGCCTCCAGGAAGATATGAATTCCGTTTGAACAACTAAACACATGCATGGGTGGTGGAAAAGGTGAACCATCACCAATTAAAAATTTTGGGTGGACGATGGTGGATTTGGATAGCAAGGGGGAAAGAAAAAATTGGGATCCAAGGAAAATCGACTCATCTCCCAAAGATTTTTCAGTTGGAATGGAGATGGTTCACACGTCCGGATAACATCCATCATGGAAAACAAGAGTGGCAAAGAGTCTTCATCAGCAAAAGGTTTAAAAGTTTTAAATAATTTATACCGACTCATAGGAATCCACTAGTAATTTTAATGGATCAGGATTTGAGAACATGTCCCAAATAAAATATTCGCAGGGCCAGATTGATTCGAGAACATATCCCAAATCAAGCATTAGAATCATCGACAAAGCTATAAATAGGACATGGTTACCGAATTATTTGTAGATGGAGAATTTGAGAAGGAAGGTGCGCGACCGAGAAACAAAGTTTCTTAGCGCTCAAATGTTCAATCCAGCAAAAAGGTTAGCAAAAAATACAAATAGAAAGAAAATATTACGAAATACTAAATCAAATAAATTCTAAAACAAATTCATCCCCAACAACGGCACCATTCGATAGGCTGGGTTTCATCGCGGTGTCGCGTCACCGACACCGGTCGTTTGTTATATTCGGCTCACTAACTCTATACAAAAACCTAAACTATGACTACACTCTTTTAAGAGAGTATAACGGCCAGTCCGGGTATCGAAAATCCATAAAGACGAGTTGCAAGAATTTAATTGGTTCAGTACTTCTCAATAAAAGTGTAAAAGGTACTTATAAACAAAAGGGAAAAGGTTCAAAAAGGGGAAGATTAATCTAGGCATGTATTTAAACTAGACTAACAAAAGAGGTAAAAACTATAGGTTGAGTCGGATATCCCTCAGCTGATCTTAACGCGTATAAATGGTTACATGGTTCTACAGATTCATTAGGATTGCATCTCGTTTTGACAATTAATTAAATCCAGAGTTATCACACCCCTAAATTTGCATAAAAGTCTAATAAGATTTTGGCGTCAATAAATACCCCGAAAATTATGCATGCAAGGTTTTAAGTACGGAGCATACTTGATATACCCCGTCAAATTTTCTAGGCGTAATAACTAGGACAACCCAATCGAAATAAACACGTATCTTCCATCACCATAGCAAAGAAACATGATAAACACGAGTCAAATTCGATCCAACACAACCTAGGCTAATTTAGCTTAAAAAGCATGAGAAAAACACGATAAATCTACACTAGATAGCATGTAAAGAAACGCAATAAATCTCAACTAGAAAGCGAGTAAAAATGCGGTAAATAAAGAAATACAAACATTGGAAACTGGAATCGATAGAGAATTTGAAGGATAGTGTTCTACACAACCTCGACGAGCAAACCCCTCTATACGAGCAAACCCTTGGAAGGAGAAAATGGCACACTCCAAACCCTTCAAACCCACTCTTCCCTCTCTTATGGAAAATGATATATTATTCCAAGAACTCTCTAAAAAATGAGATAAGTCTTCTATTTATACTAAGTTACAAGAAAAGAAAAGAAATAAAAGAAAAAGAAATGAAATGGAAATAAGTTGGCAAATAGCTGATGCTACCGGTCGACTGCGGTCAGGGGGCATCGGTCGACCGGTCCCTTAAGTCAAGCCCACTATCTCGCTCGTATGGCAAAATCCCAAGATGCAATCGACTGGCCCCTGGGCGCGATCGACTGGTACTCCGTTTTCTGCTATCATTTGGTCTTCACATGGGAGAAAAGGTTCATAACAGAAAAGTCCATAACTTGATCATCCGAACTCGAAATGACGCGCCATTTCTGGCCACACGATGTAACTCAGAGAACTATGCATCCGTGAAAATTTCATGAGCTGGAGATGAAGTGTGAATTGACTAAAATGCCCTTGAAGTTGCGTTCGATGACGGAACTTCTCCAAAATGCAATCAATCCTCACTTTTAGCGTTCCAATACCTATAAAAGCACAATTAACCCCTACAAAATGTATATATGTCCAAATTCGAGGTTGTATGGTTAACGAGAATAAATATAGGCATTAAGAACGTAAAAGTTCTAGAAATAACAAAGATAAAGGGCGCAAAGATGCAATATTCATGACGTATCAATAAGCCTCGACCATAACTGACTCTCACCATTTGTCCAGAAAAGATAAGTTGCAACTCAGTCTGGAAATACTCGGCCTATACTGGATTGGATGGCTCAGCCTCGACCCTCAGCAGCTATCCGACACGAGTTATCTGCATTTTTCCCAAAGCTTAAGTATCCTTGACTTCACTGCGGCCGACGAAGCTAGGCTTAGCCTGGTCAACATGACAGATGTCGTTCCACAGTGATTCAAAGGTTTGAAAGTTTAGCTTCGGCCACTAGGGTCGATTGAGGTCACATTACTAACAGTGCGCGTGCATTGGGAGACACGTGGAGATTTGGCATTAATGTGCAGCACACGTGAGCAAAAAATTATTATACACAGATCATTCTCTCACGTGAGAGAATATTTGATCATCATGACCTACATGTGAGGAAGACAACTGGCTTCTCTCTATTGTCTGGGGACATTCTAGACATGCTTGATGCGTGCCTGGGGGTGTAAGACACTATAAATATATATCATCTTCTTCATTGTAAAGGATCGATTATTCAAACCCTAGCTAAAACTATACCTATTTGTATACAGAAGAGAGAGAGAAAGAGAAAGCTTGTGTAGTAACCAGGCCATTAGAGACATATTTACTAGTGGATTTCACTCACACACACACAGTGGACGTAGGCCCCAGACGAACAACTTAAATTTAGGTGTTCATCCTCTTCACCTCATCTCCTTCTCTACTGATATATTGTGTAATTATTGCCATTGTTATATACCTGTTCGAGCTTTTTATTTCTGTAACCTGGTGGTACCATTTATGGTATCATCGGTCTGGAACCGTCTATGATAATGAGAAGTATCATCCCTTCCCTTCTTTAGCTTATCCTCACCGGAGTCTCTGATGGTGAACTAGTCGTCCCCCCTTGTGGAGCTGTTTCACTATTGAAGGAGATCATGTCGGGATACTAAATTTTTACTCTCCGATTATAGCTCATCCATCAGGTTTAATACATGGCATCAAAATTTTCACCACCACCACCATCACCAATTGGTGCTCCTAGTTCCAGAAATGCACCACCTCAATTAGAGATGGCTAAAGTAGCGGTGGCATTGAAGTCCTTGGTGGCCAGCCAATAGGCAATGTAAGAGTAGTTAATTGCCTTCAGCCAAAATTTGATAATTAGGCTAGCTAGGGTATAATCAGAGATGATTACTTCGATAGTCATGGAGCACCATCAGGATGCTAGGGGACCACCCCAGGCACCATGCAAAGACCTGACACCTCTTCAATGGCAAAGGGACATTGCTGACCCTAGGCATTTATGCCTAGGGAGGCATGGCCAATCCTGCCTGGAGGACCGCTATGATGATTATGAGGTTAAGTATGTCTAGGCTGATTGTTAGGATCCATACAAAGTATCTAGGAATACAATACACCCCATTCAAGGAAGCTGAGACCATGATAGGAGGCAAAGTCGTGATGCACAGCTAAGGGGCTCAGGTTTTAATTTGATTAAGTAGAAGGTCGGCCTTCGAGAGGCTCATCCCCATTGGCGATTTGAGAGAAAGGCTATCTAGGACAAGGAGCAATAATGGATCAAGAAAATAGGGGGCAAACTGTCGATCCCCATGTGGTCGAGACGATGAACAAAGAGAGGTAAACAACCGACACATGTCGGTAGCCAGGAAAACATCTATTCGACCAATTGAGGTGGTAGGGGATAATATCATCCTGAACGACATTATGAAAGCAGTCAAGAGGCCCTAGAATGACTCGATTAAGAGGTTGGAGAATAAAATTGGGGACATTCTTAAGATTCGAGGGGCTATTCTGAAGCCTTTCCTTTTGTAGCTAAGATAGTCAGTTTTCTGACCCCTGCTAAGTTCAAGCCACCAGTGGTTACTCCAAAGTATGATGGGAGTACCAACCATATGCACCATGTAGAGATGTACTAGTCAGCTGCAAATATCTACTCCATCTCAGATGAGATGAAATACTGCGCATTTTCAAGCACCTTGACTGGGGCTGCCCATGTATGGTTCACTTTACTCCTGAAGAACTCTATTGAAAATTTTAAGCAACTCGCATAACGATTCATCCATAACTTCTTCTTTGGGGTAAGACCCCAGAAGAAGACTACTCACATGTTGTATGTTAATTAGGGGAAGAATGAGAGTCTCAGGGAGTACATTGCGAGGTTTAATAAGGAGAAGTTAGAGGTAGAGGATTACGAGGAAAGTATTGCAATGACAACACTAATAGGAAGTTTGCAGAAAGGGAAATTACTTTGGAAGCTTGTTGAGGACCCGCCAAAGTATATGCCCGAGCTATTGGCGACGACCGGCGAGGTTATGAACATCGAGAAAGCTATGCTAGCTAAATATGAGGATGATAAGGGGACTAGCAGTGGGAGATAGTTTCAAAAGAAGAATAAAGATGGAAAGAAGAGATCAGCTGATGATAAGTTGACCGAGTACACTCCTCTCATGGTCAGGTACGAGCACATTTTGAATGAGATTAAGAATGACCGTTCCTTTAGGTGGCTCGAAGAGCTGAAAACTCCCCCTCACAAGAGGAATAAAAGCCTATGGTGTGAATTTCACCAAGACCACGGGCACTTGATCGATAAATGTTTCTCTCTGAAAGACAAGATTGAGAAAAAGCTTAAGGCTAGGAAGTTGAGAAAATATGTAAGCAGTGGTAGCCCAAAGGGCGGACGAGATGACCCTAGAAAAAGAAGGACCGATAAGTACAAAGAGGATGCTCCTAAAAAAAGGTGATGCCTCGAACGACGGTGATGGGGACAACCCAGATCTGCCACCAAAGGACGATGGTCCTAAAGGTCACCTTCATATGATTTCATTCGATGTGAAGATAATTTTTGGGGGACTAGAAGGAAGAGGATCAGAGGTCGCCGACAGAAAGGCATACATTGCAGAAGTCAAAGTTGTTCCTAAAGTTGAAGCGGTTAACTCGACTATAATAGGCGTTAAGTCAAAGAAAAGGAAAAAGGTGGATATGGGCACTTTGATTATCGGTTTTTCTAGACTCGACTTCAAAGGTATCCTAGCCCCCAAGACGACCCCCGGGTGATTACAACCTGGGTTCATGGGTATGACGTGCCCAGAATACTGGTCGACGGTGAAAGTTCGACCGATGTTATATTCTGGCCATGCTTCAAAGGCCTCGAACTTAACAAGAAGAGGCTCCTGGCTTATCATCACCCATTGATTGGATTCAGTGGTGAAAAATTCTATCTGTTGGAAATGTATGAGATGGACGTCAGGATGGGAGATGTTTGGCCGATGACGCTCACGAAGAAGGTCAATTTATTAATAATGGATGAAAGTGTATACTTGTCTTATAACATCATTATGGGAAGAGTGTCCCTCAAAGAGTTTGAGGTCGTTCCCCCCACTATACACCAAATAGTGAAATTCTCGACTCCTTATGGGGTAGGGGAAGTCCAAGGTGATCCAGTGTTGGCAGGGGAATGCTACTTCAACTCAGTCGAGGAGAGGGAAGCTCATAAAAAAAACTACGACCTATAATATCAACACCTCGGACCTAACAGATGAGAAGAAACTCAAGAAGGGAGAAGCCGCTGAGGAGTTAGAATCTGCCATCCTCAATAAGGGCGAGCTGGGAAAAACCATCCAAATTAACAAAACCCTAAAAATGAGGTTAAGGAAGAATTTGTGAAGCTGTTGAAGACATGTTAGGTATTGACCCAGAAGTTATATGCCATAAGCTCAACGTATTCGATGATGTTAAGTCGATAAGAAAGATAAGACGAGTCTACTCAAGAGAAAAATAGGACATTATCCGAGAGGAGGTTAAGAGGTTAGAAAAGGCTGAGTTCATCTAGGAGGTCATTTATCCCGACTAGTTGGCAAACACTATCATTATCCCCAAAGCCAATGGTAAATGGAGGATATGTGTTGACTTCACAGATCTAAACAAAGCATGCCCGAAAGATAACTTCCTTTTGCCCAGGATTGATCAAATGGTAAACGCTACAACCGACTATGAATTTGTTGAGCTTCATGGATGCCTACTCAGGCTACAACCAGATATTCATGGACTCGATCGATAAAGAAAAGACAGCTTTTATCACTTACAATGGGACATATTATTGTAAGATTATGCCATTTGGGTTGAAGAATAATGGGGCAACATATCAGATGTTGGTCAACAAAATATTTGAAGACCAAATCGAGAAGACGATGGAAGTGTACGTTAATGATATGCTGACAAACATCCTCAAGGCCGACACACATGTGGCTGACATTGAGCGCACTTTTGACACGATGGACAAGTACCGAATAAAGCTCAACCCTACCAAGTGTGTCTTCGACGTAGGAGCAGGAAAGTTTTTAGGATTCATTGTGAATCAGAGAAATGCCTTCCTTTCTTTCGAGTATTGGGAAAAGATTTCGAATGGAATGAGGAGTGTTATAGAGCCTTTAAGGATTTGAAGTCCTACCTCGTCTCTCCACTCATACTATCAAGACCAGTGCAAGGGGAGAGACAATATCTTTATTTAGCAGTATCTGAGTCGGCTATTAGTACCGCTATTGTAAGAGAAGAGGATGGAATCCAAAAACCAGTGTATTTTAATAGTAAGGCACTCCAAGGGGCTGAGCAAAGGTACCCCGAGATGGAGAAGTTAGCCTACGCACTAATCCATGCCTCGAGGAAGATGAAGCCTTACTTTCAGGCACATACCATGGTGGTCTTTATAGACTCACCTCTCAGACAAGTAATCCATAAGCCTGAGAAGTCAGAAAGACTGATGGCTTGGGCAATCGAATTGGGAGAGTTTGACTTTATCTATCAGCCAAGAACGACCATTAAAAGGTAAGCCCTAGCGGACTTTATGGTCGAATTTACTTGGGACGAGGCCGACACCGAAGATGTTGAGGTTACTTGTGAGTAAGAAAGTAGAGCATGTCCTGCCCGACCCAGGCTGAGATGGGTTCAGCAAGAATCAAAGTATTTGAGAATGACGAGGTTAAGTATATTTTCAAGAATGGAAACCCAAAATATGGTAGTTTTTCACCAAATAGTACAATGTGGAGTCTTTTTATTGATGGGTCTTCATGTGATAATGAAAGCGGGGCAAGATTGATAGTGTCGGCCCTAGATGGAATCGATATTGAGTACGCATTGAGGTTTAACTTCAAAGCTTCCAATAACGAATATGAGTATGAGGCTCTACTGGCAGGTCTTTCCCTAGATCGGACACTGAATGGTGGCCAACTCATTGTGCATAGTGATTCCGGGTGGGTTGTCAATCAAATTTTGGGGGTGTATGAGGCCAAAGATGGCAGAATGGAAAAATACTTAGGAAGGGTTAAGACAACATTGAAGCAGTTTACTGAAGTGAAGCTGAAAAGGATACCCCAGCTCGATAATGGCCGAGACGACGCCTTGGCAATAGCTTAACGGTTCAAAGGTCTGCAAGTTCAGACTCGGCCACTAGGGTCAGCCAAGGTCACATTACTGACAGAGTGCGTGCATTGGGAGACGTGTGGAGATGTGCACTTTGATGTTCAACACACGTGAGCCAAAACTGTTATACACAGATCATTCTCTCACGCAGAGAATATTTGATCATCATGACCTACATGTGATGAAGACAACTAGATTCTCCCTATTGGCTGGGAACATTCTGGACATGCTTGATGTATGCCTGGGGGTGCAATACACCCCCAAGATACTATAAACACATATCATCTTCTTCATTGTAAAGGATCGGTTATTTAAACCTAGCTAAAACTCTGCCTATTTGTATACAGAAGAAAGAGAGAGAGAGAGAAAGCTTGTGTTGTAACCAGGCCATTAGAGCCATATTTACTAGTGGATTTCACTCACACACACACAGTGGACGTAGGCCCCGGTCAAACCACTTAAATTCAGGTGTTCATCCTCTTCACCACATCTCCTTCTCTGCTGATATATATTGTGTGATTATTGTCATTACTATATACATGTTCGAGCTTCTTATTTCTATGACCTGGTGGTACCATTTCTGATATCATCACTGTGTACCAAGAATTTGTGTATCTATCCAAAAGTTTCCCAAGAACAAATAGAAAAATAAACTTTTTTCTTATTTTTGGATGTTTCCGAGTGAAACAATTGTTGGGACTAGGTTGCGAAAAGGGATGAAACCACAATTTGGTTTTATTCATGGATTGGATGTCCACATAAACTCACAAAAATGGTGAGCATCCGTTGTTTTTTTTAATTTATAAATTTTACTTTTACACAGAAGTCCTGTATAAGATTTTTTAGTTGTGACATCATTTTTATTCAAGTTTGCTAATTCTTTTGCATGGAGATCAATTTTAACTTCTCTATGTGATAAGTTTTATAAACCTAACAAATTTTTTAAATGAGAGAAGAAATCCATTTTGCGAAATTCATATATTAGGAATATCATGTTACAGCATCGAAATATGAGGGGAATTAGTGCAAACTCCGAAATAATTAAAGCTGCAAATTTACGATGACTGACTCATTTCTCCCAGACACGTATTATATCTAACCTGCGCTGTTTAGTGGTTGATGGACCCTATTCAAAGATTAAATGTCGATTAATGTATATTTGACACACGAGGATAAAAGAGTAAACAAATGTTGTCATGGTATAATTTCTCGTACTATAAACATATATGTGCAATAGTCCCAAAACATAGGAAAGTCACTAGAATTATGCATTTATTTCAGCTTAACAAAATTTAGCAGATTTGAATGCAAGTGGATACATGAAGGAGTTTGAGTACGTAAATCTGATTATCTGACTCGGTTTCAGTGGCCTTCCTCCATTCACTAAGCAATCATCATAAGAGATCCTTTTGAAGGTTCTTGGATTTACTATTCTTGCGGAGGCAAACCAACCACAATGTAGGTGTATATTGGAAGGGGAACAACAATAAACACACGTGTTAATAATTTGAACTATGTACTGTGGAATCCCAGATGATAAACCGCTGCTGCTTTGAGAAATGCTTATATCTCTATTTGTGCAACTCCCTGCAATTACCAAAATAATTGTGACAAAAAAAAAATAATACTCTTGATTAAAATATTTCAAAAGAAAAGTTTATAATTTCAATTTTGCAACAATTTTTCAAAAGAAAAGTGTCACAAAAAATCTTTAAAAGCAGGACATAATTTTTTCCTTTTTAAATCACAGAAAGGAAGTAGTCTAGCACTCCATATATCGCAATATTTTAAAAGTAGGGCATAGTTAAAAGTCCACACCAAATGAGTAGTGTAGCATCTCAAATATAACAATCCTTTTAATAGGAATTAAGTTCACGATCATGTTTCATCTTATATATAAATTTATAAGATATTGGTTTTCAAGTTAATAAATTTAGTCTCCGTAGTATAATAAAATTTATTTGTGCTATCCTTTTAGAATTAGGAGTACATAAAACAAATAATTTTATTTATTTTAGTTAAAGAAGTATTTATATTTATACCCTTACTCATACTCATTTTAAACTCATTCTATAAATAAACACATAACCTCACCTCCACCCTATCCCACCAGAATTCTAGTCAGAACGTCAGAATCCTCGTCGGATTGTTTCTCTCCTTGTTTTTCTCTCTTTTCGTCTATTTCTTTTATGTTTTTGGTAAGCGCCAGTGACATCATTGTCAGCGCTGGAGAATAAGTTTTTTTGCCAGAAAAATGGAGTGTTTGCTAGAAAAAAAAATGGAGTTTTCAAAGGAAAAAAATGAAGGTTTTAGTGAAATAATAAATTTATCGATTTCGATTTTTTTGCCAAAATCCAATGTGGGTATTGTTAGATAGATTTCGATGAGTAGATTTCAAATATATAAATTTTGTGAATTTTGGATTTGTAGATTTGAATTTATGGAATTTTAAAAATTTGATTGGTTTTTTTGTATGAGTTATCAAATGGTATATGGGTCATTTTTCATAGTCTTTTTAATATAGGGACTAAATTTATAGAATTATATGGTGTGTCCAATTTTTACACACTTTTGAATTATGTTGGACATTTCCCCAGAAGCCCCTATTTTTTAATGATAATTTATTCAACTTGTGAAATTTTTTGGAGTGTATTATTAACTAGGCAGAGTGCATTTAATCATACTAAGTAAATATAACAAAAAGTTGATAAAAAGAACCCTAAAGCCTAAATAATTTAAAGGTTGGACACTAATATGCATTACAAGAGTGGACAAATGGTTTGAGTGGCAAATTTTTTCATATCAAACCCTATAATTTTTTAGATAGGCTATTTGATAGTATTAATTTTGCAGTGTCAAAAATGGACTGTTTGATAGCAATAGTGGTAAAAGTGCCAAATGTGAAAAAAAAAACTAATAAAAACAGTTCTTAACTAAATTATTTGTTAAACAAAACAGTTTTAACAAAATAAAATATTTTATGAAAACAAAACTGCTTCTAACAAAAAAACAGTTTTTAACAAAAAAAAATTGTGTAAAAAAACAGTTTTTAACCAAAACAATAGTTTTAACGGGAAAAAAATAGGTTTTAATAAAAAAGGAGTTTATAACGAAAAAAACAGTTTTAAAAAAAAAGTTTCTAACAAAAAAATAATTAAAAAAACAGTTTTAACAATTTATTTTTTAAAAACAGTTTATTTTAAAGAGTTTTTAAAAAAAAATAATTTTAAATAAAATTAAAACAGTTTTAACAAAAAAACAGTATAAAAAATATTTCAAAAAAGAATGGCAAATTTTTGGGAAAACATTCATTTGCTATATTTAAGTAAGTGAAATTGGTTAACAAATGTGAAAAAATGATGGCAAATTTCCATGTGGATGTGAGTATGCATGAAAAAAACTATGGCGAGAGCAATAAAACACACAAAATAAATGATAAATTCTTCATTTTGCACCATTTGTCATATTTATGACGACAAATAGGGTCTATTAAACGGACACATAGAAGACAAAATACTATAGACTAACTTAGGAATTTTGTTGTTAATATACCGTTTTGGGGTTAATAAAAGATGATAACCACTTTAGGTTAGTGATTGAGACTGAATGGATTCACAGGTGGCTCAAATGAGTGAATGTGTATGCAATGTGTGTAAAAATGTAAATAAATAAAATATGTCTATGAAGTGTGCGAACTTGAAGATTTGGATGAATATGTGCATAGGCTGTGCAAGTGTGTGTACGAAATTCAAGAAAGTGCTAATATGAGAACAAGTGCAAACATGGTAAATATGTGCAAGTGTTTCTGTTAGTATAAGGTGTAAAGTGTGTAATTGTGTGTAGAGCAAAGACTTATGATATCATCCCCATTAGAGAGAGTGAGTAATGAATATGAGCTGGCTCGTGTGGGTCGTCAATGCATAGTTGAGAATAATTTTTTGACCAAAAAGAGTTCAAAAGAGCATTTTACAGACTTTTTGCACTTCATAGAAAAAACATAAAGAGACAGAGAAGCCAATTTGCGGATATGTTTGCGAAAATACAACTACAAAATTTTCATGAATTCTTGGGAAAATATTCCTATTGACAAAAAGGTGAGATTTGATGGAATTATACCATGCAACAAAAGTTTTCTGTGGTTCAGGTATGCCAGTTCTGGTTTCATATTTATTTTGGTAGTTTCTACATTGCTTGAAGGGAAATGCTCGTCTGACGAACCTGTGAAAGGGGAAGCATTGATAAAGAATATTAGAGTACGAGGCGTTAGTAGAAATGAAGCTAAAATGAGGTTAGATCCAATTAAAACCTGAAGAAAAGGAGGTGGTTAGAGAAAGTTTTGTTTCTTCTGCTTTACCTGGATGAATTCCAATATAACATACTATAATGATGACCCTTATCAAGTTGAACAAGAACATCTGAGCAGCGTTCATGATGGTCCTTGTAAGTGCGTAAGAAAAGAAGCAAAGTTTTCTCAAAGTTCGTTAGCTTGGATTCTAATATGTTAAGATTCTATATGAAATGATAATGGATCAAGAGAAAGAGAGGTGGGGTATGAATAGGACTTGCAGGGTGCCAGGGTGGGTTGAGGGTTGATGGTGTAAATTGACATTTCAAATGAAGTAAAAACGAATATGAGAGAGAGAGGGGGGACACTAGTTCCAGTCTAACAATCTCCTGACTTTTGTCCTTACTTTTTATTTTCTATTTTTTTTTTTATTTACTTGTTTGCCAAAGACAAATGAAACTTTAATGAATAGAAAAGAATTGCAGAAAGTCATTAACTCTTGTACAATAATTTATTTAATGACAGCCTATAACACTTTATTAAATTGACGCATTATTTTGTTTAACATTTCATATAATTCCATTTCACACAAATTATTATTTTTAAATAAATATACATGGGTCAGCACATGAATAGACAAGTATCCCTAGACCCAATTCGTTTGTACGAGAGTATGACACATTAGTTGCATGGGGAGCACTATTGAGAAGGACAAACTCCTTCCAAATGTTTTTCGATTGTTATCCGATAAAGGCATTTGTATCAAAGTTCTTATGACAATTCTCCGGTTCACAAGAATTATAATAAATGAATTTGACATAAATATTTAATGTGGTTCAACCCAAAGGGTTTACGTTCACGGACAAAGAGAGCTCCTATCTCTTATACTAATCAAGGGTCAAAGGTCAAGTTATATGGCTGAGTTACAAATGCTCAGAGGTCAAATACGTGAGAATTGCAAGTAGAGCAAGATAGAGATAAAGAGTTCGAGTATGTCGTTCTGAGGTCCACTTCTGACTTGGGTATTTATAATCTTGGAGTGAACCTGCTTGGGCTTCAGGTGGGAAGAATGCATTGATTGTAGTGATTGGGAGCAATAAATGTTGCCTGTCATGTATCAATTGTGTCGCCAGGGGTTATAGGTCTCTGCGACAGTGTATGATCAGACATTTGAGGAAGATTTGAGTCACGGCTAGTTGATTGTAACATGGCTCACTTGGTAATGAATGGGTCATTAGGAGTTATTTTGTATGGGTCATTAGTCTCTTCAATTGCATGTATCATTAGACTGCTGAGGTAGATTGACCCTCGAATAAGTCTAATGCCGAATGTATACATATCAACTGTCCCCTCCCCCCACAAATTTTATGGGTTGAATTTGATCATGTGGAAATGTAATATTAAGCCTCCACTGAGGAAATACATGCACATCGTCAAATGAAGGAATAACTTGTAAATTTTGTCAAAGCTTTGAAAATAAACTTAAGCCAATATGTTAGTTCGAGGACATATTATCTATGGATGAAACCCATATAATTTGTTCATGGATGAACAAGAGGCCTAAGTTCAAAAATTTAGTCCAAGAAAAATTTGCCAAATAATGTAATAAAAAATAGTGTGACAAATTTGTGCAAAAATAGTCTAAGAACAAAGTTTGAGAACCGAATAAAAAATAGTGTCAGAGGACTAAAAAAAATAGTTCGTGTACAAAGTTTGTGCACTAAGTAAAAAAATCCCTGTGCAGATTTTGTTTAGTAATAAATGTACATATATACAATTTTATATTGGACTCTGGAGATGTCGGAGGGCTATGTCCACGAACACAGACTTGGCTAATTTTATGGATACCAGCGGACTATGTCCATGGAAATGGACTTAGATAATTTTATAGATGTCGGAGGACAATGTCTGCAAACTATGTCCACGAACTTGGACTATGTCCACGGACTTGGACTTTTTTATCTGCCTACTGACAGCAAGTTAACCCAAACAATGCCCTAAATTCGTGAAAGAGGAAGAAAAAAGTAATCGAAAATCCTAACTTTGTCCTCTCTTTCTCCATTCCTCTCATCTCTATTTTCTGAAAACCTCATCTCTCTTCCTCATGGTTGAGCACCATCATTGTCGACTCCCTCTCTAAACACCATCATCATCATCGATTCTTTCTTTCTGGTCTAGTCTCTATCACCGTCGGCCCCCTTTCTACACATTTTTTTTATGAAGATGTTAGACCCTCGTGTGTACCCTCTCTGAGCATCAGCATAAAAACTCGATTGGCGCAGTTTCACACCTAGTTTTGAACAGATATAATACAACACCAAAATATTTTTTTGACTCGTATCTTTATTTTTGTGGCTGATTCTGAAATATCCTCCATGGGCATGGATGAATTCCTGCATTTTAACCATTGTCAGTCATATTTGTGTCTGGATAGTCAATCATTTTGTAGTCCACGAGGATGTTCATGAGTTGATGAAGTAAAATTTGGTATTTTGTAAACAAAATGGTGTTTTGCAAAAAAAAATTGGCATTCTACAAAAAAATTGGTGTTTTTAAAAATTTGAGTGTTGGATTTGGACTAATGACGTATATTTTTGCGTTCAGGAGGGCATTAGGTTTTCACATCATGTCTGTGGACTGTGATCATTTTAAAAAGGATGTTGGGCTTATCCCAAATCTTTAATATCGATGTCGTGCTCACAAGATTGTTGTGCGAGATTCTAAGAAAGGTTTTTCCTTTCAAGTATGGAATCACTATATCTAGGAATCAATGTCTTAAAACACTTTGTTTGATAAAAAAAACATGAGGAATATACCTAATTCTTCGACGGTGGGTAGTCTCATATATTTAATACTGTGTGATAGACCAAATATCTGATGTGCCTTTGGCTTGGTCAGCATTTAGGTATAAAGACTTATTTTTTCAGTCTTATATCATTTACATCAAAGACCTGTTTTTTAGTTAAATTAGGATTTTATGTTTTCTACCTCGAAATATGTGTTTACCCAAGAAGGTTGACCTATAAGTTAAAAGAGTGTCAAGAAGTCTTGCAATGATGACTCTGCCAAGGAGGCCGAGACTTTTTCCACTTTGGAGGAAACTAAATAGGCTATATGGATCGATTACTTACTAAGTAAACTCGGGTGACATTGCTTCAAGTGCAAATAACTATTACACTTTTTAGTGTTCATAGTTGTGAAATTACGATTTTGAGAGAACCCATAATCCATAAAAGGGTTAAACATATTGATCGTAGGTTTCACCAAGTTCGAGAGATCGAATATGGAGGTGATAAGTTTATGGCCAAGGTTGTATCAGATAACATCCAATTAACCCTTCTATAATTAGGGATATAGACTGCTGAGTAGATAGATTGGGAGATAGATGCATAAATATATGGATTTGAGATTAAGTGGAAGATTGTAGGGGTTTTATTCTTAAATTATGTATGACTTTTACTTTTTAGTAAGGTCATGTTAGGTTATTTTAAAATAAGAATCATGTTTGTGAGAATGCCTAACATTTATGATTAAATATATATATATATATATATATATATATATATATATATATATATATATATATATATATATATATGCAACTCAATTATACTTTGTAGGAGTTTAGTTGAGTTGGGTTCGGATTAATCAGGGGATATAAAAATTTTGATTCTAGTAAAATTGAACTAGCTCACAACCTAGATAGGGAGTGACATCCTATCAGTATAAGTGCATGTGCTAATTTTATTAGTTTATCTCAAACTACGAAAATATATTTAATGGTTCGAGAACTTATTTGATAGTTTAACAAAATGATTGCAACCAGCACATTCAGTATTGCATTGAATATGACCACTCATGAGACTATATTATAAGGGTTTCCTAGATTGGACTTTGGAAATCACACACCATTTACGAAGGCCGCATAGATTCTTAGTCCCGAGGGTTATGAGGATTCAAATGATTGCACAATTATTTCTTTAATTGTTATGGGTAAGATTTAATTATATATTTGATAAATAGATCCTCGCAAGTCGAGCGATCATTGTGTGAGTAGGTATGAGATCATAATTCAAAGGAATCCGCATCCAAGAGATATATTGGATTTTGATACCCCTTCGATAGACTTATGTGTTTTGTTTCTACTAGTTAAACCCAGCGGTGAATTATTTTATAATCTGATAGAGTAGAAAATAAATTATGTCTGAGATTTAAAGAATTGATTGGATGTTGATTAAAATCTAATAGCAAAGATTTAATTTGATTAAGAGGGTATCAGACACTTAAATGGGGATTCACATTATATACCATATTCAACTTTGCAAATAAGACCTCTTTATTTCGAGTGGTTTAGAGATAATTAAATTGGAGTGGAATCATGATTATTTAGTGAAATCAGTTGCGATTAAATAAAGAAATGAAATAAATTACGGTAATTATAATTTGGAATTTTCAATTATTTATTTGGAAGTCAATTTAATTATTTGTCTTGGGTCCCTAATACAGTCCATTGCCCAAGTAGTTGGCCCAAATTTATATGGAACCTCAATTTATCTAAAGCCCATGACTTATACTTATATATTTTAGTGTAAGCTATGGTTTTAGGTTAATGATCCATTTTTTAGGATTAGAGATGGAGAGGAAAAATATTATCCTTGTTTTTTAAGGCTATGGAGATAATGTAATTTTTCTCATATTTTACCAAAGTTTCATTTCCAATAGTGCCCACACACAAGTCTTACTATGGTTGGATCATATACTAGAAGATTGAGACGCTCAGAACATTTTAGAAAGGTTTTTGGAGATCTTGGGAGGAAAGGACGATCGAAATATTCATCAACATATTTCTCCTCATACAAATCATAAGGTTTTTGCTTCAAACCTAGTTCTTGATTTTTAATTTCCATTCTATGATCAATTGAAGATCTTTAGGGTGTCCTTATCCTCAACATTGCATGGAAATATTAATTCACTTAGATAGTTTGGATGACTTTGACTAGGGTGACATCATCATGAAAATTTTGTGTACCTAGTTAAATACAATGTATTGGTCAGGTCGCGTGCATGACAATCCGCATTAGTCGATGCAGGTGAAAAGATAAAATTGGATCCTTCAGGTAAATTTCATCTAGTTAAATTTCATTTTTATACGCATGCTTATAAATTTCATTAAATTCAATCAGTTTTGTTAATTTAATTTATTTTTTCTCATTTGTAGTTTTGGTGGTTCGAGTATAAGAGATGCATTCACCCTTTTGTAGATGAAAACCATGTAATTAAATTAGATTAGATTCCAAATAAATACTCAAAAATCCCCAATTACAAATCTCGTAATTTATTTATGTTCTTTATTTAATCATAGATAATTCCACTAAATCATCAATATTGCACTCCATATAATTGTCTAAAAATTTACTTGGATTTAATGAGGTCTTATTTTGCAAAGATGATAATAGTACATAGTGGTATTCCCTGTCTTAAGCTTACCATACTCGCTTGGTTAAATCAATTTGATGTTAATTGACTTTATTCAGCCTCTAATTAATTTCTTGATTCTTAGACTAAACTTATTTTTCTACTGCACCGGATAATAAAAATAATCCACTGATCAAATTTAACAGGTGGAAACAAATATTATAATTCTATCAAGGGGGTATCGCAATTCAAGGTATACACGGATGCCGAATTATGATCTTATACCTACTCGCACAACGATCACCCAAATCTCGTAGATTGAGATTAAATCAAATTGAATCTTTCCCATGACATTCAAAAATGAAAATTATTCAAGCATTCCAATTCTCATAATTCTTCTTGATTGAGAATCTATGCACCCTTTGCAAATAGTGTGAGGTTACCTTAGTCTAATCAAGATGTCTCTTACACTTAAATCTCATGGGTGGTCTTAATACATTTCTTCATGTACCGATCATAATCCTTCTTTCACTCTATTGCAAAAGTTCTCAAACCATAAGATAGGTTCCCGTTACTACACCAAAACTGGGTTAATGGTCATGGATTTTATCCCTGACTAGGAAGGTTGGGTCGCGAATTTGGTCTCTAAACAAATCGGGCATGACCATTTCTAGTGGCCACGTCCCAAATCCCTGACCGAGAGCCTGGTCACGGATCTCACATAGTCATAGATTTGGTCACTGATGATGCTAAGATTCAACACCACCAGATAAGTGATGATGAGCTCAAACGGTGATAACAATGGCAGCCATGGATATATATATATATATGGAGAGGTTCAAAAGTGAACCAAAAAAATGAACTTTTTAATGAACCTACAAAGATATTAAAAATTGATCCTTAATTTCTTGCTGTAATTGGTTCGCGCCAGCGGAGGGATTGAAAAATTATTCATTGCCGTTGGCGCGGACCAATTATAACAAGAAATTAAGAGTCAATTTTTTAATGTCTTAGTAGGTTCATTAAAAAGTTCATTCTTTTGGTTCATTTTTGAACCTCACCCTATATATATATGTGTGTGTGTGTGTGTGTGTGTGTGTGTGTGTGTGTGTGTGTGTATAAGTGTATAGAAAGGGATGAGTATAAGAGGAATAAGATAACGATGTATAGTTGTTCAGCCAATTAGGCCTACATCCACTGTGAGTGTGTGTGATCCACTAAGTATGGGCACTAATGGCCTTAGATACAATGCACATAAGCTCACACACTCTCTCTCTCTCTCTCTCTACTGTGTGTAGAAGCAGGGTTTTAGCTAGGGTTACAATTATTCGATCCCTTTACAGGGTTGTAGGTGATAGGTATATATAGGTCTTGGGGGGAGTAATGTACCCCCCCAAGCATGCATAGTGCATGTGAGTTATGATCTAGCCAATCCTCTGCTGACACCTAGAGGTGCTACCTGTGATTAATGATGGCATAATAATCCCTCACGTGAGGGGGTGATATTGTTATAACGGTCTTCTACGTGCCATATGAGTCCCACACACACTGTTCCATGCGTCTCCCAAATCACGCGATGTGATGATGTCATCCTCGGCCTGCGATGTGAGGTCGAGGGCAAAAGTCCTACTGGCAGCGAGCTTGGCCTAGTTTGGGCCTCGTACTGTCGTACCCTCATAGGTTCATCCAGAACAAAAATAGGGGTCGACCCCTTAGAGGGTCTTCTGGGCCTGATGAGGGGTTGGCCCCTTGAAGGGTCGTCTCGGCTATGATGAGGGGTTGGCCCCCTGAAGGGTCATCTGGGCCTGATGAGGGGTCGGCCCCTTGAAGGGTCGTCTGGGCCTGATGAGGGGGTCGGCCCCTTGAAGGGTCATCTGGTCCTGATGAGGGTGTCTGCCCCTTAAAGGGTCGTGTGATATTGGTTGAGAGATCATCTTGGCCTCGTCTGGGTGGAGGACACCCTTGGCCTGGCCGAGAGTACATATAGGCATATCAATCACCCCCAAGCCCTTAGCCATCGATGTTATTGAGATAGCTGAGGGATAGTGCTGCTTTTGAGATAAGTGTATGATCAGTTTGGTGAGTGACACTTGTCAAGCTGATGTGACACCTAGGCAGATATCCACTGTCGTTCCAGTTTCCCAAGTGTGGTGGCTGCACACTTGTCCTGGGACTTTGTGCCCTAATGATACCCTCCTCGTGGGCCGTGTTTTGTCTTAGTTAATGGGCCCACTCATTATCAAGATATTTAAATAATTTTTTGAAGTCATTTCCTTTCTTCTTCTTCGCGCCTCAACTCTCTCTCTAGATTCTCAACAGCTCCATAGCCATTTCTGCTATTTCTTCAGCATCAAGCCTCACTGTCTTCGCCTTCATTTTCAAGTAACCTTTCTTTGCTTTAGATTCTTACTTGAGCCTTCAACTATGATTTGCATTTGGGTTTATTTTCGCTTGCTCCTTGGTTATTTACTTTTTTCGGCATTCTTCTCCCGTGAGCTGTTATTCTTGTTCTTTGAGTGTTCTTGATTAAACCCTTTCTTTATTTGGTTTTAATCCAAAAGTCCAGCTTAGTCAACTACAAACTTATTTGTAATTAGGCTAGCCAAATTCCTCCAAGTGTTGGGTCTTCCTCTTAATGCTTAGGAGTCTTTACGATTTAGCCGAGGAATTCCCATCCCTGAGAGAGAACTTCTTCGTAGAGATTAGGCGAATAGAGGAGGAGGAGGAGGAGGAGGAGGAGAGAAGATGAGGGGACGACTCTAATTGGGTACGACCCATTTTTCTCATTCCATTATCCACTATCCTACCCCTTGAGTCATGCGGGTCGTCTGGTCATCTAGCCGAGAGTCAATCGTACGAGGGGAAATGGATCAGAGAGCATTATTATCGACAGGTGCTGGCACTTTTTGGAGGGGAGAGACATCCACTCTTAGCCCAAGCCGACAAGCCAAGGGCACAACACCTTCTGAGGCTGTCCCTATAACAACGTTGTCCCCCTTGAATTTCAAGTAACCTTTCCAGATATCCCCCCAGAGGCTGGGGATCCGAGGATGAGAGATATGAGAATGACAGTGAGGGTTCTTTCGATGATGATGATAGTCAAGTTGACACTTCAACTGCCTCGACTTATGTATCGCCAGTTAAGGACCGTGATCTCTTAGTATGGAGGCATCTCTTTGGCATATAAACCAACATAAGTATGAGGGTCCCCACTGATTCTAAGAGAGTCTTCGAGGGTGACGAGGGAGAGATTGCTATTTATGAGCAGATGTTAAAGGTCGGTGTTAGGTTCCCTCTACACCGTTATATATTCGATATCTTTTCTGCCCTTGGGGTTTCCCCTTCTCAACTCCCCCCAACTCATGGACGACTATTCTTGGCTACATCTCGCTTTGGAAGAATTCATTTACTGACGAGCCCTCGGTCGATGTATTCCTTGCCTGCTATAACATCACCTCATTATTTAAACAGCCTGGGTAATTTCATTTGGGGGTTAGGAAGTCTGATAAAAAGCTCATTCACGTGGCTCAGACTTCCAATCATGACTGCAAGAAAAGGTTTTTCTTTATCTCCGGGGATTGAGAATTCCCTTCCAAGGGTGAGTCCGTGGAAGATGGTCCGAGGGTACCCAGGGTTTAGTCCAATCCCTCAATGAAAGCACTCTCAGACCCCGAACTTAGCTTGGAGTAGAGGGTCATCGTTGACTATCTGAGAGAGCGAGGGAAAGAGGGCAAACTTATAAAATTTGAAGATTTGATGACTGCTTCCTCAAAGAAGATGGTCTGAGGGTCGGCCCCTTGACAGAACTATGTGAGTAGTTTTTTGCTCAATCTTTGATTTTTTCCAATTGTTTCATCTTTGTCTGTATCTTTCTGATATGTCGTCTCCTTTTCAGGTCGTCCTGCAAATATCTCTGACCAACTTTATGAAATGACAGCCCCAATCTTACTGTCAGGTTTGGGAAAGAAAAAGGGAAAAGAGCCTTAGCAACCTCCGAGGAAGACTAAGGCCATAGGGCTGACACATGTTGAGCTGACTGCTGATAGTCATAAAAGAAAGGAACCAGAAGTATCTGTTGACCCTCAACCGGATTCAAGGATGAGGGCGAGGGTGGAGACGTCTGAGGGGACCGACTCCTCTTCTAGTATGGGGGCCTATTGGTTTCAAATTTTGACATTTTTGAAGGATGAACCCTCTTCCCTCATAGCCAATCTGAAGGCAGCCAAGGCTTCTATGTTCTCTTCTCCCTCGCCTGCTGATTATGAATTTCTATCCAAGATGCCCCCGGCAAAGGTGTATGATTATGGTCTTCATACTCTGGCCCATGTATTTGTTTTCAATTCATTTCCTCAGTTAACTTTTCACCAACTGTTCCCTCGACCCCTTTACACGTGCTTTCTTCTGTGCAGTCTGTTTGTGCCTTTACATCAGCTACCAAGTGGATGGCTGAGAACCAACAGAAGTTCCATGAGGCATAGAGAGCTATCCAGCACGAGGATGAGCTGCAGGCCGAATTAGAGACCGCTAGGGCAACATTAGAAGAATTCAAAGGCCGAGCATGCGAGGGTCCTAGATGAGCTTACGTAGCAGCACGATGCAGACCTGAAGGCAAAGGACTCTCTTATTAAAGAAAAGGATGAAGCCTTGATCAACCTGGGGGCTCAATTCAAGTCTGAGCTTGAGGGTGCAGTAAAGAAAGCCGAGGCCGATGTTGTGGAGGCCTACAAACTCTCAGACGAGTTTTAAGGCTTCGGTCTTGAATACTTGGAGAGGGGGATTAGGACGGCCTGTCGGTGGATCGTCCTTTAGTTTGCTGATGCTGTCTCTTCAGTCCGCCCCTCTCTTGAGGCATTTTAGCTGGACGACCCCCTGATTACCGAGGCCCTAGCCTATGTGGAGTCTAAAGTGCACGCCGAAGGTACCATCACATCTGAGGCTTGTCCTGTCTTGGTCATAGAAGAAAATCCCATTGATGTTGAGGCCTTGGCCTCTGATGCCGCCCAATAGGGTGGTTATTTGTATCCATTACCCTATTTATGTACCACATTTTTGTACTTTACTTTTGTTGGACAAACATCTATAACATTTTGTAATATAATGCCTCTTTCTGTCTTCTATGCTTGTCTTTTGTATGATTTATCTTGTGATGTTTTATTTATAACTCCTCCCCCGTCTTTCTTGAGGGTGAATGAGTGGTCGTCCCCACCATTGACCCTCATCATAGCCGAGGGTGTTTTCCCACCAACTTAATGATTTTTATATTTCAAGTCCCCCCTCGTCTTTCTTGAGGGTAAATTAGGGGTCGTCCCCACCATTGACCCTCATCATAGCCGAGGGTGGTTTCCCACCAACTTAATGGTTTTTATATTTCAAGTCTCCCCTCGCCTTTCTTGAGGGTGAATGAAGGTTCGTCCCCACCATTGACCCTCATCATAGCCGAGGGTGGTTTCCCACCAACTTAATATTTTTTTATATTTCAAGTCCCCCCTCGTCTTTTTTAGGGTAAATGGGGGGTCGCTCCCACCATTGACCCTTATCATCGCTGAGTGTGGTTTCGCGAAGATGATCCCAATCATACTATAATTGACAAACACAAGATGAGGGGTGAATATGATATTCTCATTAACATTCCAAGTGTTCTGTTGGAGCAACACCCATTATAATTGTGGTCCGATAGGACATTACAACACTACTGATAGTATTTCTTCAAATAATCTGCATTCCAGGGTTTGGAAAAGGGTTCCCCCTCAAGGTTCTCTAGTCTATACGTTCCAGGGACAACTTCATCAATGACCCTATATGGGATATGCCAATTTGGGTGTAGCTTGTTAGGCTTTTGCCACATCTTTTTGAGGACTAAGTCCCCCACTGCGATTGGCCTTTGCTTCACCCTCTGGTTGTAAAACCTGGCAGTCCTCTACTGGTAAGCAGCTTGCCTTATCTCGGCATCTTCCCTCCTTTCCTCGATCAGGTTTAAGTCAAGTCTCATTTCTTCCATAATTCTCTTGGGGTCAAACATTTGGATTCTATGGGTAGGAAACCCAATATCGGTGGGGATGACGGCTTCTGAGACATATGCTAGCATAAATGGGGTTTCACCGGTAGGAGTCTTCGCCGTCGTCCTGTAGGCCCAAAATACAGCATACAACTCCTCAACCCATCTTCTTTTTGCCTCCTCAAGTATTTTCTTAATCCATTTAGGATTGTTCTGTTTGTTACTTCAGCTTGCCCATTGGCTTGAGGTCGACCTGGGGACGAGAAGAATTGTTTGGTACTCACCCTTTCACAGTACTTCTCTAGAGATGCATTCTTGAATTGAGTCCCGTTATCCGAAATGAGGGTGTTGGGGAGACCATATCTTCATATAATGTTTTTCCAGATAAACAAGAAGGTCTTCTACTCGGTGATCGTTACCATCGCCTCTGCCTCCACCCATTTTGAAAATTAGTCAATTGCTACGATGAGGAACCGATAGTTATTGTTGGCCCTAGGCAAGGGTCCTACTAGGTCGATCCCCCACACTACAAATGGTCATGGGGATGTAATAGAGGTAAGAGGCTGATGGGGCTGGTGAGGGATGGTGGCAAATCTTTGACATTTATCACACTTTTTTACATATGCCGTGGCATCTTTCCCCACGTTCGGCCACCAGTACCCCTGGGTTACTACCCTATTCCCCAAAGACATGCCCCCAATGTGGCTTGAACATGACCCCTCATGCACATCTTGCAAGATGTGTGGGACTTCAGACCGGTGCACACACCTAAGTAATGGGAGCAAGCACCCCTTTTTGTATAAGGTGTCTCCGATGACAGTGAATTTGGCAGCTCTATATCTCAACTTTTTCTTTTCTTGTTTTGCTTCTGGCATCTCCCCCTCTTTAATGTATTTGATTAGGGGGGCCATCCACTAAGCTTCTTTGTTGATGTTTAAGAAAAATCCAAGTGTTCCCTTTTCTTCATCGGTCGTTGGTCGAAGAAGAATTTTTACTGGGACTGTCCTCTTGATATCTGTCCTAGTTGCTGAGGCCAGCCTAGCGAGTGCATCAGCTCGACCATTGTCATGTCTGGGTATCCTCTTAAACTTTACCTCTCTGAAGTTATTTAATAGTGCCTTTACCCTTTCCAGATATTTGTCCATTCTATCATCCTTAGCCTTATAGGCTCCTAGTATCTAATTCACCACTAGTCTTGAATCACTATGGACCACAATATGGTTGACACTAAGGGACTTAGCCAAGGAGAGGCCTGCTATCAGAGCCTCATATTCAGACTCGTTGTTGGAGGCTTTGAAGTTGAACCTTAGGGCATACTCGATGTCTGTATCGTCTGGTGTTGATACTATTAATTCAGCCCCACTTCCGCTTTCGCAAGAGGACCCGTCAACGAAGAGGTTCCATATTGTCTTTTCCTCCGAGATATTTCCCTCGGTGAGGGACCCTTATCTAAAGAGATATCTTCCCTCTTCATTTTTAGTCACTTTTTCTCTAGCCGTGCTTGTCTCAGCCTTGTCTTTGGATTGATCAACGACTCTGCCTTGTCGGGTATCTATCTTATCGAGGCTTTCCTCTTCAGCCTCATCATCTTTCGAAGTAAATTCAGCCATGAAATCAGCTAACGCTTTCCCCTTAATGTCCATCCTTGGTTGATATACAATGTCAAACTCTCCCAACTCTATAGCCTAGGCCATTAGCCTCCCCAATTTTTCTGGCTTGTACAAGACCTACCTAAGAGAATAGTCAGTGAGGATGACCATTGTCTGGGACTGAAAGTATGGCTTCATCTTTCTTGATGAATGGATCAAGGCATAAGCTAATTTCTCCATCCTTGGGTATCTTTTCTCTGCCCCCTGGAGTGCCTTACTGTTGAAATATACGGGCTTTTGTACCCCGTCCTCTTCTCTCACAATGGTTGTACTGATGGCTGAGTCTAAGACGGCTAGGTACACATATAGTCGTTCACCCTGTACTTATCATGACAACAGCACGGGAGACCCTAAGTATGCCTTTAGCTCCTTGAAAGCCTGATCACACTCTTCGCTCCACTCAAAATCCTTTCTGAGAATTTTGAAGAATGGTAAGCACCTGTCTGTGGCTCTGGGCACGAACCTATTCAAAGTAACCACTCGCCCTGTGAGCCTCTGAACGTCTTTAATGGTCTTAGGAGTCTTTATTTCTATAAGGGCTTTTATCTTTTTGGGATTGGCCTCGATTCCCCTTTGGTTGACAATAAATCCCAAGAACTTCCCTGCTCCGACCCCGAAGACACATTTGGCCGGATTGAGCTTCATTTGGTACTTGTCCATCATGTTAAAGGTCCTCTCAAGGTTGGCCACATGATCCTCTGCCTTTAAACTCTTGGTCAGCATGTCATCTACATAGACCTCCATGGACTTCCCGATTTGGTCTTCAAATATTTTATTCACAAGGCGTTGGTACGTTGCCCCCGCATTTTTTAGTCTAAAGGGCATGACCCTATAACAGTATATCCCCTTGTCGGTAGTGAAGGCTATTTTCTCCGAGTCTTTAGGGTTCATGAAGATCTGGTTGTACCCTGAATAGGCATCCATGAAGCTCATGAGCTCATGGTCTGCGGTAGCATCTTCAATCTGATTAATGCGGGGGAGAGGGAAGCTATCTTTGGGACAATGTTTATTGAGGTCTGTGAAGTCTACACACATCCTCCACTTCCCGTTGGCTTTTGGGACAATGACTGCGTTGGATAACCATTCGGGGTAGATGACCTTTCTGATAAACCTGGATCTTCTAGCTTCTTGACCTCATCCCTGATGACCTCATACTTCTCCCGAGAATAAATTCTCCTATTCTACTTTACTGGTTTTGCACCCTCTACCATGTTGAGCTTGTGGCTCATAATTTTGGGGCTGATCCCTGGCATATCTGCGTGGCTCCATGAAAATACACTCTGTATTCTCCTTTGCATCTTAATGAGGTCTTCTTTTATGTCTATTTTTAGATCTTTGCCAACTTGGACGATTTTTTCTGGCTCATTCTCATTGAGGATGATGGATTCCTCCTCTTCTGCGGCTTCTCCTTTCTTGAGTTTTTTCTTATCCCTGAGTTCAAGGGTGTCAATGTTGTAGGTGGCTGTTGCCTTCTTGTGCGCCTCTCTTTCTTCGACGGAGTTGAAGTAACATTCCTGCACTATCTTCTGGTCTCCCTGAACTTGCCCTAACCTATAAGGGGTCGGGAATTTGATTATCTGATGAACCGTAGATGGAACAGCCTCAAACCTCTTGAGAGATACTTCCCCAGTATAATGTTATAGGCCGAGAAGATATGTTCATCCATCACGAAGAAGCTGACCTTCTTGGTAAGCCATCTCAGCCATTCTTCCCCCATCCTGACATCGGCCTCATACACTCCTAGAGGGTGAAATTTTTCCCCACTGAACCCAATCAATGGGTGATGGTATGGGACGATTCTAGCATGGCTAAGGCTTAAGGATTTGAAGCACGGCCAAAACATCACATCTATAGAGCTACCCCCATCTACCAAGATCCTCGGCACCTCACATTCGTGCACCCTGGTAGTGATGACTAGAGGGCCATCATACGGGGCTAAGAGGCCTTTGAAGTCCATTCATGAGAATCTCACTATCAAAGTATCCATATCAACCTTTTTCTTCTTTTTTGACTTTGCCTCAACAGAGGTTGAGTGTACGGCCTTTGTCACTGCCTTGGCTTCAGCTACATAGGCCTTCCTGTCTGCGACCTATGACCCTCCTCCTCCTAGTCCCCCAAAGATCATCCTAATACCAAGTGATATCATATTAAGTCTCTTTACAGGGCCGTGGTCATCTCTCGGCGGGAGATCAGGGTCGTCCTCATCATCCGAAGGGTCGTCCCTTCGATTTGGAGGATCTTCTCGTCATGCATCACCTCTCTTCTTTTTGGGGTTATCCTCTCAGCCCCTCTTGAAGGCACCTTTGTCAACGTACTTCCTAAGCTTCCCTTCTTTTAGCATCTTCTTGATTTCATCTTTCAGAGAAAAACACTTGGTCGGTGATATGGCCATGGTCTTGGTGAAATTCACACCACAGATTCTTGTTCCTCTTGTGGGGGGCTACCCTCAGCTTCTCAGGACACTTCAAGAACCGATCACTTTTTATCTCGTTCAGGATATGCTCGCAATTGACTGTCAAGGGGTGTAATCAGCGAATTTGTTATCTGCCAGCCTCTTCTTCCCCTATTTATTCCTTTTCTGGTACTTGCCCCACTGGTGCCTCCTTTTTGGTCTTCATATTTTACTGCCATCGCCTCTTCGGCGTTCATAACCTTTCCTGCTGTTGACAGGAATTTATCCATTATCCTCGGAGGGTCTTCAGCAAGCTTCCATAACCGCTTCCCCTTCTGGAATCCTCCAATCAGGGCTGTCATAGCTTTGCTTTCCTCATAGTCTTCGACCTCTAATTTTCTTTGTTGAATCTGGCTATGTAGTCTCTTAGGCTCTCGCTCTTACCCTGCTTAACATAAAGCAGGTGTGTGGTCTTCTTCTGTGGCCTCACTCCAAAGAAAAAGTTATGGATAAACCGATCTGCTAACTGCTTAAAGTTTTTAATGGAGTTCTTAGGGAGAGACATATACCAAACATGTGCAGCCCTAGTCAGAGTGCCAGAAAAGGCATGACACCTCATCTCATTTGAGATAGAGTATATGTTTGTCGCTGATTGGCACATCTTAATATGATGGACAGGGTTGGTACCGTGGGGTGACCACTGACGGCTTGAACTTGGATGGCGTGGGGAAGTTGACTATCTTCGCCACAAAAGGTGAGCTTATGGAGTATTCTTTCTGAATAGGGTCCCGACTCTTTAGAATATCACCAATCTTATCCTCCAACCTTTGGATCGAGTCGTTCTAGGGCCTCGTAGGGTCGTCTTGGCTGAAGTTATCCCCTGCCGCCTCTTTGAGGTGAACGGAGGGTTCCGCTGCAGCAGGTCTATATCGACTGTTTACTTCTCCATGACCGTCGTCCCTCCCGTGGGGTCGGCCATCTGCTACCTCTCTTTTGGATCTCGCAACACTTCTCGACCCGGATAATTTCTCTCGCAAGTTATTTATCGGGCCTAGCCTTTCAAAGTCGGACCCTCTGCTCAAACGATCAAAAGCAGAGCCCCTCGGGCGATCGTCAGGATTTTTCCCTCCACACTTCCCTCTAGTCTCCTGGAGAGGTCGCAGAGTATTGTTGGAGACCTCATACGGCTCCCATCACTCTATGGGGGCCTCCTCCCCCTCCAGATCATCATACCTGTCTTCTGGGCAAGGGTTTCCTTGCCTCCCCAAGCGTAGACGCCGGGGGTCAGCAACATCCCTCCGTCGCTGAGGAGGCGGCAAGTCTTTGCATGGTGCTTGGGGTGGTCCCCTGGCCTCGTGCTGCCCTGGAGCTGCTGTCGGAGTAATCATCTCTGGTGAGACTCACGGTGGTCTTATTATGTTTTGGATAAGGGTTGTGAACTGCTCCTTCATAATCCGCTGGCTTGCTGCCAGAGACTTCAAAGCGACCGCCACATCAGCCATCTCAGACTGAGGCGGTGGTTGAGAAGAATTGGGTCCTACTCCAGTATCCGATGGAGGAAGAGGTAGTGGTGGCATCTCCGGTGCCATGTGTTTGAGCTATAGAGAGCTGAATGATCAAAAGATTGAAGAGCTTGGAAAATATCTCCACAAAGCGGGAGATCTGGTTCACCACCAGAGTGCCCGGTGAGGTCAAGCTGTATAAAGGAAGAGATGTATTCTTGTTCCCACAGACGATGCCAAACTGATGATGCTAAGATTCAACACCACCAGATAAGTGATGATGAGCTCAAACGGTGATAACAATGGCAGCCATGGATATATATATATATATATATATATATATATATATATATATATATATATATATATATATATATATATATATATATATATATATATATATATATATATATATGTGTGTGTGTGTGTGTGTGTGTGTGTGTATGTGTGTGTGTGTGTGTGTGTGTATAGAAGGGGATGAGTATAAGAGGAATAAGATAACAATGTATAGTGGTTCATCCAATTAGGCCTACATCCACTATGAGTGTGTGTGATCCACTAAGTATGGGCACTAATGGCCTTGGATACAATGCACATAAGCTCTCTCTCTCTCTCTCTACTCTGTGTAGAAGCAGGGTTTTATCTAGGGTTACAATTATTCGATCCCTTTACAGGGTTATAGGTGATAGGTATATATAGGTCTTGGGGGGAGTGGTGTACCCCCCCAAGCATGCATGGTGCATGTGAGTTATGATCTAACCAATCCTCCGCTGACACCTGGAGGTACCACCTGTGATTAATGATGACATAATATTCCCTCACTTGAGTGGGTGATATTGTTATAACGATCTTCCACGTGCCATATGAGTCTCACGCGCACTGTTCTACGCGTCTCCCAAATCACACGCTGTGATGATGTCATCCTCGGCTTGAGACGTGAGGCCGAGGGCAAAAGTCCTGCTGGCAGCTAGCCTAGCCTAGTTTGGGCCTCGTACTGTCGTACCCTCATAGGGTCATCCAGACCAAAAAGTGGGGTTGACCCATTAGAGGTTCGTCTGGGCCTGATGAGGGGTTGGCACCTTGAAGGGTCGTCTCGGCTATGATGAGGGTTCGACCCCCTAAAGGGTCATCTGGGCCTGATGAGGGGTCGGCCACTTGAAGGGTCGTTTGGGCCTGATGAGGGGGTCGGCCCTTTGAAGGGTTGTCTGATATTAGTTGAGAGATCATCTTGGCCTCGTCCGGGTGGAGGACACCCTCGGCCTGGCCGAGAGTACAAATGGCCATATCAGTCACGGCCCATAGCCTTGACCCTAATTGTATGTGTGGTCACATCCTAAATCCGTGACCACTTCATGATTAAAGAACATGTGGTCATGGACTTCCACCATGACCAGTTCTCTGTGCGATCCATCTTTGTCACGGCTTAAGGCCGCGACCAAACTTAATGTATAAATGATATTGTCACGGCTATAGGTCGTGACTATACTTATTGTGCATTAAATATTATCACGACTTTGGGTCATGACTATACTTACTGTGCATAAAACGTTGTCACGGCTTTAGGCTGTGACCAGTTTTAATAATAAAATAAAACAACCCTCTAATAGGGAGGCTAATCGGTCAATTGCTACAAGTGCTCCTTGGGTGACCTTGAGGAGGTCACGTGCTCTCAAATCGGGGTTCTCGTGCTTTAAAATCGAGGGGTCCCGTGACCACACGGTCACGGAACCCATGTAGGCATTCTAAAATATGGGTTTTGCTCTCAAATCGGGGGTCCCATGGCCACACTGTCGTCTCATGCGGGCTACGTTGGTCCCGTGCGAAGTGTTGGCACCGCTCACGGGGCCGTTTGGGGGGCGCTAAGAGGTTTCATCCCCCAACGACACGTTTTCAAGCCTAAGTGTGGATATTCTCTGTTTTGGGCCATGCTCTCAAATGGAAGGTCCCGTGGCCACGCAATCGACTCGTGCGGGCTACGTTGGTCCCGTGCGAGGTGTTGGTGCCACTCACGACCGTTTGGGGGCGCTAAGGTGTTTCACCCCCCGACAGCACGTTTTCAAGCCTGTGTGGATATTCTTTATTTTGGGTTATGCTCTCAAATCGGGGGTCCCGTGGACATGCGGACAACTTGTGTGGTCTACGTTGGTCCACGTGAGAGGTGTTGGCATCGCTCACGGGGCCGTTTGAGGGGCACTAAGGGATTTCTCTCCCCGATGACACGATTTCAAGGCTAAATGTGGATATACTCTGTTTTGGGTCGTGCTCGCAAATTGGGAGTCCCGTGGCCACGCGGTCGGCTCGTGCGGGCTATGTTGGTCCCGTATAAGGTGTTGGCGCTATTCACGGGACCGTTTGGGGGCACTAAGGGGTTTTGTCACCCGACGACACGCTTTCAAGCTTAAGTGTGGATATTCTCTATTTTGGGCCGTGCTCTCAAACCGAGGGTCCCGTGACCACGCGATCGGCTCGTGCAGGCTACGTTGGACTCGTGCGAGGTGTTGGTGTGTATTAGAGGGTTATTTGGGGGCTCTAAGGGGTTTGGCCCCCCGACCGCACGTTTTCAAGCCTAAGTGTGGTTCTTCTCTGTTTTGGGCCGCGCTCTCAAACTGGGGGAGCCGTGGCCACATGGTCGACTTTTGTAAGCTACGTTGGTCCCGTGCGAGGTGTTAGCGCCACTCACAGAGCCGTTCGGTGGGCACTAAGGGGTTCCCCCCCGACGGCACATTTTCAAGACTAAGTGTGGATATTCTCCGTTTTGGGTCGTGCTCTCAAATCGGGGGTCCCATGGCCACGCGATCGGCTCGTGTGGAGTATGTTTCTCTCGTACAAGGTGTTGGCACCGTTCATGGGGTTGTTTGGGGGGCACTAAGGGGTTTCGCCTCCTTTACAAGAAAAAAACACATTTCGCAACACATAAACTATGTCGCGAAATATTTTAATTATGTCGCAAAAGACATTTCGCGACATAAGACTGCCTGTCGCCCCCGTGTCGCAGTAGCCCCATTTAGGAATGTATTCCGCGACATACATATCTATGTCGCGGAATGTATATACGAATCGCGACAGGATACATGTCGCGAAATGTCTATATTTATTAAAATATATGTTAATATTTATTTTTCATATTAAATAATACCTTAACTTTCACGACATAATGACATGTCACGGAATGTAGTTCTTTACGCGACTTGACATACATGTCGCAGAATGTAGATCTTTACGCGACATGCCATACATGTCGCGAATTGTCATATTTTACGCGACATACATAGCATGTCGCAGAATGTCTCCTTTTGGCGACATGATAAACATGTCGCAAAATGTCATCTAATTAGGCGACGGTGTATGTCGCTAAATGTCATTTATAGTGCAACTAAAAGTCATTATTCAGAATAAGATTTGATTTTTAGAAACACCCAAGTTATGTAACCAAAAGGGATTTTTTTTCAATAAATAATTCCAAAAGAATATTGAAAGATGCTTATATATAAATTTTTTCCATGACATAACCTGTATAAATGTGCATCCAAACTATCACATAAAATGACACCATATTCAATTTTATAACTCTTCGTTAAACGACAATTCATTTTATTCAAATGAATATGATTACAACAAATGTTCAAAATAACACCAGCTACAAAAATAATACACATTTCGCGAGAAACTTTGAGTCATACAATCAACTAGCCCAATGAAATCCATCATCAATCTGTGACAATAAACAAATAAACACGTGTTAATCATAATTAGATTACATAATATGGAAAAAAAGTCTACTTTTATCATAAGTGTGCCCCTTTTTTCTATTTTTGATAGTCGTTTTAAATTTTCGCTCCTCGACTCTAAATTTTCAAATTCGGGTATGTTTGAATTAATCAATTTAGAACGCTTCATAATTTTAGAAAATTTTGACAAAGTTTCCTTTGTTTATTCACGAAATCCAACCTGTTTTAACATTTAAAATTAACTCGAAGACATCAACAAAATCCATAAATAAATAATTAACAAATCCTTTCCAACAATGGTCTTACTTTAGTTACACGCTCCACCCCCACTTCTCAACATGTTTCCTAAACTTATGTTTGAGATAATCAATTTAAAACACTCAATAATTTCAAAAAAATTAGGCAGAGTTTCCTTTGTTTATTCAAGAAATTCAATCTGTTTTATCATTTAAATAAACTCAGAGACATCAATAAAAGCCATAAATAAATAATCAACGAATTCCTTCCAACAATGGTCTTACTTTAGTTACTCGCTCCACCCCCACTTCTCAACATGTTTCCAAAATTTATGCTTGAGTTAATCAATTTAAAACACTCAATAATCTAAAAAAAAATCGACAGAGTTTCCTTTGTTTATTCAAGAAATCCAACCTGTTTTATCATTTAAATAAACTCAACGACATCAACAAAAGCCATAAATAAATAATCAACAAATCCCTTCGAACAATGGTCTTACTTTAGTTACACGCTCCACCCCTAGATCTCAATATGTTTTCTAAACTTATGTTTGAGTTAATCAATTTAAAACACTCAATAATTTCAAAAAAAATCGGCAGAGTTTCCTTTGTTTATTAAAGAAATCCAACCTGTTTAAAATTTAAATAAACTCAACGACATCAACAAAAGTCATAAATAAATAATCAACAACTCCCATCCAATGATTAAACATAAATAAGCTCATAAATAACTCGATCGATAAAAAGGTTCACCCGTTGGAAGCTATTTTTGGTTTTCACCAATTAACGACATGTTTTAAGCCTAAATCTAGATTTTTGCAAATTATCATCGTATTCTCGAAACGAGAGTCTCATGATTACGCGGTAAGTTCCTACGTGTTACATTGGTCTCATGTGAGCTGTTCGTTCCTCTTACAGGGTTATTCGGGCATTGTTTTTTATTTCCACCCTCTAAAGTCATGTTTTAAGCCTAAGTCTAAACTTTGCAAATTATTCTCGTATTCTCAAATCGAGAGTCTAGTGGCTACGGGGTAAGTCCCTACGTGTTACGTTGGGCCCGTGGGAGGTGTCTGTCCCTCTTACGGGGCCGTTTAGGGTCTGTTTTGGGTTTTCACCCGCTAACGGCATATTTTTAAGCCTAAGTCTAGATTTTTGCAAATTATTGACGTATTCGCAACTCGAGAGTCCGGTGACTACGCGGTAAGTTCCTACATGTTACATTGGTCTCGTGTGAGGTGTCCGTGGCTCTTACAGGGTCATTTGAGCGTTGTTTTGGATTTTCACCCTCTAAAGTCAAGTTTTAAGCCTAAGTCTAAATTTTGTAAATTATCCTCGTATTCTCAACACGAGAGTCCCGTGACTACGTGGTAAGTCTCTACGTGTTAAATTTTTCCCGTGGAAGGTGTATGTGCCTCTTACACGGCCATTTAGGGGTTGTTTTGGGTTTTCACCTGCTAACGACATATTTTTAAGCCTAAGTCTAGATTTATGTAAATTAACGTCGTATTCTTGAAATGAGAGTCTCGTGACTACACGGTAAGTTCCTATGTGTTATGATATGCCCAAGTATAACCTCGGCCCAGGGACACCTACCTCGGCCGAGATGATGGCCGAAACATTGATCGACCCTATGAAGGCCAGGGGCCCGCGATACTATCCCTCGGCCAGACCTACCTCGGCCCAGGCCGACACTACCATCTACACTGCCAAGGGGCACTGCGCGCATCACAGGCATCAACAGCACTCTCGTACACCTGAGTATGGCAAACCTCGGCCAAGGGTGGGCCGAGGTGACAGGGAGCCGACCCTCAACTTGGAACCGGTTCAACCTCGGCTTGGGACGAGGTCACAAGAGGCCTTAGTAATCACCAGCATGGGACTATCCCTACCTCGGCTGGGGACGACCTAGCATAATGTCTCGGCTGAGATCAGGCCGAGACTCCTTATGACACTTCTCGGATTGAACGGACATCAAGCCTTTACAGCTCGGCCTCTCCCAGGCCGAGGTCATTCACCAACATGATTGTAGAGCATCTGTAGACATTTGGATAAGGACACCTGGGCACAAATCAGTTGTAACAAGATTATTCTCCACATGTGGGAGAATATTTCATCATCATTACTTACATGTGACAGTGACAGATGGCATTCCCACATTGGTGAGGATATCACACACATGCTCATTGCATGTATGGGGGGTACATTACGCCCCCTAGGCACTATATATAGGGGTCATCCCCTACCTTGCAAAAGGACTTCAGTTATTCAACCCTAGCCAAAACTCCGTCTAAATATACAGTAGAGAGAGAGCTTGAGAGAATTGTATCCATGGCCATTAGTGCCTTCATTCAGTGATATTACTCACACACTCACTGTGGACGTAGGCCAGATTGGCTGAACCACCTATATTCCGGTGTTCATTCCTCATATCCTCACCTCCTTCTCTTATTTCTTTATATAGCTGTGCTGCCATTGTTATTCATATATAGAGCTTGGAAACACCTCACCTGGTGGTCCTGATTCCCAGCATCATCATTTTGGCGCCGTCTGTGGGAATCGAGAGGCTATCTTTTCCTGCTTTACCTCACCGGAGACTCTGGTGGTGAACCAGGAACCACCCCTTGTGTGGAGCTGTTTCACCATTGAAAGAGGTCCTTTAAGGTATTAAGCTCACTTACTGTTCAAGCTGTTTATTGTTATTACATGGCACCAGAATTACCACCGCCTCTTCTGCCGCCTGGAGGTGGAGGGGCTAGTTCCAGTCAGGCTTCTCCCCAGTCCGAAATGGCGGAGGTGGCAGCAGATTTGAAATATTTAGCTGCAACACAACAAGCCATGAAGGAGCAATTTGCCCATCTTAGCCAAACAATGATGATGAGGCCACCTGGAGTCTCTCCGGACATGATAACTTCGGCGGCAGTTCAGCCTCATCCTGATGCCAGGAGACCACCCCAGGCGCCCATAAAGGACCAACCTGCACCCCAACGGAGGAGGGACGTTGCTGACCCTAGGCGCTTATGCCTGGGGAGGCAAGGAAACCCTTGCCCAGAGGACAGGTATGATGGCCTTGAAGCTGAAGATGCCCCGAAAGACTGCTGGGAGCCGTATGAGGTGTCAGATAACACCGTACGACCTCTTAGGCAGAGCCAAGGATGTGTCGGCCGAAGAAAAGACGAGGCCCAACAAAGAGGGTCGGCCTTTGATAGGCAGAGTCAAGGATGTGTCGGCCAAAGAAGAGATGAGGCCCAACAAAGAGGGTCGGCCTTTAACAGGTTGAGCAGAGGGTCGACCTTCGAGAGGCTGGGACCAGTCAATGACCTGAGACAGAGGCTATCGAGGTCAAGGAGCGCGGCAGGCTCTGAAAGAGGGAATAGGCAGGTTCGGCCAGATCAAGGCCGACCCTTGGAGAGAAGAGCCAGGGAGCAGGAAGAGGTCAACAGTCAACGGGTCGTGGCTGGGGAACCCTCTGTCCATCGCAGAGAGGTGGCAGGGGATAACCTCGGCCAAGTTGATGAGAGAAGACCCTGGAATGACTCAATCCAACATCTCGAGGAGAAGATAGGGGACCTCATAAAGAGCAGGGACCCGTTACAAAGGGGCTACTCAGAGGGCTCCCCGTTTATAGCTAGGATAGTGGGGTTCCCAACCCCAGCTAAGTTCAAGCCTCCTACAATGACTCCTAAGTATGATGGCAGCACTAACCCAGTGCACCATATCGAGATGTATCAGTCGGTGGCAGATATTTACTCGATACCCGATGAGATGAAGTGCAGGGCCTTCTCGGGAACCTTGACAGGGGCAGCACACAGCTGGTTCAACTCTCTTCCGAAGAACTCGATCGAGAACTTCAAAGGCTTAGCTGAGAAGTTCATCCACAACTTCTGCTTTGGGGTAAGACCTCAAAAGAAGACTACCCACCTCCTATATGTCAAACAGGCTAAGGGTGAAAGCCTAAGAGACTACATAGCAAAATTCAACAAGGAGAAGTTGGAGGTGGAGGATTATGAAGAGAGCATAGCCACGACCGCCCTTATAGGAGGTCTCCAAAAGGGAAAGCTACTGTGGAAACTGGCGGAAGACCCTCCTAAGTCTATGACAGAGCTGCTGGCAACCGCGGGGAAAGTGATGAATGCAGAAGAGGCAATGGCCGCCAAATATTAGGAGGAGAACCGTGGTAGCACTGGGAGGTCCCAGGGCAAGAAAGAGGGGAAGAAGAGGTCAGCAGATGACAAGTTCGCTCATTACACTCCTCTGACTGTGAGCTGTGAGCACATCCTTAATGAGATCAAGACTGACCGGACTCTGAGGTGGCCAGAGAAATTGAAGGCCTCACCACATAAGAGGAATAAAAACCTCTGGTGTGAGTTCCATCAGGATCACGGCCATATCACAGATAGATGCTTCGCTCTGAAGGATGAGATTGAGAAGATGCTGAAATCCGGGAAGCTGAGAAAGTATGTGGATGGCAAGGCTCCAAAGGGTGGAAGAGAAGACCCTAAGAAGAGAAGAAATGACAGGTGCCGTGGCGATGTCCCGGCTAGAAGGCATGATGATTCAGAGGGTGATGATGGAAATGACCCGGATCTCCCACCAAAGGATGACAACACCCCAGTGAAGAGGGTCGGAATGATCTCCATTGGTGTTAGCACCATATGTGGGGGATTCGCAGGAGGTGGCTCTGAGGTAGCCGATAGGAAGGCTCATGTAGTGGAGGCCAAGTCAGTGGTCAAGCCTGAGGTTGTGAATCTAACGTCTTCTGACACGGTGCAGAAGAGGAAGAAGGTGGACATGGACACCCTCGTAGTGGGGTTCTCCAGACTCGACTTCAAGGGCATCTTAGCCCACCATGATGAACCTTTAGTCATAACAACAAGGGTGCATGGGTACGATGTAGGGAGAATCCTCATAGATGGGGGAAGATCAGCAGATGTGATGTTCTGGCCTTGTTTCAAGAGCTTGGGTCTTAGCAGGGCAAGGCTAGTGCCCTACCATCACCTATTGATAGGATTCAGTGGTGAGAAGGTACACCCATTGGGCATGTATGAAATGGATGTACGGATGGGAGATGAGTGGCTTAAGAGGCTGACCAAGAAGATAAACTTTTTTGTTATGGACGAAAATGTCTTCTCGGCCTACAACCTCATCATCGGAAGAGTGGCCCTCAAAGAGTTTGAAGCCGTGCCGTCAACGGTCCACCAGATGCTAAAATTCCCGACTCCTTACGGGGTAGGGGAAGTGCAAGGGGACCAGACCACGGCGCGGGAGTGTTATTTCAACTCGGCAGAAGAGCGAGAGGCCCATAAGAGAGCAACCGCCACTTACAACATTGACACTCTTGATCTCAGAGACGAAACAAAATTAAAGAAGGGCGAGGCCGCGAAAGAGGTAGAATCCATCGTCCTCAATGAGGATGAGCCGGAAAAAACCGTCCAGGTCGGCAAGGCCCTGGAGCAAGGGATCAAGGAAGAGCTGATAAACTTCCTCAGGAGGAGGCAGAGTGTCTTCGCGTGGAGTCACGCAGACATGCCTGGTATCGACCCTGAGATCATGACCCACAAGCTCAACGTGGACAGAGATGCTAGGCCTATTAAACAGAGGCGAAGAGTCTACTCCAGAGAGAAGTATGAGGTCATCCGGGAAGAGGTGAAAAAGTTGGAAGAGGTCGAGTTCATAAGAGAGGTTACTTACCCAGAGTGTCTCTCAAATGCAGTCATCATGCCTAAGGCCAATGGAAAGTGGAGAATGTGTTTAGATTTCACAGACCTAAACAAGTCTTACCCGAAGGACAGCTATCCCTTACCTAGGATAGACCAGATGGTGGATGCAACGGTAGGGCACGAGCTCATGAGTTTCATGGATGCTTATTCAGGTTATAACCAAATCTTCATGGATGTCGAAGACTCTGAGAAGACAGCCTTCATTACTGACAAGGGGACGTACTATTACAAGGTGATGCCCTTTGATCTGAAAAATACGGGGGCAACATATCAACGTCTTGTCAATAGGATGTTCGAGGAGCAGATAGGTAAGACCATGGAGGTATATGTGGATGATATGCTAACGAAGAGCCTGAAAGCATGTACTCACGTAGCAGACCTTGAGAAGACCTTTGATGTCACGGACTCGTACAGGATGAAGCTCAACCCAGCGAAGTGTGTCTTCGGGGTAGGAGTCGGGAAGTTCTTGGGGTTCATCGTTAATCAGAGGGGGATTGAAGCAAACCCTGAGAAGATCAAGGCCTTGCTCGACATGAAGACTCCTAGGAGTATCAAGGATGTCCAGAGACTCACCGGAAGAGTGGCTGCCCTTAATAGGTTTGTTTCCAGGGCAACGGACAAATGTCTTCCGTTCTTAAAAGTTCTGAGAAAGGCCTTCCAGTGGGACGAAGAGTGTGAAAAATCCTTTGACCAACTCAAGTCCTACTTGGGGTCTCCCTTGTTGCTGTCTCGGCCCATCACGGGGGAGAGGTTGTTTGTGTATCTGGCAGTCTCTCAGTCAACCATCAGCGCAGCCATCGTACGAGAAGAGGATGGAATCCAGAGGCCTGTGTACTTCAACAGTAAGGCCCTTCAAGGGTCTGAACAAAACTATCCCCGGATGGAGAAATTGGCTTATGCCCTTATACATGACTTAAGGAAGATGAAGCCTTACTTCCAAGCGCACTCCATGGTAGTACTCACAGACTCCCCGCTAAGACAGGTTCTGCACAAACCTGAGAAGTCCGGGAGATTAATGACCTGGGCCATCGAGCTAGGAGAGTATGATCTTACCTACCAGCCCAGGACAGCCATTAAGGGGCAGGCCCTCGCAGACTTTGTTGCAGAGTTCACTTGGGAAGAGGCCGAGACAGAGAAAGGTTCAGATAACGGCGAAGAGACGAACCGAAGTGTCTTTCGAGATTCGAAAGAGACTGCCCCGTACGTCTTCCGAGGCCGATAAGAGGTTATCCCGGGCAAAACTCGGAGCAGAGTAGAAGAAAATGAAGAGGATCAATACCTCTTCGAAAAGGGGGTTATGAGAAAAGGGGTCTTCTCGTCAGATGCAGACGTATGGAGCCTTTTCATTGATGTCTCTTCCTGTGACAGTGGGAGCGGTGCGGGGCTAATACTCTCGGCCCTAGATGGTGACAACATTGAATACGCCTTGAGATTCAACTTTCAAGCCTCAAACAACGAGTCTGAGTATGAGGCCATGATAGCAGGTCTCTTATTGGCAATAACTCTTCCAGTAAAGCGACTCCTGCTTCATAGCGACTCAAGGTTGGTTGTCAATCAAGTGTTGGGGGCATACGAGGCCAAAGATGAAAGGATGGCCAAATACCTAAAGAAGGTAAGAGGGTTTCTAGAGTATTTTGAAGAAGCAAAGCTGAAGAGAGTACCTCGGCTGAGCAACAACCACGCTGATGCATTGGCAAGGCTGGCCTTGGCAATGAAGACAGATTTGGGAAGGACCATTCCAATCGAGGTCTTAGGAAAAGCAAGCATCGAGGAGGACGAGGTATATAGCCCTTGTCACAATGTGAACCTAGGAGACTCATGGATCGACCCGCTCGTCAGGTACCTAAGAGAGGGAGAGCTACCTGAGTCCAAGATGGAAAGGAGAAAGTTGAGATACAGGGCTGCAAAGTTCTCATTAGTAGGAGACGTCTTGTACAAAAAGGGGTTTCTACTGCCTCTCCTCAGATGTGTGCATCCTGTGGAAGTACCCCAGGTCTTACAGGAGGTTCATGAGGGTTCTTGCCATAGCCACATAGGGGGAAGACCCTTAGCCAAGAGGATCACTCAGGGATACTGGTGGCATACCTTGTCTAAGGACGCTGCAGACTATGTGAAGAGGTGCGACAAATGCCAAAGGTTCGCCACCATCCCTCATCAACCTCATCAACCTCATCAGCCTATGACGTCAATCTCTTCTCCATGGCCATTTGCGGTAAGGGGAATTGACTTAGTAGGACCTTTGCCAAGAGCTGCCAACAACTATAGATTCTTGATAGTTGCCATTGACTACTTTTCAAAGTGGGTGGAGGCAGAACCGATGATAACAATTACAGAGCAGTAGACCTTCCAGTTCATTTGGAAAAACATCATATGCAGATATGGCCTCCCGAACACTCTCATCTCAGACAATGGGACCCAGTTCAAGAACTCCTCCTTAGAAAAATATTGCCTAAGGGTGGGAATTAAACAGTTCTTCTCATCTCCTGCTCATCCTCAGGCTAATGGCCAGACCGAGGTCACAAACAGAACCATCTTGGACGGAATCAAAAAGAGGTTAGAAACCTCCCACGGGAAGGACACCAACGGGAGAAACCCCATTCATGCTGGCACATGGCTCAGAGGCAGTCATACCAACGGAGATAGGACTGCCGACTCATCGGATTCAGACCTACGACCCTGACAGCAATGGGGAAAAGAGAAGGCTAGACCTGGATCTCATCGAAGAGAGAAGGGAAGACGCAGAGGTCAGAAAGGAAGCCTACCAGTATAGGGCAGCGAAATTCTACAACCAGAGGGTGAAGTCAAGACCCATTGCAGTAGGAGACCTAGTGCTAAAGAAGACTCTACAGAAGGCAAACAAGCTACACCCAAACTGGCATGGCCCCTACAAAGTAACGGAAGAGGTTGTGCCTGGCACTTACAGACTAGAAAACCTAGAAGGAGAACCCTTCACTAACCCATCGAATGCTGACCATCTCAAGAGATATTACATATGATGTATAGAATTTTATGAAAATGTACTATCTTACTGAGAAGAGGTTATTAATAAAGATCAGTTTCCATATCAAGTTCTTGTTTCGTTCTTTAGACCAGAAGTTTATTATGGGGCTAATCTCCTAGGTGATGACCTCAGACCCTCATAACATCACCCGGTGGTGACGAGGTCTGATCTCAGACACCTTAGCAGAGGACCTCAGACTCTTAACATCATTAATTTGGTGACATTATTATGAGGCTAACCTCTTAGGTGATGACCTCAGACCCTCATAACATCACTCGGTGGTGACGAGGTCTGAGCTCAGACACCTGGGTTAGACGACCTCAGAACCTTAACATCATTAATTTGGTGACATTTACCATGAGGCTAACCTCTTAGGTGATGACCTCAGACCCTCATAACATCACTCGGTGGTGACAAGGTCTGAGCTCAGACACCTTGGTTAGATGACCTCAGACCTTAACATCATTAATTTGGTGACATTTATCATGAGGCTAACCTCTTAGGTGATGACCTCAGACCCTCATAACATCACTCGGTGGTGACGAGGTCTGAGCTCAGACACCTTGGTTAGATGACCTAAGACTCTTAACATCATTAATTTGGTGACATTATTATGAGGCTAACCTCTTAGGTGATGACCTCAGACCCTCATAACATCACTCGGTGGTGACGAGGTCTGAGCTCAGACACCTGGGTTAGACGACCTCAAAACCTTGACATCATTAATTTGGTGACATTTATCATGAGGCTAACCTCTTAGGTGATGACCTCAGACCCTCATAACATCACTCGGTGGTGACGAGGTTTGAGCTCAGAAACCTTGGTTAGATGACCTCAGACCCTTAACATCATTAATTTGGTGACACTTATTATGAGGCTAACCTCTTAGGTGATGACCTCAGACCCTCATAACATCACTCGGTGGTGACGAGGTCTGAGCTCAGACACCTTGGTTAGATGACCTCAGACCCTTAACATCATTCATTTGGTGACACTTATTATGAGGCTAACCTCTTAGGTGATGACCTCAGACCCTCATAACATCACTCGGTGGTGACGAGGTTTGAGCTCGGAAACCTTGGTTAGATGACCTCAGACCCTTAACATCATTAATTTGGTGACACTTATTATGAGGCTAACCTCTTAGGTGATGACCTCAGACCCTCATAACATCACTCGGTGGTGACGAGGTCTGAGCTCAGACACCTTGGTTAGACCCTTAACATCATTAATTTGGTGAAGATGGTTATGAGAACAGCATATTAAGTAATGACTTCAGAGATCATATACCATTCAGAGACATGCAGAGGTCAAAATAAAGTACGAGATTGGCATTCAGTAAGAAAGATAATATAGAAATAAGAGGCATCGATTACAAATATTCATTACAAAGTACTGATGTTACAAATTACAAATTACAAGAGTTACAAGTTAAAAAGGACTACGGCTCTGAGGGGGGAACATTAGTAGTCTCGGTTGGGTTGACCTGATCGGCATTGGACACCTCAGCCACATCATCAGCATGGTCAGTCCCTTCGAGATCAGTCCCTCCCAGGGTAGCAGTCTCACCAGGGGCAGCAGCCTCGTCTTCTACCTCTTGCAGTGCTTGGGCAAACTGAGGGTCGGTGAAGCCTAGACCCACAAAGTCGGAGGCCTTTATAGTGCCAACCTCCTTCTCTCTGACCTCGGCCCATTTGGTAGTGGCTTTGATACCTCTTTCGAGGTATTCAAAACCAAAACCCACGAACTCCTCAGAGACTTTGTAGTCAGAAATTATTCTCTCTGAGGCATCTGCAAGGGCAGCCTTCACAGCCGCGTTGACCTTCTGCTGCAGAGCATCATCCTTATCCTTCAGGGCCTGAGCATGGTTTTGGACGAGCGCAGAGATATCTTTTTCCAAACTCTGGGCCTTATTTTCATATTTCTTGGCCTTATTCTTAGAATTTTGTAACTCTGACCTTAGACGGTCAACCTCGGCCTTCAGGGCGCTCTCGACCTTCTCAGCCTCCTGCCCCTTCTGAATGAGAGGCAATTTCCTCATGGCCCAGTTAGACAGTTGGTACATGGCAGTCACACCCTGCACAGTTAATGAAGAGGTTAAATGGGAGTAAAATCAGACGTTACACTTGTAAAATTTTTAACAAAAGTAACAAGTCATACCTGAACGGCTCTGTGAAGGCCGAACTCAACCATCATGGAGGTGTCCATGGCTCTGTAAAAACGCTTATCTGCCTCGATCATCACATTGGCGAGTGCGTCCATGGCCCGTCTGATGTTGCCGACCACGCTATCAGTAAGCTTCAGCTGGTCCAGACGAGCCGACAGGGTGTCGGCTGAGATGGGGATCGCAACGTCTGAGGTCTTCTTTTGCCTTGAGGTCGGCCTCTGATCCTCAGAGGCCGGGACCTCAGGTGCCCTCTTCTTGGATTTGGATGTTGAGGGGGCTGGAGGAGGAGCGTTCAAGCCAGTCTTCTTTGCAAGTCTTGCCAAGCTCGGAGCTGCCATCTCCCACAATTCGTCTGGGACACCTGGTGGTCTCTCTGCAAAAGTGAAAAGATAAGAGTCAGAAATCAAACATAAATGATCAGGGGTTAGACTTGAAATAAAAAGAAAAATCCTTACCAAAGTCAACAAGGGGACTTCCACCTAGGCTCGTCCCCGAGAGATACTGGGGGGTCAGCAGATGTTCGAACTTGACAAATAGACCATGTGCCCCTTGGTCTTGCAGGGCCTTCACCTTTTTGATATTTTGAAGACTTAGGCCAGGATCGGCCCTGGCAGACATGGTGACCTTACCCCATCTGAGGGGTATCCTCGGCTTAAAAGTGGAAGAGGGAACAGATGAGCCAAATTCCCATGGCCCTGAGGCGAAAAAATACCGGGGCTTCCAATTGTGATTCGAGGTCTGAGTGACCTGGAGCATCTTCTTCTCAGGCCTCCGAGCCACGAAGTGATAGTAGCTCATATGGTTTTTGGCCAAGGTAGGGACGTAGCAACCAGCAAAGACCAGAACTGGGAGGTCAGAGTGGTGGACTGCCCTCCACAAGATGATGGCCCCTATAATAACTCTCCAAGCATTGGGAGAGAGATGAGAGGGGGCCAAGTTGATGAAGGAAAGAATGGATCTGATGATAGGATGAATGGGTAGGCGAAACCCTAACTTAAACATCTGCTCGTACAAACAGATTTCTCCATCTCGGCCATGATAGGCCCTCTCTTCCATCAGAGGTCTCCTTAACTTGATGGAAGGGCTTATGTAGTATAAGTACCTAAAGAACAGAAGGTCTACCTCGGTGACTGTGCTCTCGAACTCGGCTGCTTCAGAGATGTCAACATCACTTTCATCGTCAGGCTCGACGTCGGCCGGAGCAGACGTAGACGAGTGATGAGGGAATCTCTGAGCAAACTCGGCCCCGATAATGGACGATAGAGGGATAGCATCTAGAATGGGTGGCATAGCCATACTTGGCTCAACAAGTTCAACCTCTGAAGACGAATCTGAGGTACTTGTGCCATTTTGGGACGAAGCTTGGCTGGAGACCTCGGCCTGGTCAGGGTCCTGACCAGTCCGAGGTGTAAAGTCCATTACTTCTTGGAAAGAGTCCACATACATGGGGTCTGAGGTGGAGGAATCAGACTCAGACATCGGCAAACGGTTGGCAGAGACGTCTGTTTGATAAAAGTTCTCAGGAGGATCAGGATATACCACCTTGAGAGGTGGGGGAAAGAGAGGTCTAATAGGGAACTCCTGAGACCTACGAGCTTCTTCCTGAGCTCTCTCTATTTGCCTAATTTTTTCTAAGGTCTTCTCTCTAAGAGAAGGGAAGTCCTCAAGAAGTTGGTACAGGGGTCTGAGCATCAGAAGATGACCCAAGACTTGGGACGACCCTAAACTTGGGAAAAATCTCTAAAGTTACAAACACGCTTGGCTTATAAAATGAAGAAGCCTAAAGATCAAACTAAGAAGTTTTCAAGAAAACCTAGTTCGCCTGAGTTAATGGAACTCGCCGGGAAACTCAAAGAACTGCCGGAAAACGCAAACTAAACAGCAGAAATAGAGGAAATGAAAAGGAAGAAGTACCTGGAAAATGAATCGACGAGTGAGACGAGGAATACTTGCGAGAAAATCGATGAAATCCTCTGCAGATGAGTGCTGATCGAAGAAGTTCAAGAGAGAGAAATTTGCAAGAAACAGCGTGCGCGGGAAAGAAAAGAGGAAGAAGAAAGAGGAAGGAAGGGTTTAACCCCTTAAATACTTAGGCACACTTCCCAAGGCCCATCATTTCCTTGGGAAACCCAAGGGACTACTGACAGCACACGCCAGCCTAGTTGGCACACCCTAGATTGGGACAGGTGTCATGCAGGTATTAGCCTTGGGACGGACAGGCCTTGGAGGTGAAGCAATCACCTAGCCACTTGCTCTCGCATATGACTAAGGGCTGGGAGGTGATTGATATGCCCAAGTATAACCTCAGCCCAGGGACACCTACCTCGGCCGAGATGATGGCCGAAACATTGATCGACCCTATGAAGGCCAGAGGCCCGCGATACCATCCCTCGGCCAGACCTACCTCGGCCTAGGCCGACACTACCATCTACACTGCCAAGGGGCACTGCGCGCATCACAGGCATCAACAGCACTCTCGTACACCTGGGTATGGCAAACCTAGGCCAAGGGTGGGCCGAGGTGACAGGGAGCCGACCCTCAACTTGGAACCGGTTCAACCTCGGCTTGGGACGAGGTCACAAGAGGCCTTAGTAATCACCAGCATGGGACTATTCCTACCTCGACTGGGGCCGACCTAGCATAATGTCTCGGCTGAGATCAGACCGAGACTCCTTATGACACTTCTCGGATTGAACGGACATCAAGCCTTTACAGCTCGGCCTCTCCCAGGCCGAGGTCATTCACCAACATGATTGCCGAGCATCTGTTGACATTTGGATAAGGACACCTGGGCACAAATCAGTTGTAACAAGATTATTCTCCACATGTAGGAGAATATTTCATCATCATTACTTACATGTGACAGTGACAGATGGCATTCCCACATTGGTGAGGATATCACACACATGCTCATTGCATGTATGGGGGGTAAATTACGCCCCCTAGGCACTATATATAGGGGTCATCCCCTACCTTGCAAAAGGACTTTAGTTATTAAACCCTAGCCAAAACTCTGTCTAAATATACAGTAGAGAGAGAGCTTGAGAGAATTGTATCCATGTCCATTAGTGCCTTCATTCAGTGATATTACTCACACACTCACTGTGGACGTAGGCCAGATTGGCAGAACCACCTATATTCCGGTGTTCATTCCTCATATCCTCACCTCCTTCTCTTATTTCTTTATATAGATGTGCTGCCATTGTTATTCATATATAGAGCTTGGAAACACCTCACCTGGTGGTGCTGATTCCCAGCATCATCATGTTACATTGGTCTCGTGCGAGTTGTTCGAGCCTCTTACGGGATCGTTTGGGCGTTGTTTTTTTATTTTCACCCTCTAAAGTCATGTTTTAAGCCTAAGTCTAAATATTGCAAATTATCATCGTATTCTCAAACCAGCAGTCCCGTGATTCCGTGGTAAGTCCCTACGAGCTAAGTTTATCCCGTGGGAGGTATTCGTGCCTCTAACCAGGCCATTTAGGTGCTATTTTGGGTTTTCACCCGTAACGGCATATTTTTAAGTCTAAGTCTTGATTTTTGCAAATTATCATCGTATTCGCAACTCGAGACTCCCGTGACTACGCGGTAAGTTCTTACATGTTACATTGGTCTCGTGTGAGGTGTTCGTGCCTCTTACGGGGTCGTTTGGGCGTTGTTTTGGATTTTCACTCACTGAAGTCATATTTTAAGCCTAAGTCTAAATTTTGCAAATTATCCTCACATTCTCAATTCGAGAGTCCCATGACTACGTGGCAAGTCCCTACGTGTTAAGTTTGTCCCGTGGGAGGTGTATGTGGCTCTTACGGGGCTGTTTAGGGGCTATTTTGAGTTTTCACCCGCTAACGACATATTTTTAAACCTAAGTCTATATTTTTTAAAATTATCGTCGTATTCTGGAAACGAGAGTCTCGTGACTACGCTATAAGTTCCTACGAGTTACATTGGTCTGGTGTGAGTTGTTCGTACCTCTTACAGGGTCGTTCGGGCATTATTTTGGATTTTCACCCTCTAAAGTCTTGTTTTAAGCCTAAGTCTAAATTTTGCAAATTATCCTCGTATTCTCAACCTGAGAGTCTAGTGACAAAGTGGTAAGTCCCTACATGTTAAGTTTGTCCCGTGCGAGGTGTATGCGACTCTTACGGGGCCGTTTAGGGCGTGTTTTGGGTTTTCACCCGCTAACGGCATATTTTTAAGCCCAAGTCTAGATTTTTGCAAATTATCATTGTATTCTCAAAATGAGAGTCTCGTGACTACACGGTAAGTTCATACGTGTTACATTGGTCTCGTGTGAGCTGTTCGTGCCTCTTACAGGATCGTTCGGGCGTTGTTTCGAATTTTCACCCTCTAAAGTCATGTTTTAAGCCAAAGTCTAAATTTTGATAATTATCATTGTGTTCTCAACCCGAGAGTCCCGAGACTACCAGGCAAGTCCCTACGTGTTACGTTGGTCCTGTGGGAGGTGTTTGTGCCTCTTACGGGGCCGTTTAGGGGCAGTTTTAGGTTTTCACCCTCTAACGGCATATTTTTAAGCTAAAGTCTAGATTTTTGCAAATTATCATCGTATTCTCATGACTACACGGTAAGTTCCTACATTTTACATTGGTCTCGTGTGAGGTGTTTGTTCCTCTTATGGGGTCGTTTGGGCGTTGTTTTGGATTTTCACCCTCTAAAGTCATGTTTTAAGCTTACGTCTAAAATTTGAAAATTATCCTCGTATTCTCAACCTTATAGTCCCGTGACTACAAGGTAAGTCCTTACGTGTTAAGTTTGTCCCATGGGAGGTGTTTGTGCCTCTTACGGGGCCGTTTAAGGGTTGTTTTGGATTTTCACCCTCTTACGGCATATTTTTAAGCCTAAGCCTTATTTTTACAAATTATCTTCATATTCTCGAAACGAGAGTCTCATGACTACGCGGTAAGTTCCTACGTATTACATTGGTCTCATGTGAGCTGTCCGTGCCTCTTACGGGGTCGTTTGGGCGTTGTTTTAGGTTTTCACCCTCTAAAGTCTTATTTTAAGCCTAAGTCTAAATTTTACAAATTATCCTCGTATTCTAATCCCCCGAGTCCCGTGACTACAAGGTAAGTCCCTACTTGTTATGTTGGTCCCATGGGAGGTGTTCGTGCCTCTGCGGGGTCGTTTAGGGGTTGTTTTGGGTTTTCACCCTCTAACGGTATATTTTTAAGCCTAAGTCTAGATTTTTACAAATTATCGTCGTATTCTCAAAACGAGAGTCTCGTGACTACGCGATAAGTTCATACGTGTTACATTGTTCTCGTGTGAGGTGTTCGTGCATCTTACGGGGTCGTTTGGGCGTTGTTTTGGATTTTTTCCCTCTAAAGTCATGTTTTAAGCCTAAGTCTAGATTTTAAAAATTATCCTCGTATTCTCAATCGGAGACTCCCATGACAACGAGGTAAGTCCCTACGTGTTACGTTGGTCCCGTGGGAGGTGTTCGTGCATCTTATGGGGTCGTTTAGGGGCTGTTTTGAGTTTTCACCCTCTAACGGCATATTTTTAAGCGTAAGTCCAGATTTTTGCAAATTATCGTCGTATTCTCGAAACGAGAGTATCATGACTAGGTGGTAAGTTCTTACATGTTGCATTAGTCTCGTGTGAGGAGTTCGTGCCTCTTACGGGGTCGTTTGGGGGTTATTTTGGATTTTCACCCTCTAACGGCATGTTTCAAGCTTAAGTCTAGATTTAAGCAAATTATCATCCCATTCTCAAATAAGGAGTCAGGTGATTACGTAGTAAGTTCCTACGTGTTACATGGGTCTTGCGCGAGGTGTTCGTGCCTTTTACGGGGTCGTTTGAGCATTGTTTTGGATTTTCACCCTCTAAAGGCATGTTTTAAGCCTAAGTCTAGATTTTGCAATTTATCCTAGTATTCTCACATAGGGAGTCCCGTGACTATACGGTAAGTTCCTGCGTGTTACGTTGCTCCCGTGGGAGGTGTTCGTACCTCTTACGGGGCCGTTTAGGGGTTGTTTTGGGTTTTCACCCACTAACGACATATTTTGAAGCCTAAGTCTAGATTTTTGCAAATTATCATCGTATTCCTGAAACGAGAAACTCGTGACTACGCGAAAAGTTCCTACATATTTCATTGGTCTCGTGTGAGGTGTTCGTGCCTCTAACGGGGCCGTTTGAGCATTGTTTTGGATTTTCACCCTCCAAAGTCATGGTTTAAGCCTAAGTCTAAATTTTATAAATTGTCCTCGTATTCTCAACCTAAGAGTCCCGTGACTACATGGCAAGTCCCTACGTGTTAAGTTTGTCCCGTTGGAGGTGTTCGTACCCCTTACGGGGCCGCTTAGCGGCTGTTTTGGGTTTTGACCCTCTAACGGCATATTTTTAAGCCTAACTCTAGATTTTTGCAAATTTTCATCGTATTCTCAAAACGAGAGTCTCGTGACTACGCGGTAAGTTCCTACACGTTTCATTGGTCTCGTGTGAGCTGTTTGTGCCTCTTATGGGGTCGTTTGGGCGTTGTTTTGGATTTTCACCCTCCAAAGTCATGTTTGAATCCTAAGTCTAAATTTTGCAAATTATCCTCGTATTCTTAACCCGAGTGTCCCGTGACTACGAGGTAAGTCCCTACGTGTTACGTTGGTCCCGTGGGAGGTGTTCGTGCCTCATACGAGGCCGTTTAAGGGCTATTTTGGATTTTTAAACTCTAACGTCGAATTTTTAAGCCTAAGTATCAATTTTTGCAAATTATCATCATATTCTCAACTCGATAATCTCGTGACTACGTGATAAATTCCTACATGTTACATTGGTCTCGTGTGATGTGTTCGTGCCTCTTACAGGGTCGTTTGGGCATTGTTTTGGATTTTCACTCTCTAAAGTCATGTTTTAAACCTAAGTCTAAATTTTGCAAATTATTCTCATATTCTCAACCCGAGAGTCTAGTGACTACATGGCAAGTCCCAACGTGTTAAGAGTGTCCCGTGGGATGTGTTCGTGCCTCACAGGGCCGCTTTGGGGTTGTTTACGGTTTTCACCCTCTAACGGCATATTTTTAAGCCTAAGTCTTGGTTTTTGTAAATTATCATCGTATTCTCGAAACGAGAGCCTCGTGACTACGCGATAGGTTCCTATGTGTTACATTGGTCTCATGTGAGCCGTCCGTACCTTTTACGGGGTCGTTTGGGTGTTGTTTTGGATTCTCACCATCTAAAGTCATGTTTTAAGCCTAAGTCTAAATTTTGCAAATTACCCTCGTATTCTCAACCCGACAGTCCCGTGACTAAGATGAAGTCCCTACGTGTTACGTTTGTCCCGTGGGAGGTGTCTGTGCCTCATACGGGGCCGTTTAGGGGTTGTTTTGGTTTTTCACCCTCTAACGGCATATTTATAATCCTAAGTCTTATTTTTGCAAATTATAGTCGTATTCTCGAAACGTGAGTCTCGTGACTACACGGTAAGTTCCTACGTGTTACACTGGTCTCGCGAGAGGTGTTCGTGCCTCTTACGGGGTCGTTTGGGAGTTGTTTTGAATTTTGGCCCTCTAAAGTAACATATTAAGCCAAAGTTAAAATTTCGCAAATTATCCTCCTATTCTCAACCCGATAGTCTAGTGGCTATGTGTTAAATCCCTGCCTGTTACGTTGGTCCCGTGGGAGGTGTTTGTGCCTCTTACGGGGCCGTTTAGGGGCTGTTTTGGGTTTTCACCCGCTAATGGAATATTTTTAGACCTAAGTCTAGATTTTTGCAAATTATCATCGTATTCGTAACTCGAGAGTCCCGTGACTACGCGGTAAGCTCCTATATGTTACATTGGTCTCATGTGGGGTGTTCGTGCCTCTTACGGGGTCGTTTGGGCGTTATTTTTTATTTTCACCCTCTAAAGTCGTGTTTTAAGCCTAAGTAAAAAAATTTCAAATTATCCTCGTATTCTTAACCCGAGAGTCCCATGACTACATGGTAAGTTCTTACGTGTTAAGTATGTCTCGTGGGAGGTGTATGTGCCTCTAACGGGGCCATTTAGGGGTTGTTTTGGATTTTCACCCGCTAACGGCATATTTTTAAGCCCAAGTCTAGATTTTTGCAAATTATCGTCGTATTCTTAAAACGAGAGTCTCGTGATGACGTGATAAGTTCATACGTGTTACATTGGTCTTGTTTGAGATGTTCGTGCCTCTTAGGGGGTCATTCGGGCGTTGTTTTGAATTTCCCCCCTCTAAAGTTGTGTTTTAAGCCTAAGTCTAAGTTTCGCAAATTATCCTCGTATTCCCAACCCGAGAGTCTCGTGACTACGAGGCAAGTCCTTACGTGTTAAGTTGGTCCCGTGGGAGGTGTCTATGCCTCTTTAGGGGTCGTTTAGGGGTTGTTTTCGATTTTCACCCTCTAACGGAATATTTTTAAGCCTAAGTTCAGATTTTTGCAAATTATCATCGTATTCTCGAAACGAGAGTCTCGTGACTACGCAGTAAGTTCATTAGTGTTACATTGGTCTCGTGTGAGGTGTCCGTACCTCTTACAGGGTCATTTGGGCGTTGTTTTGGATTTTCTCCCTCTAAAGTCATTTTTTAAGCCTAAGTCTAAATTTTGCAAATTATCCTCGTATTCTCAACCCCAGAGTCCCGTGACTACGAGGTAAGTCGCTACGTGTTACCTTGGTCCCGTGGGAGGTGTTCGTGCCTCTTTCGGGGCCATTTAGGGACTGTTTTGGGGTTTCACCCTCTAACAGTTCATTTTTAAGCCTAAGTCTAGATTTTTACAAATTATCGTCGTATTGTCGAAATGAGAGTCTCATGACTACACGATAACTTCTAACATGTTACATTGGTCTCGTGTGAGGTGTTCGTGTCTCTTACGGGGTCATTTGGGCATTATTTTGGGTTTTCACCCTCTAACGGCATGTTTTAAGCTTGAGTCTAGATTTATGCAAATTATCGTCCCATTCTCAAACCGGGAGTCTTGTGACTACGCAGTAAGTTCCTACATGTTACATGGGTCTCGTGCGAGGTGTTCGTGCCTCTTACGGGGTCGTTTGAGCGTTGTTTTGGATTTTCACCCTGTAAAGGCATGTTTTAAGCCTAAGTCTAGATTTTTGTAAATTATCCTCGTATTCTAAGATCGGGAGTCCCGTGACTACGCGATAAGTTCCTGCATGTTACGTTGGTCCCGTAGGAGGTGTTCGTGCCTCTTACGAGTTGTTTTGTGTTTTCACCCGCTAACGGCATATTTTTAAGCCTAAGTCTAGATTTTTGAAAATTATCGTCGTATTCGCAACCCGGGAGTCCCGTGACTACACGGTAAATTCCTACATGTTACATTGGTCTCGTGTGAGGTGTTCCTGCCTCTTACGGGGTCATTTGGGCGTTGTGTTTATTTCACCCTCTAAAGTCATGTCTTAAGCCTAAGTTTAAATTTTGCAAATTATCCTCGTATTCTCAACTCGGGAGTCCCATGACTACGTGGTAAGTTCCCACGTGTTATGTTTGTCCCGTGGGAGGTGTATGTGCCTCTTACGGGGCCGTTTAGGGGCTGTTTTGGGTTTTCACTCAATAACGGCATTTTTTGAAGCCCAAGTCCAGATTTTTACAAATTATCATCGTATTCTCAAAATAAGAGTCTCGTGACTACGCGATAAGTTCCTACATGTTACATTGGTCTCGTGTGAGCTGTTCGTGCCTCTTACGGGGTCGTTCGAGTGTTGTTTTAAATTTTCACCCTCTAAAGTCATGTTTTAAGCCTAAGTCTAAATTTTACAAATTTTCCTCGTATTCTCAACCTGAGAGTTCTATGACTACGAGGAAAGTTCCTACATGTTAAGTTGGTCCCGTGAGAGGTGTCTGTGCTTCTTAAGGAGTCGTTTAAGGGCTTTTTTTGGTTTTTACCCTCTAATGGAATATTTTTCAGCCTAAGTCTAGATTTTGGCAAATTATCTTTGTATTCACGAAACGAGAGTGTCGTGACTACGCGCTAAGTTCATACATGTTACATTGGACTCGTGTGAGGTGTTCGTGCCTCTTACGGGGTCGTTTGGGCGTTGTTTTGGATTTTCTCCCTCTAAAGTAATGTTTTAAGCCTAAGTCTATATTTTTTAAATTATCCTCGTATTCTCAACTCGAGAGTCAGATGACTACGAGGTCAGTCCCTACGTGTTACATTGATCCCGTAGGAGGTGTTCGTGCCTCTTACGGAGCCGTTTAGGGCTGTTTTGGGTTTTCACCCTCTAACGGCATATTTTTAAACCTATGTCTAGATTTTTACAAATTATCATCGTATTCTCGAAACGAGAGTCTCGTGACCACGCGCTAAGTTTAACATGTTACGTTTATCACGTGTGAGGTATTCGTGCCTCTTATAGGGTCGTTTGGGCATTGATTTGGGTTTTCACCGTCTAACGGCATGTTTTAAGCTTATGTCTAGATTTATGCAAATTACCATCCCATTCTCAAACCGAGAGTCTCGTGACTACGCAGTAAGTTCCTACGTGTTATATGGGTCTCGTACGAGGTGTCGTGCATCTTATGGGGTCTTTTGAGCATTATTTTGGATTTTTACCTTGTAAAGGCATATTTTATGCCTAAGTCTAGATTTTGAAAATTATCCTCATATTCTCAAACCGAGAGTCCCGTGACTACGCGATAAGTTCCTGCATGTTACGTTGTTCCCGTGGGAGGTGTTCGTGCCTCTTACGGGGCCGTTTAGGGGTTGTTTTGGGTTTTCACCCGCTAAGGGAATATTTTTAAGCCTAAGTCTAGATTTTTACAAATTATCATCGTATTCTCAAAACGAGAGTCTCATGACTACGTGATAAGTTCATACGTGTTACATTGTTCTCGTGTGAGGTGTTCGTGCATCTTACGGGGTCGTTTGGGAGTTGTTTTGGATTTTCTCCCTCTAAAGTCATGTTTTAAGCCTAAGTCTAAATTTTAAAAATTATCCTCGTATTCTCAGCCACAGACTCCCATGACTACGAGGTAAGTCCCTACGTGTTACGTTGGTCCCGTGGGAGGTGTTCGTGCATCTTAAGGGGCCGTTTAGGGGCTGTTTTTGGTTTACACCCGCTAACGGCATATTTTTAAGCCTAAGTCTAGATTTTTGCAAATTATCGTTGTATTCTCGAAACGAGAGTCTCGTGACTACGCGATAAGTTCCTACGTATTACATTGGTCTCGTGTGAGGTATTCGTGCCTCTTACGAGGTCATTCGGGCGTTGTTTTGGATTTTCACCCTCTAAAGTCATGTTTTAAGCCTAAGTCTGAATTTTGCAAATTATCCTCGTATTCTCAATCCGAGAGTCCTATGACTACGTGGCAAGTCCCTACGTGTTAAGTTGGTCTCGTGGGAGGTGTTTGTGACTCTTAAGGGACCGTTTAGGGGCTGTTTTGGGTTTTCACCCTCTAACGGAATATTTTTAAGCCTAAGTTGAGATTTTTGCAAGTTATCATCATATTCTCAAAACAAGAGTCTCGTGACTACGCAGTAAGTTCATACATATGCGTGCCTCTTACGGGGTCGTTTGGACAATGTTTTGGATTTTCTCCCTCTAAAGTCATATTTTAAGCCTAAGTCTAAATTGTTAAAATTATCCTCATCTTCTCAACCTGAGAGTCCCGTAACTATGACGTAAGTTCCTACGTGTTACGTTTGTCCCGTGGGAGGCGTTCGTCCCTCTTATAGGGCTGTTTAAGGGCTATTTTGGGTTTGCACCCTCTAACGGCATATTTTTAAGGGTAAGTCTAGATTTTTGTAAATTATCGTCATATTCTCAAAACAAGAGTACTACGCGGTAAGTTCTTACATGCTACATTGGTCTTGTGTGAGGTGTTCGTTCCTCTTACGAGGTCGTCTGGGCGTAGTTTTTAATTTTTAGCCCCTAATGGCATGTTTTAAGCTTAAGTCTAGATTTATGCAAATTATCCTCACATTCTCAAACCGAGAGTCTCGTGACTACGCAATAAGTTCCTATGTGTTACATGGGTCTCAGGCGAGGTGTTCGTGCCTCGTACGGGGTCGTTTGAGCATTGTTTTGGATTTTCACCCTGCAAAGGCATGTTTTAAGCCTAAGTCTAGATTTTACAAATTATCCTCGTATTCTCAAACCAGGAGTTCTGTGACTACGCAGTAAGTTCCTGCGTGTTATGTTGGTCCCGTGGGAGGTGTCCGTGCCTCTTACGGGGTCGTTTAGGGGGTTTTTAGGGTTTTCACCTGCTAACGGCATATTTTTAAACCTAAGTCTAGATTTTTGTAAATTATCGTCATATTCTCAAACCGAGAGTCCCGTGAATGTGCGGTAAGATCCTACGTATTACATTTGTCTCGTGTGAAGTGTCCGTGCCTGTTACGGGGCCGTTTCGGTATTGTTTTGGGTTTTCACCATCTAACGACATGTTTTAAGCTTAAGTATAGACTTATGCAAATAATCGTCCCATTCTCAAACTGGGAGTCCCATGACTACGAGGTAAGTTCCTACATGTTACGTTGATCTCTTGTGAGGTGTTCGTGCCGCTTACGGGGTCGTTTGAGCGTTGTTTTGGATTTTCACCCTCTAAATGCATGTTTTAAGCCTAAGTCTAGATTTTGTAAATTATCCTCGTATTCTCAAACTGGGAGTCCCATGACTATGCGGTAAGTTCTTACGTATTACGTTAGTCCCGTGGGAGGTGTTCGTGTCTCTTACGGGACCGTTTGGAGTTGTTTTGGATTTTCACCCTCTAACGGCATCTTTTTAAGATTAAGTTCACATTTTTGGAAATTATCATCATATTATGAAACTGGAAGTCCCGTGATTACGTGGTATGTCCCTACGTGTTACATTGGTCCCGTGCGAGGTGTCCGTGCCTCCTAAGGGGCCGTTTAAAGGTTATTTTGGGTTTTCAGTCGCTAACGGCATAGTTTAAAGTCTAAGTCAAGATTTTTGCAAATTAGCGTCGTGTTCTCAAACGAAAAGTCTCGTGACTACGCGGTTAGTTCCTACGTGTTACATTGGTCTCATGTGAAGTGTTCGTGCCTATTACGGGATCGTTTGGGCGTTATTTTAGGTTTTCATCCGTTAACGACATGTTCTAAATTTAAGTCTAGATTTTTGTAAATTATCATCCCATTCTCAAATCGGGAGTCTCGTGACTACGCGGTAAGTTCCAACGTGTTATATTGGTCCCGTGGGACGTGTTCGTGCATCCTACAGGACCGTTTGGAGTTGTTTGGGATTTTCATCCACGAATGGCATGTTTCGAAACCTAAGTCTAGATTTTTGTAAATTATCATCGTGTTCTCAAAGTGACTACGCGATCAGTTCCTACGTATTACGTTGCTCCCGTGGGAGGTGTTCGTACCTCTTACGGGGTTGTTTTGTAGCTGTTTTGGGTTTTCACCAACTAGCAGCATATTTTTAAGCCTAAGTCTAGATTTGTGCAAATTATTGTCGTTTTCTCAAACTGAGAGTCCCGTGATTGGGCGGTAAGATCCTAAGTGTTACATTTTTCTTTTGTGAAGTGTGTGTGCCTGTTACGGGGCCGTTTCAGAAATATTTTGGGTTTTCACTAGCTAACGGCATGTTTTAAGCTTAAGTCTAGACTTATGCAAATAATCGTCCCATTCTCAAACTGGGAGTCCCTTGACTATGCGGTAAGTTCCAACATGTTACATTGGTCTCGTGCGAGGTACTTATGCCTCTTACGGGGTCGTTTGAGCGTTGTTTTGAATTTTAACCCTCTAAAGGCATGTTTTAAGCTGAAGTCTAGATTTCACAAATTATCCTCGTATTTTCAAACCAGGTGTCCCATGACTACACGATCAGTTCTTACGTGTTACATTGGTCCCGTGGGAGGTGTTCGTGACTCTTACGGGGCCATTTAGGGGCTATTTTGGGTTTTCACCATCTAATGGAATATTTTTAAGCCTAGGTCTAGATTTTGTACAAATTATCGTCGTATTCTCAAATCGAGAGTCTCGTGATTGCACGGTAAGATACTACGTGTTACATTTATCTCTTGTGAAGTGTCTGTGCCTATTACAGGGCCGTTTGGAAATTGTTTTGGGTTTTCACCAGCTAACGGCATGTTTTAAGCTTAAGTCTAGAGTTATGAAAATAATCGTTCCATTCTCAAATCAGGAGTCCCTTGACTACGCGATAAGTTCCTACGTGTTACATTGGTCTCTTGCAAGGTATTCGTGCCGCTTACGAGGTCGTTTGAGCATTGTTTTGGATTTTTACCCTCTAAATGCATGTTTTAAGCCTAAGTTTAGATTTTGTAAATTATCCTCGTATTCTCCAACCGGGAGTCCTGTGACTACGCAGTAAGTTCCTACGTATTACGTTGGTCCCGTGGGAGGTGTCCGTGTCTCTTACGGGGCCGTTAGGAGCTATTTTGGATTTTCACCCCCTAATGGCATGTTTTTAAGCTTAAGTCTAGATTTTTAGAAATTATGTTCATATTATCAAACCGGAAGTTCCGTGACTAAGTGGTAAGTTCCTACGTGTTACGTTGGTCCCGTGGGAGGTGTCCGTGCCTCCTAAGGTTCCTTTTAAGGGTTGTTTTGGGTTTTCACCCACTAACGACATAATTTAATGTCTACGTTAAGATTTTTGCAAATATTCGTCATGTTCTCAAACGAAAAATCTCGTGACTATGTCATAAGTTCCTACATGTTATATTGCTCTCATGTAAAGTGTTCGTGCCGGTTACAGGACCGTTTGGGCATTGTTTCGAGTTTTCATCCACTAACGATATGTTCTAAATTTAAGTCTAAATTTATGCAAATTATCATCCCATTCTCAAACCGGGAGTACCGTGACTATGCAGTAAGTTCCTACGTGTTACATTGGTCCTGTGGGAGGTGTTTGTGCCCCTTACGGGGCCGTTTGGAGCTGTTTTAGATTTTCACCCACGAATGGCATGCTTTGAAGCCTAAGTCCAGATTTTTGCAAATTATCATCGTGTTCTCAAATTGGGTGTAACGTGACTACGCGGTCAGTTCCTACGTATTATGTTGGTCCCGTGGGAGGTGTTCGTGCCTCTTACGGGGCTGTTTTGGGTTTTCACCCGGTAACGGCATATTTTTAAGTCAAAGTCTTCTTTTTTACAAATTATTGTCGTATTCTCAAATCGAGAGTCTCGTGACAGCATGGTAAGATCCTACATGTTACATTTGTCTTGTGTGAAGTGTTCGTGCCTATTACGGGGCTATTTAGGTATTGTTTTGGATTTTTACCCTCTAACGGCATGTTTTAAGCTTAAGTCTAGATTTATGCAAATTATTATCCCATTCTCGAACCGGAAGTCCCGTGACTAGGTGGTAAATTCCTACGTGTTACATTAGTCTCGTGCGAGGTGTCCGTGCCTCTTACGGGGTCGTTTGAACGTTATTTTGAATTTTCACCGTCTAAAGGCATGTTTTTTAAGTGAAGTATAGATTTTGTAAATTATCCTCGTATTGTCAAACCAGGAGTCTCATGACTACGCGGTCAGTTCCTACATATTACGTTGGTCCCGTGGGATGTGTTCGTGCCTCTTACGGGGTCATTTAGGGGCTATTTTGGGTTTTCACCTGCTAGCGGCATATTTTTAAGCCTAAGTCTAGATTTTTCAAATTATCATCGTATTCTCAAACTGAGAGTCTCGTGACTGCGAGGTAAGATCCTACGCGTTACATTTGTCTCGTGTGAAGTGTTCGTGCCTGTTACCGGACCATTTGGGAATTGTTTTGGGTTTTCACCCTCTAATGACATGTTTTAAGCTTAAGTCTAGATTTATGCAAATCATTGTCTCATTCTCAAATCGGTGTTCGTGCCTCTTATAAGGTCGTTTGAGCGTTATTTTGGATTTTCACCCTCTAAAGGCATCTTGAAAACCTGATTCTAGATTTTTGTACCTTATTGACTTATTCTCGAACTGGGACTCCCTAGACTACACGGTTAGTTCCTACAAGTTACACTTGTCCGATGTGAGGTGTCCATGCCTCTTACAGGGCCGTTTGTTGTTGTTTTGGATTCTATCCCTTTAAATGTGTGTTTTTATGCGTAATTCTCGATTTTTGCAAATTATCATCATATTCTTAAATCGAGACTTCCGTGACTAAGTGGTCAGTTCCGACGAGTTACACTGGTCCCGTGCGAGGTGTTTGTGCCTCTTGCGGGTCCGTTTGTGGTTGTTTTGGGTTTATCCCTTCATATGCGTGTTTTTAAGTATAAGTCTAGATTTTTGCAAATTATCGTCCTATTCTCAAATCGGGACTCCAGTGATTAAGCGGCTCGTTCCTACGAGTTACAATGGTCCCGTGCAAGGTGTTCGCGCCTCTCACGGAGTTTAGGGGTTGTTTTGGATTTTCTCCCATCAAATGCGTGTCTTTAAACCTAAGTGTAGATTTTTATAAATCATCGTCGTAGTATCCAACCAAAACTTCCACGACTATGCGGTCAATTCCAACGAGTTATATTGGTCCCGCGCGAGATGTTCGCACCTCTTATGGGTCCGTTTGGGGTTGTTTTCGATTTTCTCCCTTTAAATGCGTGTTTTTAAGCATATGTCTAGATTTTTGTAAATTATCATTGTATTCTCAAACCGGGACTCTCGTGACTAAGCAGCCAATTCCTACGATTTATAATGGTCCCACACGAGGTGTTCACGCCTCTTACAGAGCCGTTTGGGGTTGTTTGAGGTTTTCTCCCTTTAAATGCGTGTTTTTAAGCCTATGGCTAGATTTTTTGTAAATTATCGTCGTATTCTCAAACCGGGACTCCGCGGTTAGTTCCTACGAGTTACATTGGTCCCATGTGAGGTGTTCGTACCTCTTCTGGGCCTGTTTGGGGCTGTGTTGGATTTTACCCCTTTAAATGCGTGTTTTTATTAATTTTAGAAAATTTTGACAAAATTTTCTTTGTTTATTCATTAAACCCAACATGTTTTAACATTTAAAATAAACTCAACAACAACAGTAAATTCCACAACCAAACCATCAGCAAATTCCTTCCACCAATTTAACTAGATAAGCTCATAAACTAAGCCATTTTACGTTTGGCCACTTCATGCCGCTATTTTCGGCCATTTTGCTATTTAATGCTGCAATTTTTAAAGAGAAGTTGAGACTAACCAGGTTTCATTTGCATTTTGATAGGCACTTGATGGACTCTCCTCGCCATGACTTTTGGTCACCCTCAATCATTTCATCCTCGTCATCATTATACTCTCTAGTTAGTTCCATAATTCTGTCACTTGAGATAGTCTCGGAATTTGCATCAAATAACATATTTACACAAATTAAACCTACATATTGTTCTTAAATGTCACGAGTAGCAATTAATTATTGTAATGCTAATGAGAACAAGTATGTCTTGATTTTGTTTTAAAATAAAGCTCTATACTATGCCAAACTAAGGTTACCTATGATTGTACATAACAAACCAATGCTAAAATATTGTGATAACATTACACACTCAATCTTAAACGAACAATCAATTTTCAATGGACTCACTAATTTAGACTAATTAAACAGTTCCAATAAAAAAATATACAATTTATTATATGATTTTAATTGAAAAAAATAGCACAAAAATTTGAAATCAATTAAACACTAGACATTTATAGCTATCTAGCTATTCCAAAACTAAAATGAAACTCCAAAAAAAATTCATGATGCGAGTGTGTTGGGGTGAGCTTACATTAAAATAATTTAGAGGGTTTCTGCCAAAAACTGCATAGTTCAGGATATTTTCGAACTTTCCCCTTATATTTATATTAAATGATTCGTAATTTAACAAATATATTCTTAACATAAATATGAAAATTCTTAGTTCAACTAGTGACCAGAAAATAAAATCTCAGATTGCATAGATAAAGTCAAATCCTCACAGTAATCTAACAGAAAAAGAACTCAAGAACTCAAGTACATCCATAAATATTCACATATACACGGTAACCTGTGAATTATTTTAATGTAAGCCCCAACAAAAAATTGTGGATTGATATATTCACACTGAAAATACCTTAAGAGACTTTGGGGTTAAGATAATTGGGCTATAGTATGTTCCGAACAAGAGCCTCGCAGTGCACTAAAAGTACAGACATAATGGGGATTGCCACCATGGACTGTTTGGCGTTCACAAAAATGCCGATATTTCAGCTCTCCTGTATGGCGAGCCTCTTAATCAGAACTGTAAATAACAATATTAAGTAAATTAACAGGGAAATCGGTATCTATTTTTTTGGTGATAATAACATATTCACACTAAAAATACCTTAAGATTCAGATGTTTGTGATGATTTCGTTTCTGTCGAAAGAGGGGGAGGGGGATTTGGCAGGATTTGGTCAGAATTTGGCAGCGAGTTGGTTAGAAGTTGGTGGGTTTTCTTGGGTATAGGAGATCCTGGTGAATTGGGGCTAGTCTCAGGTAGAACTCGGGTCACAAGGGTTCACCGGTGTTTGGGTATAGGCAAGCCGGCGGTGACCTCCGATAATTTGGGGACTGCCGGGTCGGCGGTAGGGGACTGCCCAATTCATGGATGCAGAGAGATCGGTAAGCGAGAGAGGGTGAGAGAGAAGAGATCGTGAGATAGGAGAGAGAAAGAAGGTTTTTTTAAGGATTTGTTTGTTGAGGTTTTAGTTTTTGAGGGGGAAAATAGAATTTTGGCTGAAAAAAAGGAGGGAGATAAATTTTGATTTTTTTAATTAAATTAAAATACATATTGCGACATGTATATGATGACGCTGAAAGTGTATAGCATTTCGCGACATAACACCCATGTCGCAAAATGTGAGTGATATTTTCGCAACATACAACACATGTCGCCAAAAGTAGGGGACCAAATCCGCGACATCAATCGGATGTCGCTGAATGTAAATGATATTTGGGGGAAATGTTAGTAGGGAGCCAACCAAAATAATAACTTTTCGCGACACAAAAGCTATATATGTCGCCAAAAGTATACCTTTTGGCAACACGAAAACACTGATATCACCGCAAGATGTCGCGAATACTGTTTTTTCTTGTAGTGTCCCCGACGGCACGTTTTCAAGCCTAAGTGTAGATATTCTCTATTTTGGGTCGTGCTCTCAAACCGGGGGTCCCGTGGCCACGCGTTCGGCTTGTTCGTGCTACGTTGGTTCCATGCGAGGTGTTGGCGCCGCTCAAGAGGCCGTTTGGGGGGGCGCTAAGGGGTTTCGCCCCCCGACGACACGTTTTCAAGCCTAAGTATGTATATTCTCTATTTTGGGCCGTGCTCTCAAATCGGGGGTCCCGTGGACACGTGGTTGGATTGTGCGAGGTGTTGGCACCGCTCATGGGGCCGTTTGGGGTTAGCTAATGGGTTTTTCCCCCGACGGCCCATTTTCGATCCCAAGTGTGGATATTCTCTATTTTGGGTCATGCTCTCAAATCGGGGGTCCCGTTTATCGAGTTGCTCGTAGATGTCATCTTTAATAGATTTATCTATGAGGTTCCAATTGTCAGCTCCTCCCACTCCCACATTCATTTTTTTCCAAGGATAAACACTAGGCTTTAAACTGTTGATTGTGATTCTTATCCTCCGTGGGGTTATTTCCCAAAAGAGAGAGCCCAATGGGCTTCTTCTCAACTGACCCGACAACTTCAGGAGCGTCGGACGTGTCTGTTGGATTAGTAGGAGGAGTACCTTACCTATTGCAACTCGGAGTAGGGGAGTGAACGGTTTGTGGAGTAGGGGAGTGAACATTTAGTGGAGGCGAGTATTGCTCACCAATTGGTAATGAGAATTCCCCTTGTGGTTGTTGGTTGTTGTTGGTTGGAGCATTGGTTCCATTACTGCCCGATATTATCTACAAAAATAATAAAAGTTAAATTTGTATCTATAATAGTCGATGCATAATTTCAAAGTTCAATATGAAAATATAAATAACAAAATAAATTTTTTGCCCATATATTATAATCTACCTGTTCATAGTAAGACTTTAACCAGAGTTCAATGTGTCTGATCTCCATCCATTCTGGATTTGTGTTTAAAAACATATGAATTTTTGCACGTGGCCAATTAGGAGGAAGCGTATCTATAATGGATGCATAGATGTCAGTGACATGAACCCAAAATCTCATCCTCTTCAACCTATTGGCAAGATCGAGTTTGACGTGCATATGTCGTGAGACATCACAGTCTTTGTCAATGCTCTTTGTACGTAATTCTATCCATAATGGGTGAATTTTTTTTTGCCTTCTCTAACAGTGTAAGAAAGGTTAGTGCTCCATCGGGATTATGTACGCGATATATATATATATATATATATATATATATATATATATATATTGTAAAGCTTCATCCCAACATTGTGGCATGGAAAACAGAATGCAATCGAACAAGTACTCTTATAAACTCCACGGTTTCCAAACCAATAAATCGGAGTACCCACTTTATGAGGATCATTAAGAGGTACGAGTGCGGACCAATTACAACCTTTCATACTCTTGTTGCCATCGATTATCACCGTGACTCATTTTCCCTGAGAATAATTAACAAGGGCGTGAATATGATTCCTATAAATAATGACTCTAATGAATAATTAACTAGTTATTGTGTACGGGGACGTGGATATGATTCCTATAAATGATGTCTCTATTGAATCATCAACCGTTAATTTATTATGTTTTGAATACCTACTTTCGTCATTTAAGCCAACAATCCCTAAAATTAACCCTTATGTTTGGGTTTTTTTAATGGAGAGGTATTTTTTTAATGAAGAGGTATTTTTTTATATTTCAGCCCTAAACTTAAACCAACAATATCCATTTAAGTAAAATTTTCCCTAGTTTGAAAATTAAACCAACAATATCCATTAAATTAAATTTTTTCCTAGTTTGAAACTTAAACCAACATTAATCATATATATGTATTTTTTTCTAGAATACAGGCACAATACACACAATGATAATTTATACACACCTACGTTCACATTATACACATGTATATACATACACACCTACAGAAATACACACACACACACATATATACACACACACACACAGAAATACACACACACACGCTGAAATAAATAACAAGGGTTTGAAAATAAACAGACACAATGAAACAATTAACAAGGGTTTGAGATTATATACACATGTATACACATGCACACACACAGAAATACACACACTTATACATATAGAAATACACACACACACACAGACATATATATACACACACAGAAATACATGCACACAGTGAAATATAAATAAGGGTTTGAAAATACACACAATGAAATAACAAGGGGTTGGATTATCTTTGAGATTGAGAGAATGAGAGAGTTTGAGTTGAGGGAAATGAAATCGCCGGAGAGAGGGAGGGAAATAGTTTTTTAGAAGTTTTTAAGGGAAATGAAAACATGTTTTGTGTTTTTTAAGTATAAAGACCATGGTCACGGCTTAGGGTCATGACCTCATGACGTGACCTCTTTATTTTTAACACGTCAGAGTGGAAACAAGACCATGCTCACGGTTTAAAGTCGTGACTCCCTCCTTAGAATGGTCACGGTCCTAAGTCGTGACTATAGTGGTGTGTATTTGTGTTCCTAGTCATGGCAACGAATCGTGACCCCATCCATGACCACACTTGGCGGGAAACTTGGCGCCATAATGGTTATGGTTGGGTCACGATTATCAGCCGTGACCCATGCAAGTCACGGTTAAAGGCTCAACCATTTCTCGTAACTCGACGACGCATTATCAGTAAAATGATTAATTGGAGTTTTTTATATTCGCATAAATATTTGGAATTTTTTTTGAAAATATTTTTTGAAGTCTGAAATTATTTTTAATCAAATGCATAATTTTTCTAAATGTAGCAGCAGACTTTTTTGGAAAAGCGTGCTTGCTCAAACGACGTAGCCTGTCGTTCGCGGGAGATCAGCATGTCGCGCGATCTCATTCGAACGAAAGCTATCCTCATTCGCTATTGAGCAAAATCCGTCCCTTATTCTGCCCTCTTTCACTAAACTTGTTTTTTTAGGCTTTAAGCCTTCTTTATAAAAGGAAACTCTCTCCCATTTATTCAATGCACATGATAAACCTTTGAGATGACCACACTCAGTCTTGGAATTGGTCACGCTCATTTTGCATGTAGTCACGACTTTGGGTCATGCCCTATTTCGTGACCATTTTTTATTTTTGGTGTAGGGCGTTGTTCGACATAAACTACTAGGATTTTTGGTGTAGTGCATTGTGAACTTTTTAATAGTACTACAACCAAAATTCCGATCTCCTGTAATCAAGCTAAACCTAACTCACTGAAATTCCTACTGACTACAATTAACGACATATATAGAACAATATATTTAAAAATATAAATATAAAGCATTATCACAAACATTATTATCATTTCAAACTGAGCAAGACAATCCTTTATGAATTAAAATAAAATGCCGTTAACATGATTTTAAGAATAAAACCCGAACAGTGGTGAGCGTGCACAGGATTGGGGATTACATCCCATTGATCTAGTTCCCCAAGAGGTTTCCATCTGTATTATGCTCAATTTGTACTAACTAAAGGAGATAATATATTATATGTCATTAATGCACGATTAATACTCTGAGTCACTATGTCTTGGTCGATCATAGTTTAAGAGACACGTTACACATCCAGACGCTGGATCGGCATAACCATATTCAGTAGATGCAATACATTGAGGCGAACTATGCAATGCTAACCTGATGGGGCATGATATACTTAAGTATATATTCAATGGGAAAGACGACACCCATGAGGAGACCGTGTCATCATCTCGCTAAATACTATGTAGATCGCACCATAATAGCCAGGGTCATGCTCCACATTATCTTTTAATATTTTTTATATCAACTATATGTCTCAAACATTTGTTTTGTATGTTTGTGGTAAATACTATGTTTGCCATGTATATGTGTATTTTTTTGTTTAATATTGTGTTAATATCGTTTCACTTTTGTAGTTTAATCGGTAGTCGAATTTAATTGAACTTAACCCACAATTCAATTTAACAAAACCATTTAAACTATTCAAAGATTTAAAAAAAAATAAAGGATAAAATTAGTGATATTCCAATTGTCTCATGCATCCTTCCTATAGCGATTGGTTTACCGCCCCAAGCATAACTATGCTACTCATGAAGAAGCAAATTCATGAGCATTTCTCTACTAAATTTGTTATTTCGAACAACAATATTAATTTACTTTATGCTCAAAATCACTAAATTTGTGGACCAAAATAATATTATGATATTTTTCTTCATGCCTTAGAGATGATTTTATAAAAAACAATCTTCCATACGTGATGAAACAATTTGATTTATGAGAGATGAAATAATTTTTTATTTTTTGAATTCGATAAGAAGCAATTTGATTTGAGTATAATATATAATGATGCTGGAAACAGCACCACCAGATGAGGTGTTGATAAGATCAAGCTAGTGAAAACAATGGCAACAAAAGAGTGTATATATAAAGTAGAAGGAGGTGAGGAGAAGAGGATGAACACTTGTATGTAAGTGGTTCAGCCAATCTGGCCTACGTCCACTGTGAGTGTGTGAGTAATATCACTAGATGAAGGCACTGATGGCCATAGATACAATCTCTCAAGCTTTCTTTCTCTACTGCATAACTAACAGAGTTTTAGCTAGGGTTGCAATTATGGATCCCTTTTACAAGGTAGAGGATGACCTCTATATATAGTACTTGGGGGGTGTAATGTACCCCCAGGCATGCAATGATCATGTGCAAGAGGATCGAACCAGTGTGAGGATGACACCTGAATGATCTTATGTAGATATTGATGACCTCAATATTCACTCACGTGGGGTGAATGATTCAGTTATAACTGATTTTTTCACACGTTCCAAACCTTACATGTGCTTTTAAATGCTCGGCCTTATGTCCTTGACTGGTGTAACCTCGGACTGGATGAGTACGAGGTTGTTGGAGTCATATGCAGTTTCTTTGTCTTCTCTAATCGTGATGACCTTGTCTAGGGGGCTGGTCGAGGTTAGGTATGAGGTAGTTGTAACTTAGGTTGAGGCTAATGATGACGTTGGCGGTTGAGCGATCCAGTGAGACTCTGTTGACCTCGACTGATGAAGAGCTGAGGTTGGTGTATGAGGGGCCGACCTTGTGAGAGACGACCTTGTTGATAGTTGTCATAAGCATCTTATTACCTCAGCTATGAGATCGATCGAGGTTAGTTACTCTGAGTAAGAGGGTGCCCTTTGGGTATATCAATCACCCCCTAGCCCTTAATCTTCTATGTAATTAGATGACTGAGGGGTATGTAGTTAAGGCCGAGGCTGAGTCTCTTTAGGTGCTAATATTTTCTTGACACATGTCACTTACTTAAGTGCGTAGCATGTTTATCAAGGTGCGATGATTCTGACTTGCCCTTTAGGTGTTCTAGGGCAATGATGGGGCTTTGGTACTCACGCCTCATCATTGAATAGGTTTGAAAACCCTCTTCTCTCTCCTCGTTATCTTTCTTCTTCCAAATTTCTTCCCTCCTTAGCTCTCTCTGTAAATGCAATTTCTTTAAAACCTCCACTGTTGGATGCCATTGAAGGCTTCCTTAGATTTCTACCATCCTCTTCCCTTACTCACGACTAGGCAGGTATCATTTTTAACCTTTCTTTTCTATTTCTAGTTACATCATCGTCATTTCTGAATCTCTAACGAGCTTTTGCATTTTTTTGGCAAGGGTTTCCACCAGTACTGGTGGTTGTGAGGCTATGATAGTAGTGGTTGAGTGGTTTAGGGTCAGTTGTAGGTAGCTCCGAGGTTATTTCAGCCAGAAATAACCCTTCTTTAGGTTTTCGGTGAACCTATGGTCACCTTCTCCGGTGACCCTGTTCTTAAATGTTCTTAAAGTTATTCATTTGGAACTTTTTAACTCTCTTTTTGATCTTGAGTTTGAGTTCTTTTAAGTTGTGTATCTATTTTTGGTTTGAGTCAAGTGTAGTGTCGTCCCACTTATGCTCAGACCCTTGTACCAACTCATAGATGAGTTTCCATCTCTTCGTGAGACGACCTTTGAGAAAATTAGGCAAATAGAGCTAGCCCAAGAGGAAGCTCGTGGGGATGAGGCCTTTCCTCTTAGACCCATCTTTCCTCCACCCCTGAAGGTTATCTACCCTGAGCCAGCCGAGCCCGCTGAGCCTGCAAAGGTTCCTGGGGATCCCATACCAATGTCTGAGTCTAAGTCATCTTCTTCAGACCCCATGTCTGTAGACTCTTTTCAAGAGTCTATGGATTACTCTCCTAGGCGGGGTGCGGTTCCTGAGGAAGCCGAGGTTTCGAGACATGCCTCGTCTCACCAAGATGCTAGAACCTCACATAGATTTTCTGATATTGAAATCATAAGGCCAAGTGCGGCAATTCCCCCTCATATTGAGGCTATTCCTCTATCGATTGCCACCGGGGCTGAATTTGCTCAGAGGTTTCCTGGGGGTGTCTCTGCACCTGCCCAGGACGTCGTTGCTGGGGATGGTGATGGTGGTGAGGAGAGTGATCTTAATACTTCTGAGGCAGACGAGATTGAGAGTTTCCTCACTGAGTACGACGTTCTCACTTTTAGTCACCTCTATTCCATAAACTCTTCCATCATCCTTAGGAAACCTCCGAGGTATGAGAGGGCCTTAGATGGCCGAGATGGAGAGATCTGCGTTTATGAGCAGATGTTCAAATTAGGCTTTCGTCTTCCTATCCACCCTTCCATTAGAGATATACCCTCCCATATAAATATTGCCCCTTCCCAACTATCCCCTAATGTCTGGAGGGTTATGATTGGGGCCATCGTCCTTTGGAGGGGTGTACACCACTCAGACCTTCCAGTTAGGGATTTCACTAGTTATTATGTGCCCTCCTCTGCTAAAAACCATCCTAGCTATTACCACTTCTTAGCTAGGAAATCGAAGAAGAAAATGATGTTGGTAACCCAAACTTCAAACTATAACTGGAAACTTCGATATTTCTTTGCTTTCGGGGCATGGTAATTTCGTCCAAATGAGGCCTCTAGAACGTCGGTTCCAATGCCCCTCTGAAATGGGGTACAATCTCCCTTGCTGCTAAAATCGACCCTGGACTAAGTCATGATAATTGCTAAAAGATTGAGGATCTTCGTAATCAGGGCGAGCAGGGTCGTCTTGTAAAATATGAACATCTGATGACCCCCTATTACCTCTCTCAGACAGGCTTGGGGGGTGGTCCTTTGGGAGAGTTTCGTAAGTTTTGATTTTTCATAAGTTATAAATCTTACTTTGTATATCTATGACTCACTAACTCAGAGGTGTATCTTTTGCAGAGCGTCCAGTGGGTATATCAGATGACCTTTGGGAAATGTCTGCTCCTGGTCTTGTGAAGCTGATGGAGAAGAGCGGTGGCAAAAATGTACCCCCACTGTCAGCAAGAAGAACGTCGGCACCTCCAAGGCCGATGTTATAAAAAAAAGGAAGTCCACGGACGACCCAGAGCATACATGGCAAAGTAAGGCTCAGGCTTGGGATCGTGCTATCCCCATCTCTATAGATTATGCTTTAGTTGCTCGTCTAGCTCAGCTGAAGATCAGTGATAGCCTCATTGGCCACAGTCTTAAGGTTGTCGATGCTATCGACACAATAATGACTGAAGAGGATAAGAGTTTCTTACGCTCTTTGCATATCCCGTTGATGGTTGAGTTTGCTCTCCACAAGTCCATTCAAGTACTAATTTTTCCTAATTTGATCACTTGCTCTTCACAAGTGTAACCTCGACTTTTTAGAAATTATAGCGAATATTTTCTTATATTTGATCTTCTTCAGCAGGGTGTTTTATCTTTCCATCACCTCGTTGATTGGACTCTGAAGAGGTTGCCCCTTATATAGAAGGTCCAACAAGCTGAGAAGGTTCAAGCCTCTTTGAATGTAGAGGTTGAAAGGCTGAAGGGAGTTGTCAAGCAGAGGGACGATTACATATCTAAACTCAAAAAGGACCTTGACTTAGTCCTGAAGGACAAGGATGATACCCTTCAGTCTAAGGTAGATGTTGTTGTCAGAGCTGCAGTTAAAGACGTTGCTGAGAAGACCATTGAAGACTATAAGGTCTCAAATGAGTTTATTAGTTTTGGCTTTGAATACCTTGAAAGAGGTATCAAAGCAACTGGAAAATGGGAAACCACCAAGGAGAAAGAGTTAGGGAGTCTGTCTGCTTTAGACTTTATGGGTCTTGGCTTTGGTGATCCCCTGTTTGCTCAGGCCTTGTAAGAAGTTGAGGAGGCTGATGCTTCTCTAGCTGAGACTGCTCCCCTAGAGGTCACTGAAACTGAAGATGAAAATCATCAGGATGATGGAGTTGAGGTGACAAGCGTCGACCATGGCGACACGACACAACTACAGAGACTTAGACCTTTTCTTGTGCAGCTTTTAAGAGTTATAATTTTGATTTCCCTTGTTTGTTTATTGCATGGGTGTGAACTTCTGATGGCCTCTTGATGCCTCTGACTTGTAATTCATCTTTTTCATGATCATTAGTTCAATCTTCTTTAAATTCTGTTGCTTGATACGATGTTATGCTTGAATGTCTTACCTCTTAAACTCTCACCAAATTGATGATGTTAAAGGTCTGAGGTAACCATTTAATGATGTTTACCTTCATAAAATATCACCAAACTAATGATGTTTAAGGTCTGAGGTCACCATATAATGATGTTTACCCTCATAAATTTTTCACAAAACTTATGATGTTTAAGGTCTGAGGTCACATTTTAATGATGTTTCACCTCATATTTTCACCAAACTAATGATGTTTAAGGTCTTAGGTCACCATATAATGATGTTTATCCTCATAATTTTTTTTACCAAATTAGTGATGCTTAAGGTCTGAGGTCACCGTATAATGATGTTTCACCTCATAAATTTTTCACTAAATTAATGATGTTTAAGGTTTGAGGTGACCATATAATGATGTTTACCCTCATAAATTTTTCACCAAACTAATAATGTTTAAGGTGTGAGGTCACCATATAATGATGTTTCACCTCATAAATTATCAGTAAACTAATGATATTTAAGGTTTGAGGTCACCATATAATGATGTTTACCCCCATAAATTTTTCACCAAACTAATGATGTTTAAGGTCTGAGGTCACTATATAATGATGTTTTACCCTATGTTTTCACCAAACTGGTGATGTTTAAGGTTTGAGGTCACCATATAATGATGTTTCACCTCATAAATTATCACCAAACTAATGATGTTTAAGGTTTGAGGTCACCATATAATGATGTTTCACCTCATATTTTCACCAAACTAATGATGTTTAAGGTCCGAGGTCACCATATAATGATGTTTGCCCTCATAAATTTTTCATCAAATTCATAATGTTTAAGGTCTGAGGTCACCATATAATGATGTTTCACCTCATAAATTTTTCACCAAACTAATGCTGTTTAAGGTATGAGATCACCATATAATGATGTTTACCCTCATAAATTTTTCACCAAACTAATGATGTTTAAGGTATGAGATCATCATATAATGATGTTTAACCTCATAAATTTTTCAACAAACAAATGTTGTTTAAGGTCTGAGGTCACCATATAATGATGTTTTACCTCATATTTTCACCAAACTAATGATGTTTAAGGTTTGAGGTCACCATATAATGACGTTTTACCTCATAAATTATCACCAAAATAATGTTGTTTAAGGTCTAAGGCCACCATATAACGATGTTTCACCTCATATTTTCACTAAACTAATGATGTTTAAGGTCCGAGGTCACCATATAATGATGTTTTACCTTATATTTTCACCAAACTGGTGATGTTTAAGGTTTGAGGTCACCATATAATGATGTTTACCCTCATAAATTATCACCAAACTAATGATGTTTAAGGTCTGAGGTCACCATATAATGATGTTTCACCTCATATTTTCACAAAACTAATGATGTTTAAGGTCTGAGGTCACGATATAATGTTATTTCACCTTATATTTTTGTAATACCCCGTATTTTTATGCTATATTAATTTGGGGATTTATTAAATTTAATGTGAATGAGTTATTTAATAAAAATCCGAAAATTAATTATGTTATAATTATTAACGTGACGAGAGTTAGTAATTATGGGAAATTTGTTGTATATTACTAATGAGCAAAGTAATATATTATATTAGTGATATTGAATGTCATGAGTGAATTAAATGACGATTTCGGAAATTTAAGTCGGAACGTGCTCGTGTCACGTCGGGACTAATTTTGTTAAATAAAAAGTGAATATTTAAAAGTTGTCCGTATGGTCGTTTTGAGTGCGCCAACGCGTCCGGTAGGGTCGAGATAGTCAGAAAATTGTACCCGGGGGTGTAGTTTGGGTCTCGGGGCATTTTTAGGCCTAATTAGTACCCCGGGAGGGCATTTTAGTCATTTTACATAATTGGATAATTAAACCCACGAATTTCAGCAACCTATATCAGCCAACTAGGTTAGTCTATTAGGGTTAGAATATCCAGAAATCAATTGACGGCCATTGGAGAAGAGAGGAAAGAGCTCCAAGCCAATTCAAGGCCAAAAAGTCACCGGTTTGCACCGCCGCCACCACCACCTCGTAGATCGCGAGACGAGGAACGTGGCCATACCAAAATCAGCCGTGAATCAGAATACCAAAAAATCCTAGGCAAGTGTTTAACTTGCTATTTTCGTTGGTGCAATCTTCATATTAGTTTAGGATTGATTTGTGATGAAAACTATGGAAGAAAACCCAATTTATGATAGGAGAATCCATGTAGTATTGATTTATATGTTGATTCTGGAAACCCTTGCCATGTAGAGGAAATAAACCACGAAATTTTGATGATCTTAAGAAAGAAATTCTGGAGAAAGATTTTTTAGAAAACTGTTTAAGAAAATTCTAGGGTTCTTGATAATTGGATATAATTTTAGGTTGAAAATCCGTGTTTAAATGATGAATATGTACATGCCTTACGTTAGAATCATCTGGTATAGTGTTATAATGTTAGTAGTTGAATTCTGGGACGATTGGAATTTGAAAATATGGATTTGGTGTAATTTTGGTGATGAAACCCGTAACTGCATTCTGCAAATTTTTTCGCAGACCTGCTTGATCGATCGATCGAGCCCCAAGCTTCGATCGATCGACCCCTCCTGGCAAATTCCTAATTCCCTCTTTAAATGAGTTAAATTTAAATTGTCGTGATATAATTCTTGGGCATTCTTGATAAAATGATTTGGGAGACATTGAGGACCAGTAGGGCATATGAATAAATGTTGGGACCTTTTATCTTCAACGAGAATGGTACTAATGGGACATTTACTTTAGGGTTGGTGAATTTATAAATCTAAAGGGTGAGGTGCGTAAGAGAGTTACGTTGGAACCTAATAAAGACACTTACTGAATTTCAGATTTGTGAGGATATAGTCCCCGAGTGTCAGGTAATGAGTGAGAAAACCCTTCGAGTTAAGGTTAGGAATGAAACTTTATACGTAATTCTATAAATGTGAATTTAAGGATAAATAGTATAATTATGAGTGACGAGAAGAACCTATATTAATATGATAAAGTGGTATATTTATATGATTGTGTGTACATATATTATATACTTGTGAAAATCATGCCCACGCTACTTTCTATCCCTGAGGTTACCGCGCTGGGACAAGTCTTATCTCGATGGGACCTTTATGGGGGATATTGACTTGTACCCTAGAAGATAGATATCCTTGGTACAGGCTATCGATGTGATAGTTCAGACGGTCCTAAGCGACGCAGGTATCTGCCATCCTCTTAGAGACTTGGAATCTATGGTTCCCCTCAATATTGTTTGTGTATTTATGTGAATACAATTCGAGAGTGATTCCGATTATATTCCCCTTAATATGAGTGATATGGGGTTCTGGATAGTAGAGTATGCACGCACCATAGTTTTATGAGGGGTGCTGTTATTTTATATATATTATACGAGTAGTTAATATATATATGAGATTATGAAGTTTGAAACTGCCTACTGGGATTTGATAAGTAGGACATGGTTGTTGACTCAAATTATAAATACTTGTTTTGAGAAAGTACAATAAGTCACTGTAAAACTTTATTGATTTTTATTAAGTTAAAAATAGAGGACTTTGGTTTCAAATTGGAACATCCTTTTTAAAATGGAATCTTTGAATTGAAAATCTTACGAGTAATCTAAGATAAGTTAAATCATTTGGGAAGACTAGTGCGGTATATGATAAGATAAACCGTTGAGAAGGTCAGTGCGATAGGTGTGCACATTAGAAGAGAGGTGAGTATTTCTCAAGAGAGTGACGCACTAATATGTTGTTGCATTGGCCTGTATCAGTTCAAATACTTGCTAAACGTATTTTAAAATCAAACAACTTTCGGGCTCTGACCCATTTCTTTTTCTCTCTCTCTTATATATATATGTATATATTTCAGGTGCCCAGCCACAGGGGCGTCTTGCTTAGGATCCCTTGAGAGGAACGTGCTGCAGCTTAGGTGGGAGTTGCAGGTCACTTGCGTAGACGGCTTCTTTTATTGACTCCACTTCTAACATTTTCATTATTGGGCACGTGTCGCCCTTTCCATTATTTTATTGTTATTGGGACATTTGTATTTCAGTTATTTCCAGTATTGCTCTATGGGATTTATTTAGTTTGGAATTGTGACTTTAGTTTTCATATGCTGACATTCGTTTGACGAATGTATTATATTATTTGGTTTACTGTGATGTGATTCTTAATTGTAGAAATTTTGTTTTTAAATAAATAAATCTTTTTCATTAATTAAAATTTGGAAAGTATGTATGAAAATGGTTTTGACACTTAGCTTAATTATTTAGGGTGTTAAATTGGAAAATTTATTTTTATCGACAGTGATGCTGAGAATGAACCAACTGTTTACCTTGATTTAATTTAATAAAGGAGTGATCGCCCGGTATTTAATTAGGCGGGGTGTCACAGGTGGTATCAGAGCATCAGGTTCTAGTGTCCATAGGATCTGTACGGCTTATTTCGCTTTCAGCTTAACGTTATTGCTATAGAGCCCTATTTTTAGGATTGTTGTATTCCTGCTTTTACGTTAAAGTCTTCAGCTATTTGAGATTTGATGATAACTGTAGACTAATAAACTTGTTCAAGTTTCAGATGCCTCCGAGACGTGCTCCGAAAGATAGGCGTGCCCAAGCCGAGCAGCCAGCAGCTCCGGCACCAGGCACAATGAATGCAAACGAAGTAGCCGCCATTATTGCTCAGGCGATAAATGCCGCGATAGCGGTGATTCAGCAGGCTCCACCCCAGGTTCAGGCAGTGGCGCCAGTACCAGCACAACTTCCATCCGCATGGGAGAGGGTTCGGGATGCTTTTCAGAAAGCGCATCCCCCGGAGTTTTCTGGTAGCTCCGATATTATTACAGTTAGCCAATGGAAGAAAGACATCCAGCGGCACCTCCGTATGTATGAGTGCACTGACGTGCAAAAGCAGTTATTGGCTTCCTTTAAGCTGGTGGGAGCCGCATTACAGTGGTGGGAGTCCACTACTACTTTGGAGGAGAGGGACACGATCCCTATTCAGTTGTTCTGGGAGCGGTTTGACCGCAAGTATTTTCCACCCGCAGTGCAGACTGAGATGAGGCGGATATTACTAAATCTGAAGCAGGAGAACCTTACTGTAGCTGAGTATGAGGAGGAGTTCACGAGACTTCTCACTATTGTGCAGGATGAGGCACCCACTGAGAGCAAGAAGATTTTGTTGTTTGTCGACGGGTTAGCTTGGAGGATCCGTCAGCACCTTATTGGGAATTTATCCCTGAGTACTTTTACTGATGTACTCAATGCCGCATTGCTACATTGCCAGGATCATCGCTTCCATCTGCAGGGAAGTAAGAGAGCAGGAGAGTCCAGCCAGCACGGCAGGACCGGGGGTAATAGTGCCAGTGGGGCACCATCTCATGGACAGACTCATCAGCACGCGCAGAGTTCCCATCAGGGGGACCCTGCTAAGCGATTCCGTTCAGGTGATTCTAGGCAGGGATTCGGGGGTTTCAGGCAGGGCCATCAGGGCCAGCCTAATAAGCAGGGCCAGCAGGGCCAACACCGACCACAGGGACAGCAGCAGGGCCAGCAAGGGCAACAGCGTGCACATCAGGGCCAACAGGGCCAGTGGCGTGGAGGTAACGGCCAGCAGGGCCGTGGACAGCAGGGTCAGAGGGGCGGTAACTTCAAAGGCCGATGCTTTGGGTGCGGTAAACATGGCCATAGGGGCCAGGATTGCCCAGAGGGCGATAGGGCCCCACAGCAGCAGGGAGCCTGAAATGAGCCGCAGAGACCACTTTTCCCACCTGCCCTCAAAGCTCCAGCCCAGGTGCCATCCCTACCAGCCATTCCAGCGGCTCCAGTACAACAGGGGAAATTATAGTATGGACGTGTCTATAACGACCACCAGGCAGCAGCTCCACAGGCACCACCCGCGATTGAGGTTATGTTTCCTATCCATGGTACTATGGGTCGGGTTTTGTTTGATACGGGGGCAACACATTATTTTATAGCTACGTATTTTGCGAAGGCCTTAGGGTTGTTAGACACAGCAGAGAGCACCGTGACGTGTGTCGACTCACCACTGGGGAGTGGGTTACTTATTTTCTTTATATGCCGGGGAGTGGGGGTAGAGATTGGTAGCTTGGTATTACCTGCAGACATGTTAGTCTTAGACATGCACGAGCATGATGTGATTATTGGTATGGATTGGCTCGCAGCTTATAGAGCCATGATTGATTGCTTCGGTGGGAGCATTGTTTTTTCCATTCCGGGGCAAGAGATGTTTGTAGTGGCGATGACTCGCCCAGAGGGAGGTTCGACCGCTCATTTGTATTACATAGAGGAGGATACCTCTAAGGAGGTTGTGATTCCCTTGGATTCGATCCCTGTTGTTAGGGAGTATTCCGATGTGTTTCAGGAGATACCAGGCCTACCGCCTAGTCGTGAGATAGACTTTGTCATAGATTAATTTCCACATACGAGACCTATAGCACGCGCATCGTACCGTATGGCTCCGACAGAGATGCGAGAGCTACGAGATCAGATAGAGCAGCTATTCAGGGCTTCATTCGTAGGAGTACCTCACCTTGGGGCGCTCCACTCTTGTTTGTGAAGAAGAGAGATGGTTCACTGAGATTGTGTGTGGACTACCGGGAACTGAACAAGGTAACGATACGGAATAAGTATCCGTTGCCTCGAATCGATGATCTGTTCGACCAGTTGAGGGGAGCAACTTTCTTTTCGAAGATAGATCTGAGGTCGGGGTACCATCAGTTACGTATTAGAGAGCAGGATGTTTTAAAGACTGCCTTCTTATCGAGATATGGGTCCTATGAGTTTAGGGTAATGTCGTTCGGACTCACAAATGCCCCAGCCATTTTTATGGACTTGATGAACCGAGTATTCAGAGAGTTCTTGGATCAGTTCGTCATCGTCTTCATAGATGACATCTTAATATATTCACACTCCGAGGAGGAGCATGCCGATCACTTGAGGCAGGTTCTTCAGACCCTACGAGAGCATTAGTTGTATGCTAAGTTTGAGAAGTGTGGATTCTGGTTGCGAGAGGTACAGGTCTTAGGCCATGTTGTTTCTGAGCAGGGTATTGCCGTTGACCCGAGCAAAGTGTCAGCAGTGAGGGAGTGGGGACAGCCCACGACACCAACGGAAGTGCGTAGTTTCTTGGGATTAGCCGGATACTACATGAGATTTATTCGGGGATTCTCCAAAATAGCGGGTCCATTGACGAATCTGACTCGCAAGGGGGTGCCATACGTTTGGGATGACGCTTGTCAGTTGGCTTTCGATGAGTTGAAAGACAAGCTTACTTCAACGCCAGTCCTTGCTTTACCAAAACCGGGTGTGGAGTACCTGGTTTACACCGATGCGTCTTTACGGGGACTTGTAGGAGTACTCCAGCAGGAGGAGAAGGCTATAGCTTTTGCTTCCCGCAAGATTAAGCCGCATGAGAAGAATTACCCCACCCACGACCTGGAGTTAGCAGCGGTCGTCTTTGCATTGAGGATTTGGAGGCACTACTTATTGGGTGAGAAATTCTGTTTGTTCACAGACCACAATTCACTGCAGTACCTGTTCACTCAACGAGAGCTGAATATGCGTCAGCGTGGGTGGTTAGAGTTTGTGAAAGACTATCAGTTTGAAATACAGTATCATCCGGGGAAGGCAAACGTAGTTGCTGATGCGTTGAGCCGTAGACCGGTAGACGATGTAGCGGACATCTGGAAAGCAAAGTGGAAGGAGTTGGGTCACCAGGACGCAGTATCCCGTTCTTTCATATCCGTTATGTCAGTCACACCTGAGATTGTTACGAGGGTGATACAGGCACAGACCACAGACCCGTTTTGCCAGGAGCAGATTGTGCGACTTCTAGCCGAGGGTTCTGAGTCCTATTCTGTTAGTTCTGATGGAGGTTTGCGGTTTAATGGGAGATTGGTGGTTCCAGAAGGAGCAGAGTTACGTCATGAAGTGATGACTCATTCTCATGGGTCCCGATTTGCAGTACATCCGGGAGGCGATAAGATGTACCAGGACATGAGGCGACAATACTGGTGGAGCGGGATGAAGAAGGACATTGCTGAGTTTGTGTCCAAGTGTTCTACCTGCCAGCTGGTAAAGGTGGACCACCAGAAACCGTCAGGATTGCTTCAGCCATTGGAAGTACCCGCGTGGAAGTGGGAGAGTATTTCCATGGATTTTATTACAGGGTTGCCTACATCACAACGAGGCCAAGATTCTATCTGGGTGATTGTAGACTGTTTGACCAAGGTGGCTCATTTTCTGCCAGTGCGGACAGATTATACTACGGGTCAGTATGCTCAGTTGTTCATCGCTGAGATTGTCAGATTACATGGGGTGCCCCTGAATATTGTGTCAGATAGAGATAAGATTTTCGTGTCTCGTTTTTGGGAAAGCTTTCAGGAGGCTATGGGTACTGAATTGAGGTTGAGTTCAGCTTACCACCCACAAACAGACGGACAGACAGAGCGTACTAATCAGATGTTAGAGGATATGCTACGCATGTGTGTTCTCGATTTTGGAGGAGGTTGGGAACCACATCATCCACTGGTAGAGTTTGCTTATAATAACTCTTATCAGTTTACGATTGGTATGGCCCCATTTGAGGCTTTGTATGGCAGGCCTTGTCGTTCTCCAACTTGTTGGCTCGAGGTGGGGGACAACAAGTTTCTAGGACCAGAAGTGATTCAGGAGACCTCCGCGAGGATTGAGATAATCTGGAGTCGTATTCGGGTAGCCCAGGACAGGCAGAAGAGCTACGCCGATGCGAAACGGTTCTTCCGGTAGTTTAATGTGGGAGATCAAGTGTTATTGCGTGTATCTCCTATGAAGGGGGTGATGAGGTTCGGGAAGAAGGGGAAATTGGCTCCGAGGTACGTGGGACCATTTCCCATCATCGAGAGAATTGGGCCGGTTGCATACAGGTTGGGATTGCCAGAACATTTACATCGCATCCACGATGTATTCCACATCTCGTCGTTGAGACGATATCTTCGGGATGATATGACCTATACTCACATTGCGATAGATGAGATCGACTTACAGCCTGATAGCTCTTACGAGGAGAGACCAGTGGCTATTCTAGACTATAGTGAGAGGAGATTGAGGTCGAAGATAGTTCCACTTGTACGAGTCCAGTGGGAACATCATAATGTGGAGGAATCCACTTGGGAGCGTGAGGCAGATATACGCCAAAGATATCCAGAGTTGTTTTTACCAGGTATGCCTTATTTTCCGAATTTTGGGACGAAATTCCGTTATTAGGGGGGAAGTATGTAATACCCCGTATTTTTATGCTATATTAATTTGGGGATTTATTAAATTTAATGTGAATGAGTTATTTAATAAAAATTCGGAAATTAATTATGTTATAATTATTAATGTGACGAGAGTTAGTAATTATGGGAAATTTGTTGTATATTAATAATGAGCAAAGTAATATATTATATTAGTGATATTGAATGTCATGAGTGAATTAAATGACGATTTCGGAAATTTAAGTCGGAACGTGCTCGTGTCACGTCGGGACTAATTTTGTTAAATAAAAAGTGAATATTTTATAAGTTGCCCATATAGTCATTTTGAGTGTGTCAACGCTTCCGGTAGGGTCGAGATAGTCAGAAAAGTGTACCCGGGGGTGTAGTTTGGGTCTCGAGGCATTTTTAGGCCTAATTAGTACCCCGGGAGGGCATTTTAGTCATTTTACATAATTGGGTAATTAAACCCACGAATTTCAGCAACCTATATCAGCCAACTAGGTTAGTCTTTTAGGGTTAGAATATCCAGAAATCAATTGACGGCCATTGGAGAAGAGAGGAGAGAGCTCCAAGGCAATTCAGGGCCAAAAAGTCATCGGTTTGCACCGCCGCCACCACCATCGCGTAGATCGCGAGACGAGGAACGCAGCCATACCAAAATCAGCCGTGAATCAGAATACCAAAAAATACCAGGCAAGTGTTTAACTTGCTATTTTCGTTGGTGCAATCTTCATATTAGTTTAGGATTGATTTGTGATGAAAACTATGGAAGAAAACCCAATTTATGATAGGAGAATCCATATAGTATTGATTTATATGTTGATTCTGGAAACCCTTGCCATGTAGAGGAAATAAACCACGAAATTTTGATGATCTTAAGAAAGAAATTCTGGAGAAAGATTTGTTAGAAAACTGTTTAAGAAAATTATAGGGTTCTTGATAATTGGATATAATTTTAGGTTGAAAATCCGTGTTTAAATGATGAATATGTACATGCCTTACGTTAGAATCATCTGGTATAGTGTTATAATGTTAGTAGTTGAATTCTGGGACGATTGGAATTTGAAAATATGGATTTGGTGTAATTTTAGTGATGAAACCCGTAACTGCATTCTGCAGAATTTTTCGCAGACCTGCTTGATCGATCGATCGAGCCTAGAGCTTCGATCGATCGAAGGTTCGATCGATCGAGCCCCAAGCTTCGATCGATCGACCCCTCCTGGCATATTCCTAATTCCCTCTTTAAATGAGTTAAATTCAAAATGTCGTGATATAATTCTTGGGCATTCTTGATAAAATGATTTGGGAGACATTGAGGACCAGTAGGGCATATGAATAAATGTTGGGACCTTTAATATTCAACGAGAATGGTACTAATGGGACATTTACTTTAGGGTTGGTGAATTTATAAATCTAAAGGGTGAGGTGCGTAAGAGAGTTACGTTGGAACCTAATAAAGACACTTACTGAATTTCAGATTTGTGAGGATATAGTCCCCGAGTGTCAGGTAATGAGTGAGAAAACCCTTCGAGTTAAGGTTAGGAATGAAACTTTATACGTAATTCTATAAATGTGAATTTAAGGATAAATAGTATAATTATGAGTGACGAGAAGAACCTATATTAATATGATAAAGTGGTATATTTATATGATTGTGTGTACATATATTATATACTTGTGAAAATCATGTCCACGCTACTTTCTATCCCTGAGGTTACCGCGCTGGGACAAGTCTTATCTCGATGGGACCTTTATGGGGGATATTGACTTGTACCCTAGAAGATAGATATCCTTAGTACATGCTATCGATGTGATAGTTCAGAAGGTCCTAAGAGACGTAGGTATCTGCCATCCTCTTAGAGACTTGGAATCTATGCTTCGCCTCAATATTGTTTGTGTATTTATGTTAATACAATTCGAGAGTGATTCGGATTATATTCCCCTTAATATGAGTGATATGGGGTTCTGGATAGTAGAGTATGCACGCACCATAGTTTTATGAGGGGTGTTGTTATTTTATATATATTATACGAGTAGTTAATATATATATGAGATTATGAAGTTTGAAACTGCCTACTGGGATTTGATAAGTAGGACATGGTTGTTGACTCAAATTATAAATACTTGTTTTGAGAAAGTATAATATGTCACTGTAAAACTTTATTGATTTTTATTAAGTTAAAAATAGAGGACTTTGGTTTCAAATTGGAACATCCTTTTTAAAATGGAATCTTTGAATTGAAAATCTTACGAGTAATCTAAGATAAGTTAAATCATTTGGGAAGACTAGTGCGGTATATGATAAGATAAAACGTTGAGAAGGTCAGTGCGATAGGTGTGCACATTAGAAGAGAGGTGAGTATTTCTCAAGAGAGTGACGCACTAATACGTTGTTGCATTGGTCTGTATCAATTTAAATACTTGCTAAACGTATTTTAAAATCAAACACACTTTCGGGCTCTGACCCGTTTCTTTTTCTCTCTCTCTTGTATATATATGTATATATTTCAGGTGCCCAGCCACAGGGGCGTCTTGCTTAGGATCCCTTGAGAGGAACGTGCTGCAGCTTAGGTGGGAGTTGCAGGTCACTTGCGTAGACGGCTTCTTTTATTGACTCCACTTCTAGCATTTTTATTATTGGGCACGTGTCGCCCTTTCCATTATTTTATTGTTATTGGGACATTTGTATTTCAGTTATTTCCAGTATTGTTCTATGGGATTTATTTAGTTTGGAATTGTGACTTTAGTTTTCATATGCTGACATTCGTTTGACGAATGTATTATATTATTTGGTTTACTGTGATGTGATTCTTAATTGTAGAAATGTTGTTTTTAAATAAATAAATCTTTTTATTTAATTAAAATTTGGAAAGTATGTATGAAAATGGTTTTGACACTTAGCTTAATTATTTAGGGTGTTAAATTGGAAAATTTATTTTTATCGACAGTGATGTTGAGAATGAAATAACTGTTTACCTTGATTTAATTTAATAAAGGAGTGATCGCCCGGTATTTAATTAGGCGGGGTGTCACAATTTTCACAAAACTAATGTTTAAAGCATATAACAAGAGTACTAGCACAACATTGTTATCTTTTCATTAACATCTTCTGTCTAAACTGATACATGTATTTCAAAGAGACAAATAACTGTAACATCATATGTAATATTTCTTCAAATGCTCATCATTTCAAGGGTTGGAGAAAGGTTCTCCTTCAAGATTTTCTAGCCGGTAGGTAACAGGCACAACCTCATCAACTATTCTGTAAGGACCATGCTAGTTTGGATGGAGCTTATTTTCCTTTGCAATGTGTTCTTTAGGACTAGGTCTCCCACAATTATAGGCCTTGATTTCACCCTTTGATTATAGATCTCTGCTGGTAGGCTCCCTGTCTTATCTCTGCATCCTCTTTTCTTTCCTCGATCAAGTCAAGATCAAGTCTTCTCTCTTCCCCATTCCTCTGAGGGTCATAGGTTTGAACCCTATGAGTGGAACTCCTACCTCTGTAGGTATGACATCTTCTGAACCGTGGGATAACATAAATGGAGTCTCTCCCTTTGGTGTCCTTGTTGTCATCCTGTAGGCCCATAACACAGCATATACCTCCTTTGTCCATCTCCCTTTAGCCTCTTCCAACCTCTTTTTTATCCCATCAAGAATTGTTCGGTTTGTAACCTCGGTATGAACGTTTGCCTGGGGTCGTCCAGGAGAAGAGAAGAACTGCTTGATCCTTACTCTTTTGCAGTATTTCTCTAAAGAAACATTCTTGAACTGGGTTCCATTGTCTGAGATGAGGGTGTTTAGAAGACCATACCTGCATATGATGTTCTTCGAGATGAACTGAAAGGTCTTCTGTTCAGTGATTGTGATTATTGGCTCAACCTCTACCCATTTAGAGAAATAATCAATTGCCACGATCAAGAATAGATAATTGTTCACAGCTCTTGGCAGGGGCCCTTCCAAATCAATGCCCCATATTGCAAATGGCCAAGGGGAGCTGATTGAAGTCATAATTTGATGAGGATGATGAGGGACAGTGGAGAATCTTTAGCACTTATCACACTTCTTCACGTACGCAACTGCATCTTTGGATAAGGTCGGCCACCACTATCCCTGAGTGATTATCCTCTTAGCTAAAGGTCGTCCTCCTATGTGACTGGAGCAAGAGCCCTCATGTACATCTTGCAAGATGTGTGGAACCTCTTAAGGGTGGACACATATGAGGAGAGGGTGTAGGAACCCCTTCTTGTACAAGGCATCTCCCAAAATTGAGAATTTGGAAGCTCTGAACCTCAAATTTCTCCTTTCTTACTTTGACTCTAGTAGGTCTCCCTCTTTTATGTATATGATAAGAGGATCCATCCATGAGGCTCCCATATTCAATGTGAGGCAAGTTCTGGTAACCTCTTCTTCTTCAATGGTCGATTTGAGCTGAATTTCAACGGGTACTATTCTTCTTATGTTTGTCCTTATTGCTGAAGCCAACCTTGCGAGTGCATCGGCTCGACTGTTGTCTTGTCGAGGTATCCTCCTCATATTCACTTCCTTAAAGCTTTGTAGCATCATTCTCACCCTCTTCAGGTATTTGTCCATCCTTTCATCTTTGTCCTCATACACTCCCAAGACTTGGTTGACGACCAACCTTGAGTCACTGTGGACTATGAGTTGGCCAACACTAAGGGCTTTTGCCAAGGAGAGACCTGCTATTAATGCCTCAAACTCTGACTCGTTGTTCGAAGCTTTAAAGTTGAACCTTAGTGCATATTCAATATCAGTACCATCTGGTGCTGACACTATCAGTCCAGCTCCACTTTCGCTTTCACAGGACGACTTATCAACGAAGTGGTTCCAAACATCTTCATTTAAAGAGAAGTTCCCATCTGACAGGTTCCCTTTCTTGAAGAGGTACCTGTCTTCCTCATTCTCAACTATTCTTTTTTATGGCTTTACTTGACTCAACCTCATTCGTATCTTGGAAGAAGTTTATGTCTGGTTCATCTGTAACTTTTTGACTATTTTCAATCTTAGCCTCTTCCCAGGTAAACTCGACTACAAAGTCAATGAGTGTCTGCTCCTTTATGGAAACCCTGGGTTGATAAACAATGCCATATTCCCCCAACTTGATGGCCCAGGTCATCAACCTCCTTGACTCCTCAAGCTTATGGAGGACCTGTCTGAGTAGGGAATCAGTGAGGACAACCATAGAGTGGATTTGAAAGTATGGCTTCATTTTTCTAGAAGCATGTATCAGAGAATATGCTAATTTTTCAATCTGTGGGTCCTTCTGTTCATACCCTTGAAGAGCTTTAATATTAAAGTATACTCGCCTCTACAATCCATCATCTTCTCTTACTATGGCAGCATTAATGGCTGACTCTGAGACAACTAGATATACATATACTTTCTACCCTAGAATGGGCTGAGATTGGAGTATAGGGGATCCAAGGTAGGACATGATCTCCTTAAAAGCTTTTTCACATTCCTCATCCCATTCGAAGGCCTTTCGAATCACTTTGAAAAAAGGAAGACACTTGTCTGTGGCTCTTGAGACAAACCTGTTAAATGCTGCAACTCTTTCGATTAACTTCTGAACATCTTCGATGGTTCTAGGTGTCTTCATCTCTATTAAGGGCTTGATATTCTCAGGGTTAATCTCTATTCCCCTTTGGTTGACAATGAAGCCCAAAAACTTTCCTGCACCTACCCTGAAGACACATTTGGTCGGGTTGAGCTTCATTCCGTACTTGTCCATAGTGTAAAAAGTTCTTTCAAGGTCGGCCACATGAGTATCGGCCTTTAGACTTTTCATCAGCATGTCGTATACATAGAATTCCATGAACTTACCTATCTAATCTTAGAACATATTATTTACAAGACGATAATAGGTAGCCCCTGCATTCTTTATCCCTAAGGGCTTGACCTTGTAGCAATAGGTCCCCTTGTCTGTGATGAATGTTGTCTTCTCTGAGTCTTTCGATTTCATGAAGATATGATTATACCCTAAATATGCCTCCATGAATCTCATAAGCTCATGTCCTGCTGTGGAGTCCACCATCTGATCAATACAAGGCAGGGGAAACTGTCTTTTGGACAAGACTTGTTCAAATCAGTGAAGTCTATGCACATCTTCCATTTCCCATTTACTTTTGGCACTATGACAGCGTTGGACAACCACTCAGGGTATATGACCTCTCTGATTAACTTGGCCTCTTCAAGCTTTCTAGCCTCTTCTCTGATGACATCATACTTCTCTCTTGAGTATACTCTTCTTCTCTGTTTGATGGGCTTAACATCTTCTATAACATTGAGTTTATGGCACATAATCTCAGGGTCAATACTTGGAATGTCTGCATAGCTCTAAGCAAAGACACTTTGTCTCTTCCTTAAGAGCTTCACGAGTTCTTCCTTAATCTCAAGTCTTAGGGCTTTGCTGATTTGGATGGGTTTTTTCAGCTCTTCCTCATTGAGGACGATGGAGTCTACCTCTTTCGCATCCTCTCCCTTGTTGAGTTTTGTTTCATATCTAAGATCAAGTGTATTGATGTTGTACGTGGTTGTTTCCCTCTTATGAGCCTATCTCTCTTCTGTAGAGTTAAAGTAGCATTCTCGTGTCGATGCTTAGTCACCTTGCACTTCCCCTACTCCATAGGGAGTCGAGAATTTTAGCATTTGGTGGACCGTTGAAGGCACGACCTCAAATTCCTTGAGGGTTACTCGTCCTATGATGAGGTTGTAAGCCGAGAAGACGTTTTCATCTATCACAAAGAAATTGATTTTTCTGGTCAACCTCTTAGGCCACTCATCTCCCATTCTTACATCCATCTCATACATGCCCAATGAATGAACCTTTTCACCGCTAAAGCCAATCAAGGGATGATGATAGGGGACAAGCCTAGCTCTACTGAGCCCTAGGCTCTTAAAACAGGGCCAAAACATAACATCTACTAAACTTCCCCCATCAACGAGGATCCTCTGAACTTCACACCCATGCACCCTTGTGGTGATTACCATAGGTTTATCGTGAGGAGCTAATATACCTTTGAAATGAAGTCGTGAGAATCCAACTATGAGGTGTCCATATCTACCTTCTTTCTCTTCTTGCACTTAACCTCCGTAGATGCCAAGTTTACAACCTCGTCTTTAGTCACTACCTTAGCCTCTGCCACATGAGCCTTGTGAGCTACTATATTTGAGCCACCTCCTACCAGTCCTCCACAGATAGTGTTCACACCGAAAGAGATCATACCAACCCTCTTCACTGGGGCATTGTCGTCTCGTGGTGGGAGGTCAGGGTCATCATCATCATCTTCTGAGTCCTCAACTCTTCTAGTTGGGGCATCTTCCCAGCATCTGTCATTTCTTTTCTTTTGGGGGTCATCTCTTCCTCCCTTAGAAGCTCTGCCATCCACGTACTTTCTAAGCTTTCCAGACTTAAACATTTTCTCGATCTCGTCCTTCAGGGCGAAACTTGTTAGTTAGATAGTCGTGATCTTGGTGGAACTCGCACCATAGGTTCTTGTTCCTCTTATGTGGAGGTTCCTTCAGCTTCTTTGCCCATCTCAGGGACATGTCATTCTTTATTTCGTTGAGGATGTGTTCGCAACTCACAATTAGAGGAGTATAGTGTGCAAACTTGTCGTCTGCAACCTTCTTTTTTCCATCCTTCTTTTTCTGAAATTTACCACTGCTACTTCTATTCTCATCCTCATACTTTGCAGCCATTCCCTCTTCTGCGTTCATGACCTTTTCAGCTGTCACTAACATCTCGGCCATAGACTTAAGAGGGTCTTCAGCAAGCTTCCAAAGTAGCTTTCCCTTCTGAAGCCCTCCAATGAGAGTTTTCATGGCTATTCTCTCTTCGTAATCTTCAACCTCCGACTTTTCCTTATTGAACCTTGCGATGTAGTCTCCGAGGCTTTCATTCTTTCCTTGCTTTACATAGAGGAGATGAGTTGTCTTCTTTTGAGGTCTTACCCCAAAACAGAAGTTGTGTATAAAATGCTCAGCCAAACCCTTAAAGTTCTCAATGGAATTTTTAGGGAGAGAAGTGAACCAGATATGTGCATCTCCCGTTAAAGTGCTTGAGAAATCTTAGCACCTCATCTCATCAGGGATTGAATAAATTTCTACTTCTTACTGATACATCTCAATGTGATGCACTGGGTTGGTACTACCATCGTACTTGGGAAACAACATCGATGGTTTAAATTTGGCAGGGATTGGGAAGTGGACAATCTTGCCACAAATGGGGAGCCCTCTAAAAATCCCCTTTGTAGTGGGTCTCGGCTTTTTATGAGGTTCCCTCTCTTCTCTTCCAGCCATTGAGTGGAGTCATTCCATGGTTTAGCAACATCGCCCTGGCCGAGATTTTCCCCATCCACCTCCAAGAGGTGGATCGAGGGTTCCCTAGCTGCTGCACAACATTGACTGTTGACCTCCTGGCCACAGTCTCGACCATGTTGGGGTCGGTCATGATGATGCCTATGTTCACGACCTTCCCTTTGTGATCTAGCTACACTTCTTGACCTGGATAACCTCTTCCTCAGATCATTTGCTGGACCGAGCCTTTCAAAGGCCGACCCTCTACTTAATCAATAAAAAACGGACCCTCTTTGTCGCGCATCCCCATCTCGTCTTTCACACTGACCTTGACTCTATTGTATACGACGTATAGTGTTGTTTGAGACCTTATATGGCTCCCAATAGTCTACCGGAGCATCTTCCGCCTCAATGTCGTCGTACCTATCCTCAGGGCAAGGGTTTCCTTGCTTCCCCAAACGTAAACGCCTAAGGTCAGCAACATTCCTCCTCCGTTGAGGAGTTGGTTGGTCTTTTCGCGGTGCCTGGGGTGGTCCCCTGGCTTTAGGATGAGGTTGAACAGCTTCCGGAGTAATCATCTCCGGTGAGACCCCAGGTGGTCTCATTATATTTTGGCTTAGCTGGGCAAATTGCTCCTGCATCACTGGCTGGGTTACAGCCAAGGACTTTAAGGTTGCTGCCACCTCAACTATCTCGGACTGGGGTGGCGCTTGGCTGGAACTGGGTCCTCCAACACCAGGTGGTGGAGGAGGTGGTGGTAACTCCGGTGTCATATGGTAAGACTAAAGAGCTTGCAATGAAAATATTAGAGAGGTTGGTACCTTAAAGGACCTCTTTCAATGGTGACACAACTTCACACGTAGGGTGAGGCCTGGTTCACCACGAGAGTCTCCGGTAAGGTTAAGCTACAAAAAGGAAGAGATGAATCTTCTCGTTTCCACATACGGCGCCAAAATGATGATGCTGGAAACAACAACACCACCAGATGAGGTGTTGATAAGCTCAAGCTACTGAAAACAATGGCAGCACAAGAGTGTATATATATAATAGAAGGAGGTGAGGAGAAGAGAATGAACACTTGTTTGTAAGTGGCTCACCCAATCTGGCCTACGTCCACTGTGAGTGTGTGAATAATATCACTAGATGAAGGCAATAATGGCCATAGATACAATCTCTCAAGCTTTAATAGGATTTTAGCTAGGGTTGCAATTATGGATCCCTTTTACAAGTAGAGGATGGCCTCTATATAGTACTTGGGGGTGTAATGTACCCCCCAAGCATGCAATGAGCATGTGCATGAGGATCGAACCAGTGTGAGGATGACACCTGGATGATCTTATGTAAATAATGGTGACCTCAATATTCCCTCACGTGGGGGGAATGATTCGGTTATAACTGATTTATTCACGCGTTCCAAACCTTACATGTACTTGTAAATGCTCGGCCCTGCATCCTTGACTGGTGTAACGTCGGCCTGGATGAGTACGAGGTTGTTGGAGTCAGATGTAGTTACTTTGTCTTCTTTAATCGTGATGACCTCGGCCAGGGGGGCTGGCCGAGGTTAGGTATGAGGTAGCTGTAACGTCGGCTGAGGCCGATGATGAAGTTGGCGGTTGATCGAGCCTGTGAGACTCTGCTGACCTCGGCTGATGAAGAGCCGAGGTTGGTGTACGAGGGGCCGACCTTATGAGAGACGACCTTGCTGATAGTTGTCATAAGCATCATGTCACCTCGGCTGTGAGACCGACCGAGATTAGTTACTCTGAGTAAGAGAGTGCACTTTGGGCATATCAATATGAGGATATTATGTAGTTTCATATCGCGCATCTACAATTTCAATGGAAATAATTGTTGAAAAATAATTTTTAATCCCGTGCCAATTGAAATGCGGCGAAAAGATGTCTCAAAGTCATTTATTTATTTATTTTATTTTTTTGGGTAATGAAAGTAATCTCTTACCCAACTTTCGTGCTCGGAGTTAATACTTTGAGAAACTTATTCAATTGGTGACGTAGTCATTTAATTGTCACCACAAGGCTTGACATGTAAAGTTTTATGAAGCTAAAAGCTATTTTTCTTGGGTAAACTATCATTATAACGTTTTGGCTAAATATTTTCCTCTCACATGCCTAAAATTAATGGCATATACTTGAAAGACATGATTTTGGAACATAATTTAACGATTTGAACAAGTGTCCCTATATCATTGGTGCATTTTGAATAGAACAATTCAACTCAACGCCATATTACCACTCAAAATATACTAATAATACGCGAACACATGTTGAAATAGGCAAATTAATTCCCAATACCAAAACTAAAAAATAATAGACGAGAGAGAGTCCTCAGCTACTCCCTCCTTTTATTAATTTACTGCTGCTAATAAGCCGAAAAAAGGAGTCTGGAATTCCTGGGTCGGTAATGTTGACATGGATAGAAGTTATTGTAATGTAACATCACATCCCCTCTGCGTGTACCTCTTTTGTGTATCCATTCAAGAAGAACATGTGGTTGGTCAGAAATTAATAAATTTAGCAAATCTTCCCCTGCAGCTCAACTCGATCGTACGCTTATTCTTCTTTCTTAATTAATATCGAACTCGAATCTCCCTCGGATACATAGTAGCTCAAATTAAAGCAGCGTTAGAAAGAACAAAAGTCTACCTTTTGTCAGCTATAACAAGAACAACGTAAACTCCAATGGGTACAAGAATTACAAACCTTTTGCCCATTTTAAGCCTAATACTATGTCGGCATAGACCTATCTATACCCAAAACCTCGTAAAAGAAATAGACCCCCCACCTCGGCTCACAAGTCTGCAGGCTAAATGCAGAGGCAGAGAAAGGGAGTCTCAGTTATTTATTTCTGTTACATGTGAAGGGAAGGGAAGAAATGGATGCTCTTGAATTAAAGAGGAACTGTAGGGAGTAATTGGGCTTGTCAGGATCACACGTTCACTCTTTCACTCGCTCTCTTTTTGTAGCTGAAAACCTAGCTCCCTATTAAGTCAACTTCGCCTCAAATTGGAGGTTCGGGACTGATGCTTGATGTGCTTACTCACATCAGTCACCTTAATTAGTCACATCCATTATTTATAATTTATACTTCCAAAAGTTTTAAATTTATCCAGTAAAAAAGTCATACATGTTAAATGCAACAGAATTGGATTATTTCTTTTGTTTCGGTACTAATGTTTAATAGAATCTCATGTATATTATTATTAGAGAAAGGGCATATAATTTGAAACAATGATGCTTTCACTATACTTGTAAGAGCATCCACAATGGGATACAAAATGTTAAGAGATTTTGTAAGTTTACAATCTGGAACGCCTACAGTGGTGGATATAACTGAACAAATTTTGTATCTCGATTTGTAGTGGTTCCGCAAAAATACAAATCGCTTGCTGAATTTGTAAAGGGTTTCTACTTCTTACGAACAAATAAAGTTCGTAGGAAGGATAAATAATTATTTTTATCATATATTTGGGTTTTGACGAACAAATGTAGTCCGTATAAACTTCCTACGAACTAATGTTGTTCGCAGGAAATATTCTTATACTTCCTACGAACAACATTAGTTCGTAGGAAGTTATTTTGCCATTCCTCACTTCTCACCACTGCAGAGCATAACAATAAGAAAAGGTAAAACTCTCTTTTCAATGTGTAAACTTACCTTTCGTCCTCCTCCCCAGTAAGAATGCTCTAACAATGGACGACGTACAATTTCGCAATGAAGGAAATTTTTAAAAATGATTAGTTATGAATTCGAGTGATGTCTGGAGAAAAGTAATGTGCAAAATATAAATAACAAGAAAGATACAAATAAAAAATTTAGATCAATTAAAGATTTTTTACTATCATCTTTGAGACATTTATTCAAACAATACATGAATAATATGAATAATACTATTCTTTTGTCTTTAAGTAGTTATAAATATGTGCTAACAAAACACTTTACGAAACACGATGGATTATTATCGAAAATGATGATACATAACAAAGCACAAGGTACATAAAAGAAAACAATTTATGTATAGCAGTGCTGTGAAAAATAAATACAATAAAAGTGTACAATCTCATCCAAACATAAAATAAACATATGGGAATAAATAAATATTTACAATAAAAAGGAAAAAAGAGAAAAAAAAAATATACCCAATTGATAAAAAATTACCCTCAATGAAATTGGAACCATTAACCAATTTATCCTTCTCCTTTACTTCACATCTAAACAAAAGGCAAAAAGATCTCAGTACATATATGATGATTTAGTTGGAAAAATAAAACACAACAGGTTCTAAGAGCAATCCTTACGGGTATGCTAAACATGTATAAATGCTCTATACGTCTATGCTTTGGGTAAGACAGAATGACAAATATAACCATTCGTAAGGTATAAAATAACATAGATGCAATTGGACTAGTTGGTTTTTTGTGGGACCCGCACCCAAAACGGAACATCATGTTCCGCGCAAGGAAGAAAAAAAAAAAAGATATTGGCTTAAGCGTAACATCATGTTCCACCCAAGCATTTGCCTATTTTCAACATTTATACTTTCATCCCCAACTGTTTCAAATGGTTTCAACGGCTATTTATTTATCTATCCAACGGTTACATTTTTTTTTTTTAATAAATACGATTACTTATCTTCATTTTCATTTATATTTGTATTCTAAACACTCTCAATTTGCATTTATATTTTTTTATTCAAAACACTCTCTAGTATCTTCAATATTATTATTACCAAAAATTATTTTTTTAGGTAAGTAAATATTATTTATTTACCCATAAATAATTTCGAAATTTTTATATTTGCTTAAAAATATTTTGTGATTATTTTACAATGGTTCGAGGTCAAAATATGTCTCAACACGACGATGAAGTATTATGCACCGCTTATGTAAATCAAACAAATGATGGTTTACGAGGAACTAATCGACCTAGCACATTATTTTGGGATGCAGTCGCCGAAGAATATAATACAACGACGGGTATCACTGAACGTCGGACGGGACCCAGCCTACAAACCCGATACAGTAAAATCTCGAGGCACGTAATGTTATATGTTTCTAAATTGAAAGATGCATCGATGACAAATCGTGCTAGTGGGACAGTTAACACAGATTTGGTAAAATCACTTATATCTTTTGTAATTTTTTTTAAATATTATTTCTCTTAAATCTGTTGCTAACGAGTTAATAAAATTACATTGTCATTTTATTTTAGGTTACTGCAGCTAATCTAGCATTCTAGCGAGAGAACAAAGGAAAATCATTTAATTTTGAATCTTGTTACCAAATTTTAAAAGAACTCCACAAATTTCAAATTTCCCAAACATTTTTAGACTCTCCTCAATTTCATTTTGATTCACCAATGACGGGTGAGACAGAAAGTGAAGGAAGTCCGAATATTGGGTTTCCCTAGAAATTCCAAAGATGGGGAAGAAGTTAATATAGAAAGGCCTTATCCGAGGCCACCTGGAAGGAAAGAGATGAAGCAACGGGCTAAAGGAAAAGCGAGGGCTACTAATATTGAGGTGAACCGAGAAATACTGAATAGTTGCTCTTCATTCAATGAATCATTTGAGCGAACATGTCAGGCTGATCGTGTACGTGACGAAGAGGCCTGTTCGGGGCTTAACCGTTCACTGCAACTTAAGGAGCGAAGTTTGGAGCTCAACGAACGCAGTATATTGGCTATGGAGAGGAAATATATGCGTGAACAAATATTGCTTGATCAACAAATTATGAGCACTGACACCTCAAACATGAATTCAATCCAGAAGGAGTACCATGAATACCTCGTGCTTAATATAATCAACAAAGCACGGGGCCAATCAAACTTTCCAAACTATCCACCACATGGAGGTCATTCTGGATTTTAAAATTTCTATGCTTTTGAGTATGTAACATGTTATTTACTATTATCGTTTAATCTACTTTGTAATATGATTTTATGGGTTGTGAAATGTATTTGTTTCAAATTTCCATAGATAAACATTAGTTCGGTACAATATTAACGATACAACATTAATAATAAAGATAACAACAGAACAACATTAGAAAAGAAACATAAATTGGGTAAAATCACACACTGTTATTGGTGAACACTCTTTAAATTTATACTGAACACATAAATTGGGTAAAATCATACACTTTTCGTATTCTTCCATTTATATTTTTATACTGAACACTCTCTAAATTTATGAAATGAATTTGTGAAATGAAGCTTCAAATTGTGAAATGAATTTGCGTCAATCTTAACAATACAACATTAACAAAAAAGATAACAACATAACAACATTACAAAAGAAACACTAACTGGATTATATTTCTTAATTATCAAAATCCCAATCTACATCATCCAAATTTACAGCATCAGACATGTCATAATTTTGCGTTGATGGACCAGGTTGGCTAGTATCTTCTTGGGCACCAATATCATCCATGTGCGGTCGATACACTGTGGTCGCAGGTCGGGGATCTTCTGTGGGGTTGTAAAAGGCCGAGGTTGTACCACTAAAAAAATTAGGCGGGGGAGGAGTCCGCTCGTGAGATTCACCCAACTCTTGGAGCTTCCTTGTAGCTATATCCAACTCATGACTCCAATAGTTATTAAGATGCATGGCTGCACCTAGAGCGGTGGCTCTCGAGGATTGCCAATAATCAGAGAATTCCCGACTAGTAAATAGGAGGTCATCGTGTGTGGGCAATTCTTCATCGACCGCAATCCTGTCCGGCCGTGGAATTGGAATCAATATGGGTACACCTGAAGGACTGCAAAGTGGTAGATCCCAAGTCATTTGTGGTTGAGTGGGATTTACTCGACCAGTGGGATTCTCATAAGCGCCAGGTGCCTGTGAAGGGACAGTCGGTATTTGGATGTGGTATGGCAGTGCGCTGGGACTTATGACATCCGTGTTGACTGCTCGATAGAGGGGTGGCATTACAAGGCCTAGGGACACTTGCTTCCAGTAACGGTCATACATGGGTTGAGAAACAATGGATACGCTCGGGTCCATCTCGTCAATAATAATCCCATGCCTATCAAGGTGAAAGGGTATCCTCATCATTTGCGCGGGAGGGTCATTTGGTATGCAAATTTCACCGGTGATCTGTCGGCGGCATCGATCACCCAAGTAATGTACCCCCCCCCCCCCCCATATTGAGGATCCATAAGAACGCATCGTTTCAGTGATATGTACTTCGCATGTTGAACGTAGGCATGCATCTCCACAGTAGACCCCGAGTAAGGTAGCCAATTGATCGAACCTGGCGATCGCATTTCAATTTGACTCTGGGCTGTGGGAAAATTATACTGGATTGAGCCCTTTGTCTCCTTACAATTTAACCGATTTTGTTTCTTCCATCGATTAATCCTAGGCCAGCAGTCACCAGTATCTTCCCTCAATAAGGGACACGCCCGTTGTATGTATTCAAACCCGAAAAACTGCAATACAAAAATGAGTATTATTAAACCAAAAATTTTATATTTAAAACATTATATATCACTTTTTAACACTTACCAATATGAGTTGCCAAAAACAATTCATAGAGTCTACGCGACATCTTGACAAGAGATGGAGAGAGTAGTATATGCGAGCTAGAATTGCCGAACCCCAATCGTATGATCCCACAATCTCCAAATCCTCCAAAGCAGCCAACCAACCAATAGGAACGCTGTCTCTTGCGGTCGGCAAAAAAATATGTCCCACACAAAAAAATAAAAAAGCCCTAGCAATGTCTTCAGGGCTAACAATCACAGTATTTAACTTTATGGCCTCAAACCACTTATTTAAGCTCGACACTTTAACCCCGCAAGAATCACTGCAATTTGGTTCAATGCCGGGAAAATATCTATGTATAATGTCACCCCGGATTTGAGTTCTTCCATCAAGTACAATCAAGTATTTTCTATCATCCATCGGTACCATAGGACCGCTTCCGATGGGAATACCTGCAAGATGGGAAGGATAACAATCAGTGGTAAATAAAATTAATGTACTAATCAATGTTAATATTGAAGTAATTGTTTATATACAAAAACTAACCAGTTAAAATTGTAAAATCATAAGGAGTAATGGTCAGCTCCCCGGTTGGTAGTTGGAACGTGTTGGTTGTGTCCTACCAACGCTCACCGAGCGCTTGTACCAATCCCCAACTTGTCTTGGAAATTTGAGCATCCAATAATTCTCCCCAACCGCTACGGTGTATAAACTGTATAACCTCAGGATATGTTTTTAAATATTTGTATGTGGCTCTAAGACTATGCCAATTGCCACGCATCTTTATTGAGTTGCCGTTTGTGGCTGTGTCCGGAGAAGGTTTAATGTGATCTCCGTCGTCCACTATACGCCTATAGTTCTCAAAAACTATAGGTCGCTCGGCATTATTAATTTCGGCCTCTCGCGTACCTTCTCCCATTTTTCGAGACTTTCTAGCCCGAACAGCCCATCTAATTTTCTTTCCAATTTCTTCCATTATGAACACTGCAATTTCAATAAAAAAGTTATGAATTTTCTAACATATTTGGTAATGAATATAAAAAGATTATATATAAATATATGCCACTTTGACTATACAATATATTTTCTGTCTAAATATATGGCTAGAATTTGATTTACATGATAATTACTAATTAACTATTAAATACATCACTTAAAAAATAGAACATGTAATTATTTAAAAAAAATAACAAAACATATAATTTCTTAAAAAACATAACAAAACAGGTAATTTCTTAAATAATTTTTTATAAACATTCACTATTTTTTTTATAAACATCCACTTAAATAGTTTCTTAAAAACATAAACATAAAAAAAACATAACCGAACTGAACAAAAACATTCACTTTAATAACTTAAATAATTTCTATAAACATTTAAATAACTTATAAACACAAAAAAAATTAAACAGAACAAAAAATTTTACTAATTAGTTTACAAAAACATTTATAGAACATTTACTAATCAGTTTTTTAAAGAACAAAAACATTTACTAATTATGTAAATATATGCTACTTTGACTATACAATACAGTTTTTGTCTAAATATAGGGCTAGAATTTTATTTACATGATAATTACTAATTAACTATTAAATACATCACTTACAAAAATAGAACATATAATTATTTACAAAAAATAACAAAACATCTAATTTCTTAAAAAACATAACAAAACATATATTTTCTGAAATAATTTTTTATAAACATTCACTATTTTTTTATAAACATCCACTTAAATAGTTTCTTAAAAATATAAACATAAAAAAAACATAACCGAACCGAACAAAAACATTCACTAATATAACTTAAATAATTTCTATAAATATTTAAATAACTTATAAACACAACAAAAATTAAAAAGAACAAAAACATTTACTAATTAGTTTACAAAAATATTTATAAAAGATTTAGTAATTAGTTTTTTAAAGAACAAAAACATTTAAAGAACCGAACAAAAACATAACCGATAATTAGTAAATAAATAATACATTAAGTAATAAGTAATTAAATAGAAAATTAAAATTAACTAATAAATAAATTACAATAAAACGTAATAAAAGAGATGATTTACCTAATATAGTTGCTTGATATAGATGATAGAAGTTAGTGTTTTTTTTTAGTGATAAATTTTTTTTACCGTCGGTTGATTTAAATAGAGTAATTGTATTTAATTTTGTGGTTGGAAGGTAGGTGGGTAGATGAGGTAATAAATATGGGGGGAAAACGTGATATGTGAAATGAGTTGGGGTGAAAAACTAAATTCGGAAGACCCTTAAGCGGAACATCATGTTCCGCCCAAGGGTCCCTCTCCCTCCCTCAAAACGACGCCGTTTTATCTGTTTTTCTCCATTTTTGCCTTATCATTTTTTTACCCACAGCAATTTCGTCCAATTTCATCCGATCTGGTATTCTATTTTTGCCCTAGCTAAATCCAAGTTTGAACTACCCGTAAGGGTTGCTCTAAGCGTACACTATATAACCAAACTCACTAAAGCCTAGATTATAACATCATCCCCCAAACCATATCAGTAATTTAACATGTAGTAGACTAAAAGGAAAAAAAATTGACCCTTAATTTAAATTTTATCTATATTCTTTATATAACCAAATAGAATAATCGTAACAATAACGTGCAGCTAACAACGTCTAAAAATATTAAACCAAACTTTAAACTCATAGTACTAAGTTGCAAAAAAAGTCAGGGTTAATGTTAACAATTCTCAAAAGTCGTTCAACTTAATTCTTGCATAGCACCTAATATAGGCATTAGGAAGATATGATTGAACTTGCAAAAGGCTCCGACATGGGAAGTGGGTTATTGCAATAACCTTTCACTGAGAGTATCAGAAAAAAAATGGTTTCCAATTAAAGACACCAATATAGATATGAAGGAATGTCCCAAGAAAGAAAGCAAAAATATTAGTTCCAATATGAAATTAAAAAATAATCTCAAATTAAAGTACCTCATAAAGATCTGTAAAGAAATTCACTTGCTTACATAAGAGTTTCAAATTGCTATAATATTATAGTTATAGTCTTACAAAACATAAAAATTATCTTCCAATTGCAAAAGAAATATAAGAATAAATGTGAATTGCTATAGACTATCAACTCTAAATATATATAAGGACAAATGTCACTAATATAAGCACATAAAATAAATCACAAATATAAACCCTATATATTGTTTGGTAGTCCACTTAACACGGAGGAAGAATCAATTGGTCATTTATAAAGAAAACAAGGTGCATATAAAGAGGAACCGGAAAGATGCCTTGCCTGAACCTATCGACTAACGTGAGCCTGAAGTGCATTGATACCTCCTCCATCCTTTCAGAAGCAACCTATACCCTTGCCAAACTCATTGGAAAACCCTAAGCTTATGTGATGATTGTGTTGAACGGATCCCTTCCCATGGCGTTTAGTGGTACTAAACAACCAACAACCCAGATGTAATACATAATGAATAATCTGCTGTAATTTCTAATTTAATATGATTTAATCTAATTATTTTAAATATATATATTACTTGGATTGATATTCTTTTCACTGTACAAAACCTGTTAATTACATCCTTGTTGCAAGTAATAGATTTCTAATTATATCCCTTTTGTACAACAATGAGTAGTACTATAAATATAGGAGAAAAAAGAAAAAGAATGTATAGGAGGGCTTGACCTAGTGCACATTCTTCATCAACTCCAGCTCTTTCTATTAGAGTGGGGTACCTGTCTTCATCTTTGACAAAAGCTTTAAAAAAATTGGTAATCAGTGCTTGACCGTGAAAGGGCCAAGCCCTTAACCTTCATCATTTCCATTACCTGGAAGCTAAATATGAATTTCATTGCTTTCTTACTCACATGAATAATCGGGTGAGACCAACTATTACCACAAAGATATTTCACTTGAAGTTCATTCTTCAAGTGTTATTTTCATTAGCAACAATAACTTGTATGCGTCTAGAGGATATACCAAGTCTAAGACTAATTTCATGTATGCATGTTCAAAGTCAAGGGCGATATCGCGACAATACGATCGAGTTGACTAGGTATCGGTGCCCATCGATCCGATTCCGAGTTGAGTTTTCAATTATTGATGTGAATCGACCCTATATCGGTAATTTCTCGGTAGTATCGGTGATATAGCGGTATAATCGGTCCATATCGGCGATATCCCATTAGAATCCGCCCATATCTGCGATATCGTGATAGAATCGGCCCAGATCGACGATATCACAATAGTATCGACTCATATCGGTGATATATCGGTCGAGATGGTATAAGTTACTAAGCATCTCTCTCTCTCTCTCTCTCTCTCTCTCTCTCTCTCTCTCTCTCTCTCTCTCTCTCTCTCTCTCTCCAGTGTTATGTTGGTAAGCGTGGTTTTTTGGGGGGTTACGAAATGCTATTTTTTTTTTAATTTAGTGTACTGTGTGTGTGGGTTATTCGGTCTTCGTGTGGGTTAAATTTTGTATGTGTGGGTTATTCGGTCATCGTGTGGGTTTAATTTAGTGCGTTGTATATGTGCCAATTTTTTTTAAAGAATGCAAATGATCAAAATGTTATTTGTTATTATTTTTTATAATAATGTTCCCAATGTTATTTTTAATATGTTATTATTTTAAAAAAAAACGTAAATTTTATTCTTTTACAAACAAATATACAACTGTAATTATTTTAAAAATAATATTTGTATCGTCCAAACATTTGTAAAAATAATATTTGCATCCTGTATGTAAAAATAACATTTGCAACACAAGAAAAAAAAAACATTTGCACCCTATTTGTAAAAAAATAACATTTCCATCAATTAAAAAAAAAAATTTGCTACCCAACAAAAAAAAAAAAAATCATTTACTCCTTTCATAATCAAATAACATTTGCATCCTTTTTGTAAGAAAATAACATTTGTACAAAAAATGTAGTGTTTTGTGAAAATCACTATTTGTATCATCTTTGTAAAAAAATAACAATACTTAAAAAGAAACATTTCTATCATTTTTAGAAAAATATAACATACTTAAAAAACACATGTGTATCCTCTTACAAAAAATAATAGTAAGAATATAATAGTTGCATCCTCTTTGTAAAAAATAAATAAATTAACCTCTTACTAAAAAAGTAGCATTTGTTTTTCTTTGTAAAAACATTATATTTGTAACTTCCGTGAAAAAAAAAACGTTGATTTATTATGGAACATTGAATCTAGCAAGTTCGCAGCACGTCAATATAATCTATTGTATAATGTTATGCATATTAAAGGATAATTTTAAACTTATCTGATTGGTCCACATTGTTAATCGTATTTTTTTAAAATTTTCTATATTTTTTTCGAAATTTTTTACACTCTCTAAATAGTGTATCTTTGCGTATCACCCGATATCGTGATCGATACCACGATCGAGTTGAAAATCGAGTGACCGATACCAAGACTTTGAACCATGCATGTACGAGGGTTATAACTTATCTTATTATCATATCTTCTCATGTAAACCTTATCGAAAGCTCGTGCACGTTAACCAAACTTTTAATCACGACTGGAAGTCTCCATATTTCTTTATTTTGGGATTCTGGGAGTTCGACGACAATGATTCGATGAAGCATTAGGAAGTTAAAGTGCCTCGAAAGTGGACTAAGGTTTGTCTCTTGGTCAAGGTATACCATGAGTTAAGTATGAGCAATTGAGAAAATGTTGACCAACTAAGAGGAAATAATGGTCTAATAAAATTTGAGGAGCTAATCAATCCTCAAGTTCTCCGATTAATGGGAATGGGATCAATCCCATTAGAGTCTTTTCGTAAGATTATTTGCTGTTGAAAATTTACTAACTTTTCTTGTCGCCTCATTCTTTAGCCGTTACTGATAGTTGTTGATCTTTTTTATTTTTCAGATCGTCCCGAGAACGATCAGACCGCATTTGGAAAATGGCAGCTCCCGTCACGGGAAGTCTTCTCGACCAGTTGAAGGGTAAGATTGTGGCTCTGTCGACAGGACCTTACAAGCATAAAGTTATAATTATTTGCCCAAATACTAAGGGCTCAAAGAAGAGGAAAGAGGTTATTGGTCCTGCTACTGTGTCTCATTAACAAAAGAAAAATAAGGTTCACAGAATACTTACAGCCACAGTGTCCCTATTTCTGATGATGCATCGGCGGCAGTACACCTCTCACAATTCATCCTGAACCCCGAGTCTCTTATCGGGAGTCATTCAAAGGCCCGAAAATGTAAAACCCCGTAAATTTTAATGATTTTAATTATAGAATTAATTGAATTAAATAATGAGAAATAAATTTATGATTAATCCGGAATTAAATAGATATTTACTAGCGTGACGGGAGTTAAAATAATTGATGTGAATTATGTTGAATATTACTTAGTGAGTAAAGTAATATGCGATTATGAATTTATTAAAATTGTCGCAAGTGAATAATACGACGGTTATGAAAATTAAGTCGGGACGCGCATGTCAGCCGTGTCAAAATTAAATTTAATGGAATAAAAGTATGTTATGTATAAGCCACCCATATGGTCATTTCAAGTGCGCTAAAGTGTCCAAAAAGATCGAAATAGTCAGAAAAGTCTACCCAGAGGTTTAGTTTGGGTCCCAGGACAGTTTTGTAGGCCAAAGCGGCACACTGGGAGGGTATTTCCATCATTTTAATTTTTAGCGTACTTAAACCTACGAAAATTCAAGGGTTATATCTGAGGGAAGAAGTTTTATTCTAGGGTTAGAATTCATAAAAGCTAAGAAGGCCATGAGAGGAGGAAGAAAAAGAGGTTTTCAACCCTAGAACCACCTCCGGTACACCGTTTGCACCACTGTCACCACCCACGCGTAGATCGAAAAGAGAGGATCGTCCCTAATACCATCTTCTTCAAAGGATCAGAACTTCCATTAAAGGCAAGTGATTTATCTTGCAAAAATTTAGTGCATATATTATACATGATAGTTTAAATTTGAAGACAAACCTTGAATAATTGTAACATTATGAATTTGGAGAATTAAACATTGAATATGGGTAGATTTTGCATGTAGATGATCTTTTGGAAATGTTGGAAAAACAAAATCATAACCTAAATGTTAGAAATTACAAAATTTATCTGAGATTTATGATATTTTTGAAGAAAAATTGAAGAACTAGGGTTTGTAGAAATGTTCATGACAATTAATCCAAGAAATCGATGCCCCCATGATGATTTGATGAATCTTATACATTAGAACTTATGTCTTTATGTTGGTATAAAAGTTAGTATGATTGTATGGGAGTTTGGGACATTGTAGCAGAGGATTTGAGGTTTAAAATTGAAGAAACCCATAGGTAAAAATATGTGAAAAATGTAAGTTGATCACTGCTCGATCGATCGATCGACCTATGAATGTCAATCGATCGACCCATTTCTTCGATCGATCGACTCGCCTGAAATTTGTGATTTATTTTCCTTTTTAATTTCGATTCAACCCTAACTTTTAATAACCCTTAATGTTGATTAATTGAATATAATAGGACTTAGGGAAGGTCAGTAAGGTTATAGTTAAGGCCCGAAAAGTATCATTATGTATGGGATTGAATGGGGAGATTTACAAGTGTTTTTTGAATGCGTTACGATTGGAAATTTTACGGATTGGGGTTTAATTTGGATAAATTATTACTTAGGGTTAATACCACTAGTAGGGGGACACTATAGTACATTAACCTAATAAATAATTGGGTGACTTCGTAAACCTTTAGGATAGGAAAAGGTACTTGAATTTATATGACGAGAGTTATGGCGCTAATTAAATTTATGTATGATATATGGGTTATAAACACAACGTGTGAAACTTGTAATATGGGATGTGTATACACCAATATTAAACGTATAAATACTTAGGTTGTGTGAATACCTATTGTATGGATTTTTATGTGTATGACATACATACCATACTTGCTATCGTCGGGAGGTCTTGAAGGGATCAGTCTTATCTTGAGGAGCCCTTCGGGGGGGGGGGGGGGGGGGGGGGGGGTTATAGATTGGTACCTCGGAGCATGGGATCTAAAGAGGACTTATCTGTGAGTGGATTAGTTTGGGTTATATGGGTACATAGGTATGTGCGTGACCTATTACACTGTGGTCCATGTTCACCTCTAGTTTGTGTATGATTTGTTATATTATGATTCCTGAGAGATTTGGAATCGATAGTCCTTATTATGTACGTGAGGTACCGGGACTTGATAGCAGAGTATCGACGCACCGTTAGTTTCATCTATGTGGGGTGCGGTATTTGTATATATTATAATGGTGAAATATATATATCCCTGTGTTTAGTCTATTGTGTCGCTTAGTAGAACATGATGATAAAGATGTCAAAAATATATTAAGTGCGTGAAAACCCAATGGATTAATGATATAATTGAATTCTATTAATTAATATTGGAAATGAAAGAATGTATTATTCGGGTGATACGGGTGGGCACAATGTCTTAGGCATCATAGTAAGAGACTTGATTCAAAATACTTAAGTGGGATAGCATAACTAAGATGGGTTAGGAGAATGCGTTAGGCGTGCACAATAATTGATAGGTGAGAATCTCAAGTGAGAGCACGTGACTAACATGTATATAATATTTATTATATAATGCAATTTAAACACTTGTTGTTTTAAAACTATTTTCAACTCGGGCTCTGACCCATTTCTTGTAAATTTCTTCCTTTTTTCTCTATATATATTACATCAGGTTCTCAGTCATAGGGACACCAAGCTTAGAGTTCCAATCAGTTGACGTGATGTAGCTGCTGTGAAAGTTACAAGACCTTGGTATTATATGCCTCCACTTATCCTTGACTTATCCGGAGAACTTTATATCAGTCAGGGTATGTTGCCCATTCTTGTTTAAGAGATTGTTACTTCAGAAATTTATTTTTATTTCAGTTATTAAGATTTATTTCATATCATACCACTGTAGTGGGATTTTATTCTGGAAGTGTTACACCCAACTCAATTAATTCATTATGTCAATTCATTTCCTATGAGATTGCATTGGATGCTAAATGTTTATTTATTCATTTATTTGGTTGGTTGTTAATTCGAGATAAAATTTGACACCCGACTTTTTAAATACTAGGTGGTTAGTAATTAATAAAAACAAAATCGATAGTGATGCTATGACTGATCCAACTGGATATCCTATTTTAAATTTAATAAAGGACTGATCGCCTAGTATTTAATTAGGCGGAGTGTCACAGAGAAGTTATCTCCTCAATAAATCCTCCCTGTGATAATCGTTTCTTCGATGATCAGAGTAGCATTATAGTCACCGATTATTCTCTGTGCAAGGTCACTCAAGTAATAATTTTCATAAAATGTTATCTCATCATGTACTGATTCTTATTTCTTCCCTGTTTTAATCCGCCCTTTCTCTCTAATGCCTCTAGTAGTGGGTTGAGGATAATGAGCCCAAGATCAAACTGGTCGAGCAAGCTGAGAAGAAAATGGCTGACATGCAGAAGAAGATAGAGGAGTAGAGGTCTCTAATGATGACGAGATTAACAAACTCTCTAAGACCTCTACAAGGCGTACCATTAATCTAGAGGATAATCATGAGGAAATCCTGAAAAAGAGGTCTGAGGCTGAGAAGGAGCTCTTAAAGTCTAGCCATGAGGCAACTGTGGAGGATTTTAAAGAGTCTGAGGATTTTAACGACTATTCCATCTAATATCTAGAAAGAAATTGATCCAAATCAACCGTTAGGTTAATCCTATCCCAATTTCCTAACCTCGCCACTAAATTCCCTAAAATTTTCGAGACCCTTAATTCCACAAGCTTCTCTGACCTTGAGCCTATCGCCGCTCTAGAAGAGATCTAGAGCGAGGGCGTTAATGAGGAAACTGTTGATGATGCTGAGGAAGATGAGACGACTCATATTAATAATGAGGATAGTCATGCCAGTAGTCTGGATGCAATAATCCTTTGGAAAGAATCGACCATGCCAGAAGTTACTAATGCTAGAGACATTACAGTAGAGACTTGACTATGAAAAATTTATGATTTTTGGGGTGATTATATGTGCACTTTGATTCCCAATTATGTTTATAAACATTAATCTCATCCCACTTTTGGGATTCTAATAATGTTATTACACTTCATAGTATCCCTTTATTGGGGTCTTTTGGTTCTATGATGATTGTAAATGATATTTTGATATACTCTGCTTCATTTTCTTTATCATGTCTATATACTTGTGCAGTTTTTTGAATTTTTATTTATAAAATTGTTATGATAAAGGGATTTGGACTAAGAGACGTATCTCATTTTCGTCTATTGGTTAACAGTACCCATAGTTGTCTCGATTAAGAGATGGTATAACCATTCGCCTAGGGTAATGGTGGCCCAGGACTGTTTCATCTTTCATACAAGATTAGGGTTGTATTTTGTTGGGGTCATGGTGGCCCAACATCATCTTGGCCTAGAGACGAGATGATACATTCACCATAAAATAATGATATTTTAGTTTCATCATAAGAATAATGATGTTAAGTTTTCTAACTGTCAGGGTTTATATGAGACATGCCTATTAGATGAGAACCTAAGTGTTCTCTTACTGTCGAGAGAGATTTTGTTAAAATTTCACCATAAAATAACGATGTTAAGTTTCACCATAAGAATAATGATATTAAGTTTCCCACCTCTCGTGGTATACATTCCTTGGAGATGAGACCCAAGTGTTCTCGTACCATCGAAAAAGATTTCATTATATTTTCACCATAAAATAATGATGTTAAGTTTCACTATAAGAATAATGGTGTTAAGCTTCCCACGTCACAGGGTTTATATGAGACATGCCAAGGAGACGAGACGCCGAGTGTTCTCATAAAATATTGATGTGAATTTTTCCTTGTATCGCCGAGAGAGAGAGATTTCATAAGTATATGATAAATAGAAATAAAATTGCACAGTATTCGATAATACTTTAATTTTATTCATCAAGATTTCTCGTAACAACATTCGATTATATAACACAAATGTTTTCAGGCTATTACATAATTTCTTCAATGAAAATATTTTTTGAAATGATTAGCATTCCATGGCTTGGCGAATGGTTGTCCTTCCAAATTTTTTCTGAAAATGGGTACTTGGAAAGACTTCTTAGATGAATTTGTAAGGTCCATGCCAATTCGGATGAAGCTTATTAGCCTTTTGGATGACCTTCTTTAGCAAGAGGTCATCGAATTTTTATGGACGAGCGTTAGCTTTCTTGTTCTAAAACTTTTTAGCTTTCTGTTGGTAGGCTGATTATCGTATGACTGCATTTTCTCTTCATTCTTTAATAAGGTATCAATCATGTCTTCTCTCTTAGAAGTTAAGATCCGGATCATATGTCTGGACTCTATGATTCGACAATCCAATTTTATTTAGGATGATTTCTTTCGAGCCACATGCCACCATAAATGGTGTCTCCCTTTTTGATGTCCTCTCAGTGGTCCGATACACCCCTCAATCACTATGCAGTTCGTCAACTAACCTTCCTTTAGCATATTCCAATTTCTTCTTTATCCCATCCACTATTATCTTGTTAGCTAACTCAGTTTTCCCATATACCCAAGGTTGTCTTGGTGCCGAGAAGAATTGCTTTATGCCGACCCAGTTGTAGTAGGTAGTCAAAGACTTATTCTTGAATTTCTATCAATTGTCTAATATCTGAGTATTTGGGAGCCCATATTAGTAGATGATATTTCTCCTAATAAATGTAAGGAACTTCTCTTCAGGCATTGTGACTATGGTCTCTTCCTCTACCCATTTTAAAAAATAATCAATTGTGATGATGAGGAAATGAAAATTCCCTTTAGCCCTCGGCAGCGGGCCGACCAGATCAATTCCCCACATTGTAAAAGGCCACGGGGAAGAGATAGGCAAGAGAATTTAATGAGGTTGATGAAGTGTGTTTGCATGATGCTACCACTTATCGCACATAAGAACATACTCGGTTGCATCCTTAGCCATGTTCAACCAATAGTATCCTTGCATTACAATTATCTTCGCCAGGGACCTTCCTCCTATATGTCTTGAACATCTACCTTCGTAAACGTCTTTAAGAACATAACATACCTCAATAGGATTCACAAACCTCAATATGGGAGAATATAACCCCTTTTATACAACATATTCCTTATAATGGAGAACTTAGAGGCACGATAACACACTTTTCTTCCTTCAACTTTACCCTCTGAGAGATTTCCTTCCCTTAAGTATTAAATTATTGAATCCATCCAAGACGATCCTAAGTTCAATTTAAAACATTATGGGTTATCGTACTCTTCATGATCGATGCTTGGTTCGCGGAGGATTTTGATTAGAATCTTTCTTTGATCTCGGCTCTGGTAGCTGAAGCAAGCCTTTCGAGGTCATCCACTCTTATGTTCTCAATTCTCAAAATTCTCTTTACTTTCACTCCTTGAAAACTTACAAGAGAAGTCTTCACTCTCTATAAGTACTTGGTTATTTTCTCATCTTTTTTCATGTAGCTTCCCCGAATCGGATTCACTACTATCTGTAAATCACTATAAGTAAAAAGTTGGCCAACACCTAGCACCTTTTCAAGCACAAGTTCTATTGACAAGGTTTTGTACTAGTCCTCGTTGTTAGATGATTTGAAATTTAACCTTAGTGCGTATTCGATATCATTCTCATTTTGGGCCAATAAGATTAGTCCTGAACCACTACCGGTCGCACATGATGAGACATCACTAAATAGAATTCATATGGGCATTTTTTTGTAAGAATAGGCCCTAATTAAGAACACCATTCTTTAGTAGCAAATGTAGCTCAAAAGTACCCACTGCAATGTCATCTTTAGTATTCTCAACAGTTCCAAGTTTTGAACTTTCAGCTTGCTCTAAAGTCTCAACTTGCATTTCAACCTCTGTTTCTTTCATCGATTCCCATTTGAATTATGCCAAAAACTCTGCCAAAACTTTCCCTTTGATTGCAATTCTTGTCTGGTAAGCGATATCAAACTCGCCTAACTTAACTAACCAATCTAATAGCATACCCGATTTCTCAAATTTATGAATGACTTGTTTGAGAAGCATGTCAGTGCGTAAGACCGCCCTATGCACTTCAAAGTAGGGATTCATCTTTTTTAAGCATGTATTAAGGAAAATTCAAGCTTCTACATCTTTGGATATCTCATCTTGTCCCCTTACAACTCTTTGTTGTTATAATATACTGGCTTTTGATTCCCAATTTCATCTCGGACGATCGCCACCCTGATAGTCGACTCTGAGATGGCCAGGTAAAAATACAATTTCTCCCCTTGAATAGGATGAGATAAAAGCACTGGTGATCCCACGTTTGCTTTTAGTTATTTGAATGCTCTTTCACATTCTTCATCCCACATAAGGCATTCTAGATTTTTTTTTAAAAGGCAGGCATTTATTTCTTGCTTGTGAGACGAACCTATTGAGCATAATAACTCTTCCCTTCATCCTCTGAATATCCATCGTATTCAATGGGGTATTTATATCGATCATTACCTTTATCCTAGCTAAATTGGACTCAAATCCCTTTTGATTAACGAGAACTCTAACAACTTCCTTGCAATGAAATCGAAGATGCACTTAGTTAAATTAATCTTCATCTTATAATGATATATGGTGTCAAACGTTCATTCTAAATCCTTAACAAGATTCTCGGCCTTCAAGATTTTTGTTAACATATTGTTGACGTAAACCTCCATCGTCTTGTCGATTTTCTCTTTGAATATCTTATTGATGAGCCTCTGATAGGTGGCATCTGGATTCTTTAGGCCGAAAGGTATCACCTTATAACAATAAGCCCCTTTATCTTTAATGAAATATGTAATCGGGTTATAGCCCGAATAGGCATCCATGGAAATTATGAGCTCGTTTCCCGTTGTGGGATCCACCATTTAACGAATTCGGGGAAAAGGGAAACTGTCATTGGGGCCTTGTTAAGGTCTGTAAAATCCATGCACATTCTCGACTTACCATTATGTTTCAGCACCTTGATGATATTCGACAACCACTCTAGATAACCTCTTTGATGATGTAATAATCGAGATTTTTCAAATCTATCAACCGACTCTAATTACCTACAATTATTGTTTTAGACCTTATAAAGTAGTCAAATTCAAAAGTATTCTAAGAAGAATGAAACTATACTTCATACCCTACAACTCTATTAAATTAACTTGGACCCCCTGAAGTTTTATTAATTATAAACTAGGAACTGAAAATTTCAAACAAATATAACTTGATTTATACTTAACCCCTAAACCTCAACTTTATATCAAATTAATTCTCTAGATTTCAACTAATATAAAATTATAATTTCAACCCTTGAAACTATCTAAAATTATAAAATATCCCTAAACTTTTCAAAAGTACACTATAAAGGCTATAAATTCATATACTTGACCAACCAAGGACCAAACACCAAAATTTTGATAATTTCATTAAACCCCCTGTCAAATAAGCTTACATATTAGCACAAATAACCAAAAATCACATGTGTAAACCATGTACACATGTGTGGAACAATACCCAAGATAGAAAACCACACAATATTAATTCGAACCCACCTCGGTTTTCCACCAATGAACTCCCCTGCAAACATACTATAAATAACCCGCGAATTCCTCAGTTCAAAACTCACTGAAATAGGAGTTTTAAAACTCAAACTTTTCACTCCTAACAGGTACTCTATGATTTTATTTACTATATTCAGTTCTTTTAGTTTCAATAGTTTTTTGTGTTTTTATAATATTAGAATAGCTCAAAACAGTAGGAAGTTTTATGTAGAAAACAAGCCCAAGGTGAAAATTATGAAGTTTCCACCATTAAAGCTTGATCTTTAATGGTGAAGTTCTAAAAAATTATCAAAACTCTGGTTTAAAGTTTTGAATGTCTTCATTTGAACCTCAGGAACTTGAGTGTAATGATCAAATGCCATGAATGTGCATAATAAGCTCAAATCGATTGAAAGTGTATATAGAGCCGAAAATTATAAATTCTCTCTGTATAATCCATCTCAACCATTTAAATCAAAACCAAACTACTTCTACACAAACAGAAACCCCTTGCCATATTCTTAAAATCCACGAATGTTAGGTCAATTTTTTTAATAAAACACAGTTATAAAACTTGAGATATATTGCATCTCAATCCACAAAACTTATATATTTGGATTCCTTATGAAATTTTAGGCTGAGTTTGTTAAGAAATCATCTCAAATGGTTTAGAAATGAAGGAGCTATTCAAGATAAAAAAAATCAGAAACCCTAAAGTCAACTGTCGAGGGGAAGAAGATGAAATTTTTTACCAGGAACTTTGAACTCGCTCATGAGGGCGCGTGGCCAATCAGAATTTTCTGAAAGTTTTTCCAATATTTTTATTTTATTTTTCTTGTCAAAATAATATAAGGTAAGGCCATGTTTGGATCATCCTAGCCTAAGTTATGGAAAAATGAGGTTTTAACTTAGAAATATATTTCCTAAATTACAATTTGATCCCTCCTAACTTTTCCAACTTATGAATTTGAACCCCAAATTTTGTCTATGATTACTTCAAAGTATTTTAAGACAAAAAGTCTCTTTAACCAAAGTTAAAATATGATTTTAAGTCCAAGATTTTAAAGTACCAAATTATTTACAATTAAACCCCTAAAACTTTAAAAGATACAATTTTTTGTATGAACTCCCAATTTCCAACAAAAAATTATATTCCAATTGAAAAGTAAGGAGACAATAGGTGAAACTAGATGATCACTTACCAAAAACATTGATTATAGGCCACTGTCAGATGAACTCCTCACTATCTAAACCAATAATCACGGCCTAGTCGTGTGGTAGGCAAGATCTCTTCAAAAAGACAAAGGCAGGTCATGTGAAGAGGCTATATAGTATATACCCTTACCTTTTTCAAAAGCCTCCCCCCTTTCCTCTGAGATAGGGTGATCTCATTGTGGTGAGCATGCTTATTTTTATTTGAGGTAGGAGCTTTATATTGATTCTTATGTGGAAAATTTCCCAATTTTACTGGGCACCAGATGCCTTTTCTACTTACTCTTCTGTAGAAAATTAGCAGGAGGATTTACGAGAAGCTTGCCAAAAATATTTAGGATAACCCTTTTGTGACCCATATCCTTAGCAAGGGATTGGTGGTCGCCAAAGGGGATCTATTGAATGTCTAAGGAATTAAAGGAGTTAGACTCCTGATCTGGTTAAGCATCAGAAGTACTAATAACAACAATACCACCAGAAAGTAGAATGGAAATCGGAATATGGTCATCAAAATCCCTAAGTATATTTGGATACCTATCAACAAACTTAGCAACGAAATAAGTGATGGAGGAAGTGTAGGTTACTATAACAACGACATACCTATGATGAAGTTGCTATTCTAGTCGCCCAGAACAACAACATCCCTTGCCTTAGCTATTATCTAGCAAAAGATTCAATGACCCTCATATGTGTGGAAATAACTGATTCCATTTGTCGAAAACTAAACGGTGAACTTGTCAGGGATATACATCCTCTCAAAAATTCTATTATTAACCCCTCTCAGCTAATAACTGATATCATGTTCCTTATTGATTCAGTTCACCCCTGAACTTTTGTGCCATTATTTATATTATGAGCATCAGTATTAACTAGAAAGTAGATTGATATGTTATCTCACGAAAATTTCTTCTTGGCCTAATTGTCTCTGATGATTGAGAGCCTGGATTATTGCTACATACGTATGAGTGTCACTTTAATTGTGTTCCTAGCCGATTACTTTTCTCCAAAGGTTTTAAGTTAATTACTATTTTGGTTTTATTGATGGCTTAATTATTTCTATACCCCTTAGTGAACTAGTAAGTATGGGATTATTAGTTCAAATATCCTTGATTATTTATACGATCCTTAATGATCTGGTGAGTATGGGATTATTAGTTTAAAGACCCTTAATTTTTTTTATAAACGGATAAGTATGTAATTATCAACTTTATTTCTTTAGCATCGCTAAACACTAAATTCTGTACACACTCAAATTCTCATCTATCTATATACTTGTTATAGAACTGGTAAGGATTGCTTAGAATATTTGTGTTAATTATTTATCCTCCTGATGCACCCGGAGAAACATGATAATATCCTTTCTATTTTAGAGACAAATACTGGTAACTTGTTTGCATACATGATTGTGTGGGGAGAGAATAAGCCATATGGGAGCAAGGAGTGGTGCTTTTTGATTTTCCACTATGTCGTCTGTGTTAAAAATATTTAACTCACCCCTACAGTGGTACTACCCTATGTAAACTACATTAATAATGAATAAAGTTATGTTATTCCGCCTTAACTTTAATTCATTTCTTTGTATATACTCTCTTGCGTATTCATACCAAAAAGAAAGGAGTGAAAAGTTGGTATCAGAGCATGTTTTAAATATAACATATCATCAGGTTAACATTTCATATTGGAAAGGAAACTTATAAGATATTAGTTATTTTACCTTTTCACAACATCTTTTATTACTATTATTATATGGTAATTCCATTTTGCAGTATGGATACGTGGGATACGCTTTTATTCAATGTGGAGATTGAGCCTAACTATTGTTGGGAAACTAGAGTCCGAGAAGAGGCATTATCAAAATTAAGGGAAATAATTTGTGTAGTAGAGGACGATTGGGAAGGTGCTAGTAGTGATGTCAAACGCATAGTACTAAAGAATAAAGTTTTAGGCGACATGTAAGTTATGAGAAAGGTAGATGATTATGTGAATGATCCAGTATTATTTCAAGAAGCTATCAATCTTACACTCACAGATGCTGATCTGACCCCACCGATGTATCTAAATGCAATATCAAATGGTGAAATGCATGGTGACTACTCTCCTGACACTACTGATGACTCGAATGATTATTTTCCATATCAAGAAGATTATCCAGTTAGTCCGAAATCTAGTTCTAGTGATGAAGCTGCCGTTCCTACCTAAAAATCTAAGTTAAACTTATCTCCTAATGTAGATAAGTATAATAAAGTATTGTATATAATGTGTCATACTAAACCTTAGGAGATTAACCAACCGCTACAACTGCACCAATGTAGAATTAAGCTGTGATATATAACTTCGATGTATCATATAACTTATCATGTATAATATAATAGGTGATTTTTATTATTGAAATTGTTTTATTATATTTTAGGATGGTTAGTACCCGAATCCTCTCCCTTGGAACTCAAACATAAGACACTCGAAATGCAGTTCTAATGCGATGTCTTTAGGGGCTCACTTCTTTATCCTGACAATAATAAACTTCTCATTCTACTCTAGAGGACATTTTCAAAGAAATTCGTAGGATGAATGCCCTTAAATAATTATTGAGACAACAACCTCCGTCTTTTCTTAAAAATCCAAGTGCTAGTGAAGCTAAGAAATGAATATTCAGATTATAAAAAATTCTAAATGGAGTAGGTATAGCTACTAATCTCCGAGTAATTTTAGCAGACTGTATATTTGAAGGTGAAGCTGATGTCTAGTGGAAAGAGATGTCACATAACCAGAACATTGTAAATTTTACTTGGGAGCAATTTGAAGAGGTTTTCTTCAAAAAGTATTTTCTAGTAGCTGAGCAAGATCAACGAACTATTGATTTCTTAAAATTGTAACAAACCAATCTATCTGTAGCCCAATACGATGCCAAATTTACCGAATTATCTTGTTACTCCATTAAGTATATAGATATTGAAATGAAGAAGTGCAAGCAATTTGAAAGAGGACTACATCCAAGAGTCAAGAATTCGGTCGATCCTTTACAAATCCGTGAGTATACTCAACTTATCGATGTTGCGAGAATTATGGAACAAAATTATTCTTTTGTAATATGATCTTCTCCCCCTGTTACTTGAAATAATCATGTTATTAGTTACCCAACTCATTCTCGACGTCAACCTTATCCAAACTCGAGTTGACAAGCTTACTCCCAGATCCTTCATAACACAACGCGTTCAGTGATTCGTTGTCACGAATATCACAAAGTAGGACATATTCGGCTACAGTGTCCTAAGTTAAAATCTATTTTGATCCATCTTCAGTTAAACAAACCCTCACAACATCCAAAATCCCATCCTATCCGAAATTAATCTAAGCCAAATCATGCTAAGAAAATTGTGACAATCCCGAGTTATGAAATGAATTATGCAATACTGCCTACACGAAACTCCCATGACGTGACAAAAAGTATGATATTTTTCCAACATCTTCCTTCCCATGTTTTATTTGATTCAGGTTCAACCTATTCCTTTATCAGTGTTAGAATGGCTAAATTATTACAATTACTACCTACTTCTTTAACTACTCCATTGGATTTTGAATTATCGATAGGTGAAATCAATACACCAACATAAGGTTATCACAATTTTAAAATCATCTTGGTCTCGGAATAATCGTTGTTTATTTGATAATTTTAGATATTTTTGGTTTTGATATTATTATTGGGATGATTGTTCTGTTAAGATATCATGCTTATATCGATTGTCATGCCAAGAAAATTTATTTTCAAAATAAAGATAATTGTTCTTTTATCTTTCAAGGATCAGGTCGGTCTGAACCATCAAGTTTCCAAATTCAAACCTCGTCTTTAATTCTAAATAATTTGTAACAATTCGAAGATGTGTTCCTCAATGAATTACCATGGTTACCCTCTTCCCTAGATATAGAGTTTACTATCAATCTTTACCCTAATACACTTATTATTTTGATACCTTTGTATCGAATGGATCCTTTAAAACTTCGAGAACTCCGTACCCAATTGGATGAACTCCTAGAAAAAGGTTTTATTTGACTAAGTTTATCTCCTTGGGAGATCCATTATTATATGTCAAGAAACATGATGGAAGCTTTATATTATTCATAGACTATCATAAACTCAACTCAATAACTATTAAGAATAAGTATCCTTTACCCCGAATAGGAGATCTATTTGAACAACTTCAAGGAGCAAGGGCCTTTTCTAAAATAGACTTACGATCCGGTTAGCATCAATTAGACATTAGAGAAGAAGATATTCTGAAAACTTCTTTTTGAACTCTTTACGTACATTTCGAATATACGGTAATGTCATTTGGATTAACCAATGCACCCACAACTTTTATGGATCTAATGCATAAAATCTTTAGGCTTTTTTTGGACTAATTTGTTATCATTTTCATTGATGATATTATTGTTTCTTCTTAAAATCCAGTAGGACATGCTCAACATTTAGAAGCAGCCTAAGGTACTCTTGGAAACCATCGGTTATATGCTAAAAAGAGCAAATTCGATTTTTCAATGAAGGAAATAATATTTTTAGGACAAGTAATTTCTAATAATAGAATCCAATTCCGTCCAACAAAATTTTTAACCATTTTAGAATGGAAAACTCCTACCAATAATAATGAGATAAAAAGTTTTTTAAGAGTAGCTGGATATCATCGTCATTTTGTAGAAGGATTTTCTAGCATTGCTCTCCCCCTTTAAAGTTAACTAGGAAGGAAGTTCCATTTGTAAGGGCTATAAGCGTAATCAATCATTCCAAATTTTGAAAGACAACTCAAAATTCTTTTAGTGATGTAAGCTACGATGTATATACCGATGCCTTATTGCAAGGGTTAGGATGAGTGTTACTCCAGAATGAGAAAGTTATAGAGTATGGGTTACGACAACTCAACCCTCATGAATGTACTTACCCTGTCCATGATGTTGAATTAGTAAATGTAGTTTTTGAGCTGACAATTTGGCATTGTTACCATTAGGGTGTAAATTTTCAAGTCTTTTCTGATCACAAAAATTTGAAATATATTTTTTACTCAAAATGACTTGAATTTAAGACAATGACGCTAGATGGAATTTTTGGAGGATTACCGATTTAAATTAAATTACCATACAGGAAAATGCAATGTAGTATCCGATGCTTTAAGTCGAAATCCAGTAGGAAGACTCTGCACTTTAATTTCTTACGATATTGTTGCTACCGTAGAGCAATATGACCTTTTATTGATATCCCCTTTTGTAAAAAAATTCAACCTCATTGCTTATCCCGAATTGAGAGAGAAAATCTTATCTCAACAAATCCAAGATTCTTTTGTACAAACCTTTCGAGATAAAAATCCTGACTTCTCATACGATAAGGAAATATGTTTACGATTTAGAAATAGATTGTATGTAGCTGATGATGCATCTCTTTGAGAAGAAATATTGAAAAAAGCCCATCGTTCAAAATTTATGATTCACTCCTAAAGTTCAAAAATGTACCACGCCTGAAAGAATTAATATTGGTGGCTAAATATTAAAAATGATATCGAGAATTTCGTAAGGAAATGTCTTACTTTTCATTAAGTAAAGATAGAACACCAACACCCTGGTGGACTCCTTTTACCCTTACCAATTCCTGAGTGGAAATGGGATCATATTACCATGGATTTTGTAAGTGGAATACCTCGTATGCCCCAATGATATAATTCCATTTGGGTATTAGTAGATCGACTCACCAAAATTGCTCATTTTTTACCCATGAAGACCACCGACTCATTCCAGAATCTTAGCAAGCTCTACATTCGAGAAATTATCCGATTACATGGAATTCCTTTATCCATCGTATCAGACATAGATTCCTATTTTGTAGGAAAGTTTTGGCAAGCATTCTAAACTGCAATGGGTACTAAACTTCATTTAAGTACCGCATTCCACCCACAAACAGATGGACAATCAAAACGTACAATCTAAACCTTAGAAGATATGTTATGCGCTTATACTTTAGATATGATCGACAACTAGAATGTCTATTTACCCCTTGTTGAATTGTCCTATAACAATAGTTATCATACCAATATTAAAGTTGCCCCATTTGAATCTTTACGTGGAAGACCGTATAGATTGCTTATATATTGGATAGAATCCAGAAGTATCAAATAATTTGGCCCTGAGATAATCCAAGAAACCACTGAGAGAATACAAAAAATTCAAGAAAGATTGAAGATAAACCAAGATTGTCAGAAAACTTATGCAAACTAGCTCCGAAAACCCTTAGAATTTCAAGTTAACGACCAAGTATTTATGAAAGTTTCTCCTCGAAAAGGAATCTTACACTTTGGAAAGAAAGGAAAATTAGCCCCCAGATATATTGAACCTTTCATAATTTTTAAACAAGTCGGCTCAGTAGCCTTTTAATTAGAATTACCGGTGAAATTCTCCAATATTCATAATGTATTTCATGTGTCTCAGTTATGCCAGTATATTTCTGATTCATCTCATACTATTACGCAGAAAGACATTTCTATCGAACTAAGAAGTTAAAGTACACCCTATTCAAATTCTGGATCGCCAAGTGAAGCACCTCAGAAACAAAGAAATCCCCTCAGTTAAATTACTTTGGGAAAATCAAAATCAGCAAAAAGCTACATGGGAACCAGAACAAGCTATGAAAGAACAATATCCTTACTTATTTTAAGGTAAATTAGGACGAATTCTTGTTAGGTAAGTAGATTGTAATAACTGGGATTTTTCAAATCTATCAACCGACCCTAATTACTTAAAATCATTGCTTAATCCCTTATAAAGCATTCAATTTTAAGAGCCTTCTAAGAAGAATGAAACAATACTTGATGCCCTAAAACTTTACTAAATTAACTTAGACCCCCTAAAGATTCAATAATTGTAAACTAGCCCCTACAAATTTCAAACCAACATAAATTGACTTATACTTAACCCCTAAATCTCAACTTTATATCAAATTAATCCTTTAGACTTCAACTAACAAAAAATTACAATTTTAGCCCTTGAAACTTTCTAAATTACAAAAATATACCTAAACTTTATCAAAAGTACACTTTAAAGTCTATAAATGCATATAGTTGACCAACCATGGACTAAACACCAAAGTTTTGTTGATTTCATAAAACCCTTGTCCAAATAAGCTTACACATCAGCACAAACAACAAAAACTCACATGTTTACACCATGAACACATGTGAGGAACAATGCCTAAGATAGAAAACCGCACAATATCAGTTCAAATCCACCTTCCTTTTCCACCACTGAACTCTCCTGCTCACATATTATAAATACCTCACGAATTTTTCAGTTTAAACTCACTCAAACAAAAGTTTCAAAACTCATAAATTTCACTCCAAACAAGTAATCTATGATTTTATCTTCTATATTCATTTCTTTAGTTTCAATCATTTTTCTGTGTTGTTATAATGCTAGAATAGCTCAAAGCAGTAGGAAGTTTTACATAGAAAACAACCCTAGGTGGTAATTATGAAGTTTCCACCATTAAAGCTTGAGCTTCAATGAAGAACTTCTAAATAATGATCAAAACTCAAGTTTAAAGCTTTGAATGTCTTCATTAGAACCTCGATAACTTGAGTGTAATGCTCAAATACAATGAATGTTCCTAGTAAGCTTGAATCGGTTGAAAGTGTATTTTGAACGAGAAAACTGAAAATATTAAATTCTTCTTGTATAATCCATCTTAACCATTGAAATCAAAACCAAACTACTCTTGCACATAGAAAAAACCAAACTATGTTCATAAGAATCCCTGCCTTATCCTTAAAATCCACGAATATTAGGTCAAATTTACAGTAAAACACATAGTTATAATGTATCTTAATCCATAAAACCTATATCTTTGGGTTACTTATGAATATTTTGGTTGAGCTCATTAAGAAATAATCTCAAATGGTTTATAAATGAAGGAGTTATTAAAGGTAAAAAAATTAGAAATACTAAAGTGAATTATCGAGGGGAAGAAAATGAACTTTTTGACCAGGAGCTTTAGCATTGCGCGTGAGGGCGTTCGCCAATTAGAATTTTCTAAAAGTTTTTGCAGTATTTTTAATTTATTTTTCTGGTCAAAATGATATAAGGTAAGGCCATGTTTCGATCATCATAGCCTAAATTATGGGAAAATGAGGTTTTAACTTAGAAATATTTTTCTTAAATTATAATTTGACCCCTCCTGACTTTTCCAACTTATGAATTTGAAATCAAAAATTTGTTTATGAATACTTCAAAATATTTTAAGAAAAAAAGTCTCTTGCAACAAAGTTCAAATATTAATTTATGTCCAAGTTTTTAAAGTCCCAAATTATTTACAATTAAACCCCTAGAACTTTTAATGATACATTTTTTTTGTATAAATTGACCAACCCACTCCCAAATTCCAGCAAATACTTATATACCAAACATTGTGTACAAAGAATCAAGTACCAGCTCCTCCCGACATCTACTTTTGATACATAAAGCAATACGATATGCCGAGCAAGTAGGTTTTCCTACCTTTTTAATAATAAACTTTTCGTATTTGATAGAAGTATGTGATAGCTCCTATTTACTCTTTGTATGTGCATGTTATATTACTGTCATACTATATATTTTATTAAATAACACCGATATTTGAATTTGAATATGGATCAGTTTAACCCCGCTCACCTAATAACTGATATCATGTTCCTTATTGATTCAGTTCATCCCTATACTTTTGTGTCATTATTTATATTATGAGCATCAGTATTAGCTAGAAAGTAGACTGACGTGTTATTCCAAATAACTTTCTACTTGGCCTAATAGTCTCAGATGATTGAGAGCCTGGATTATTTCTACATGTGTATGAGTATCACTTTAATTGTGTGCCTAGTCGGTTACTTTTTCCCAAAGGTTTTGGGTTAACTTTTATTTTTGTTTTACTGATGGCTTAATTATTGCTATCCCCCTTAGTGAACTAGTAAGTATGTGATTATTCGTTCAAAGATCCTTAATTTTATGTATATGATCCTTAATGAGCTAATAAGTATGGGATTATTAGTTTAAAGAACCTTAATTTTCTTTATAATCTGATAAGTATGGTATTATCAGTTTTATTTCTTTAGCATTTCAAAACACTGAATTCTATATACACTCCAACTATCATCTATACATATACTTGTTATAGAATTGGTAAGGCATGATGAACATATTTGTACTAATTCATTTTTACTCCAGATGCATCTAGAGAATGAGAATAATATCTCTTTGCTGTTAGAGACAGATACCGGTCACCTGTTTACATACGTGACTGTGTGGGAAAAGAATAAGTCAGATGGGAGAAAGGAGTGTCGCTTTTCGATTTTCTACTTTATCATCTGTATTAAAAATATGTAATTCACCCATTTATCATCTACATTGAGGATTCTACCTATTTCTCTGGTTCTCCCTTCTTTAAAAACTTATCATTTTGGGGTTCAAGGTTATTAATATTGTAAGAGGTGGTTTTCCTCTTATGGGATTCCCTTTCCTCTCCTAAGGTGAAATAACACTCATGTTCTTACACTTGATCACCACTGACTTCCCCTAATCTATATGGAGTCGATAATCTCATCATCTGATGTATCGTGGAAGGCATGATTTTGAACTCCTTCAGAATTACCCTCCCTAGAATGATATTATAAGCCGAGAACACATTCTCATCTATCAAAAAGAAGTTTATTCTTCTCTTCAAACATCTCAGCCATGTCTATGTGGACATTTATCTCAAATATCAGTGGGTGCACCTTCTCTCCATTAAATCCGATCATCAGAAGTTAGTATGGTATAAGTATTTTCTTCTTAATTTTTAAGACTTTTAAAACAATCCAAAAACATTACACCAAATGGGCGTCCTCAATCTACTAACATATGATACATATTATAGCCATGAATTCGTGTTTTGATAACAAGTGGATCATCACGAGGGGCTAGGATTGCTTTAAAATACAACCTAGATAACCCCACTAGGAGACTTTTAATATCCACTTTATTCAACTTGCTTAGGTTCTCCTCAGACTATTCTAAGTTAACATTTATTCTTTTGGGCCCGACCTTTGCCTTCACGACATAAGCCTTTCTATCTGCTGCTTCAGTTCTCCACCCGCTATGCCTCCTGAGATCATTTTAACATAAAACAAAATCGTGTGGAGATTACCTTTAATTTCATTGGGTTTTTCTAATAGATATTGGTCGTCTTCTTCATCATCATCTAACTCTTTGTCATTTCTATTTTCGTAGACTTCTTTCTTCTTTAGCTTATCGTCCCTTAATGAAGAATATCTCTTCTTATTATCATCTCAACTTCCACCTTTATCGACATTCTTTCGCATGTTTCGCTGCTTCAGTAAATTCTCTATCTCATCTTTTAGAGCATGACGTTTGTGTATTGTGTGTCCGTGATCCTGGAAACACTCTCACTGCTTGGTCTTATCCCTTTTATAGGTAGGGTCCCTAAGTTGCTCCAGCCAATTAAGTTATTTGTTATCTTTGATCTCTTTCAGTATGAGATCGGGGCTAATAATGAGTTGGGTGTATTTTCAAACTTATCTTCATTTGGCTTATTCTTGTCTGTATCCTTATCTTTGTCTTAGGTTTGCATATACTTAGTGGTACCTAACTCCTTCTAGTCCCCCCTCTTGGCTGCCATAGACTCCTTAACATTCGTGATTCTCCTAGACTTAGCCATAAATTTTGTCATGGGTTTTGGAGGATCTTTAGAGAGGTTCCAATAGATTTTTCCAAGTTAAAGCCTGCTAATGAGGGTTTTCATCTTTTCATCATATTGTTCAACTTTTTACTTCTTTTTTAACTAAGATATAAGATCTCTCAACAGTTCATTGTCCTCTTAACTCACATTAAATAGATGCGTATGTAGAAATAGAAATTATGGATAAATTTCTCAGCAAGCTCCTTAAAACTTAGTATCCTCCCTCTCGGCAGTTCAATATACCAAACAAGGGAAACACCACTGAGAGTGATAGAAAAGGACTTGCATCTCATCTCGTCGAGGGTGGAGTAAATGTCGATTGCAAATTTGTACTTTATTTATATGGTGAACTGGGTTTGTGTTCCCATCATATCTGGACGTCACCACTAGTGGTTTGAATTTTTCAAGTGTCAGATAGTCGATAATAATTATCACAAAAGGAGAGCCTTCCATACATCCTCTGTGATTGGGCCTGCGACTCTTTATAAGACTATCGATGTTATCCTCTAGCCTTTAAATCGCACTATTCCAGGGCTCTTCCTCAACAACATCATCATCCCTTGAGCCTTCCACCCGTGAGACGATTATTTGGGTGATTCCTTTAGTAGGGTCCTTCTTTGAGCTAGTCATCTCTCAGCCTTTCCTGTGGACTGACTATTGCTTTTGGACGTTTTAACAAACATATCCTCTTGGACTGAGATAATAAAATTTTGACCCCCTACCTAGTCTTGTAAATCCACTATTCCTGAGTTGACTCTGGGGTATACTGGATACTTTTACTTTGGTAAGTAGGAAGAAGAGTAGGGAATTTACCTTATCATTACGACATGTTCGTCATCTCATACCACTCATCGTAATCCTAAGAGTAGTCCTCCTCATATGCAGTATCCTCAAGTCCACCCTCTACCTCCTTTCCAAGGCTAAGACGATGGGTATTCACAATAACTTTCCTCCTTAGGCTATATAAGTCCTTTTTCCTTGGAGCTAGGTGTGGTCCTCGAATTACTAGTTGTTCATCTCTTCTCACGACTGCCTTCAAAATAGGGTTTAGGCTGGGTCATTTTGGGATCCAGTTAATTATGTCTTGGCTGAACATCATTAAATTGTTCTGTATAGGATGCTAACTAGATACCAGGGATTTCAATGATGCCGCGACATCATCCGACTCATACTCCAGAGGTTATTCTCTGGAACTTGCGAGATGTTTAGTGGTGGGTCAGAAGACATCACCAATTAGAGAGAGGAGAGAGAGGACGTAAACAGTAATAATAAAAAATTCAGAAAACCCATAAAGGTGGTGAATCAGATAAAGAAACTGATGGACTCCACCACCCAAACTCTTATAATGGTGATTTAGATCCAATAATTGTGGATTTGAATCACAACCAAAGATGAGAGAGGAAATTCAAGACGCTGAAGAAGTTCCCATAGATAGTGCCATTTGATGATACACAGGTCACAAAAGGATTCGCCTAAATATTGATTAATGCACATATGAATAAGTAGTAAGTAAATTTCAGGTAATAAACATATAGTTATAGAGAAGAGATGAGAGAAATTGACATGAACACGATGATTTAGTCCTTTGGCCATTAGCGCACATCTAATATGTACGGTATGGGAGTATTTAATTATAATGAGGAATACACAACCATGGAAGATACAAATACAAGCTTTCTTTCTCTAGAATAATTTAAGCATAGTAGTAAAGGTGTAGGAGTTCCATCCTTAATAAATAAGACAAAATGAGGTTTTATTGGTTGGGGGGTATAATGTCACCCCCCAGCATGCATTCCATGCCCATATAATGTCGAAGGCCTATGAAAGAGCATCACGTGTCTATTTTGGTGGTGAAGTAGTCATGATAAAAATCTCCTCACGTGGGTGAGCGATTCTTGTTAACGATTTTGTGATGGAATGACTGAGATACTCCTATCATGCTTTCTACGCCTGGATAACCATACTTGTGATAGGTAGTGTTATCTAAGACAACACTGGATTGATCGGATTTGTCGAGAGTTTATATGGTGCTTGGTTCAATGCTCGTAGCCAAAATAAGATTATATGATCTTCTGTTCCCGACACACCTATTCCTACCTCTTGAGTCTGGTGTCTTGTACATGAGCGTCTTCTGAGGCCGACACTCTTCCGCTTGTATAGGTAAGAAGGTTGGTTTCATCTATGGGACGAGACTGTAGTGTGTTTGGTTATTGGGGTGTCATCTGGACAAGACCATACTTGTATATATCAATAATATTTATTACATAATTTAAAGGGGTTAGGCTACACAATATTTAAATCGTGGATGTAATACTTTAATCTACTTTTGGTACGAAAAGCTACCCATCTCGATTAGTTTGCATGCACATCAGACTATTCCCTTTTCCCGCATATTAGACTATTCCCTCCACCCCAAACGAGGATTTTAATAATAAATATTACCCCATGTGGTCCGTGGACCCAAGTTTATATAGGCAGGGGGAAATTGAACTCATGACCATAGGGATGCAAGCCCCTTAGCTATGAGTGATCATCCATTCAACCAACCCATTGGGGTTTACTATTTCTAACTTATCCATTATATTTGATCAATTAAAGTAGTTGTTTAAGGTTTGATATATGTATGTTTGGGTGGAAAAGACCTGTTGTTAAGGAATCAAAACTATACAACCGACTAGAAAATAAAGATCAATCCCTTAGTGCAGAATATCACTACACCAAATCCTGCGAATAATCACGGTATTGAGGTCACGATGTATAGGATTGACCATATAAAAAATGGGAGTGATAAAGCCCATGATTCAATGTGGTCATGGATCATCTTTCGTGTTGTCACAGACCACAACCGTGACTCGTGTGGGTCACGGATATGAGCCGTGATCCATCCGTGACCATTATGATACCAAGTTTCCCTACAAATGTGGTCTCAAATGGGGTCACGATCTATGACCATGACCATAACCCAATGCCACACTGAGATGGTCATCGCTTTAGACTGTGACCATACTGTGAACCGAGTCATGGCTTTGGGCCGTCAACCAATGTATTATTTATACGCTGACAAGTTAAAAATTAAAGTGGTCACGACATGTGGTCATGGATTATGGCCGTGACCAGTGTCTTTATACTTAATTCCCAAACGAATTTTACATTTCCATAAAAAAATTCTGAACCTTCGATGATTTCGGCTCTTCTCCGACGATTTCAACTCTCAATCTCAATCTCAATCTCAATCTCAATCTCAATCTCTCTTTCAATCTCAAAGGTAATATTTTGTGCATTTGTATTGCCAAGTGTGTATTTCAATGTGTATTTCTGAATGTGTATGTGTGTATTTTTGTGTGTGTATTTATGTGTGTGTGTATATATGTGTGTATTGTGTATATATGTGTGTATATGTATATGTATATGTATATTGTATGTGTGTATATATTATGTATGTATGTGTGTATACTGTATATGTATATGTATACTGTATGTGTGTGTGTGTGTGTGTATTCTAGAAATTAATATATGACTAATGTTGGTTTAAGTTTGGGGCTAAAATAAAAAAAAAATATATGTGTATACTGTATATGTGTGTATATGTATATGTATACTATATGTCTCTGTGTGTGTTGATGCTAAATTCGGGATTAATTTTAGGGGTAATGTTTGTAAGGGGTTAATTTTATGACTAATGTTTGTAAGGGTTAATTTTATGACTAATGTTTGTAGGGGTTAATTTTAGGGTTGATGTTAGGATTGATTTTTGGGATTGTTGGCTTAACTGAAAAAGTAGGTATTCAAAACCAAATAAATTAATGGTGAGATACACACGCATACATGGGATTCACCCGTGGGAGAGTACGTGGATCCACTGAGTTCTTTAAAGTTTTGTCTAGACAATCTTTGGATCAGTGCCCTGGCTTTTTATAACTGATTTTAGATGGTGAAATTTGATTTTGTTGAGTGAGGGGAAGTAAGGCTTGTTATGCAACTATAATTTGATTCCACGCTCTCCTTCTCAAATGCCATATTGTTGGTGGGAATTTCCATTGTAAAGCAAAGACTTAATATGAGCGAGAAAATAACCATTGGGTAAAGGAAATCAAAGGTCGGGTCATAAAGATTTTCATGATCGTTATCCGAAAGTATGGCCGTAATGACTGCAAAAAAGTTAGGTCTATTTTGGGAGTATTCGACCCGAAGTTACTCCGCAATCACATTCGTATATCTTTACGTAATACAACCACAAAATGACCAATGTAACTCGTAGGAACCATCCGTGTAGTCATGGGACCCCCGATCTGTGTATGTATTTCTGTATGTTTGTGTGCACGGGATTCACGCCCTCATACATAATAACTAGTTAATTATTCATTAAAGACATTATTTATAGGAATAATATTCACGCCATCGTTCATTTTTCTTAGGGAAAATGAGTCACGGTGATAATAAATGGCAACAAGAGTGTGAAAGGTTGCAATTGGCCTGCACTCATACCTCTTTCATTAATGAGCCTCATTGAGTGGGTACTTCGATTTATTGGTATGGGAATAGGAATATCAAACAATTTAAATACCTTGTAGACCATGGAGTTCATCTCCAACTAGAGTACTTTTCAATCGTATTCTATTTTCCCTACCAGAGTCCTAGGATGAAGCTGTACAATATATATTTCGCGTACATAGTCCTGATACTACACTGACCTTACTTACTTTGTTAGAGAAGGAAGAAAAAATTCACCCATTATGGATATAATTACGTACAAAGAGCATTGCTGAAGACTCTGATGTCTCGCGACACATGTACATCAAACTTAATCTTGCCAATAGGCTAAAGAGGATGAGATTTTGAGTTCATCTAGCTGATATCTGTGTATCCATTATAGATACACTTCCTCCTAATTGGACACATGCATAAATCCGTAGCTTTTTTAAAAACAAATCCCAACTGGCTGGAGATCAAACACATTGAACTTTTATTAAAGTCTTACCATGACAAGGACGATTATAATATATGGTAAAAAAAATTTATTTTGTTAGTTATAATATCATAATCAACATTGAAATTATGCATATATTATTATAAATACACATTTAAGTTTTATTATTTTTGTAGGTAATGTCGGTCGGTAATGGAAACAACTCTCCAACCGAGGATGTGACATCAGCACAAGGAGAATTCTCATCACCAATTGGTGAGAAATACTCTACTCCACCAACAGTTAACTCCCGTACTATGAGTTGCATTAGGTAAGGTATTCCAATTAATCCAACAGATACGCCCACCGCCACTGAAATTGTTGGGTCAGTTAAGAAAAATCCCATTGGGTTCTCTTTATTGGGAATAACCCCACAGGGAATAAGAATCACGTTCAACAATTTAAAGACCAGTGTTTCTCCTTGGCAAAATTGAATGTGGGAGTGGGATTAGATGATAATTGGAACCTCGTAGATAAAGCTATTAAAGATGACATCTACGAGCAATTCAACACAGGTTGAATATTCTGCAAACTCTAAAAATACGGTTCTTTCTTAGGTTGTTGAACAACTCCGAACATATTGGAGACACCTTAGTAAAAATCATTTCCCTAAGTGAGCATCGAGCTCCGACATTTTGTCGCTTAAAGACCAAGTCCCTTCGAATGTTAAGAATCCATTCGGTCAATGGAATGATTTTATAAAAAATGAGGCGAAGGACTAAAAAATGATGCAAAGGGAGAAAAACAAACATAACATGGCAAAAAAAAAACCGATGTCCACCGTCTTGGCTCGAAATCTTATGAATATTTGAATAACGAGTGGTTGAGATAGACAAAAGGCAACCCAGATGAAGGAAAAGCACCGAATAGGGCCAACTTGTACATGTATGCAAGATAAGACAATAATAATAATAATTTCCCTCCTCACTTGGATAAGAATCTAGAACCAATAGAGACTCTGAGTAGTCAGTAAAATTCAAGCCCATTATACGACATTGATAATGAAGCCCTCGCACTGACCTTGGGGAAGGACAATAAAAGGAGAATGAGAGGATTGGGGTTACAAATGTTAAAAATAAGATTAAAAAATTCCGCACCTCTCGTGGACGAGCTTTCTTCTATTAATAAGCATTTCTCATCCAATGATGAACGTCATTCTAGGACTGAAGGGGATGTAACAGGGCTTCAAAATGAATTAGGAGGCGTGAATGATAGCTTTCACAAATCGTATCCCTTTTAATCGGTCGTGTGCCCTTGCAACCCCCAATGCATCCCGGTTTCCCCTGACCTCTTCAAACTTTTCCTCCTTTTCCATTTCCCTCATGGTTTTCGCTTCCTCCTTCAACATTCCCCTTCTCAATGCCTTAGCATGCCACAGGTCTTGGATCATTGTCAACAACCCACGATGACTATGGTGAGAAATACTATATAAAGGACATGAGTGGTAAAGGTGTCATTGGGGTGTGCACGCTCATCTCCACTCAAGTAGGCATTTTAGTACATAATCGGTCTTTGTAGGAGGGTGAGTGTCAGATCATGGTTAATAAAGTATTTATCGGTTGTGAAGATACTCCAGAGCACGTCGCTAGCGGAGAAGGGAATTTGTTGAAAAATTATATAAATTCTTTTACCACTTGGCTAGTTTATCGTTTAATGAAGATGAAGTAATATTTTTCTTATGATATAATAATATCACTAGACAAATTTATATAATTTGATTATAAGTGGTTGTGTAGTATCATTTGATTGGTGTGTTCTTGTATTTAAGTTATTGCATAGTTTGATTGATTGGTGTGTTGTTGATATTTATGCTTTACTATGCAAAATGATATTTATGCAACATGATATTTATTTTATCATGTTAACACATGACTGAAATTTGAAGATTATTAAATGGATTTTCCACCTTACAAAGAGTGGCTGGGGAGACTGGTTGAATAACTAATAGTTATGTTAAAGGCGTTCAAGAATTTATTAGCTATGCTTTTAAGAACCTTAAAAGGGAGAAAATTATATGTCCGTGCACCCATTGTATTGATGAAAATATAAATCTTTAGACGATGTTGAGTTACATTTAATAAAGTGGGGAATTTGTCAAGATTATAACAAATGGACATACCATGGTGAAAAACATGTACCTTATGTTCACGAATAATTATCGATAACCGGCCGCGTAATAGACCACCAATGAGTGGAAGTGCTAAATGATTCTCGAACACATCGTCCATTGACTGACCTAATTGGCAATACTTACGGAGTCCAATACGACCAAAATCACCAACCTATGGATATAACTAATACGGACAATAAACAATTTGATACTTCACTACTAGAAGACCGAGAATATATACGGTTGAAAGCCGATTGTGGCTAGACCTTTGTATAAAAATTGCGATGAAGATCACTCGGTATTATATGCAATTATTGGTTTGCATAATTTGAAGAGTCATTTTGGTTTGTCTGGGAACAACGTAACTGGAATTCTTAAGTGGGTTAAAGAAATTATCTCAAAAGAGAACTCGTTACTAGATAATTATCCTACCATGAAGAAGAGCTTGAAGGGTTTGAGATTGAAATATAAATCTATTCGTGCATGAAAGTATGATTTCATATTGTACTGCAACGAGCACGGAGAGAAGGATAAATGTCCAGCATGCGGTGAGCCTAGATATGTCGTTTGTGAGAATATAAATGAAAAATCTGTAAAATTTCCATAGAGCTCGCAATTCCAACAAATTTTTTTGCAGTATTTTCCACTTGGGACACGGTTAAAATGGGTTTTTACTATAACGTGGATAGCGGAGGCCATAACGTGGCATACTCGATGCGAGGTGGGTGGGAATCTGAAGCGTCATCCAGTTGATTGACTCGTCTGACAAATTTCAAACGCAAGACACTATGAATTTGAAAAGGAACCGTGCAACGTTCGTCTTGCGATCTCAACCGATGGGTTTAACCCTTTAGGTAATTTAATCACTAGTCAGAATTATTGGCCAGTTCTAATGACGCCTTTAAGTCTCCCTTTAACACTGTGCATGAGAAAGGAGTTCATAATGTTATCTTTATTGATACCCGAGCGAAGGCTCCAAGCGATGATGTTGATATATTATTATACCCATTAATCGAAGAACTTAAACAGCTGTGGGGTAAAGGCGTGATGGCATTTGACTCTCACAAGGGTGAAGAGTTCACACTTAAATCAATGGTGATGTGGGCGATCCACGATCTTCCTTCTTATGGGACCTTGTCCGGTTGTAATGTTCATTGTTATTATGGAAGTCCCATATGTTGGGAGGAAACTTAAGCCACTTGGATACCACATAGTAGCAAGATGAGTTACACGAGTCATCGTAGATTCTACCGACCAGTCACCCTTTCAGGAATGACAAGTCTATCTTTTATCCTATTAGTCAAGCGCATCGGATGGCACCTGCTCGACTTTCTAGTTAGAAGATAGAGGAGAAAGTTGTAGATACGACTGCGAGGAATAGGTAAATAGACAAACACCCTATGTTTGTAAACCTTAAGCGTAAAGCAAGAGGAGATCCTAACGACCCTAGGAAAATAAAAACATGGTCCAAACGAACAATATTTTTTTATATGTCATATTGGAAAGATCATCGTGTAAGGTATGTAATTGATGTTATGCAAACAAAGAAGAATGTTGCAGAACATCTGACAGGCACATGTCTGGGTGGATCTCATTCCAAAGATGGAGAGCGGGCCCATCGAGATCTACAGTATATGAAGCTAAAGAAGAAACTATGGTTAAAAAAAGGTCCTACAACAAGAATAATTTCTACGCCTCTGCCTTCTTTCACTTTGACTACTAGTGAGAATAAGATCCTCTTAGACACGTTGTTTAACTTGAAGACTCTAAGGGGTTATTCTGGTAATTTACATAAGGTAGTAAGCTACCAAACAAAGGACTTAAAACAGTGAAAGTCTCTCGACTGGCATGTAATCATCCAATTAATCCCTTTGTTAATTTGGTATTGCTTCTCTAAACACAAAGATCTCCGTCGGGCAATTATGAAAATCAGTTTGTGTTTTACCCTAGCTTGTGCAAAAGTGGTAAACAAAAGGCACATTAAATCTTCAAAATCAACTTTAACCGAGGCAGTTTGTGTATTAAAGAAATATTTTCCTCCGTCATTCTTCTATATCAGCATCCACTTGCTTGTGCATTTATGCGATGAAGCGTTATTATGTGATCCCGTTAGGTATCGTTGGATGTATCCTTTTGAGAACTTGATGAAAACCTTCAAGTATTACATAAATAATACATGGTATATTGGAGGTTCAATTACTAAAGTATACATAAATGTGGAATCATCATTATATGCTAGGGAATATATGCCAGAACAAGAGGCGAGGAGGTTCAATCCTCGTAGAGGAGGAGTGATCGAGGAACCTGATGAGTTTGAGGATGAATTAACATTTGGGAACCCTAAAGAGGTGAAACTCACAAATATACAATACGAGCAAGCAACTCGTTATGTCTTCGAATCGCACGATGATATCGAAGATTGGAGATAGTGAGTATTTACTGAATTCTTTTTCTTTGATTATATGTATTTTATATTTTGTGATCTAAACTCTACAATTTACTCTAAAAAGTACGAGAACGAAATTGCACAAAATCAAAGAAAAAATTGCATGACAACTGATTTTAGGGCATGGGTATCAAAAGAGATAAATTTCACAACTTATGTGTGTAGTTATTTATTCGTGTGTGACTAAAACATGCTCATAAAAAATTCATTAATAAATGCAGCTTATAAAGACAGGTGATGTCTCTTCCAGGCTTGCACGCATAGCAAAAGGCCCTGGTTTTTTGTGCGAAAGAGTTTAAGAAATCCTGCACCAACGGTTTTGATTTCATTTCATATCCATATGAGGAAAATGTTTTGACGCAAAAATGTGGAATATCAATTTCATCCTTGACCACCTGTATCGCTAGAAAAATCGATAAAAATCCAAAAAATACAATGCTAACCTATTATGGGATAATCCAACAAAGCCTAGAACTTGATTACTTAGATTTTATAGAAATTGTATTCTATTGTGATTGAATAAAGGTGGAGGATACAACTAATGATTGAAAAGTTGATCCTGACTCCAAAATTATTATGGTATATTTATCAAATCTTAAGAGTAAAGATCGCATAGTCGATGAGCCTTTTATTTGTGACTTTTAGAATGTAAAGAAGGTATTCTACTTGAAGTGCATAAGCGATGACAATTGGTCTATTGTTGTGCATGAACCAAAGGGTATGACTACTCAAGTGGATGCTTTAAAGGATCCAAAAGAGTTCCAATCAACTCTTGACGACAACCCTAATTTGAAGGATCTTTTAGTTAATTGAGAGGAAGATTAAGTATAAATAATATTATTTTCCCCTTGTCATTCTTATTTGTACCCTATTATGATATTAACATTGTATTAGCGCTTTAATTTGATGTATGAATGTTTAGTTACTATTATGAATGTTTAATATAATTAACTTTGATATATGAATGTTTAATTAAATTGACTCAACTCAATTTCCACATGTTCCTGTACATATACATCTCTTGGATAATTAAATTGACTAAACTTAATTCCCACATGACCAACATATCTTGTAGGAACCGATCAGGTGGCCAAGGGACCAACGGTTTGAGAGCACGGTCCAAATTTCAGAATATCTACACTTACGCTTGAAAACATGCCATTAGAGGGAGAAACCATGAACCACCCTGCAAACGGCCCCATGAGCGATGTCAACACCTCCCATGGGACCAACGTATCTCATAGCTACCGACCGCGTGGCCACGGGACCCCCGGTTTGAGAGAACGACACAAATTTTAGAATATCTACACTAAGGCTTGGAAACATGCCATTAGAGGGTAAAACCATGAACCACACCCCAAACAACCCCATGTGCGGCGCCAACACCTTCGATAAGACCAACATATCTTGTAGGAACCGACTGCCTAGACACGAGACCCCCGATTTGAGAGCACGACCCAAATTTCAAAATATCTACACTTAGGCTTGAAAACATTCCGATAGAGGGCGAAACCATGAACCACCCTTTAAACGGCCCCATGAGTAGCACCAACACCTCCCATGGGATCAACGTATCTCGTAGGAACCGACTGTGTGGCCACGGGACCCACGGTTTGAGAGCAGGATCCAAATTTCAGAATATCTACACTTAGGATTGAATACATGTCGTTAGAGGGAGGAACCATAAACCACACCCCAAATGGCCCCGTGAGTGCCAACACCTCCCATGGGACCAACGTATCTCTTAGGAACCAATCGCATGGCCATGCGATCCACGATTTAAGAGCACGACCAAATTTTAGAATATCTACATTAGGTTTGAAAATATGTCGCTAGAGAACGAAACCATGAACCACCCCCCAAACGGCCCGTGAGTAGTGCCAACACCTCCAAAAGGACCAACGTATCTAGTAGGAACTAACCACGTGGCCATGGGACCCACGGTTTGAGATCACGACCCAAATTTTAGAATATCTACACTTAGGCTTTAAAACATGTCGTTAGAGGGAGGAACCACGAACTACCCCCCAAATGTCCTCGTAAGCGGTGCTAACTCCTCCCACGGGATCAACGTATCTCGTAGGAACCAACCACGTGGCCACGGTACCCATAATTTGAGAGAATGTCCAAAATTTCAGAATATCTACACTTGCGCTTGAAAACATGTCGTTAGAGGGCAGAACCATGAACCACCCCCCAAACGTCCCCATGAGTGGTGCCAACACCTCCCACGGGACCAACGTATCTCGTAGGAACAGACCACATGAACACGGGACCCATGGTTTGAGAGCACGACCCAAAATTCAGAATATCTACACTTAGGCTTTAAAATATGTTGTTAGAGGGAGGAACCACGAGCCAACCCACAAATGTCCCCGTAAGCAGCGCTAACACCTCCCACGGGATCAACGTAGCTCGTAGGAATTGACCACGTGACCCACAATTTGAAAGCATGCCCCAAATTTCAGAATATCTACACTTGCACTTAAAAACATGTCGTTAGAGGGCAGAACCACGAACCACCTCCCAAATGGCCCCGTGAGCGGCGCCAATACCTCCCACGGGACCAACGTATCTCGTAGGAACCGATCGCATGGCCACAGAATCCACGGTTTGAGAGCATGACCAAAATATCAGAATATCTTCGTGCTCTCAAATCGGGGGTCCTGTGACCACATGGGCTTTTATAATTTATTTTTTAGCATTATGGTCGTACGAGGTTTACATTATGAAGGTTTTAGAATGTACAAAAAATAGATAATATTCTGCCCATTTTTTAAATATATTTAATAATTTTCACGGACATAGTCCATGACCAACCCTATTTTTTTATCACGCATAAATGGGGTTACGGCTTAGGGCCGTGACCATATACAGTTCATCAGGGGTATGGGCTATGGTCTAGGTCCATGACCAATCTTATAACATGAAAGTGTGGGTTATAGTCCAGGATTGTGATAATATCTGTGACGATTTTAAGGGTTGTTCACGACTTTAAACCGTGACCCTCTTCATGAACATTCGCGTAATTGAAGGGTGGTTCATGGCCCAAGGCCATGACCAGGTGTGAGATGGGGTCATGAATAATGTCCGTGCCTATATTTCGTGACCCCTGAGGTCTGTGACCAATGCGGTGGCCTGGGATATGGGCCGTGTCCACTGAATTTGGTCACGCTCGATCTGGTCACAGACCAAATTTGCGACCCACAGCTTGTGGTCGTGAACAAAATCCGTGGCCAATCACCCAGTTTGGCAAGTGGCATATGTCTACGAGGCATTTCTCTATATTTACTAATCAACTTATGATAACAAAGATTATATGCCCATTTTTCTAGGGGTGTGGGTTACATTTATTGAGAATAAAAAGAGACCGAGTCATGTAGGAATATAGGACCTTGGATTACTGCTAAGATTTGATCGGGTGAATCCATTTCCTAGATTTATAATGATCGACCTTTCTTTGTTCTTATCTCCAAACTGTAACCGTTTGTCAAGTGTGTCAAATGCGTGTCAGCTATTCTTATTTGATTAAATAATTCCCCCACAATATGCATTTCTACCCCAGATCGCGTTTATTGTGATGGCTCTCATGTTACCAAAGCCACATGCTTTATGCACCATAATGGCTTAGGGACATGCACTGATGACACATATAATGATATAAACTTAGGGATCACACGCATATCTCCATTATTGCATTCCTACCATGATTATGTGGGCGTCACATTCTAGAGGCAGATGGACAAACCATATAATGATCATTAATGCAAAATCAAACTAACTGATCCTAATCCTAGGGGGTGAGATAAATGAGAATAGATATGTATAGTCAACAGGGAAGTATGCATAGTTAAGAGTACAAAGTTTACCCTTTAAGTAGGTCAGTGATCGATCTACCAACTCACTATCATATGGATGAACTAGGACAACATAACTGACCTTGTTTGAATTACATCAAATCTTAGAATCTAGGTGAATATCTAGAGACAAACATTACAATGACCCAAATCCCTACAAACCTCGACTGCAACAACAAGATAAGCATCGATATATGATATTGTAAGTGTAAAAAACTCACAGCTGATATGTTGTTAATCATACAAACCAACAATAGAAATTGAGGAAAAAGGAAATGCAACCATAGACACACGCACAAAATGAAAAAATAATGTGCATCGTTCAATGAATTGCTTATACCCACATGGGGAGGATATTTTATTAATATTTGTGGGCATAATTTAGCAAGAGTATCGAGGTCTAAATTTCACATGCCTGACCTATAGAGGGATGCCTAGTGTTTATATTAGCTAATAAAAGGTACGTCATTAAAATGGACTTCCCGTATCACCAATAAGTTGGTTATCTATCATTAACTTATAATATACTTGGATATATCCGTAACAATACTTATCAATTGAAGATCATAAGGCTCACACCTGGTGGGACCTAACATGTATCAATATGGAAAAATATTAAATCCAGTAATTACCTTAAAGGGTTTTGTGGCGTTATAGACCTCGAGCGATGGTGGTGCATGCTCATATGTAACATTATGCATTGGCGGTGGATGCCCGGGTGTGCGTGTCTCCTGATTTGCCATGCCCCCCCTGAGGTTGGGTTATCAGCTCAATGTGGGTCAAGCGATTGAGACATTTCCCCTGGAAGATATTTGATACCATATCCAGTTTGAGTCGCACACCTCTGGTTCTTAGGCTTAGAGAATAAGTGTAGTTTTGTGCGATAAGTGGGTTTGGATGGTTGTTAAGAGTCTCTATTTATTTGATACAAAAATAAACAAAAGATTCGAGTTACCTTTTTCAAGATAATCCTAAAGCAGGTTTAAGTCTGCAGTTGGCCCAAAGATTCTTTTTGTGAAGGTTCAAGAATTAGGTTATGAGTTCAAGAATAAAAAGTAATCAATTAATTTAAAGACAAATTATGATGCTTGGGTACATACCCAAGGTAACTTGGAATCAAAGCCAATGTAGTTCTAACAAATGGGGCATATTTACGGGTGTAAGTGACAGGACATCGGGTATATAATATATAATATTATGGTATTTATGGATCTTAGCCTTTAATATAACATTTTCATTGTGTTAGATTGACATATTTATATATTAAAAGTATGTCTAATCAAAGGCCGACTTTTGACAAGTATTTTGATATGAAAACACATATTAGGGCTGCATCATGAGGACGGGCTTTGTTCATTTTGAGAAGCAGTGGGAGTAATTGGATTGTAGACTTTGGCTCATTAAAATTTTTGAACTGAATCGGCTCACGGACACTTTCCTTGGAATGGGTTTGAAAAGTATTCTTTCATATTTTGTAAAAGTGATTGTGACATTTAAGTATCATTGTTTTAACATATGAGCATGTCAAGTCAATTAACAGAGGTTCTAGATTAAAAAACATGCTTTAAAACATAAACATTGTAAAGTGCATACCCAGTCCCTGAATGGGGGTCGAGTTAAAAGAGATAAATAGGTATGGATGGTTTATCAAAATATGTACGTGAAGTGGTCAACCCAAAATTCGGGTAGAGTTTTCTTACCCTTGTAGCGGGAACCAATTTTTTCATGGGGAGTGTCCCCATTTGAGGTTCCCGAGGTGGTAAGAGAATCATTTAGTCAGGCAAAGCTTCATTTAGAAGTGGCGAATTTTGTGTAATGCATGTAGAGGTTTGTCTTTGGTTTTCTTTTGGAGTCAACATTTCATAAGTACGAACCTGATTTGGGACTGAAGTGACTCCGCGGAAGTATGAGTTTTACTAACAGAAAAATGAGTTTTCTAAAGTACAAACTTCTTCGGGACTTTTCATAATAATCTCAAGTATTAGATATGCTTTGGGGAGGAGAATTTATAAAAATATCATTGAAGTCAGGTTTTGGGGTCTTTTTCGAAGGATGGTGGGGACCTCTATTTATAAGGTCTAGTTTGAGGCCTTTGATCGAGAGAATAAAGGTAATGTACCACTGATCCGAGACGGGGTGACACGTGGACGGTTGGAAAGAGAATCACTAAATTTTCTAATCATTACTAGGAAGGTTGATGACCAAATGATAGGAGGTCTCATTGATTGAATGGTAAAAGGTCCTTAGGACATTTATCCAGGTGGCTAAAGATCCCAAGGGAGAGATTTTTGGTCTTTTTTCAATTTATTTTATTTGTAATTTGCTCCCTGTTGATTTTATTTTTTGGGGTTTTGGTCTCTTTGGTTCCCCTCTGGGGTAGTTTACCTTCAGGATTTTTGTGAGGTCTAGTTTAGGGTATTTTATAGGGTGGGATTAAATTATCCACACCCCAATTACAAATCGGGGTGTCCACAGAGGTGTTAGATTAAGAGTGAATTCGCGCGGACATTCTTCATCGAGATTGAAAGGGATAAAAATAGGATTGGGCATTTTAGATAAGTACGGAGGCATGGATGTCAAAGGTAGGTAAACCTAGGGCATGAAAGTAGGATTTTTGTAAAAGAGGTGGGTGTTTGACTGAACGACAGAAGGTGTGATTAAGTCTGTCCCGGGTTTAGCCGACGATAATACGTTTGGTTTTATTGTGAGACCCCGCCTAATAAAATACCGGGTGATCAGTCCTATACCAAATTAAAACAGGAATCTCATTTGGATCATCCTTAGCATCACTGTCAAAAACTTTTTAAGACTTACTAACCACCTAGTATTTCAAAAACTGGTTCCAATTTTTAACTTTTTGATTAAACAAAACAGTACATGCGAAAATAAATATAAACCATTCACACAACTGAATAATTAATTACACAACTTGCCGAATAAACCATCGGCCACCAAAGGGAAATAATCCAACACAATATTTAACATCGGAATAAAACAAATCTGAAAACTGAACTGAATGTATGGGCGACATGCCCTAATTAAAACTAGAACTGATGAGTGATTCCTACTCTAGGAAAAAATGAATGATGCGTCTAATCCAAACTCCTGCTAGCATCCACATATGCCGCAGCTCCGTGTCCCTAGAATAGAATATCAATCCTGGCGTCCCTGTGGCTGGACACCTAAAAGGTTTTGAAAATAGTTTTACTACCATTATATACGTACCTTTGCCACAGAATCCCCATATATAACATACGTATATCCATCTCTTCGAGTATACCCTCGCCGGATGATTCCCCCTAAAATGCTATCTCACTAGGTGTGCTCACAAAGCCTAGTTCCCCAAGTTGGAATCGCTCACCAACTTGGTCCAAAATACCAATGTAGTGGAGGCGGTCATATTCCTTCCCTGAAAGTGAGATAAATCCCTCACCTATATAAACCGGACGCTATGACCTGGGGATATACTCGCCTTACTCCTCAAGCTAGGAGATTCACCCACATCGCGCAACCTCCTTTGATAGCATTAGAGTATATAAATTGAATAAATATCTAGTCAGTGATATTTAATATCACACACAATATATACACATATATATATACTATCACTACACCGTATATATATAATATAAACCTCGGCTTTACCGTGTACTCAAAATCCCGTACACTGCCTGCAATTTAATATCACACATAATACATACACGAATATATATATATATATATATATATATATATATATATATATATATATATACTATCGCTATACCGTATATATATATTATAAACCCCGGCTTTACCGTGTACTCAAAAATCCCGTACACTGCCTAAAATTTCCTGAGTCTGTGGCCCGACTCAACGTAATTAATTTTCTCACTTAATAATTTATCATCTTCCCGAATCTATGGTCCGACTCTTATATATTTAACTCACACCTCAATTTATATAATAATTTTCCCGAGTATACGGTCCGACTCTAATTAAATTAATTAACACACATATTAATTTAATACCGATCCGAGTCTGTGGTCCGACTCCCAGTTAATTAATTTACACATTAATTAATTTACACCAATCCGAGTCTGTGGTCCGACTATAATATAATTAATTAACCCACTTATTAATTCAATACCTCCCCGAGTCTACAATCTGACTCTAACTAAATTAATTATCACACCCATTAATTTAATCTTTCCCGAGTCTACAATCCGACTCTAATTAAATTAATTGTCACACTTATTAATTTAATCCTACCTGAGTCTACCATCCGACTCTAATTCAATCGATTAACGCATTCATTTATTTCATAACTTGGTGTCACCCAACCATTATTCCCAGACTCACTTACTTGGCCCGTAACTTAATATTTCCCGAGTCTATGTTCCGACTCCAAATTAATTACTCTCTCTCAATAATTAATTTAATACTTTGGTGTCACATAACCAACATACCCGGACTCACTCACTCGGTCCATTTTTACATCTCATAATTTCTTTCCCACATTTTCTCCCACAATGTGTCACACATTTATCTCCACAATTTCCTAATTATATTTACTTATAATTACCAACATACCCGGACTCGCCCACTTGGTCCATAATTAAATATTTTTCGAGTCTACATCCCAACTCTAAATTAATTAGTTTATCTCCAAACTTAATTCACTACCTTGGGGTCGCTTGATCAATATACCCGGATTCACTCACTTGATCCGTATCTCACTATTTTGGAATAAAATCTCTCAAATTCATCCATTAAATGCCGCACATAAATTCATCGTAGTCCCAATTACTCTCTCTCAAAATTGCTAGGAATATTTGTTTCATAATTACTTATCACTAATAAATGTGTGGAAATTAATTTATAATTAATTTCCCCCTTATATCACACACAGGCCGAACTGCCCAGAATTTCCCATCGTCGATCGATCGATGGCCCCCGATCGATCGATCGATCCCTTCGTGACAGCTCTTCTTCCCCACAAAAATTTCCACCATTAACGAGCTTTAAGGTTTCTCTTCCTCAAAAACCAACCTCCAATCAACATGTTAATCATCTTATATCATTTCTCATGAACTAAAAATATCATCTAAACCTTTTAACATCATTAACACTATGAATCTTGACCCACTCAACAACACAAATTTCTAGGGTACAATCCCAAATTCAAATTCAAATTTCATCCTTATATATTCTGATTTTTTTTCTCATTCAAACCAGATAATCATACTCAGAATTATATAGCACAACTAATTCTTACCTTAAATTTCATTCAATGGTTCCATTAACAAAACTCCCCTTTTGTACCCATTTATCCCCAAAACGAATTTTGGTTTACACATCACTATGATATGAATTGATTATCATCAATTTAGAAATCACAACAGTTAACCACTTGACAGTAAGTATTCGTAGTGTCTGATCCGTTGTTGATGTCCCTTAATTTGGCTCCAATAACCTCCAATTTGGTCTTGATTTGCTTTCCCCTAAATCCCCTCTCAAACCCTAGGTTTAGAGTTATGTTGGTTGCTATTCCTTAATCTCCCAATTAGGTTAAAAACCCTTAATCCCGTTTTTAGCCTAATGAGCTTAATTAAAATAGCCTAAATCACCCCGTGTGGGCCCGACTATGCCGAAAATGCCCCGAGACCCAATTACTACCCCGGGTACTCTTTTCTGACTATCTCGACCCATTCGGATACAATCGCGCACACAGAATTGGCATCCGATTTAATTTATAAAAATCCTTATCTCACACCTAATTTAGTCTATACTGACTCCTGGCTGGGATAAGTGGATACCCCGTTATTAATACCCGAAATGACGAAATTGAATTATTACTATTCACTTAGTAAATAAATTTCCCTAAATATTAACCATTCACTCCCCCGATTAATATTTAAATATATATTGCCATAATTAATTCAATTAAAATTACAAAACACAAGTAATTTAAAATTCCCGAATTAATTAAATATTAAATGCACAAAAATACGGGGTGTTACATACTCCCCCCTTTACAAAGGAATTTTGTCCTCGAAATAAAGATGAGTGTAATGTTCCAAGCTTCGCATATTACCTTCTAGTCATGTGCCTCCAATCCCGCTATATGTATCCCATCCGCTTCTAACCATACGTTTCACAAGTATGCATTTAGATTACTCAGGGTGCCCATAGACCCTATACATGTGCTTAACCGCACAAAATTTGCCTTAATTAACCCGGGTGCCCATACACCCTATCCCCGTGCTCTACCGCACGGAAGTTACCCGACTATGCTAGTCGTAACCCGTAATATAACTTCGAACCCGTAGTCATATCACACACACACACACACACACACACACACACATATATATATATATATATATATATATATATATATATATATATATATATATATTTACTGCCCGGGTACCCAACCCATGCGCTAACGTCCAAACATCTTTCCACAAAAAACTCGTCTCTCAACACGAAAGTATTTACGCTAACCCCCATGGTACCAAAGGCAACATAAAATACCGCGCCTTCACTACCACTAGTCCTCGCGCAAAATTAACCACCAAGCTATCTCTCGTTGCTCGAAAATCAATTTAACCACCCCGATTCACTTTAGTAAACATCCCCACTTACCGGGATAAAACGTGAGAACACAAAGCCTCATTATGTGCTATCGTACCACGCGGTATAACATATATATCCCCATATATATAGGCGATACACCATTTCCGATGATACCTAGTACCAACCATACTCTGGTGTTGTGAACACCAAAATTTTACACCACTATCCACAATAGTTAAATTCCATCGTTATCCAGCCGATATTTAGGAAATGTTATCAACCCTACTCCCATAATTATCGAAAGTAGTAACTCTTCGCATAATTCAAACAATCACTCAGTGTACACCTCCACTCTCCCATGAATAACACCAAGGAACTCCGCTACCCCACAAAAAGTTTATCCACATACTATGGCTGCTACCGCCAATGCACCCACTAAGTTCGACTCACCTGCAAACTCTAGTGAAAAATAAGTCTTATACTGTGACATCCTCTTTGTCACTCAAAACTATACCCCATGCCCCTAGGGTAAAAATAATTACTTCCTTACTCCAGCTGCAACGACTGGTTCTCGGGTGCCGGAGCAGCTTCTTCCTGCCAAATGTACCCATGACTTGCTTTAGTGGCTGTACATCCAGGACCTCGTCCTGTAGTTGACCCCTGCCTCGCTTAAGGCAGTACCTCTTCTTGTGTCTCACTTTCCCCACAAAAGAAACACCTTCTATTACATTCATCCTGCCACCGGTCCCTTCCAAACCGACCTTGTTGAAATTTCTGGCCATCCTGCCGATAGCCTCCAGTTCTAAATCATTTGGCATGATTTCCCTGTCGAAAATCCCGCCCCTGATCTCCCCCAGTCTGTTGCTGGGATACCCCACTGGTATTATTCCCTCCTGCCTTATCCGACTGGCTAATTCCCACTCCCCTCCCGCTTCCCTTCGCGTGGAAGCGATATTCTCAACAGTGCTGGAATGTTGCGTAAATGACATCAGTATAAGCTACTATTGCGGGATTACCAGAAAAATGTTGTCTGATTCTCCAGACTATCTCCTCCACAAACCTTGCTTTCTTTCTCTCTTCATCACTTACCTCATCCGGTACCAACTTTTCCAATCGAGTAAATTCTTCCTCGTAATCGACCACTGAACGGTCTCCCTGAGTTACCTCTCTAAATTTTCTCCTCATTTCGGTCTCAACCGCTGGAGGAAAATACGTGCGGTCGAACCACACCCAAAACTATGCAATAGCTAGCGTATCCCTTTCCTCACTGTGGTGATCGACTCCCACCACTGTAGCGCTTCTCCCACTAAACTAAAAGTGGTTAGCATTTGCTTCCACACCTCATCGCAATCTCCCATGCATAGGTGACGTTGGATATCCCTCTTCCTTGACCCGCTAGCAATACATCTGAACCCCCTCGCAACTCTGGTGGGTTCCCACTAAAAATAACCTCTCTCTCTTGCTTCCACCCTGATGACTCCGCGTAACTCTGATCATCTGGCGCCACTAACACTTGTGGCTGATCCCATGGAAAGTACCCTGTCGTTGCGGCCACCGTCGCTTCATCAGCATGTGCCACTATTTCAGTTACCTATGCTGCCAAAATCATCTCTGGCCGTTGCTGCAGTAACTCTTGCTCCTGACGAGCCTCCCTCGTCTCATCTCCTCCTGTTGCCCTGGCTGCTCTCTCTCTCTCTCTCTCCTGGGCGTCATCTGGAATGAGAATCGAATTGTATGAGTTCACTTTCAAATATAAATTTTGCAGAAGAACGTATATGCGCATACGTATGAGAGTACAACAATCCTATAATAGGGCTCTATATCAAAGATTACTAAGCTAAAACGTGAAAAGACGCACAGATCCTAAGGACACTAGAACCTGATGCTCTAATACCATCTGTGACACCCCGCCTAATAAAATACCGGGTGATCAGTCCTATACCAAATTAAAACACGAATCTCAATTGGATCATCCTTAGCATCACTGTCGAAAACTTTTTAAGACTTACTAACCACCTAGTATTCCAAAAACTGGTGCCAATTTTTATCTTTTTTATTAAACAAAATAGTACAAGCGGAAATAAATATAAACCATTCACACAACTGAATAAAACTCAACTTAATAATTAATTACACAACTTGCCGAATAAACCATCGGCCACCAAAGTGAAATAATCCAACACAATATTCAACATCGGAATAAAACAAATATGAAAATTGAACTGAAAGTCTGGGCGACATGCCCTAAATAAAACTGGAACTGATGAGTGATTCCTACTCTAGGAAAAAATTAATGATGCGTCTAATCCAAACTCCTGTTAGCATCCACATATGCCGCAGCTCCGTGTCCCTGGAATAGAAAATCAATCCTGGCGTCCCTGTGGCTGGACACCTAAAAGGTTTTGAAAATAGTTTTATAGCAAGGGTTAGAACCCAAAACATTTTGAAAATATTTAGCAAGTGAATTAACTGCAGTAATTTAAAATGCATGAATGCGCTTCATATTTAAGTTAGTGTCGCACTCCCTTGTGGACATTCTCACCCCTCCACTATTGTGCACACCTACCAGTTACCTTAACCCCACCTAGTTGTGCTACCCCATCCAACTAGACCAGGTATAACCTTCCTTTTCCATACTACTCTAACCCGAGTATAATGATTTCCTGAATTATAAGTTATTTCATAATTAACTTAATTAATTCCTCTTAAATAGTAAACATATAACCGTATCACAAGTTATACAAAACAATTACATCACACACTGTATTATTTCTCGTATATAATATTTACTACCATTATATAAGTACCTTTGCCACAAAATCCACACATATAACATACGTATATCCATCCCTTCGAGTATGCCCTCGCCGGATGATTCCCTCTAAAATGCTATCTCACTAGGTGTGCTCACAAAGCCTAGTTCCCCAAGTTGGAATCGCTACCAACTTGGTCCAAAATACCAACGTAGTGGAGGCGGTCATATTCCTTCCCTGAAAGTGAGATAAATCCCTCACCCATATATACCAGATGCTATGACATGGGGATATACTCGCCCTACTCCTCAAGCTAGGGGATTCATCCACATCTCGCAACCTGCCTTGATAGCATTAGAGTATATAAATTGAATAAATATCTAGTCACTGATATTTAATATCACACACAATATATACACATATATATATATATATACTATCACTACACCCTATATATATAATATAAACCCCGACTTTATCGTGTACTCAAAATCCCGTACACTACCTGCAATTTAATATCACACACAATATATACACGAATATATATATATATATATATATATATATATATATATATATATATATATATATATATATATATATATATACATACATACTATCACTACACCGTATATATATATATTATAAACCCCGGATTTACCGTGTACCCAAAAATCCCGTACACTGCCTAAAATTTCCTGAGTCTGTGGCCCGACTCAACATAATTAATTTTCTCACTTAATAATTTATCATCTTCCCGAGTCTATGGTCCGACTCTAATATATTTAACTCACACCTTAATTTATATAATACTTTCCCTGAGTCTTTGGTCCGACTCTAATTAAATTAATTAACACACATATTAATTTAATACCGATCCGAGTCTGTGGTCCGACTCCCAGTTAATTAATTTACACATTAATTAATTTACACCATTTTCATTATGTTAGATTGACATATTTATATATTAAAAGTATGTCTAATCAAAGGCCGAATTTTGACAAGTATTTTGATATGAAAACACATATTAGGGCTGCATCATGAGGACGGGCTTTGTTCATTTGGAGAAGCAGTGGGAGTAATTGGATTGTAGACTTTGGCTCATTAAAATTTTCGAACTAAATCGGCTCACGGACACTTTCCTTGGAATGGGTTTGAAAAGTATGCTTTCATATTTTGTAATAGTGATTGTGACATTTAAGTATCATTGTTTTAACATATGAGCATGTCAAGTCAATTAACAGAGGTTCTAGATTAAAAAACATGCTTTAAAACATAAACATTGTAAAGTGCATACCCAGTCCCTGAATGGGGGTCGAGTTAAAAGAGATAAATAGGTATGGATGGTTTATCACAATATGTACGTGAAGTGGTCAACCCAAAATTCGGGTAGAGTTTTCTTACCCTTGTAGCGGGAACCATTTTTTTCATGGGGAGTGTCCCCATTTGAGGTTCCCGAGGTGGTAAGAGATTCATTTAGTCAGGCAAAGTTCATTTAGAAGTGGCGAATTTTGTGTAATGCGTGTAGAGGTTTGTCTTTGGTTTTCTTTTGGAGTCAACATTTCATAAGTACGAACCTGATTTGGGACTGAAGTGACTCCGCGGAAGTATGAGTTTTACTAACAGAAAAATGAGTTTTCTAAAGTACAAACTTCTTCGGGACTTTTCATAATAATCTCAAGTATTAGATATGCTTTGGGGAGGAGAATTTATAAAAATATCATTGAAGTCAGGTTTTGGGGTCTTTTTCGAAGGATGGTGGGGACCTCTATTTATAAGGTCTAGTTTGAGGCCTTTGATCGAGAGACAAAAGGTAATGTACCACTGATCCGAGATGGGGTGACACGTGGACGGTTGGGAAGAGAATCACTAAATTTTCTAATCATTACTAGGAAGGTTGATGACCAAATGATAGGAGGTCTCATTTATTGAATGGTAAAAGGTCCTTAGGACATTTATCCAGGTGGCTAAAGATCCCAAGGGAGAGATTTTTGGTCTTTTTTCAATTTATTTTATTTGTAATTTGCTCCCTGTTGATTTTATTTTTTGGGGTTTTGGTCTCTTTGGTTCCCTTCTAGGGTAGTTTACCTTCAGGATTTTTGTGAGGTCTAGTTTAGGGTATTTTATTGGGTGGGATTAAATTATCCACACCCCAATTACAAATCGGGGTGTCCACAGAGGTGTTAGATTAAGAGTGAATTCGCGCAGACATTTTTCAGCGATATTGAAAGGGATAAAAATAGGATTGTGCATTTTAGATAAGTACGGAGGCATGGATGTCAGAGGTAGGTAAACCTAGGGCATGAAAGTAGGATTTTTGTAAAAGAGGTGGGTGTTTGAGTGAACGACAGAAGGTGTAATTAAGTCTGTCCTGGGGTTTAGCTGACGATAATACGTTTGGTTTTATTGTGACACCCCGCCTAATAAAATACCGGGTGATCAGTCCTATACCAAATTAAAACAGGAATCTCATTTGGATCATCCTTAGCATCACTGTCGAAAACTTTTTAAGACTTACTAACCACCTAGTATTTCAAAAACTGGTGCCAATTTTTAACTTTTTGATTAAACAAAACAGTACATGCGGAAATAAATATAAACCATTCACACAACTGAATAATTAATTACACAACTTGCCGAATAAACCATCGGCCACCAAAGGGAAATAATCCAACACAATATTCAATATCGGAATAAAACAAATTTGAAAACTGAACTGAATGTCTGGGCAACATGCCCTAATTAAAACTAGAACCGATGAGTGATTCCTACTCTAGGAAAAAATGAATGATGCGTCTAATCCAAACTCCTGCTAGCATCCACATATGTCGCAGCTCCGTGTCCCTGGAATAGAATATCAATCCTGGCGTCCCTGTGGCTGGACACCTAAAAGGTTTTGAAAATAGTTTTATAGCAAGGGTTAGAACCCAAAATATTTTGAAAATATTTTGCCAGTGAATTAATTGCAGTAATTTAAAATGAATGAATACGCTTCATATTTAAGTTAGTGTCGCACTCCCTTGTGGACATTATCACCCCTCCACTATTGTACATACCTACCGGTTACCTTAACCCCACCTAGTTGTGCTACCCCATCCAACTAGTCCTGGTATAACCTTCCCTTGCCATACTACTCTAACCCGAGTATAATGATTTCCTGAATTATAAGTTGTTTCACAATTAACTTAATCAATTCCTCTTAAATAGTAACATATAACCGTATCACAAGTTATATAAAGCAATTACATCACACACTATATTATTTCTCGTATATAATATTTACTACCATTATATACGTACCTTTGCCACAGAATCCACACATATAACGTACGTATATCCATCTCTTCGAGTATACCCTCGCCGGATGATTCCCTCTAAAATGCTATCTCACTAGGTGTGCTCACAAAGCCTAGTTCCCCAAGTTGGAATTGCTCACCAACTTGGTCCAAAATACCAACGTAGTGGAGGCGGTCATATTCCTTCCCTGAAAGTGAGATAAATCCCTCACCCATATATACCGGACGCTATGACCTGGGGATATACTCGCCTTACTCCTCAAGCTAGGGGATTCACCCACATCGCGCAACCTCCCTTGATAGCATTAGAGTATATAAATTGAATAAATATCTAGTCACTGATATTTAATATCACACACAATATATACACATATATGTATACTATCACTACACCGTATATATATAATATAAACCCCGGCTTTACCGTGAAATCAAAATCCCGTACACTGCCTGCAATTTAATATCACACACAATACATACACGAATATATATATATATATATATATATATATATACTATCACTACACCGTATATATATATTATAAACCCCGGCTTTACCGTGTACCCAAAAATCCCGTACACTGCCTAAAATTTCCTGAGTCTGTGGCCCGACTCAACGTAATTAATTTTCTCACTTAATAATTTATCATCTTCCCGAGTCTATGGTCCGACTCTTATATATTTAACTCACACCTCAATTTATATAATACTTTTCCCGAGTATATGGTCCGACTCTAATTAAATTAATTAACACACATATTAATTTAATACCGATCCGAGTCTGTGGTCCGAATCCCAGTTAATTAATTTACACATTAATTAATTTACACCAATCCGAGTCTGTGGTCCGACTATAATATAATTAATTTACCCACTTATTAATTCAATACCTCCCCGAGTCTACAGTCCGACTCTAACTAAATTAATTATCACACCCATTAATTTAATCTTTCTCGAGTCTACAATCCGACTCTAATTAAATTAATTGTCACACTTATTAATTTAATCCTACCCGAGTCTACCATCCGACTCTAATTCAATCAATTAACGCATTCATTTATTTCATAACTTGGTTTCACCCAACCATTATTCCCAGACTCACTTACTTGGCCCGTAACTTAATATTTCCCGAGTCTATGTTCCGACTCCAAATTAATTACTCTCTCTCAATAATTAATTTAATACTTCGGTGTCACATAACCAACATACCCGGACTCACTCACTCGGTCCATTTTTACATCTCATAATTTCTTTCCCACATTTTTGCCCACAATGTGTCACACATTTATCTCCACAATTTCCTAATTATATTTACCTATAATTACCAACATACCCAGACTCGTCCACTTGGTCCATAATTAAATATTTCCCGAGCCTATATCCCGACTCTAAATTAATTAGTTTATCTCCAAACTTAATTCACTACCTTGGGGTCGCTTGACCAATATACCCGGATTCACTCACTTGATCCGTATCTCACTATTTTGGAATAAAATCTCTCAAATTCATCCATTAAATGCCCCACATAAATTCATCGTAGTCCCAATTACTCTCTCTCAAAATTGCTAGGAATATTTGTTTCATAATTATTTATCACTAATAAATGTATGGAAATTAATTTATAATTAATTTCCCCCTTATATCAGACACAAGCCGAACTGCCCAGAATTTCCCATCGTCGATCGATCGATGGCCCCTTATCGATCGATCGATCCCTTCGTGACAACTCTTCTTCCCCATGAAAATTTCCACCATTAATGAGCTTTAAGGTTTCTCTTCCTCAAAAACCAACCTCAAATCAACATGTCAATCATCTTATATCATTACTCATGAACTAAAAATATCATCTAAACCTTTTAACATCATTAACACTATGAATCTTGACCCAGTCAGGAACACAAATTTCTAGGGTACAATCCTAAATTCAAATTCAAATTTCATCCTTATATAATACGATTTTTTCTCATTCAAACCAGATAATCATACTCAGAATTATATAGCACGACTAATTCTTACCTTAAATTTCATTCAATGGTTCCATTAACAAAACCCCCTTTTTGTACCCATTTATCCCCAAAACGAATTTTGGTTTACACATCACTATGATATGAATTGATTATCATCAATTTAGAAATCACAACAGTTAACCACTTGCCTGTAAGTGTTCGTAGTGTATGATCCGTTGTTGATGTCACTTAAGTTGGCTCCAATAACTTCCAATTTGCTCTTGATTTGCCTTCCCCCAAATTCCCTCTCAAACCCTAGGTTTAGAGTTATGTTGGTTGCCATTCCTTAATCTCCCAATTAGGTTAAAAACCCTTAATCCCGCTTTTAGCCTTATGGGCTTAATTAAAATAGCCCAAATCACCACATGTGGGCCCGACTATGCCCAAAATGCCCCGAGACCCAATTACTACTCCCGGGTAGTCTTTTCTGACTATCTCGACCCATCCGGATACAATCGCGCACTCAGAATTGGCATCCAAATTAATTTATAAAAATCCTTATCTCACACCCAATTTAGTCTATACCGACTCCTGGCTGGGATAAGTGCATACCCCGTCATTAATACCCGAAATGACGAAATTAAATTATTACTATTCACTTAGTAAATAAATTTCCCTAAACATTAACCATTCACTCCCCGATTAATATTTAAATATATATATTTCCATAATTAATTCAATTAAAATTACAACACACAAGTTATTTAAAATTCTCAAATTAATTAAATATTAAATGCACAAAAATACGGGGTGTTACATAGTCCCCCCGTTACAAAGGAATTTTGTCCTCGAAATTAAGATGAGTGTAATGTTCCAAGCTTCGCATATTACTCTCTAGTCATGGGCCTCCAAGCCCGCTATATCTATCCAATCCACTTCTAACCATACGTTTCACAAGTATGTATTTAGATTACTCAGGGCGCCCATACACCCTGATGATGCTGAAATCTAGCACCACCAGATAAGTGATGATGAGCTCAAACAGTAGTAACTATGGTAGCCATAAATATGTAAGTGTATAAGTATATAGAAGGAGATGAGTATAAGAGGAATAAGACAATGATGTATAGTGCTTTAGACAATTAGGCCTACATCCACTGTGAGTGCGTGATCCACTAAGTATGGGCACTAATGGCCTTGGATACAATGCACATAAGCTCCCTTTCTCTCTCTACTGTGTGTACAAGCAGAGTTTTTACTAGGATTACAATTATCGATCTGTCGATTGGTCCCCTTGTAGGATTATAGGTGACATGTATATATAGGTCTTGGGGGGTATAGTATACCCCCAAGTATGCATGGTACATGTGAATGATGATTTATCCAATCTCCTGCTAACACCTGTAGATGCCAAATGATGACATAATATTCTCTCACGTGAGGGGGTGATTCGGTTGTAACGGTCTTCCACGTTTCCTGTGAGCCTCACGCGCACTGTTCCACGCCTCTCCCAAACCACGCACTGTGATAACGTCACCCTCGGCCTGTAACACGAGACCGAGGGAAAAGTTCCTTCTGATAGTGAGTCAGGCCCAATTTAGGCCTCGTACTATCGGCCCCTCAGAGGGTCATCTGGAGCCTGATGAAGGATCGGCCCCTTGGAGGGTCGTTCGGGCCTAATGAAGGGTCGGCCCCTTGAAGGGTCGTCTGCAGCCTGATGAAGGGTCGGCCCCTCGAAGGGTCGTCTGGAGCCTGATGAAGGGTCGTCCCCTTGAAGTGTCATCTGGAACCTGATGAAGGCTCGTCCCGTTGAAGGGTCGTCCGGGTCTGATGAAGGGTCGGCCTCTTGGAGGGTCGTCCGGGCCTGATGAAGGGTCAGACCATTGAAGGGTCATTTGGAGCCTGATGAAGGGTCGGCCCCTAGAAGGGTCGTCTGGAGCCTGATGAAGGGTCGGCCCCTCGAAGGGTCGTCTGGAGCCTGATGAAGGGTCGGCCCCTTGAAGGGTCGTCCGGGTCTGATGAAGGGTCGACCCCTTGGAGGTTCGTCTGGGCCTGATGAAGGGTCGGCCCCTTGAAGGGTCGTTCGGGCCTGATGAAGGGTCAGCCCCTGAGGGGTCGTCTGGAGCCTGATGATGAGGTCACCCTGACCCTATCCAGGTATAGGGTGTCCTCGGCCTGGCCGTGTGTATATATGGGTATATCAATCACCCCCAGCCCTTAGCCATAGATTTTATTGAGATGGCTGAGGGATAGTGTTGTAATTGAGATAGGTGTATAATCAGTTAGGTGAGTGACACCCGTTAAGCTGATATGACACCTAGGCAGGTACTCATTGTCGTTCCAATTTCCAAGGCATGGCGACTGCACACTTTGCCTAGGGCTTTGTGCCCTAATGAGGCCCTCCTCGTGGGTTGTGCTCTGCATTGGTGAGTGGTCCCACTCATTGGCAAGGTACTTAAAGAATTTTTTGTAGCTTCTCTTTCTTCTTCTTCCCGCCTGAACTCTCTCTCTCTCTAGATTCGAGCCTTCTTGCCATTTTTGTAGTTTCGAACCTTCAAGCTTCGTAGCTTCTCAATTTCTCCTCAGGTAACACCTCGACCCTAGTGCCCTACTTATCTTCATTTCTGTTTGTTTTTCTGTTTTAAGTTCTTAGGGTTAGATTTTCTTTGGCTGTTCCATAGTTTTTTCGGTGTGACCTCTAGTAAGTTGTTCTTGAATTGTTCTTGATATAAAACCCTTCTATTCCTTGGTTTTGATCGAAAAGTCCACCCTGGTCAATTGTGAGATTTGTTTGTAGTTAGGTTACCCAAATTCTTCCAAGTGTAGGGTCTCCCACTTAATTCTTAGGAGGCTTTACAGCTTAGCTGAGGAATTCCCTTCCCTGAGAGAGAACTTATTTGTTGAGATTAGACGGGTAGAGGAAGAGGAGGAGAGGAGACGAGGGGCCGACCCTAATTGGGTACGACCCATTTTCCCCATTCCTCTTGCCACAATAAAGCCATTTGATCCATCTGAGTCTTGTGGGTCATCTTGTCGGCTAGACGAGAGTTATTCTGGAGAGATGGATGGGAGAGCGTCGTCGCCAATTGGCGTTGGACCTTCTGGGAGAGGAGAGGCGTCTGACCTAGGCCCAGGCCGATAGGCCAAGGGTATGGTTACTTCCGAGGCTGTACCTGTGACAACCCTAACCCCACACACTTTTCAGATGGATTTTCCCCAGGGGTCTCTGACAGGTGATGAGGCCGAGGGAGAGGGGATTGAGGACGAGGGTGAGGACTCAGATGTTGACCCAGTTGACACCTCCCATGCCTCGTCCTATATCTCCTCGATCAGGGATCATGACCTCTTGCTATGGAGGCATGCCTGTGGAGTGTCCACCAATATAACTATGAGGGTTACCTCTGAGTCTGAGAGGATCTTCGAGGGTGAAGAGGGAGAGGTTGTAGTATATGAACAAATGTTTAAGGTTGGTGTCAGATTCCCTCTGCATCCTACTGTCGTAGATATTTTGTCAGCCCTCGGCGTTGCCCCCTCTCAGCTTCCTCCCAACTCCTGGAGGACGATCCTTGGCTACATCTCCCTATGGAAGAATGCTTTCACTGATGATCCCTCGATCGACATATTTTTGGCCTGTTACAATATCACCTCCTCGTCCAAACAACCTTGGTACTATCACCTGGGGGCGAGGAGGTCTGACAAAAAACTTCTCCACATGGCACAAACATCCAACCATGATTGGAAGAAGATATTATTCTTTGCCTCTGGAGAGTGGGAATTCTCCGTCGAGGCACAACCTGTAGCCGATGGTCCGAGGGTCCCCAGAGGATGGTCTAACCCTTCAATGAAGGCCAGGTCAGACCCCGGACTTAGTCTGGAAGAGAAAGACATAGTTGAATATCTGAGAGGACGAGGGAGAGGGAGTGAACTTCCAAAGTTTGAAGATCTGATGAACCCTCGGTTCCTCAAGGAAGCTGGTCTGAGGGTCGCCCCCCTGACAGAACTATGTGAGTTATATTATTTTTTCCCATTCTTTACTTTTTTCAAGTGTTTCATCTTTGCCTCTGCATTTTTCTGACGTGTCGTCCTCCATTCAGGCCGTCCCTCTGGTATATCGGATCAACTTTGGGAAATGACTGCTCCCAGTTTGCTATCAGGTCTAGGCAAGAAGAAAGGCAAGGAGCCTCAGTAAGCTCCGAGGAAGATGAGGGCCGTGGGGCCGACGCTTGTTGAGCCGACCGCTGACAGTCATAAAAGGAAAGAGCCTGAAGCTTCTGCTGACCCTCGACCGGATTCAAGGATGAGGGCGAGGTTAGATTTGTCTGAGGGGACTGGCTCCTCTTCCAGCATGGGGGCCTTTTGGTCCCAGAACTTGGCTCTTCCGAAGGCCGAGCCATCTTCCCTTATCGCGAACCTGAGGGCAGCCAAGGCATCCATGTTTTCTGCCCCCTCGGCTGCTGATTATGAATTACTTTCAAAGATGCCTCCAGCAAAAGTGTATGACTATGGTATACACGCCCTAGCTTAGGTATTTGTTCTCCTTTCATTCCCTTAGTTGCATTCTTTCACTAACTGTTTTCTCGGCCTCTTGATAACTGTTTATTATTTCTGTGCAGTCTGTGTGCGCCTTTACCTCGGCCACTAAGTGGATGGATGAAAACCAACAAAAATTCCATGAAGTAGAGAGAGCCATCCAGCACGAGGCTAATTTGTAGACGGAGCTGGAGACTGCAAGGGCTGAGCTAGAGAGTTCCAGAATTGAACATGCAAGGGTTCTGGACGAGCTCACGAGGCAGCATGATGCAGACATGGCGGCCAAGGACTTGCTTATAAAGGAGCGGGATGAGGCCTTGACCAACATGGGGGCTTAACACAAGACTGAGCTATCTGAGGTAGTGAAGAAGGCATAGGCCGATGCTGTGGAGGCCTAGAAACTCTCAGACGAGTTCCAAGGCTTCGGTCTTGAGTACTTAGAGAGCGGGATTAGGACGGCCTGTCGGTGGGTCGTCCTTAAGTTTGCTGACGCAGTATCGCCCGTCCTCCCCTCTTTTGAGGCAGTTCAACTGGACGATCCACTTATTGCTGAAGCCCTAGCCCAAGTGGAATCTCAGCATGTAGAAGGCACAGGCACATCTGAGGCTCAGCCTGTCATGGTCATAGAAGAATCTCCAACAGATGTTGAGGCCTTGCCCTCTGACATTGCTCAATATGGTGGTTGTCTGTAGCCCATACCCTCTTCGTGTAATTAATATTTTTGTACTCTTTTATCAGACGAACATTTTCATTTTGTAATGTAATATAATGCCTCTCTTCTTCTTCTGTATTTGTCTCTTGTGTGATTTGTATTGTGAATCTTTATGTTAATATCACTAACCCCTCCCTCGTCTTTCTTGAGGGTGAACGAGGGGTCGTCCCCTGCGTTGGCCCTCATTATAGCCGAGGGTTTTTAACCAATTTTAATTGATTCTCAAGTCTTCCCTCGTCTTTCTTGAGGATAATGGTGGGGTTGTCCCCTCCATTGACCCTCATTATAGCCGAGGGTTATAATTACCAAATTAATGGTTTTTAATTAAATCTTCCCTCGTCTTTCTTGAGGACAATGGTGGGGTCGTCCCCTCCATTGACCCTAATTATAGCCGAGGGTTGTAATTACCAAATTAATAGTTTTAAAGTCTTCCCTCGTCTTTCTTGAGGACAATGGTGGGGTCGTCCCCTCCATTGACCCTCATTATAGCCGAGGGTTATAATTACCAAATTAATGGTTTTAAAGTCTTCCCTCGTCTTTCTTGAGGACAATGGTGGGGTCGTCCCCTCCATTGACCCTCATTATAGCCGAGGGTTGTAATTACCAAATTAATGGTTTTAAAGTATTCCCTCGTCTTTCTTGAAGACAATGGTGGGGTCGTCCCCTCCATTGACCCTCAATATAGCCGAGGGTTGTAATTACCAAATTAATGGTTTTAAAGTCTTCCCTCGTCTTTCTCGAGGACAATGGTGGGGTCGTCCCCTCCATTGACCCTCATTATATCCGAGGGTTATAATTGACAAATTAATGGTTTTAAAGTCTTCCCTCGTCTTTCTTGAGGACAATGGTGGGATCGTCCCCTCCATTGATCCTCATTATAGCCGAGGGTTGTAATTACCAAATTAATGGTTTTAAAGTCTTCCCTCGTCTTTCTTGAGGACAATGGCGGGGTCGTCCCCTCCATTGACCCTCATTATAGCCGAGGGTTGTAATTACCAATTTAATGGTTTTAAAGTCTTCACTCGTCTTTCTTAAGGACAATGGTGGGGTCGTCCCCTCCATTGACCCTCATTATAGCCGAGGGTTGTAATTACCAATTTAATGGTTTTAAACAAAGTTTTCCCTCGTCTTTCTTGAGGACAATGGTGGGGTCATCCCCTCCATTGACCTTCATTATAGGTCGAGGGCTAAAATTACCAATTTAATGGTTTTCAACTAAGTTTTCCCTCGTCTTTCTTGAGGACAATGGTGGGGTCGTCCCCTCTATTGACCCTCATTATAGGCCAAGGGCTATAATTACCAATTTAATGGTTTTTAACAAAGTTTTCCCTCGTCTTTCTTGAGGACAATGGTGGGGTCGTCCCCTCCATTGACCCTCATTATAGGCTGAGGGTCGTCTTCTGAAGATGTTTCCACGCGTACTAGAACTGACAAACAAGATGAGAAGAAACACTGATATTTCTCATTAATTTTTTAAGTGTTCTATCGGAGCAACACCTCTTACAACTGTCGTTCGATATGACTTTACAAAACTACGGATAGTATTTATTCAAATGATCTGCATTCCAGGGGTTGGAAAAGGGTTCCCCCTCTAGGTTTTCTAGTCTATAGGTCCTAGGGACGACTTCATCGATGAGCCTATATGGGCCATGCCAATTAGGATGGATCTTGTTGGTCTTTTTCCAAGTCTTTTTGAGGACCAAGTCCCCCACCGCAATTGGTCTCTGTTTCACCCTCTGATTGTAAAACCTTGTGGTCCTCTGCTGGTAGGTGGCCTGCCTTATCTCGGCATCTTCCCTCCTTTCCTCAATCAGGTCTAAGTCGAGTCTCCTCTCTTCTGTATTTCTCTAAGGGTCATACATTTGGACCCTATGAGTAGGAAACACAATCTCGGTGGGGATGACGGCTTCTGAGCCCTAAGCTATCATGAATGGGGTATCTCCAGTAGAGGTCCTCACTATCGTCCTGTATGTCAACAGCACGACATATAACTCCTCGACCCATCTTCCTTTTGCCTCCTCAAGCCTCTTCTTGATTCCATCTAGGATTGTCCTATTTGTAACTTCTATTTGCCCATTGGCCTGAGGTCGGCCCGGGGTAGAGAAGAATTATTTGATACTCACCCTTTCACAGTACTTCTGTAGAGAGATATTCTTGAACTGAGTCCCGTTATCCAAGATTAGGGTGTTGGGGAGACCATATCTGCATATAACATTTTTCCATATGAACTGGAAGGTCTTCTACTCTGTAATCGTGACCATCGATTCGGCCTCCACCCATATTGAGAAATATTCAATCGCTACGATGAGGAACCGATAGTTATTGACTGCTCTTAGTAAGGGTCCTACGAGGTCGATCCCCCACACTGCAAATGGCCATGGGGATGTAATGGATGTAAGAGGCTGATGGGGTTGGTGAGAGATGGTGGCAAATCTTTGGCATTTATCGCACTTTTTTACATATGCCGCGGCGTCTTTCCCCAAGGTTGGTCACCAGTACCCTTGGGTGCTAAGGATCTGCCCCCAATATGGCTTGAGGACGATATTTCGTGCACATATTGCAAAATGGATGGGACTTCATGTGGGTGCACACACCTAAGTAAGGGGAGTAAAAATCCCTTTTTGTACAAGGTGTCTCCGATGACAGTGAATTTTGTAGCCCTGTATCTCAAATTCTTCCTTTCTTGCCTTGCTTCTGGCATCTCTCCCTCTTTAATGTATCTGATCAGAGGGTCCATCCACGAAGCTTCCTACGAAACATTTAGGAAATTGCTAAGTGTTCCCTCAGCGTCTTCAATAGTTGGTCGAAGCAAAATTTCCACTGGGATCGTCCTCCTGATGTTTGTCCTAGTTGCCGAGGCCAACCTAGCAAGGGCATCATCTCAACCATTATCGAGCCTAGGTATCCTCTTTAACCTTACTTCTCTAAAGCCCTCCAGTAACGACCTCACCTTCTCAAGGTACCTAGCCATCCTCTCATCTTTGGCCTCCTAGGCTTCTAGTATCTGATTCACTACTAGCCTCGAATCACTATGAACCAAAATCTGGCCGACACTAAGAGATCTGGACAAGGAGAGGCCTGCTATCAAGGCCTCATATTCGGCCTCGTTGTTGGAGGCCTTAAAGTTGAACCTTAGGGCGTACTTAATGTCTGTGCCGTCGGGTGATGATACTATTAATCCAGCTCCACTCCCGCTTTCGCAAGAGGACCCGTCGATGAAGAGACTCCACACGGTATGTTCTTCTGAGAAACTTCCCTCGGTGAGTGACCCCTGTCTAAAGAGATATCTTCCCTCTTCGTTTTCAGCCACTTTCCTTCTAGCGGTGCTTGTCTCAGCCTTATCTGCAGGTGTGTCAGTGAGCTCACCTTGTCGGGTATCTATCTTCCCGAGACTCTCACCCTCGGCTTCATCATCTTCCCAAGTAAACTCAGCCACGAAGTCTGCCAATGCTTGCCCCTTAATGGGCGTCCTAGGCTGATACACTATGTCAAACTCCCCCAGCTCTATAGCCCAGGCCATTAACCTCCCTGATTTTTCAGGCTTGTGCAAAACCTGCCTAAGGGGAGAGTCAGTAAGGATGACCATTGTATGGGACTGGAAGTATGGCTTCATCTTCCTCGATGCATGGATCAAGGCATAGGTCAACTTCTCCATCCTTGGATATCTTTGCTCAGCCCCCTGGAGTGCGTTGCTGTTAAAATACACAGGCTTATGTACTCCATCTCCGTCTCTCACAATGGCTGCACTGATGGCTAACTCTGAGACGGCGAGGTACACATAAAGTCGTTCACCCTGCATGGGCCGTGACAACAGCAAGGGAAACCCCAGGTATGATTTTAACTCCTTGAAGGCCTCATCACACTCTTCACTCCATTCGAAGGCTTTTCTGAGAATTTTGAAGAATGGTAGACACCTGTCTATGGCCCTAGACACGAACCTGTTCAAGGCAACAACTTTCCCTGTGAGTCTCTGAACGTCTTTAATGGACTTGGGGGTCTTCATCTCAACAAGGGCCTTTATCTTTTTAGGATTGGCCTCGATGCCTCTTTGGTTGACAATGAACCCCAAGAACTTCCCTTCTTCGATCCCGAAGACACACTTGGCCGGGTTAAGCTTCATCTGGTATTTGTCTATCGTATTAAAGGTCCTCTCCAGGTCTGCCACATGATCCTCTGCCTTCAAACTCTTAGTCAGCATGTCATCTACATAGACCTCCATAGACTTCCCAATTTGGTCTTCGAACATTTTATTTACGAGGCGCTGGTACGTTGCCCCTGTATTTTTAGGCCAAAGGGCATGACCCTATAACAGTATGTTCCCTTGTCAGTAATGAAGGCTGTCTTCTCCGAGTCCTCAGGGTTCATGAAGATCTGGTTGTACCCTGAATAGGTATCCATAAAGCTTATGAGCTCATGGCCTGCGGTAGCGTCTACCATCTGGTCAATGCGGGGGAGAGGGAAGCTGTCTTTGGGATAGTGCTTATTGAGGTTGGTGAAGTCCACACACATTCTCCACTTCCCGTTGGCCTTTAGGACAATGATTGCATTGGACAACCATTCAGGGTAGATGACCTCTCTGATAAACTCAGCGTCTTTTAATTTCTTGACCTTATCCCTAATGACCTCATACTTTTCTCTAGAGTAAATTCTCCTCTTCTGCTTTACTGGCTTTGCACCCTCTACTACGTTGAGCTTGTGGCTCATAACTTCGGGGTCGATCCCCGGCATATCTGTGTGACTCCATGCAAAGACGCTTTGTCTTCTCTTCAACAGTTTAATGAGGTCTTCCTTGATATTTGGCTTCAGAGACTTGCCGACTTGGACGGTTTTTTTTGGGTCATCCTCATTGAGAATGATGGATTCTACCTCTTCCGCGGCCTCTCCTTTCTTTAGCTTCGTCTCATCCCTGGGGTCTAGGGTATCAATATTGTAAGTGGTTGTAGACCTCTTGTGTGCCTCTCTTTCTTCAGCGGAGTTGTAGTAACATTCTCGCGCTGTCGTCTGGTCTCCCTGAACTTCCCCCACCCCGTAAGGGGTAGGAAATTTAATCATCTGATGGACCGTAGATGGCACAGCTTCAAACCCCTTGAGGTCCACACGCCCCAGTATGATGTTGTAGGCCGAAAACACATGCTCATCCATCACAAAGAAACTGACCTTCTTGGTAAGCCATCTCGGCCACGCATCCCCCATCCTGACATCGGCCTCATACACTCCAAGGGGATGAACCTTTTCCCCACTAAACCCAATCAATGGATGATGGTATGGGACGAGTCTATCACGGATGAGACCTAAGGCTTTTAAGCACGGCCAAAACATTACATCTGCAGAACTGCCCCCGTCGACCAATATCCTCTTCACCTCACACCCGTGCACCCTAGTTGTGATGACGAGTGGGTCGTCGTGTGGGGCTAGGAGGCCTTTAAAGTCCATTCTCGAGAACCCTACTATCAGAGTGTCCATATCGACCTTCTTCCTCTTTTCTGACTTTACCTCCAGAGAGGTGGAGTGTACCGTCTTCGTCACTGCCTTGGCTTCAGCCACGTGGGCCTTCCTATTTGCGACCTCAGACCCTCCTCCTGCTAGACCCCCGGAGATCATTCCCACTCCAAGCGAGATTATATTAAGCCTCTTGACAGGGCCTTGGTCGTCTCTCGGTGGGAGGTCAGGGTCGTCCTCATCATCAGAAGGGTCGTCCGCTATTTTTTGAGGACCTTCTTTACATGCATCACCTCGCTTTTTCCTTGGGGTCGTCCCCTCTTGAAGGCACCTCTATTAACGTACTTTCTGAGCTTCCCTTTTTTCAGCATCTTCTCAATCTCATCTTTCAGAGCGAAACATTTGTCTGTCACGTGGCCATGGTCGTGGTGAAATTCACACCACAGGTTCTTATTCCTCTTGTTAGGGGTTGCCCTCAACTTCTTAGGCCACCTCAGAGATCGGTCACTCTTTATCTCATTGAGAATCTGTTCACATCTGACCGTTAGAGGGGTGTAACCAGCGAACTTGTCGTCCGTAGACCTCTTCTTCCCCTCTTTGTTCTTCTTAGGGTATTTACCCCCACTAGCGCCTCCTTTTTTGTCTTTGTATTTTTCGGCCATCGCCTCTTCGGCATTCATCGCCTTTCCTGCTGCTGACAGCAATTCAGCCATCATCCTCGGAGGGTCTTCAACAAGCTTCCATAACAACTTCCCCTTTTGGAGTCCTCCGATCAGGGCTGTCATAGCTATGCTCTCCTCATAGTCTTCCACCTTTAACTTTTCTTTGTTGAATCTGGCTATATAGTCTCTTAGACTCTCATTCTTCCCCTCCTTAACATAAATCAGGTGGGTGGTCTTCTTCTGTGGCCTCATCCTGAAGAAAAATTTGTGGATGAACCGGTCTACCAACTGCTTAAAATTCTCAATGGAGTTTTTTGGGAGAGACGTGTACCAGACATGTGCAGCCCCAGTCAGGATACCAGAGAAGGAACGACACCTCATCTCATCTGAGATAGAGTATATGTATGCTGCTGATTGATACATCTCAATATGGTGGACATGGTTGGTGCTCCCGTCATATCTTGGTGTGACCACAGGTGGCTTGAATTTGATGGAGTAGGGAAGTTGACTATCTTCGCTACAAAGGGTGAGCCCATGGTGTATCTCCTCTAAAGAGGGTCCCGACTTTTTAGTATATCGCTAATCTTATCCTCCAATCGTTGGATCGAGTCGTTCCATGGCCTCGTAGGTTCGGTATGGCCGATGTTATCCACTACCGCCTCTTTGAGATGGCCAAAGGGTCCTACCGCGGCTGGCCTGTATCGACTGTTTACTTCCCCCTAGCCGTTGTCCCGTCCTATGGGCCGGCCCCCGCGGGGTTGGTCATCTGCTGCCTCCCTTATGGACCTCGCGGCACTCCTTGACCTGGACAATTTTTCCCGTAGGTCATTTACTGGGCCCAACCTTTCAAAGGCCGACCCCCTGCTCCAGCGATCGAAAGCAGAGCCTCTTGGGAGATCGTCAGGATTTTTCCTTCTACACTTCCCTCTGCTCTCCTGGAGAGGTCGTACAGTATTGTTGGAGACCTCGTATGGTTCCCAGCATTCTATGGGGGCCTCCTCCCCCTCCAGATCATCATACCTGTCCTCGGGGCAAGGGTTTCCTTACTTCCCCAGGCGTAGAGATCGGGGGTCAGCAACATCCCTACGCCGCTGAGGGGGTGGTAGGTCTTTGCGTGGTGCCTGGGGTGGTCCCCTGGCCTCATGCTGTCCTAGAGCTGCTGCCGGAGTAATCATCTCAGGTGAGACCCCTGGTGGTCTTAGTATGTTCTGGCTTAGAGCTGTGATCTGCTCCTGTATGATCCGCTGGCTTGCTGCCAGAGACTTCAAGGCAGCCGCCACATCATCCATCTCGGACTGAGGTGGCAGCTGACTGGAGCTGGGTCCTACTCCACTATCCGGTGGAGGGAGTGGTGGTGGCATCTCCGGTGCCATGTGTTTGAGCTATGAATAGCTGAACTAGAAAAAAGACTGGTGAGCTTGAGAACCTTAGTGGGTCTCTTTCAATGGTGAAATATCTCCTCTCAGGGGGAGAACTGGTTCACCACCAGAGTGCCCAGTGAGGTCAAGCTGTACAAAGGGAGAGATGTCTTCCGTTCCCACAGACGACGCCAAACTGATGATGCTGAAATCTAGCACCACCAGATAAGTGATGATGAGCTCAAACAGTAGCAACCATGGCAGCTATAAAGATGTAAGTGTATAAGTATATAGAAGGAGATGAGTATAAGAGGAATAAGACAATGATGTATAGTGGTTCAGCCAATTAGGCCTACATCCACTGTGAGTGTGTGATCCACTAAGTATGGGCACTAATGGTCTTGGATACAATGCACATAATCTCCCTTTCTCTCTCTACTGTGTGTACAAGCAGAGTTTTTACTAGGGTTACAATTATCGATCTGTCGATTGGTCCCCTTGTAGGATTGTAGGTGACAAGTATATATAGGTCTTGGGGGGTGTAGTATACCCCCCAAGTATGCATGGTACATGTGAATGATGATTTAGCCAATCTCCTGCTGACACCTGTAGATGCCAAATGATGACATAATATTCCCTCATGTGACGGGGTGATTCGGTTGTAACGATCTTCCACGTGTCCTGTGAGCCTCACGCGCATTGTTCCATGCGTCTCCCAAACCACGCGCTGTGATAACGTCACCCTCGGCCTGTAACACGAGGCCGAGGGCAAAGTTCCTTTTGATAGTGAGTCAGGCCCAATTTAGGCCTCGTACTGTCGGCCTGATGCGCCCAAAATATAGCTTGTGATTCAAGTGCAAATCTATCGCAACAAGTAATAACCGGTAAGTACGGAATCGTGATCCACATGGATTGAAACACTCCTAAGAGAACAGGATTGGGGTAAAGGGATTCTCTAAACGTCACAAAAATTAAAGTGTAAAAGATGATTTAATAGTTTGGAAAAGTGATTGAGAGTAATCTCTAAACTAACATACTATTGATGATCAGTTGGTTAATTAATAATTACGAAACTATGAAAAGAACTAAGATAAGCTTGAGTTCAAGAAATTAAAGGGATCGAGGATCATTCTCCCACCACGGATTCACAAAGAAGGGGATTATAGGGCTTGGTTGAAATTAATTCTAATCGATCATAACTAAACAAGTCCGAACTTCAACCATGTAGAGACTAAACTCAACAATGGATGATTAGGGACTAGTTAGTTATTGCTAGATGGGTTGGGTTTGTAGTAAAGCTTCAAACACTAACTCTTGCATGACAAGAGAAGTTAAGAAACTATGATACTCCAAAACCAACACATGAAGTTCCATTAGAACAATTATAAACCAAACCCTAAATTTAAAGTTCAAGCATCCAAGGTGGGATTATGATCCCCAATCATAAGTCTAGCTACTCATAATTGAAACTAAACTACACATGCTAGTTAACAACATAGTTAAGTTATTTATCTAGTTTAAACACAAACCAATACAAGGGATGGAATTAAATGCAAATTAGAGCTAGTGGAACAAGTAGAGATGAAGTAAATGAACCTTTCTTGCATTAATAACCACAATTCAACTAGTAATCAAAGCTTTAAAAGTTGGTGAAAACCATAAATGAACTTGACCTAGGAGAGAGAAGAGAGTGTTTTTCTATATCACCAAATATCTAACAAAAGTAATCTATATCCACCAAAAAGGAAAAACAAGGGATAACCCCCCCCCCCCCCCCCCCCCAAATCCAACCAAAATGGCAAACTAGTAATAAGAAGAAAGCTGGAAATGCAGGGCCGAATCGATTCGGTGCCAAATCCGAATCGATTCGGAAGTGTAGATATTTGCCCCTGTATGAAACCTAATCGATTCGGTGTTAATCGCGAATCGATTCGGGCCTGCTGGAGAAGGAAAGTTGCCAATATTGGCATTAGTTGTCCCATGCTTCACCGAAACTTCCGTAACTTCTTCGTTCGAGGTCGGATTCAAGAACCGTCGGAGGCCACGCGAAGATAAGAAGAAGGTCTACAACTTCCGTGAAGAAATCGGGATCAAAACCCGAGTGCTGAAATTACCAAAATGCCCCCGACTGTGCAAGTGTCAACGGAACTTTTCCGGATCAAAACCAAACTTCCCAAAATGCATTCCCGAGACCTATAAAAGCTCAATAAAGACACATACAAAGTATATATGATGAATTCAGGGGTTAGTCAATAACTGAGTATAAGAACCAGGAAATACATGCACGGGAACCCTAGAATGTACAAATTAACGGGGTATAAAATACAATAAAAGTGACGAATCACACCCCCTAACTTATACATTGCTAGTCCCGAGCAATGAAGTATGAAGAAACAAGGGCCAACAACGCAACCAAAATAGAAGAATTATGTACAACAAAGGAAAATGCCACTCTTGCGGGCGCACGATTGCATTTAGCGTATGCAATAAGCCGTTTTAAACCCCTAGGTGGCCCTAGGGGACGAGTGAGGTCTCGTGAGGGTTTTCAGGGATGACACCCACAAACATCAAATCAACTCATAGTATGATACGGCAAAATCCAATGCGTAGCTCAACAAATATCTAAGAAGCACAATTTATCAACAAAGTGAACGAAGCTCACACAAAAGACGACAATTATCGGCATTAAACAAATAACTTCAATAAAAATCGAAACCATGGAAATGCGAAATAAGCGGACACATGTGGTAATTTAGATTTGGCAAAACTTTCAAAATCCATATAAATGCTAAGGCATGCATACTCAAGTTCTCTCCGGTTGTTACACTCAATAAATGAAACACTTAGAAATGGGATGTAACACACACGGGACATGCGGGCATAAAGAGTAATTGTAAAGGGAAACTAGGCCACACACATGTCATCAATGAAGAACGCAATATAAAAATGAAAAAATACCATCTCATGAAAGGATACCGCATATTAACCAAGAGAAAAGCATTTAAACAGATTATCGCTAATGTTCGACCTTTGAATCACATCACCCTAGGATCAAATAGGACTTTTGGGGTATAGAATTTAGGCTAGGTTAGGGTTAGGAAAAGAACGGGATGTGTGTAGGATCAAAGGAGATTCGGGAATAGCGCGCGGGATAATGGATTTAATGGGCAATTAAGGAATCGAAATCAAATTCCACAAGCAATGTATTCATGAGAGTGAGACTTTGATATTCATACACAAGGTGAAATGGTAACAACTAGGACCCATTTTATTCGATACTTATTCCTTTCTTTTTCTTTTCTTTTCTTTTCTTTTCTTTTCTTTTCTTTTGACCACTCAAAGATTGATTGCAATCCATATAAACAACATCATTCAATCCCGGGAACAATCCCTAATCAAGGTACGTGAGGAGTAAATAAGGGTTTAGGACTCCAATGTGGAGTTGGACAAGGGATTTGGGGTTGAAACGAAAGGACTAATAAGTTTCAAGGGGGTTGACTAGGGGAAACATTTAAGGAAAAGGTCAAGGTCATATAGGTTAAACAACAACAAGGGCCTATAATCCTTTCCTAGAGTTTCATGTGATTCGCGGAACTCAACACCATTGAAAATCATGCTCAAGTGATAAATCAGTTAGTATGCAATCAAATGGAAAGAAAATGAGATCGACAACGAGTTCATTGACAAGAAAAAGTTAGAGTGGGTGTATACGCTCACAAATGATGATAAGTCTCAATTTTAACTTTTTTAAGGGTATAGCATGCGCCTTAGAATAACGAATTTGAAACACTTTAAACCAAATCATAAATAATTATTTGTGTATATGCTCAAAGCTTCACAGTTTAATTTTATGATGCTATTCACAATGCAAACAATAACGGGTTAAAGGGTAATAAATCAATGACTCAAAGCATGCTTCATAGCTATACAATAGGATATGTCGATCAAATAAGTAATCATAGTAGATATGAGAGAGAATTTTTTTTTAATTAATAAATAAATAAATAAATACTAACATGATAACCGACATCACAATTGTAAACCATACCCCCTAACTTGAATGAAACATTATCCCCAATGTTAGTAGGGATAAAAAGGGAAAAGGGGTTAGAAAATAGTCACCCCGTAAGGAGTAACTCGAGAAACGCGCAACGGCATGCCTGTTACAAGTTAGTACCATAAACAATAATATATAAAAAAGAGATATATACAAGAACAAATATGAAACTGAAAATTAGCAATTTCATTAATAATTACGAGTTGTGTACATGGGGCAAAAAAAATCAAAATTAGAAAATACAATCAATGTACTCTCTCTTCCCCACATCAAAACACAACCTAAAAAGTTACAAGCTAAAAATGAAAATAAGAACCACGGTAGACAGCAGCAGCGAAAAGGGGATGACAGCGGTAGAGAAAACGGGGTCACAGCGGCCTACATATCGTCCGGATGGCGGTGCGGGGACTCGGGCGCGAGGGGGGGGGGTCACGAGGGGCATAGGTGTCATAAAGGTACGGAGACACAGGAGCCTCGCCCCCGCGTAGGTGTGAGAATAGGTCCATCTGCGCCCAAGTAATCATAGAGATATCATGCTCGTAAGCGCCCCGATACGAGGTAAAATCAGCCCGGAACGAAGCAAAGCTCGACATGTAAGTGCCCCTAAACTTGGAAAAATCTGCCTATAACTCATCCATTCGCACCCCGAGATACGCGATGGGGTCAACAGTAGATGGGGCTGGTGGTGGGATAGGATGAGGCACATCCGGAATATCCGGCATAGGGGCATCGGGCGCATCAGGAGCTTCCGGAGCTTCGGGGGCAACAGGGGCATCTAAGGCTCGGTTCTTCCTCCTCTCCCAAGAGTCCTGCCCCAAGCCTTTTGCGATAGTCTTATCATTAAACACCTTGGGCAGCCTCAGTATCTTGTCGCTGCCCAAAACCTCACACCCGGCATCCCTATAAATCCGGGAAATCAGACGCGCGAAAGGAAGAGTTGTGGTTCCCTTCTCGCTGTAGGCAGCGTTCACAATTTGGTGTAATATGAGGGCGGGAAGACTGATGACCATGTCATCCGTTAAGAAACTATAAAGGAAGAGGGCCTGCTTGTAGCGAAGGACCGCCTTGGTCTGAGTGGGAATGATGGAGTTAACTGCGATGAGATGGAGGATACGATGTACATCGGGCATGCCCGAAGTGGGGAAAGTATCCCCCGCCCAAATATTATCGGGTGCAAGACGCGCAATGAGTTGGTCTTGTAGAATCTGAGGCGCGTCATCAAGGACCGGGTAATGAAATAGCTCGGGGTTAGACGCCCCGCTAAGGTGTGTAGCCAAGATGGTCTTTGAAATAGTGATCCTCCTCCCTCTCACATACGCTTCATACGCGCCGCCGCGCACAGATACCAGAGAAGCGTAGAAACGACGCACATGGTCCTCGTTGACCTCACCTCTCATGGCCAGATGGGCCTCCCAATTGAATTTGGCTAAGAATCCCCTCACAGAAGCCGACATCTCCTCAACAATCACCTCCTTCTCGATAGCGATCGGGCGACTTGTTTTGAACATAGCCCGATACCACTCCATCTCTTCCTTGGAACGAAAGGAGTCAAAACTAGCTCCTCCCCGTCCAGTAACCACATAGTAGGTTGGCTTGGTGATCGAAGGAACCTACAAGGCATTAATTCAATACACACACGATAAGTGCGATGCATAAAATCAAAGTGATCGTGAAATTTGGGGAAACTAGGTTCGGATGGTGCGCGTTGGGAAAAATGGTCGAGTAGACGTAACCGACGCACACCATACTCAAACAAAGACAATTCAACAGGAATGTGCGATAAAAGGTGCGAAGATAGAGCATTAGCGCCACAAAATCTTCACAGAGGCAATTTATCGAACACTTAGTGTGCAATGTATAGAAAGTAGGGTGAAAATAACATGTTTAATGTGAAACAACCCCAAAAAATACAACTGAATCATCAAATCAACATAAACAAGTTGTATTTGTTGGATTCATACCACAAACAATGAGATAATATGGAGCATTTGGCATAAAATTTGAATTTTTACAATACCCCAAATAACCCTACTTTCTATACCAAGAACACTAAATAAGAATTGAAATTGAATAAGGTGGATTGGAGTAGTTACCTTGGATGAGGATGCCTTGGATGAGGAAGCCATGGATTGAATAAGAATGGAGGAATGGAAATGATAAGGGAGAGGGAGATTTCGCAGGTTAAGGGAGAAGAGAGAATGAGAAGATGATGCATAAAAAATTAAGGGATTTTAAGTGACAGGGGGACCGAATCGATTCGGTGGTTAACCGAATCGATTCGCAAATCTTGAATTCAACACTGGAAGGGGCCGAATCGATTCGGTGGTTAACCGAATCGATTCGCATTTGGAGACCTAACACTTTTGATTTACCGAATCGATTCGCCAGAATTGCGAATCGATTCGCAAACCCAAAGTTGGCTACTGGAAGGGGGGCGAATCGATTCGGTGGTTAACCGAATCGATTTGGCTGCAGGTATCCAAGTTTCTGCTTTGCTGAAACAGCATTTTTTCGAGGGTGGCTGGAATGGGCTGCTAAAGGGTGGATTCTTGGACCCTAAGGATGGGGTTTAATATGTACAAAGGGTCCGGGGCAAAAATTTTGCACCCCACACATGCCGGGGGATGCTCGGCACAAAAATTACAATTCCGAAGTCCTATAGAGCCCCGTAAACGGGGTCGGACAATGGAATCGTGTCCGAACATGGGACAAATGGTTCTAGGAAAGGCTTGAGACGCTGACCATTGACCTTGAACAACTTCCCATCAGATGGGTTCTCAATCTCAATCGCACCGTGATGATGGACGGTCTTAATGACAAAAGGACCCGTCCACCTAGACCTTAGCTTACCCGGGAACAAATGCAACCTAGAGTCGTATATGAGTACTTTTTGAAGAGGGTGAAATGTTTTACGGGATATGCGCTTGTCGTGCCTCTCTTTCACCCTTTGTTTATAGATTTTTGTGCTCTCGTACGAATCATTCCGGAGTTCATCCAACTCATTGAGTTGGAGCATTCGCTTCTTTCTGGCCTTGTCTAGATCAAAATTGAATTTCTTGATCGCCCAATAGGCCTTGCGCTCGATTTCAACTGGTAAATGACATGGTTTGCCGTACACAAGTCTAAAGGGCTACATACCCAAGGAGGTCTTGTAGGCCGTACGATATGCCCATAAAGCGTCAGGAAGCCGAAGAGACCAATCCTTGCGATCGGGATTAACCGTCTTCTCTAGGATGTGCTTTATCTCTCGATTGGCCAACTCATCTTGGCCATTTGTTTGTGGGTGGTAGGTAGTTGCAACTTTATGAGTTACCCCATACTTTCGCATAAGATTAGCAAACGGAGAATTACAAGAATGAGTTTCGTTATCGTTTATGATCGCCTTCGGAGTTTCGAAACTCGAAAGCATGTGTTCCTTAAGGAACTTCAACACCACCCGATGATCATTGGTTTTGGACGCAATGGCCTCGACCCACTTTGATACATAATCTACGACCACCAGGATGTAAAGGATACCAAAAGACGACGGGAATGGGATCATGAAATCAATTCCCCAACAGTCAAAGATTTCAATTTCTAGAATGGGGGACATTGGCATCATGTTTCGACGGGTTATAGCCCCTAATTTTTGGCAACGATCACACGAAACACAGAATTCGTGTGCATCCTTAAAAAGTGTGGGCCAATAAAGCCCGCATTGCAAGATTTTTGCGGCGGTTTTCTTGGAAGAAAAGTGGCCCCCACATGCCTCCGTGTGGGAGAGACGAATTACGCTCTCATACTCATCATCCGGGACACATCTCCGGATGATCTGGTCGGGGCAATACTTGAACAGATACGGATCATCGAAAAAGAATCTCCGCACCCAACTAAAGAATTTCCTCTTCTCTTGAGGGGTCCAATGAGATGGAATCGAACCCGTCATGTGTTAGTTCACGATATCAGCGAACCACGGCAGAGAGGAAGTGGACAACAGCTGTTCATCCGAAAAGAATTCCGCAATGGGGAGTTGGTCCTTGGGTGCCTCAAACGTTAAACGCGACAAGTGATCCGCGACAATATTTTCTACTCCTTTTTTATCTTTAATAGTCAAATTAAACTCCTAGAGTAAGATCACCCACCTAATCAAGCGCGACTTGGCGTCCTTCTTAGACAGAAGGTATTTGAGCGCCGCATGATCCGTAAAACAAACTATGGGGGATCCCACGAAGTATGCCCGGAATTTATCCAAAGCGTAGACAACCGCTAATAACTCTTTCTCGGTGGTCGAATAGTTCAACTGAGCACCGTTAAGAGTACGACTCGCATAGGAAATGACATGGGGTTTCTTGTCACTTCTCTGTCCTAAAACAGCCCCAACCGCGAAGTCGCTAGCGTCACACATCAATTCGAAGGGTAGGGTCCAATCAGGAGCTTGAATTATGGGAGCGGTGGTAAGCATACTTTTCAAAGTCTCAAAAGCTGCTTGACACTCATCGCTCCATTCGAACGGGGTTTCCTTGGAGAGGAGACTACACAAGGGTCTAGCAATCGAGCTAAAGTCCTTGATGAAACGACGATAAAATCCTGCATGCCCAAGGAAAAACCTTACATCTTTCAGAGATTTAGGGGCGGTAAGTTGGCAATGACCTCAACCTTTGCCTTGCCTACCTCAATATCTTCTGAGGAGACGATGTGACCTAAGACAATACCCTTAGTGACCATAAAATGGCACTTCTCCCAGTTTAACACGAGCTTTTTCTCGACACATCTAGACAAAACCTTCTCTAGCATGGAAAGACAATGGTCATAGGAGTTGCCAAAGACGCTGAAATCGTCCATGAAAACCTCTAGACCACGTTCTACCATATCACTAAACATGCTCAACATGCACCTTTGGAACGTAGCAGGCGCATTACATAACCCGAAGGACATCCTTTTGTAAGAAAATGTCCCAAAAGGGCATGTGAAGGTAGTTTTGTCCTGATCCTTGAGATCAAGTTCGATTTGGTTGTAACCCGAGTACCCATCGAGAAAACAATAGTAAGGATGGCCGGGCACGCGTTCCCACATTTGGTCAATGAATGGAATGTGAAAATGATCCTTTAATGTCATTGCATTAAGTTTTCTATAGTCGATGCACACACGCCACCCAGTGGTGGTGCGTTTAGTGATCAATTCCCCTTTCATGTTTTCTACAACGGTGACACCTGATTTCTTTGGAACAACGTGAATTGGACTGACCCATTTGCTATCGGATATCGGATATATGATATCAGCTTCTAAAAGCTTAATTACCTCCGCCCTCACAACTTCCTTCATCACCGGATTCAATCTCCTTTGCATCTCACGAGAGGGTTTTGCATCCTCTTCAAGATTAATTTTGTGAGTGCAAATCAAGAGACTAATTCCCTTCAAATCTGCAATTGTCCACCCAAACGCACCCTTGTATCTCCTTAACAAGTCTATCAGCCTTTGTTCTTCACCCGCCTCTAGGATTAATGAGACAACAACAGGATATGTCTCATTTTCACCTAAATAAGCATATTTTAACTCGGAAGGCAATTTCTTTAATTCAAGTTTGGGGAATCGCACATCCGAGGGAACTTCATACGAATCACGAGGGGGTAAGTCCTCAAAAACACTACACCAATTAACATCATCAACACTCTCGTCCTCGTCTAACAACAAGCTCATTAACTTGACCTCTTCATCATAAGGAGAATAGCTATTCTCCAAGTAAATCGGGTTCATAAGACATCCCTCTAAGGGGTCCGAAAAATATGTAGCATCAAAATGCTCTTGTACCACCTCCTCTAAAAAGTCCACCTCATGGACCTCATCATCAGATTCTCCTACTTGGTTCGAAACATTGAATATGTTAATTTCCAAGGTCATATTCCCAAATGTCAGGTTCATTTGGCCATTCCTAGTATTAATTAATGCATTGGAAGTGGCCAGGAAAGGACGACCAAGGATAATGGGGGTAGTTCTACCGCTAGGAGAAGTAGGATGGGTGTCAAGCACCACAAAGTCCACAGGAAAGTAGAATTTGTCAACCTGTATTATGACATCTTCTACTACGCCCCTCGGAACCTTAACGGAGCGATCCCCTAATTGGAGGGTTATTTTTGTGGGCTTGAGGTCCCCTAGACCGAGTTGTTCATAGACATGGTAAGGTAACAAATTGACACTTGCTCCTAGGTCTAGCAAAACCTGCTCAATTTTAAAGTCCCCTATCACACACGAAATGGTGGGACATCCGGGATCTTTATATTTGGGTGGTAATTCATATTGAATTATTAAGCTAATGTTTTCGGCCAAGAAGGCTTTCTTCCTTACAAATAATTTCCGCTTAACAGTAATTAAGTCCTTTAAGAACTTAGCATAAGCGGGGACTTGCTTGATTGCATCCAAAAGAGGGATGCTAATTTTGACCTGTTTGAACATCTCTAGTATGTCAGCGTTATTAACATTCCCCTTTTGCGACAGGAGCCTTTGAGGGTAAGGTACGGGGCTAGGAAGCTTCGAAACCACATCCGACTCTAACGGGACTTTCCCCTCTCTCTGCCTTAAGCAGGCATCTTCGACCTCTAATGGGTCGGGCGAAACCTCCTTAACGACGGTGGAGACACTAGGAGGGGTGGGCTTATCAATGACTTTCCCGCTCCTTAGAACGGTCACAGCCTTAGCACTATCAGGAGGGGGGTTCGAAATGTCAGTGACACTATTTTGCCCCATGGCCTTTTGAGGTTGGGAAGGGAATTTTCCCTTCTCTTGGATACTCAAAGCCGAAGTCTACTTGGAGATTTCCTTTTCAAGCCTAGAATTCGTGGCTTATTGAGAGGTTATGAAAGATTGAAGAGTCTCTTCGAGGCTCCTCTTGTTCGGGTGAGCATACAATGGTATACCCGGAGGAGGTGGTCCCTGAGGGGGACCTTGCATTTGAGCTTGGGGTGGAGGAACTTGATTATATGGTTGCTGAAAATTATGAGGTGGGGGATGATTTTGATAATTCGGGGGAGGTGGATTTTGAGAATGTTGGGGCTGCCCATAACAGAAACCCGAATGGTTTCTCCACGAAGGATCATAGCCCTCACCTAAAGGAGTCATGTATTGTTTCTTGTAAGTGGCCATCGCGTTGGCTTGATCGTGAAGCATCACTTTATATGCCGGGATTGTTGGACAATCCCTCGTTGAGTGATCGTCAACGTCGCAATTGGCACAAGACTCCTCTACATATGAGGGAGAAGGATGGGATGGTTCCCGAGCTTTGGCATCCATTGCCTCGATACGCTTAGAAAGTTGGGCTACTCTTAATGACATATCATCTCCTTCGGCAAGGTGATATATCCCATGGCTAGAGGAAGGTGGATTGGATGACCGGGCATTGGTTTTGCTAGGGTCCGAAGTGTCCCACGCTTGGGTGGTCTCGGCACAATATTTGAAATGTGCCCACGCATCATCAGGATCTAAACCAAAAAACTCGCCGGAGCACATTGTCTCCACCATTTGTTTTGCATTGAGGGTAAGGCCATTGTGGAAAAACGAGATTAATCTCCACTTTTCGAACCAGTGATGTGGGCACTTATGAAGTACCTCATTAAATCTCTCCCAACATCTCTCGAATGATTCACCTTCGGCTTTAGCAGAGGTTTGGATTTGACCCTTTAAAGAGTTGGTGCGATGAGTAGGAAAGAATTTCTTCAAAAATTGTGCTTGCATTTCGCGCCAACTCCCGATGGAATTAGGAGCCAAGGACCAAAGCCAAGTTTTGGCTTTGTACTTTAAGGAAAATGGGAAGAGTTTGAGTCGTGTGACATCTAGAGGGCAGTTTTGATCGCTAAAAGTAGCGCACACCTCCTCAAACTCTCTAACATGAAGGTACGGTTGTTCACTTTCCATGCCGTGGAAAGTAGGAAATAATTGGATCATTCCGTTACGAAAATGGAATTGCGCGGCATTGTAAGGAAAAATGATACAAGACGGAGAGGTGGTCCTCTCCGGTTGCAAATAATCACGCATGGTCCTATACGGGGGGTCGGGTGCAACCCCTTGACTACCGTGCTCACTAATATTGTCGGCCATGGTTGTAGGGTCGGAGTGGGCCCAGGTATACGAAGAAGACGAGACCGAACTAGAACGAGAAATTGATGGTAAAGGTCTCCAATAGTCCGAGGGCTCACTAGACGATGGTTCACGAATAGGATTCAAATTGCTACTACTCGAGTCTTGCATTCACGGAATTTTGGATTGATTTTTGGAAACCGTGGTGTCACGGTGACCACCGGGAACGATAGTGTAATGAGAATTTCTAAACCCTAAGATAGTTGCCAATCCCCGGCAACGGCGCCAAAAACTTGATGTGACCAAAATATAGCTTGTGATTCAAGTGAAAATCTATCGCAACAAGTAATAACCGGTAAGTACGGAATCGTGATCCACAGGGATTGAAACACTCCTAAGAGAACAGGATTGGGGTAAAGGGATTCTCTAAACGTCACAAAAGTTAAAGTGTAAAAGATGATTTAATAGTTTGGAAAAGTGATTGAGAGTAATCTCTAAACTAACATACTATTGATGATCAGTTGATTAATTAATAATTACGGAACTATGAAAAGAACTAAGATAAGCTTGAGTTCAAGAAATTAAAGGGATCGAGGATCATTCTCCCACCACGGATTCACAAAGAAGGGGATTATAGGGCTTGGTTGAAATTAATTCTAATCGATCATAACTAAACAAGTCCGAACATAAACCATGTAGAGACTAAACTCAACAATGGAGGATTAGGGGCTAGTTAGTTATTGCTAGATGGGTTGGGTTTGTAGTAAAGCTTCAAACACTAACTCTTGCATGACAAGAGAAGTTAAGAAACTATGATACTCCAAAACCAACACATGAAGTTCCATTAGAACAATTATAAACCAAACCCTAAATTTAAAGTTCAAGCATCTAAGGTGGGATTATGATCCCCAATCATAAGAACATCTAGGAGAGGAATTTAGATACTTTGCACCATTAATTCAAGAGCTTTTTCGGTTTTTCTTCAATCTTTGATTTCTTCTTGCATGTTCTTGTTCTTCAGTCGTGGTAATTTCTATTTCCAGCACTTTTATTATTATTTACCATGTTAGGCTAGGTTTTTAAAGGTTGGGATACATGAACCCAACCTGATGTGTTAATTGCATGTGTATAAAATTAGACCTCTGAATTTAGTGATTGATTGTGACCGTGTTGCGTAGTTACACAACAACTGTAGATCTTTATATCTCGTTTGCCTATGGGTACTCGTGATGATTTAGAGTGCAATTCGAGTGCTACTATCGCGATACTGATTTACTCATCCTCAGATTAAGTATGACGCGCGCTTGAACCTCGTATACGTAATGCTTGGGAGTACTAAATTTCGGGTCAAATTAATCAGTTAAATTTACGATTAGTTTTATACCATCAATACTCTAGGGTTGGGGGATTGTGTCTCTACCTTAATTTTTCCAATTAGTTTTAGTTAACTTCTTTATTTTTCCCTTTTTCCTTTCTCACTCAATCATCATCTTTTACACTTTATTTTTTGAAGTAATAAAACAATTAAAATCTATTAAACATTCCTTGTGGATTCGATACCCAGACTCGCCACTATACTCCGCAACAGTGTAGTTAAAGTTTAGTTTTTTTTTTTGTATTGTGGTTGGGAGCCGACAACAACGACTAGCGTATTTACACAAACGCTCGGTTTTCGACTCGATCAAAATGGCGCCGTTGCCGGGGAGTGTTTTGTTATAGATTATAATTGATTTACTATTTCGCAAGATATTTTTTTCTTTCTTTTAATTTTTTTTTGCAGGCTTGCACAATTGAGCGCCAAGAAACGTTGAATCCTTAGCCGCACACCTCTTTAAGTGGATTGTCTGTTTACAAACTATTCGGTAATCATGTCTTTTTATAGTGAGTTCGGTAATTAAAATGGTTCATATTGGAATAGTTTTCAATCTTTTTATTTTCAAGAATCTCCGCCTCGACCTATTAAAATGGGTGAGTGGATTTTAATTCATGAATATGAAAGTCTTGAAAACAAATATCGAGAAAAAAATCGTTTTTGGGAGAAAGAGTTGGATGCATTATTCGAATCCAATGGCGATTTTTCTTCCGAGGTTATAGAGCCAATGAATCCTACTTTGGAAGAAAGAATACTTTTTCTAATCAAACAAGTACTCGATTTTCTTTCCACCCAAAGTGCAATGGATGTTGGACTTGTTACGAAAATACTCTCATTTTGCGATGAGATGCGTTCTGATTTGGAAAACAAAGAAGAGGTTGAGACTTGTGTGTCACCTCAAATTTTTGAAGAACATCTCATTGAAAGTGAGGCTTGCTCCCTTGAAATTCAATTTCCGAGTGATGATGAATCACTTGAGATTGAGTGTATTTCATCACCATTTTCGTTCACCGTTATTGAACCATTAGAAGTACCGCTAGATTCTTATGAGTCGGTTGAAAATTCTGAAACGTTTACACCTTTTACCGACAAAGACACTTTGCTAGAATTGTTTTCTAATATGGACTCTTCCTTTTTGTGTGCCCCTCTCCCCATACTACTTGAAAAAGATTTGGGAGGTGATTATATTTTTCTTGGATCTCAATTGTACTTGTCCCACCTAGCACCCAAACCCGCCATCATCCCGTTAAATTTTTTAATTGGTGATGGTTTATTTTTTCCATCTCACGCATGCCTTCCGTTGTTCAAACGTAATCCTTATATTTCGGGAGGCATGCATCCTAGTGAGGTTACACCATTAATCCCTCAAAGCCATATTGTATTTTGGGTGGACCCTCAAATTTTTCGACTTCTAGTGTATCACTTATTAGAATTTGAAAATCGTAGGTTGTAAAATAGTTAGCTTGTTTTTTTTTTAGTTTAGAGTATTTGTTATTCTTTTTGCTATGCTTGGTTCTAACATGTTTTGTAGATTCAATGGACTCGTACTTTTCGGGGATCGCTCCATTTTGGGTAATATCTTTCTTTTCCTCTCTTTATGTTGTGTTCTTGATTCGCATTGAGGACAATGCAACATTTAAGATAGGGGGTGTGGGATATTCTTCCCGTTTATTGTTTAGATTCATTGATTCGATCACATGTTCTTTCCAAGAGTGTTTTTTTTAGAAAATAAAAAAAAAATTAAAATTTTTTGAAAAAGCCAAAAACATTTTCCTTCAAAATAAATATAGATTGGAATTTAAAGGCTTCAAAAATGTCACAAATATTTTGTCTCAAGTTGTAAAAATCAAATGCACAAAGCCGAAATTGACCAAAGATGGAAATTGTGAGAAAATTGACGACTTAACGAATAAGTGTGGAGATTAACAAAACCCGGTGAGATTTCGAGCCTATCGATCTTTTTGAGTTTTTAAATCAATCCGAGTTTATGGTTAACTCACAGTTCTAATTCAGCGTTTTACAAAAGTCGTTGATGATCTCTATTTTATTGTTTTGATCGGTTATGGAAAAGGGAATGTTGTCTCGAAACACGCGCTACAAATCTCTAAATTAAATTAATCTCGAGACGCATATGGTAAATTAATAAGTAATTCGGACAATGAAGTAGGCCATCGTTTGTTACCCAAAAATATTAGCCATAAAAAGATGTGAAAAATTATCCCTTTGATAACCCAATTGTGCCGAACAAAATTTATCCTTTTCGTTTGGTAACCCGAAAAACCCAAATAGCCCGAAATTGTGAAAAATGGAAAAAGTCATAATTCAAGTCCGAAAAGTGCAACAAAAAAGGGCAAGAAAAAAATAGAAGAATGCTCAACAAAAGTTAACAAGAAAAGAAAAGTGTGAAAAAAATTAGAAAACGAAGAGAAAATGAGCAAAGCACTAACGAACATCATAAGAAAAATTTCCAATTCCGAATTTTCCAACCATTTCCATGTTACCCAATTACACCTTAAACCCAAAAAAAGTCCTAACCGAGTCCGAATTGAGAAATTGGTTGCCGCGTGGAGAGTTAAAACACAAAAAGATAATAAAAGAGATTACATGGCGTGAAAAAGAGATGATGGTTCTCGTTTCCCTATGACCGTATTCCGATGAAGAGATCTTTCCATCCAAAAATTTCCGTCTTTCAATTTGTGTGCGTGACTTTGCGTCCATTATATGTACTCTTTATAAATCACGCATACCGAGAGAATAGCCACATTCCGAGAGATTCGTTTGAGAGAGCATCCCGTGAGCATTTGAATCAAAACGAATTTTTGAAAAGTAACGTAATGATCAATCGGTAGAAGTTAGCGGTTCAATTTTTGGCTTCGCACACACACACTCTGACTTGAGACTCCTAAATAAGATTTTAAGGTGACCATTTTTGGGGAGTTTAAATTGTACAATTTTTAAGTATTTTGAATTTTCTTTGAGTCAACAAAGAATTTTGTGGGTTTATTCACTGCAAACCCTCACGAGACACCACTCGTCCTACTAGGGTAACCTAGAGGTTTAAAGGCTTGTTGCATGCGCTAAATGCAATCGCTTGCCCGCGAAAAAGGTATTCTATCCCAATAAAGTTTTTGAAGGGTCCTTAACTCATACTCTCATTCTTTTACATTGCTCGGGACGCGCAAAGTTCTAAGTTAGGGGGGTTTGATTAGGCATAAATTCTTCACATTTATCCCCTTAATTTCGGTATTTTTATGATCCTGTGCGGTGTAAATAGCTTGGATTTATCTCATATCTATGATACTAACCCTTTTTGGCAATTATTTCATATTTTTTGTATCTCTTATGTGTTTTACAGATATTTCATGCAAGAAAGATGGAAAAGAGAACTCAAAATAGTAAAAGAAACCAAGAATCGGGGAGTTGAAGGGCATTTTCGTAATTTTTCAGCCTTAGTCCGGAGTTGGGGCCAACTGAAAAGTTGAAGAGATTTAAATTACAAGACCACTGGAAAAAATGGCACTTCAATCCGAGTTACGGTGAAGAAGTTATGCCCATTTGAAGTTGAGAAGAAATCCAAGAAAAAAGCTGTCAGACTCGAACCGAACCGAACCGAAGTTGAGAAAAAAGAACCGGCCCGCCCATTGGTCATGAACCAGATCCGTTACGAAATTAGTCACGCTCCAGATCCGTTGCTAAATCAGTCACGCTTTCTAAGTGTGACAAATTGGCAGATACGGGATTTTTATTTTGTGCTTATCTTTTAGCTAAAAGAGTTTTATGTTTTGGGGACTCTTCTAAACGACCTCTTGCCTATATATTTAGTCATTAGTACTCTTTTTATTCAAATTTCATTGATGTAAAAGCTCCATAACAAGTAGGAACATCTAGGAGAGGAATTTAGATACTTTGCACCATTAATTCAAGAGCTTTTTCGGTTTATCTTCAATCTTTGATTTCTTCTTGCATGTTCTTGTTCTTCAGTCGTGGTAATTTCTATTTCCAGCACTTTTATTATTATTTACCATGTTAGGCTAGGTTTTTAAAGGTTGGGATACATGAACCCAACCTGATGTGTTAATTGCATGTGTATAAAATTAGTCCTCTGAATTTAGTGATTGATTGTGACCGTGTTGCGTAGTTACACAACAATTGTAGATCTTTATATCTCGTTTGCCTATGGGTACTCGTGATGATTTAGAGTGCAATTCGAGTGCTACTATCGCGATACTGATTTACTCATCCTCAGATTAAGTATGACGCGGGCTTGAACCTCGTATACGTAATGCTTGGGAGTACTAAATGCCGGGTCAAATTAATCAGTTAAATTTACGATTAGTTTTATACCATCAATACTCTAGGGTTGGGGGATTGTGTCTCTACCTTAATTTTTCCAATTAGTTTTAGTTAACTTCTTTATTTTTCCCTTTTTCCTTTCTCACTCAATCATCATATTTTACACTTTATTTTTTGAAGTAATAAAACCATTATAATCTATTAAACATTCCCTGTGGATTCGATACCCAGACTCGCCACTATACTCCGCACGAGTGTAGTTAAAGTTTAGGTTTTTTTTTTGTATTGTGGTTGGGAGCCGACAACAACGACTAGCGTATTTATACGGACGCTCGGTTTTCGACTCGATCAATGTGGGATATTCTTCCCGTTTATTGTTTAGATTCATTGATTCGATCACATGTTCTTTCCAAGAGTGTTTTTTTTAGAAAATAAAAAAAAAATTAAAAATTTTTGAAAAAGCCAAAAACATTTTCCTTCAAAATAAATAAAGATTGGAATTTAAAAGCTTCAAAAATGTCACAAATATTTTGTCTCAAGTTGTAAAAATCAAATGCACAAAGCCGAAATTGACCAAAGATGGAAATTGTGAGAAAATTGACGACTTAACGAATAAGTGTGGAGATTAACAAAACCCGGTGAGATTTCGAGCCTATCGATCTTTTTGAGTTTTTAAATCAATCCGAGTTTATGGTTAACTCATAGTTCTAATTCAGCGTGTTACAAAAGTCGTTGATGATCTCTATTTTATTGTTTTGATCGGTTATGGAAAAGAGAATGTCGGCTCGAAACACGCGCTACAAATATCTAAATTAAATTAATCTCGAGACGCATATGGTAAATTAATAAGTAATTCGGACAATGAAGTAGGCCATCGTTTGTTACCCAAAAATATTAGCCATAAAAAGATGTGAAAAATTATCCCTTTGATAACCCAATTGTGCCGAATAAAATTTATCCTTTTCGTTTGGTAACCCGAAAAACCCAAATAGCCCGGAATTGTGAAAAATGGAAAAAGTCATAATTCAAGTCCGAAAAGTGCAACAAAAAAGGGCATGAAAAAAATAGAAGAATGCTCAACAAAAGTTAACAAGAAAAGAAAAGTGTTAAAAAAAATTAGAAAACGAAGAGAAAATGAGCAAAGCACTAACGGACATCATAAGAAAATTTTCCAATTCCGAATTTTCCAACCATTTCCATGTTACCCAATTACACCTTAAACCCAAAAAAAGTCCTAACCGAGTCCGAATTGAGAAATTGGTTACCGCGTGGAGAGTTAAAACACAAAAAGATAATAAAAGATATTACATGGCGTGAAAAAGAGATGATGGTTCCCGTTTCCCTATGACCGTATTCTGATGAAGAGATCTTTCCATCCAAAAATTTCCGTCTTTCAATTTGTGTGCGTGACTTTGCGTCCATTATATGTACTCTTTATAAATCACGTATACCGAGAGAATAGCCACATTCCGAGAGATTCGTTTGAGAGAGCATCCCGTGAGCATTTGAATCAAAACGAATTTTTGAAAAGTAACGTAATGATCAATCGGTAGAAGTTAGCGGTTCAATTTTTAGCTTCGCACACACACACACTGACTTGAGACTCCTAAATAAGATTTTAAGGTGACCATTTTTGGGGAGTTTAAATTGTACAATTTTTAAGTATTTTGAATTTTCTTTGAGTCAACAAAGAATTTTGTGGGTATATTCACTGCAAACCCTCACGAGACACCACTCGTCCTACTAGGGTAACCTAGAAGTTTAAAGGCTTGTTGCATGCGCTAAATGCAATCGCTTGCCCGCGAAAGAGGTATTATATCCCAATAAAGTTTTTGAAGGGTCCTTAACTCATACTCTCATTCTTTTACATTGCTCGGGACGCGCAAAGTTCTAAGTTAGGGGGGTTTGATTAGGCATAAATTCTTCACATTTATCCCCTTAATTTTGGTATTTTTATGATCCTGTGCGGTGTAAATAGCTTGGATTTATCTCATATCTATGATAGTAACCCTTTTTGGCAAGTATTTCGTATTTTTTGTATCTCTTATGTGTTTTACAGATATTTCATGCAGGAAAGATGGAAAAGAGAACTCAAAATAGTGAAAGAAACCAAGAATTGGGGAGTTGAAGGGCATTTTCGTAATTTTTCAGCCTTAGTCCGGAGGTGGGGCCAACTGAAAAGTTGAAGATATTTAAATTACAAGAACACTGGAAAAAACGGCACTTCAATCCGAGTTACGGTGAAGAAGTTATGCCCATTTGAAGTTGAGAAGAAATCCAAGAAAAAAGCTGTCAGACCCGAACCGAACCGAACCGAAGTTCAGCAAAAATCTAATGCTCGCAAATTTTATCAATTGAGAGCTAATAAGCGCAAAATGAAAACTAGAGCAATTTGGGTTAGAAAAGATGATCTATTACCTCCGATGAAGTGTAACATAGTTGTTACTGCTCTAAAAGCTGAACACACATCATCTGGTTGGTATTTAGACTCTGGATGTTCTAATCACATGACTGGGGATGAAACTAAACTTTTAAACAAAACCAACTTTGCTGGTGGTAAAGTCATTTTTAGTGATGGAGCTTCATCTCAAATCATAGGCAAAGGAACTCTCCAAGAATATGGACTTCCTGTTTTTGAAAATGTCCTTCTAGTTAAAGGTCTTAAGGCAAATCTACTTAGTATATCGCAATTTTGTGACTCAGATCATACTGTTACCTTTTCAAAGAACAATTGCAAAATTTTAAATGAAAAAGGTGAATGCATAATTACAGGATTCAGGACTCCTGACAATTGTTATACGGTCATGAACAAATCTGAAATCTGTAATGTTGCCAGAATGGATGACAATGAGATATGGCATAACAGAATGGGTCATATAAATTACGATAACCTTGGTAGACTGACCTCTCAAGAAATAGTTAGAGGAGTTACTAAAATCAAACCCATTCCTAATATTGTTTGTGGTTCTTGTCAGGAAGGTAAAATTGTTAAGGCACCTCATAAGAAAGTTAATGATATTCTTACCTCTAATCCCTTGGAGCTCATCCATATGGACCTAATGGGTCCCTCCCAAACTGTTAGTCTCTGTGGACACAGTCATATTCTAGTTATGGTTGATGACTTCACCAGATTTACTTGGGTAGCCTTTTTAAAACAAAAGTCAAACACTTTTCAAACTTTCCTAAAAATTCTTCTTCGGATTGAAAATGAAAAGGACATCCAAGTAAATAGAATTCGTAGTGATAGAGGTGGTGAATTCAAAGACATTGGTATTATTGAATACTGTGACTATAATGGTTACAAACATGAATTCAGTGCTCCTAAGACTCCTCAACAAAATGGAATTGCCGAGAGAAAGAATCGTACTCTTCAAGAGATGGCGCGAGTTATGTTACATCACAAGAATTTACCTAAATACTTTTGGGTAGAATCTATCCGTATTGCATGTCACATCATAAATAGGGTCTATCTTAGAAATAATTCCAAACAAACTCCTTACGAACTTTGGTACAATAAAAAGCCTAATCTTAAGTACCTTAGAACTTTTGGAAGTACTTGTTATGTATGCAAAGATAGGGAACACTTATCCAAATTTGAGAGTAGGGGAGATAAAGTTGTATTTCTAGGATACTCGCCTAACAGTAGAGCCTATCGAGTGTATAATATTCGCACTAAAACCTTGATGGAATCAATAAATGTAATTGTAAGTGACACTATTGTAGAGAACAAGACTGGTGAATCTACTATTGAGGAAGAATCTACAAACATTTTAGAAAATGACTCTTCTGAAATAGATAAGTGATTACCAATTGAGATACCTGAAGTACCTAACTGGGTTTCTAAAGATCATCCCATAAATAACATAGTTGGTAGCCCTAGTGAGCCAGTGCGTACAAGATCCCAACTAAGAAATTATGCACATTATGCATATTTTGTTTCCCTTGTGGAACCAGAGAATGTAAATGAGGCATTGAATGACTCTCACTGGATTTTTGCTATGCAGGAAGAACTTCTTCAATTTTTCATTCATGATGTTCGGTATCTTGTTCCTCGTCCTGATCACAAAAAGGTTATTGGCACACGTTGGATTTTTAAAAATAAGAGTGATGAAAATGGGATAATAATTAGAAATAAAGCTAGATTAGTTGCTCAAGGATACTCTCAAATTGAAGGAATAGATTTTAACGACACTTTTGCTCCTGTTACTTGTTTAGAATCTGTTCGTCTGCTCTTTGCTATAGCTTGCCACATGCATTTTACACTTTACCAAATGGATGTCAAATCTGCATTCCTTAATGGAATATTGACGGAAGAGACCTATGTAGAACAACATAAAGGGTTTATTGACCCTCAATATCCCAATCATATATTTCGTCTTAAAAAGGCTTTGTATGGCCTTAAACAAGCACCTAGAGCTTGGTATGACCGTCTTTCCAGTTTCCTCTTAGATAAAGGTTTCAAAAGAGGTGGAAATGATCAAACTCTTTTTATCAAACATTTTGACAAACACATCATTATTGCTCAAGTTTATGTTGACGATATTATCTTTGGATCAACTTCTCCCTCAGAAGTAAAATCCTTCTCTGAAACTATGCATAAGGAATTTCAAATGTCCCTTGTGGGGGAGTTACATTCTTCTTAGGCCTTTAAGTCAAACAAAATTCAGAAGGATTATGTGTATCGCAATCTAAGTACGCATTAGAGATAGTAAAGAAATTTGGCCTCGAGAGTGCTAAAGATGCTAGAACGCCCATGAGTACTACGTTAAAACTTTCTAAAGATGAAAATGGAAAATCCGTAGATCCTACTCTATATCGTAGTATGATAGGAACCTTACTATATCTTACTGCCTCGCGTCCTGATATTATGTATGATGTGTGTGTATGTGCTCGTTATCAAAATAACCCTAAAGAGAGCCATTTGAATGCTGTTAAACGTATCATTAAATATGTAAAAGGCACTCTGAATTTAGGAATTTGGTACACTAATGACACACCAAGCACTATAATTGGGTACACTGATGCTGACTGGGATGTGTGTACTGATGATAGTAAAAGCACATCAGGAGCATGTTATTATATAGGTAATAAGCTGGTAGGATGGAGTAGTAAGAAACAAAACTGCACATCACTCTCGAAAGACGAATCTGAATACATAGCCGCTGGCAGCTGCTGTGCTCAATTAATGTGGCTTAAACAAATGCTAAGTGATTATGGTATTCAAGAAAACCAATTGCATCTGTATTGTGATAATCAAAGTGCGATTAATATTTCTAAAAACCCTGTTCAACACTCGCGAACAAAGCACATAAAAATAAGACAACAGTTTATACGCGAATTGGTTGAAACTAAGTAATTAGAAATCAATTATCTTCCTACTGATTTGCAACTCGTAGATATGTTCACCAAACCTCTAGATTATAATAGATTCATTTCCTTGCGTAAATCTATTGGTATGGTTTGTGCTGATTAATACCTTTGCTGATTATTCAAGTTTTTCCCTTTGTCCATTTGAGAAAAAATGGGGGAGAAATTTGAGTCGTTATGAATATATGTATATATGCTAAACTACTTGATCTTAGTGATTCATTGCAGGTTTTTGTACAATTTTTCTCAACTGATGTCATAGGGTATTCAATTGTAAATAGTTGAGTTATGTACTTTTGTTTTCTAGGATTTGGGTAGATAGAATCTTTATAGGAATAGGTTTTTCTTATGTGTTTGTCGCCCTACGAGTCCTAGTTGACTCAAAGGAGATTTTGTCTCATATTTCCAAAGGGGGAGATTGAAGCCCTTATACTCTTGACTCACTTGAGTCTATATTGTATAAGTGCTCACCTAGTTTGGAAATTGTGACAAAATTATGTCCATCCTAGAAACCAAAGAACCTCAGAGATTGGTTTGCTATTTCATTCATAGATCTTGTTGTGATCTAGATCTAATTACCAACACTCACACACAGTAGAATGCAGCATACACATGCCATATTGCATATTTATGTTTGTACATATGTTGAGTATTTATAAATCCCTAAATTTGATTTTTAAATATTTTTTTGGGATTTTATAAACATTTTTTATAAAGGTTTTATTAATTAAAACTTGATTGTAGAAGTTTGTGGGTTCAATCTCTAATTATTGATTAATGGGTTTATTGGCTCAAAGTTGGTTTGGGTAGAAACCAAATGCGGCAGAGACTTCAGGGCTTGGTTGTAATTATTTTATGACGCGCGTTTTATATCGATTTATTGCTTAACATCTGTTGCTTGTTGATTGGTGGGATTTGTGTTTCTTCACTGAGTATACAATCGCGTATGCCTACAGCCGTTGGATCAAACCTTATCAACATCCTCCATGTTTTCTTTGGTAATCCCTGTGTATTCCTTTTGAACCAATCAGATGTTTTTTAACCACCGCGTTATGTGAGCCCTTGGATTTAAGTCAAACCAGATTGACTCAATCCTGACCCTTGTTTTTGAACCTGCTTCTCGATCCTTCTCTTCGTCCTATAAAAAGGATCCTCCTCTCAGTCATCCAAGATTTTTAGCCAATTCATTCCTGAGTATAAAAAAAGAGAGAGTAGAGAGAAGAGAGAGATAAGAGAGAAACCAGAAAGAAAGAGAGAGAGTTAGAAACCCTAACCCTAACCCCTGTTCGTCAATCCTCTTTCAAACCAAACACTCCACAAAAACTCCTACATATCCGAAACACTACCCTGAGTGTTCTTGAGTTTTTGAGAGTTATTTGTGTTGCTGTAACCTCTTGTTCGTTAGATCTTGTTTCCAACTTAAACTATTTACTTAGATCTACTTTCTTCTTCATAGAAATTTCATATCTATGTTCTGTATGTTACATTACACTTAGATTTACATAGTTTATTTCTCATCTTGAGAAATATATTGCTGATTCTTTTCTGAAAATTGTTTTTATCTCTAAATCAACAATAAATGTTTTCTGTTTCTAGTTCTCTTAAAACTAAACCTTTGACCTAGTTTGGAATCACACTTGGAGGTTTTCAATCTCGAAAATCTTTTTAAAACTCTGAGATTGATTCAGATCTTGACTGTCTTCTAAGCAAGATATCCGTGGATTCTAGGATTGATTTAAAGGTAAAAAAGGTTCAAAGTTATGTGAGAAGAGAGAAAAAGAAAAATCACTGCATATAGCCTTATATGTAATTTGCTAGGACTGTTTGTACTTAATAAGTGTGAGTGTGTGCATGCATGTGTTAGAGAGCACCTCCACAAACACTTTCACACTACAACACGAAAAGTGTTGGTAATAAGATCTTGTGAACAAAAGTCGACGTAAAGTGCTGGATCAAATCAGAAGTTAACAAACTGGGAGAACAACATCTACAATCAGAACTGCAGAGAAGCTATAAGGACACCATAGGGTACATTCCTAAACTTATATAGGTCTGAGTTGTATGCATGTTAGTTATATAGTTTGTAACTCATAAATTTGTTTTAGTGGATTTTTTTTTACTCCGTAGAGGGAGTCGTGGATGTTTCCTCAATTGGTGAGGTTTTACCACGTAAAAAATCGTGAACTTAATCTTTCTACATCTCCTCATCTCATTCTTGGTTGTGCTGAGTTTAAAGATTTGTTTAAACTATTTTATAAACCTGTTAGTCAAATCTTGAATAGATCTCGTACATACTGTTTTGTTAAACACATCTTGTGTTCAAATAGTTTTGTTTTTTCAAGAAAAGTGTTTCCTCAAAAAACAGATCGAAGTTACTTAAATAGTTTATTTATAGTAAATGGCTTTAGTAACATATTTTCAATTACTTCCTTACTCCAGCTGCAACGGCTGGTTCTCGGGTTCCGGAGCAGCTTCTCCCTGCCCGAATGTACCCATGACTTGATTTATTGGTTGTACATCCAGGACCTCGTCATGTAGTTGACCCCTGCCTCGTTTAAGGCAGTACCTCTTCTTGTGTCTCGCTTTCCCCATAAACGAAACACCTTCTATTACATTCACCCTGCCACTAGTCCCTTCCAAACCGACCTTGTTGAAAGTTCTGGCCATCCTGCCGATAGCCTCCAGTTCTAAATCGTTTGGCATGATTTCCCTGTCGAAAATCCTGCCCCTGATCTCCCCTAGTCTGTTGCTGGGATACCCCACTGGTATTGTTCCCTCCTGCCTTATTCGACTGGCTAATTCCCACTCCCCTCCCGCTTGTCTTTGCGTGGAAGCGATATTACCTACAGTGCCGGAGTGTTGCGTAAATGACATCAGTATAAGCTATTAATGCGGGATATAAGTATTTATCACTAATAAATACTTGTTTATCACTAATAAATGTATGGAATCCCTTCGGGTAGAAATATTTGTTTCATAATTATTTATCACTAATAAATGTATGGAAATTAATTTATAATTAATTTCCCCCTTGTATCACACACAGGCCGAACTGCCCAGAATTTCCCATCGTCGATCGATCGATGGCCCCCGATCGATCCCTTCGTGACAGCTCTTCTTCCCCATAAACATTTCCATCATTAACGAGCTTTAAGGTTTCTCTTCCTCCAAAACCAACCTCAAATCATCATGTTAATCATCTTATATCATTACTCACGAACTAAAAATATCATCTAAACCTTTTAACGTCATTAACACTATGAATCTTGACCCACTCAAGAACACAAATTTCTAGGGTACAAACCCAAATTCAAATTCAAATTTCATCCTTATATATTCCGATTTTTTTCTCATTCAAACCAGATAATCATACTCAGAATTATATAGCACAACTAATTCTTACCTTAAATTTCATTCAATGGTTCCATTAACAAAACCCCCTTTTTGTACCCATTTATCCCCAAAACGAATTTTGGTTTACACATCACTATGATATGAATTGATTATCATCAATTTAGAAATCACAACAGTTAACTACTTGCCTGTAAGTGTTCGTAGTGTCTGATCCGTTGTTGATGTCCCTTAATTTGGCTCCAATAACCTCCAATTTGCTCTCCCCCAAATCCCCACTCAAACCCTAGGTTTAGAGTTACGTTGGCTGCCATTCCTTAATCTCCCAATTAGGTTAAAAACCCTTAATCCCGTTTTTAGCCTAATGGGCTTAATTAAAATAGCCCAAATCACCCCGTGTGGGCCCGACTAAGCCCAAAAATGCCCCGAGAACTAATTAAGATCCTCGGGTACTCTTTTCTGACTATCTCGACCCATCCGGATACAACCGAACACTCAGAATTGGCATCCAAATTAATTTATAAAAATCCTTATCTCACACCCAATTTAGTCTATACCGACTCCTGTCTAGGATAAGTGCATACCCCGTCATTAATACCCGAAATGACGAAATTAAATTATTACTATTCACTTAATAAATAAATTTCCCTAAACATTAACCATTCACTCCCCGATTAATATTTAAATATATATATTGCCATAATTAATTCAATTAAAATTACAACACACAAGTAATTTAAAATTCCCGAAATAATTAAGTGTTAAATGCACAAAAATACGGGGTGTTACATTTATTTGGTCAAGGGGTATAACTATATGGTTAAACATTTGTAAATGTTTAGCCGTTCAACTAAATCAACCACTGGTCTGAAACATATAAAAGTGGTTTTCCCATTTAGTTTCCACCTTTTCTCAACTTTTCTTCTTCTCTCATTTTTCTCTCCCTGGAAAACATCAATGTCTTGTTTTGTGACTCCATTTATTCACTAGTCTTGGATCCTTTGGAACCTATCATGGTTGAGAATGATGATATTCAAGCTTTGGGATCGCATCAGGATGAGGGGGTCGTGGAAGATGGTGTGGCACTGACGATGCAAGATGGGTTAGTGTAGGTGGATCCTTGTCCCAGGGTATTCATTTTGAGGGCTAGGGGGAACCAGGGTGTGGCCTCCCATGGTGGTGACTGGGCAGGAATCATGTGGCAGAGGATGCGATGGTACATGGGAAGCGGGTGTCTTATGACCATCCCCTACCAATGGATAAGGAGGACATTAAGATCCTTTTGCGGCATCGAGAGCCATCAAATTCTAGGGGATCTTCCTGAGGATGCTTCACGCATATGTTCTCAGACTGTCATATTGTATATGTTTTTGTTTATTTTATTATTAATTTTTATTATATTTACACATACCTATTTTTATAAATTTGAAATATGATACCCGAATATTCATTCTATCACGAGAAAAGATAAATTATGAAATGGGAAAATAACTAAAATGATTAGAGGTAATGGGTGCATATAAGGTGGTGAAAAAGGTGCTGATAAGTATAAACAACAGTCATAAAAGATAACGAGGGTTGGGGTAAGAGGGGAATCTAACTAGTCCCGTGACAAGGATTGAAAAAAAATAATAACGTTGATAATAAGGAAATAATAATAATAATAATAATAATAATAATAATAAAGGGCTAAAAATTAACAACAAAAATAAAGATAATATAAAAATAGGCGAGAGGATATACCACCTAGTAACGTAATTAATCGAGGATAGTGTCATGATGGCTCGTCCCCATGTGTCGTGTGCATCCTCACCTAATCACAAATATACAAGGGGTTTCAGACCGCCTTTCGGTTTATCCTTCCTGGTTAGTGGGGACCGAGGGTAAGGAGATTAAGCATAGACGTATGATGTTTAAAAAACCGAGAGGGAGAAAGCTCCGGGGGTGTAGGGTAGCTTGATTTTTTTACTTTGATTTTGGAAAAGATTCAAAATATTCTAGCCCTTTATATTTTAGGTCAGCCGGGTGACCAAAAGTGGAAACATGGTGTTTTGGAGGTGTATATTTGGGTGTGGGATCGCCTCATTAATGGTTAACCTCCTTAGTTAGCAAGAACTAAATAAAGGTGGATTAAGTGTAAATGTGGGTCGATTAAAACACCAAGAAGGAGAAAGCTCCAAGGGTGTAGAGTTTCTTAATTTTTGACTTTGGCTTGAGCGAAGATTCAAAGTATTCCAACCCCTTCCATTTTATGTTGCTTAGAGGACCAACCATAGAAACGCAGGGTTTCAACGGTATCTAATTGGGGCGCATTATATCCTCATGACTGGTTAAACTCCTTAGTTAGCGAAAACTGAAGAAAGGTGGATTCAGTGTGAACGTTGGGTGATTAAAACACTGAGCGAGAGAAATATCTCTGTGTGTGTGTGGGGGGGGGGGGGGGGCAGGGTATCTCAATTTTTTACTTTGGTTTTAGCAAAGATTCAAAATATTTCAATCACTTATATTTTAGGTCACTCGGGGGGACCATACATAGAAACGCAGGGTCTTAGCGGTCTAATTACGGTGCGGGATCATTTCACAACTTAGTTAGATCAGGTTAGGGACCTAATTGGTTTTGAAGCACATGGCTATTGTTTTAGGTCACATAGGGGAACAAATTCTTTTTAAGTGCGGCGATTCCTATTTTAGGTCATGTAGGGGGCTGAGTTTGTTTCAATAATGCTTCCTATTTTAGGTTGCATATGGGAACAAATTAGTTTTAGAGTGTAGAGCATCCTATTTTAGGTCACATATGGGACCAAATTGGTTTTAAAGCACACAGTTTCCTGTTTAAGGTCATGTAGAGGACCGAGCTTGTTCTAAGCATATGGCTTCATGTTTAAGATCACGTAGCTGACCAAGATGGTTTTAAAAATTATGAATTCCTATTTTAGGTCACATAGAGGACTGAGTTCAAACGCCATGACTTCTGATTTTAGGTCACATAGGGGACCAAATTGGTTTGAAGCGAGGGGCTTCTAATTTAAGGTCACGTAAGGGACCGAGTTTGTTCTTAAGTCTATGGATTCTTATTTTAGGTCTTGTAAAGGGGAAATTTTAAAGAGCAAGGCTTCCTATTTAAGGTCACATGGGGGACCGATTTGATTTTGAAGTGCAGGGCTTCCTATTTTAGGTCACATAGGGGACCAACAAATTAGATAAGATGACTGCTTTTCGCTACACTAAAATGGTCAAATCGGCACCTTTCTACCGGCCAGTCTTATCACGGTCAATGACTGTGACAAAAAAATATGCATTTTTATCATGGTCATTGACCATGATAAGGCCGTGCCAATTACTGTTGTCATGGTCTTGTCACGATCATAGACCGTGACAACCCTTATAGACTTGTCACCGTCGAAGACCGTGACATGTCCGTGATAACTTTCGCAGTAAAAGAACCCTCCCTCTTCTTTTTTCCCACCATTTTCTATTCCCTCCATTTCTCTCTCTCTCTAAGCGACTGCACTCTCTCTCTAAGATTTTGGTACATTTTTTCTCTCTATTTCTCTTCCATTTGTGAATATGTGTGTGTATATGTGCGTGTGTGTATATATGTGTGTGTAAATGTGCGCATGTGTGTGTGTGGTGTATATATCCGTGTGTGGGAGGGGAGGGGGCAGGACTAGGGGGAGGGGTGTATATGTGTGTGTGTGTGTGGATATGTATGTGTGTGTATGTGTGTGTGTGTGTGTGTGTGTTTATATATGCATGTGTATGTATATGTGTGTGTGTGTGTGTGTGGTGGGCAGTGGCAGTGTGGGGGAGGGGGCAGGGGGAAATGGGGCGGGGGGTGGGACTTGTTAATTTTTTTAATTAAATTTTTATTGATTTATTAGATATTTCCCCTCATATGCAGGTAGTGCCCCTTGTAAAAGAATTGATTAATTAAATATTGATTGGTTGTTAATTTTTTTAGTAAATTAATAATTAGTGCCCCTTTTATATGCTAGTAGGATTGCCCGTCATTGTAAATTAGTAAATTAATTATTGTATACTTTAATTGTTAGTTTAATTGATGAAAAGAATTAATTGAGTAGATGAATTAGAAGGAGTACGAGATACACATTTATTGTTGCTATTGTGGTTGGATTATAGTGGATCGATGTTCGGTTGGTTAATTTTAGAAGTGGCGACCACTGAATTATTGTCCATACGGGGGTGGGAATTTTCAACTTTTTAAAAAAATTACTTTGTATCACGAACAATATATATTGTATGATAATTAAATGAAACATAATTGAAATTACATATAGTGATCATAGATACTAGCCTTCTAGTTCTTATGTGTAGGCATTCAATAGCCCTTAGACCTGTTTGAGAGTCATTAACCTTGTAATGAGATCTCTCGAATTGTACCCGTTTGGACAGTTTGGGACTGCATAATTTTTATATAATAATATTCTTAGTGGCTTAAAGTTATTACTTTTGGAGCAAGTTCTGCAGTCGTATCCTAATGTTCTCTCGGTACATACTAGATTGACAAGTGTGACTGTTATTTTAATGGATCAATTGAAATAACACTCACACTTGCCAATCTACGTCGTGTACTTGGAGAATTATGGGTATATGCTACCTAATGTTTCTCAAATCGTAACAATGTGCATGAGGTATTAAGTATATTATAGAAATATGGGGTCTTGTATGGGATAGGACAACTCACCCTTTAGAGGAGATGGAGGAAATAGGAATTTTTATTATAAATTGAATTTGAATTTGAAATTTAAAAATCGAATATAAATAAGACATAATTAAATGAAACATACTATAAATCTAAGTCTTGTTTATACTAATCCAGGAATATACGCTTCTTACCTTTAATAGGTGATTAATTGTGGTAGCTCTGATGGGATGTCCTAAATACAAAGAGTGGATGGGTTAGAAAAATATAATTGGGGATGTGTTTCGCAGAGGTGCTAATGAATTTGTGAAATATGCAAAGAGATGTCATAATGATGAAGAGTTTTAGTGTCCGTGTGCTAGGTGTACGAATGGTAAGGTGTTTGAGTGGAAAAAAGTTGAACTACATTTGTTAAGATTGGGTATACAAGATATTTATCGATTTACGTCAAGAATACGCGATACCTTGCAGGATCAATTGTAGAGGAATACATCATCGTAGAGTCATCAACCTATACTCGGGAATAAATGCCTGACTCGATCAGCGTTGTTGACACCGATGAGTTCATCAATGATGGTGGTCATGTGATGGGAAAACGAGTGAAATTAACGAGTTTGCAACATGAACAAGTATCTCATTATCTATTTGACACACATGAAGATGTCGAAGAATGGAAAAAGTAAGTTTAAATTATTTTAAGTTTTACATTATTTTAGAATAATTTAGATTATTTTATACATGATTAGTTTTGTAATATGCAGAAAATATGAAGCCTGTGAGAACAATAAAAGACGAAAAACAATGGTACAATCAGACATCGAATTTAGGCTGTGGTTATCACAAGAGGTAATTATAATGAAAATGGACGTTATATAACATTACATTACACTCAAACTTTATAACTAACCTAATTAATTTATCTATATTCTAAACTCTTAAAGACGGGTGATGCGACATCAAGGCTTGCTCGTCTAGCCACTAGACCTTTGTTCATGGCACAAGAGTTCAAAAAGTATCGATTGAACGGTTACTTATTTAGCGCAAGAGTGTACGAGGAAAGTACAAATGTAGGCATTTCATACAAGGCTCTTACTTTCTTTCGAGCGAGCGCAAAAGATAAAAACCTCGTCGAAGTTGAAAGGACTTACTATGGTGTAATTCGAAATATATTTGAATTGGATTATATAAGCTTCAAAGAGGTTGTATTTTACTGTGACTGGGTAAGAGTCGAGGATAAAAATGCTTGTAAAGTTGATCCTGGCACCAATTTGATCATGGTTGACTTGTCCAAGTTGAAGAGCAACGACCACATTAGCGATGAGCTGTTTGTTTGGGTATTTCAAAAGGTCAACCACGTGTTTTACTCAGAGTATATCAACAACGAGTCATGGTAAATTTTCCTACATGCGCCAAAGCATCTAAATAGTAGTGTGGATGACTTGGCTGCTCCTACCGAATATCAATCCATTTTTTATGATAACTCGAATTTGACACAATTTTTCAATTTGTAATAAATATTCCAATTTGTACTTTATTAATCCATTTTTAATGATTTTAATTGATTTGCACTTTATCATTTTCACTCTTATGTAGTGTGCGTGTGTGTGGGCAGTAGGGGTGGGGGTGGGGATGTTTCAGATTTTTAGTAATTGTACATATTATGAGTTAGATGCTGTTGTTTTGGAATTGAAAATTGAGGTGTTAAACATTAATAATTCATTTGGATTTGTAGTAATTGTACATATTTGCATGTCTTCTTCTAATTCATTTGGATTTGTACTAATAACAAAGTCTTTTTTTTTACATAGAATGTCTCCTTCAGGTATTAAGACAAGGATGATGATGTTGATTATGATGATGTCATCCGGGCTCGGTGGTAGCGGAGGCGACGAGGGCTCATTGTCCCCCGAGCTCCCAAAATATGGCAAATTGGGCATTACCATCAAGAACAAGACGGATTATTAGCGAGATCCCTTGAGCTGGTAAAGACGATCATTGGCCCGAGGTACACTACTTGGACTGCCAAATGAGCTCAAGTTGACTATTTGGTCGGCACTACAAGAAATGCATTTATATTTATATTTATATTTATATGAATATTTTAATTTCAATTTCGATTTCAATTTCATTTTATATTTATATTTATATTTATATTTATATTTATATTTATATTTATATTTATATTTATATTTATATTTATATTTATATTTATATTTATATTTATATTTATATTTATATTTATATTTATATTTATTCGCAACTAACATTGTATTTGTTGGACAGGAACAGTTCAGCTGCCCTAGAACTACGCGATTTTATCTTGGAGCAGTTGAGGGAGTAACACAATATGTGGAAGAAAAATATACGGACCCGGTACTTTAGAAAGACACGAGACTCCATTATTCGAATGCGTGACTCCGTCCTATCGAAGGAGCCGATCTCATTGGCACAATGGCAAAAGTTCATTGAAAATGAGATCGGGGAGCAAGAATTGGCATCTCGCCAATCAAGGAGGAAAAATCGGGCAAAAAAGACGGGCGTGCACTACTCCGTTCGGACGTCTTATGCTGAGGTGTAACATAGGATGATGGTAAGATTTTATTTTTCTATAATTACAGAAATACGTTATTCTACATTATTTTACTTTGCGGGGCCGATACTAATTTTTCACAATTTTATTTCGGGGGACGGGGAGTGGCCTTGGGGGTAGGCCACATAGGCTCGATACTTATGTGACTATTCGGACGAAGAAGGGGAAGGATAAGGGGGTGTCCATGATTATCGCGTCCACGATTGTATGTAATCCAATAATTTACTTTTTGTTAATTACATTATAATTTTTTTAATTTACTTATTTAACTAATCATGTGCTTTTTGTCGTTTCAGGCAAAGCTTAAGGAAGTGCATGAGTCGTAGTCTGATTCCGATAAGACATCTTTGTCCACAGACATACTCAGCCAAGTGCTTGGTGTTGATTACAAGGGGAGGACAAGGGGGTGAGCTCGGGGTGACCAAATATAGGATCATCGAATTAGAGAGGATCAACATCGGGCTGGCTCGAATGGTGGACTCGCAAGACGCAAAGCTGTCCCGTTTTGAGGCGACGGTCCAAGATATGTTCTCATTTATGAGGCATTCATTGGGCGAAAAATGTAAGGGGAAAGGGAAGGAGAAGGTGGTGGAGGAGGAGGTGGAGGAGGAAGAGGATGTGGACCTTTATGCTTTATCGCCAACATGTGCTGACTCTAATGATCCAGTCCCCTATTTGTCTCCCTTCGACCGATCGATGTCGACACTTGGTTGGCCGAGCATGTTTATAAATGACATATTTAATGGCCATCGGATAGGGTGGGGGTTGAGGGACCCGAATACCATCCAGGGTATCCCAGTTCATAGACGTGTGCATCAAGACATCGAGGCCAAGGTGCTCATAATGCATGTGATATCTGGGAAGGAGAACTCCCAATTGTGGTTGCACGAACAATGCGGCATGATGAATATACAAGGGTGTATGAATTCGTATATCATGTGGCCTATCCAGCTCTTCAGACCTACCCCAGACATGTAGTGACATTATTTGAATTGAATTGATTTAAGTTGTTACATTTGAATTATATTGTGATGTATATTATTTTTAATGTATATTTGCATTATCTCTATTTTATTTGGATATATGATGTTTGAACAGGTACAATGTTGCTATAAAAGGTACAAATATACTGTTGGGCAGTGGTAGTGGTCGTACTGCCCAACAGATGTTTTTTCAATTTTGCCCAGAATTGTCACGGTTATTGACCAGGACAAGTCCATGACAAATAAAACTTTTCATGGACTTGTCACGATCAATGGCCGTGACAATTTTTTAAAGATTTGCACGGTCTTGTCACAGTCTAAGACCGTGACAAAGCTTATCAAGGTCTAAGACCGTGACGTGACTGTGACAAGTCTAACGAACTTATCATGGTCAATGACCGTGACAAGTCCTTGACAACAAAAGTTGTCACCCCCAGAATTGTCACGATCATTGACCTTAACAAGTCTAACTTGCCAAGGTCAACAACTGTGATAATCCGGAAGACTTGGTGTAGTGTTCATTTTTCTCAGGAGAGGCTTAGGTTTTGTATTCTCAGTTGGAGTTCGAGGATATCATAGGTTACTCAAGGGAGTATGAGGCTTTGTTTTAGACTATCTTAGGTAGGGTGAGCCTTGGAGGGGGTTTTAGGAAATTATTGGTGTTTATTTTTTAAAAGTTTCAGGTCTTGGTAAGATGATCGAAAGTGTTTGAGAATTTAGTGAGTTTTCTTGGGTTGAGTTCGAGAATTTTTAGTGCTTTTCTCAGGCGATGTATGAGGATTAGGCGAGTTTATCACGGATGAGTGAGGTTTCATATGGGTTTTCCTAAGCGGTGTCCGAGGCTTTAGAAATGTATGCTTAGAAGAGTCTGAGGTTTTACAAGGGTTTGCTAGGCGATGTATGAGGCTTAGGTGAGGTGCTTAATGACGAGTGGGGCTTTTTAGGGGTTTGCTTAGGTGGTGTCTAAGACTTAAGTAAGTTTTTAGGGTAGTGTGAGGCATTTGTTTTCTTAGGAGGACTCCAAGTATCTTAGAAAGTTATCCTCATAGGAGTTCGAGGCTTTATAGAGTTTTCCTCGGGCGGTGTCCGAGGCTTAGATAGGATTCTAGGGGTAGTGAGGTTGCCATGGTTTTTTGAGGCGTGTCCGAGAATTTAATTGAGGATCTCAGAGTAGTAAGGCTTTTTTTTATTGGGTGGAGCCTGAGGATTTTGGAGGGGTTTGCTTAGAGGAGTTTGAGTCTTCCCATTGGTTTTCTCGTGAGGTTTCTGATGCTTAATTTGGATGCTCAGGGTAGTGAGGCTTTTTTTTGCTCGGGTGGAGTCCAAGTCTTTGAAGAGGTTTCCATAGAGGATTTTGATACTCTGAAGTGGTTTGCTTAGGTGGTGTTTGAGGCCTTAAGTGGGGTGCTCAGGCGATGTCTGTGGATTTTGTTTTCTTTAGTGGAGTCTAATGCTTTTGAGAGGTATGCTAAGAGGAGATTGAGGCTTTCCAGTGGTTTAATCATGTGGTGTCTGAGGCTTAAAGTGAGGAGCTCAAGGTAGTTAGTCTTTTGTTCCCTCGGGTGGAGTCTGAGGATTTTTTTAGAAGTATACTCTGAGGGGAATAAGGTTTTGCAATTATTTTTTAGGAGGTGTCTGAGGCTTAAGTGGGGTTCTCGGGGCAGTGAGGGTTTTATTTTTTGGGTGGAGTCGTAGGCTTTAGAAATGTTTTCTTACAGGAATATGAGGCTTTATAGTAGTTTGCTCAGAAAGTCTCTGAGGATTAATTGGGGTGCTCAAGGTAGTGAGAATTTAGTTTGCTCCGGTGGAGTTCGAGAATTTTAGGGAGGTATTCTCAAAGGCGATAGAGTCTTTGTGACGGTTTTCTTAAGAGGTGTTTGAGGCTTAGGTGGGTTGGTCAGAGTAGTGAGGCTTTTATTTTCTTAGGTTGAGTTTCAGGCTTTAAAGATATTTTCTGAGAGGAGTCTCAGGCTTTGCAATGGTTTGCCCAGGCAGTGCTTGAGGCCTTAAGTGGGGGTACTTAGGTGGTGTCCAAGGATTTTTTTTCCTCAAGTGGAGTCCGAGGGTTTTTAGAGGTATGCTCATAGGAGACTAAGGCTTTCCAGTGGTTCGGTCTTGCAATGTCTGAGGCTTAAAGTGAGGTGCTCTGTGTAATGAGGATTTTTTTTCTTAGGTGTAATTCGAGGTGTTTGGAGAGGTATTCTTAGAGGAGACTAAGGTTTTTCATTGGTTTGCTCACGCAGTTTTCGAAGCTTAGGTGAGTTGCTCAGGGTAGTGAGGCTTTTGTTTGCTCAGGTTGAGTCTGAGGCTTTAGAGAGGTTTTTTCATAGGTGTGGCTTTGCAGTGGTTTGCTAAAGATATGTCTGAGGCTTCAAGTGGGGTGCTCAAGAAGTGTCTGAGGCTTTTGTTCCCTAGAATTTGAATATTACCCTAATAGTGGATTTGATCACAGGTTTTTCCTTTTGTTCAAAGTGTTTTGAATAAATACGGGATATACTTTATGGTGCGACCAAGTCTCTGAGTGGATTGCCTATATATCCCTTAAGGGGATTATTGTCAATTGTAGTTTCAAGGGTGTGGTGTCTTGTATTGCTCTTTGACTAAATGTTGGTAATGTGTTATGTTTTTTCTGTTTTATCTTAATAACAAGGCTTTGGTGAAAAATTGAGAAGAAGGGAATGCATTTTCTCATTAGGCCTCATAAGTTGAGGGACCAATGTATCGATTTTTGTGTCATGTTTTAGATAATGAGAACCCCGTAGAGTTCTAACATTTTAGAGTGCATTTTATTACCTTTCGTCGTGTATTTAACCATGTACAGTCTTTCTCAATTAAGACACAACGACCATGTTTTTTGGGAAACCGAGTTGGGGTTTGTGTTTAGTGTGTGACACCCCGCGTTTTTAAATAATGGGTGGCCATCCCTCTACTAAAATAAAAAAGAATCTCATTTGAAAGTGTTTTGCCATGTGTGATACTGATTTAAATGAATTCACAAATTCCAATTATAAACTTACTTAATTGGAGTGAATTTTAAACCAAATTAAAACAGTCCCTAAACATGAAACTACGTGTGTGTATCAAACCATCACAAAAAATTGCTAACTCACGGATTTCAAGAAAAAAACCCTTTCGTGTAAAACCTTTATTTCACTATAATACTTATAATGATTACAATGAAATCCAATATGAGTTAATCGCAGAAAACCCACATAGAGCTTAGCCTAGAGTCAGCAAGAACTACAACTCCAATTCAGTCCAGGAATACCCACAAGCACTCCCTATTGACATGCAGTCATCTTCAGCCCAGTAGTCCCCTCAAGAGCACCAAGATTAGTAGCAGATATTTTCTCCACAAGAGAAACTTAACACAAGATGTGTTCTTGGGTTCCAAAATAACTCGCATAAACTATTGGGATCTTGTGAATTGAAAGCAAAATGGATTAAATACCTAAAAGATAAGACAAACGTTTCTATAGTGTCAGTTTTTGTAAAACAGTAATCTCAGGTCTTCTGAACCAAAACGAAGTTGGAAAAAATAATTTATAGAAAATCTAAGGCGTTGCGTTGCTCGAACGAGATTACAGTGTCTCTTGAACGATGACACATGTCGTTCAAATGACTTCGCGTGACACAAGATGTCGCTCGAACGAGAGCTTTTGTTGCTAGAACGAGATTTAAAAAAATAAATTTTTAATCTCAAAAATTCGCCTGGATGTCTTGTAAAATAATTTTTGACAAAAAACTCCGCTCTAACACTTAGAAAATATTTTGTAAAAATATCCCAACACATTTATATGAACCGTTAATGGACTTAAACACAACCTTACAAAAATTTGTCTTGCTGAGGCTTGAATGTTGAAGAACTTTGATATTGGTATCCGTTTTGATGCTTGAATGATCTTGAATTATTCTTCGAAGGATGTAGCGGTATATATTCAATTGATAACGGACAATAAAAATAATGTCCTTACAAATCCCCCTATGTCTATGCTAGTACAAAATTAAAAAACATTCGAATTTTCAAAATTGTCGATACAAATCTAATACCATACCATGAACCCAAAACTGAAAAGGTACTAAATATGCAAGTATGTAATACTCCGTATTTTTACGCATAGCTATTTTATTATGAAATTATGGAAATTGGGATTAATTAATTTAAAGGGATAAAATTTAATTTAAAATTAATCCGACTTAATGGTAATAATTACTAGCGTGACGAGAGTTAGTAGTTATCGAAAATAATTATGTTGAAATCATGTTGAGTAATAACTATGTTGAACATTACGTTGTGAGTAACGTAATAGTTGGTTTTGGAAAAAATAATATAGTCGGGGATGAGATACATGAAAATTAAGATATAATTATTTGGGACGCGCGTATGAGTTACGTCACTATCGTACATTTGGGGGTTAAAAATGTAAACTATTTTTATATAACTCAAATGACTATTTTGAGTGTACGAGTGGGTCTAGAAGGGTCAATATAGTTAGAAAACACTACTCGGGTGTTATATTTGGAGTCCGGGGCATTTTAGCCCAAAATGACAACCCTGAGGGGTATTTTAGACTTTTCGGATTTTTGAGTAATTAAATGAACGAAAATTAGGTTTTAATTAAAAGCTATGTGGGTTACTACCAGTTTCAACCTATGTGGAATAGAGAGAGAGAGAGAGAGAGAGAGAGAGAGAGAGAGAGAGAGAGAGAGAATAATTTAATATGTTTATTTTTTCTTGAATTTTTGATATATTATTATTTTATATCTATAAGGACAATTAGGTCTAATATAATTAGGGTCTCCGAATAAAAAATATTTTCAATTTTCTATTCGTTTATTGTTATCTTTTTTAACTTCTTTGTTTTCTTTATGTATGTTACGTTTTTTATACCACGGTCGTTTTCTTTTATATTTATTATATTTATAATGTTCTTTATAAGTTTTACTAGGACATATACAATAATTTTTATGGGTTTTATATTTCTTTTTAGTTTTATTTTTATTAGTTATTATTCATTTATTATCGCATCCGTATTATGGTGGTAAGTCTATTTGTTGACAAGTATAATAATAATTTTTTTTAATTTCTTTTCCTTCTTTTAGTTTCTTACATTCGGATTTTAATGTATCATATTCCGTTTTTATTCTGGTTCCTATAGATAGTCTTTTTTTGTTCTTATATATTCTTTCCATTTTTTCCAATTTTTTTCTCTTATATTACCTGGTATTTTTTGTATATATCTATTTAATAAGTCAGCATCTGTTGTTCATCCAGTTTGTATCCAATATTCTATAAATTTTCTGCTGTAATCTCCTATATATTCTAACCTAGACATTTGTAATTGCTCTAGATTTCTTAGTGCATCTGTTTGTCTTTCTGTTAAATGTAAAAGTCTACTTGATCCTATAAATGCTTCTTTTATTAAATGAGTGAATCTTTCTACATTAAATGTTTCCTTAAATTGTTTATATTCGTCTACAGTTTTATATGTTAAATACCAATTCGTCTACAGTTTTATATGTTCAAAATATGTTTCATATTCTAATCTATTTTCAAAGTTTATTAATGTACAAGTTCTAAAACATCCTTTTTCCCAGTATTCTATTATTGTCTCCCAATCTTGAGGGTTTATATTATCTAAATTTAATATACTACCATATTTAGTTATTGTGTTAGAATTCTTGTCAAATATATACCTATTAAGAGTTTTATATCCTGGAATAGGTTTACTCTGATCATTATATGTTTCATTAATTGTTTCTAATTTTTGATGAGTTGAGTAATTTGTATTAGTTGTGGTTGAAGTTGATGTTTCTGCTTCCATTTCTTTCATTGGGTTTATTTCTTCTAATATTTTTTTACAATTTCATCCTTATCCTTTTTTGTTGTTTCCCAATCTTGAGGGTTTATAGTATCTAAATTTAATATACTACTATATTTAGTTATTATGTTAGAATCCGTGTCAAATATATACCTATTACGACTTTTATATCCTGGAATAGGTTTAGTGTTTTCATTATATTTTTCATTAGTTGATTCTAATTTTTGGTGAGTAATTTGTATTAGTTGTGGTTGGAGTTGAGGTTTCCACCTCCATTTATTCCGTTGGGTTTATTTCCTTTAATACTTTTACAATTACATCTTCTTTTATAAATTTATCTATTCCTATATTTATTATTTTTCTTTTATTATCTTCATTAGTTCCTTCTGCACGGTATATATATATTATAGCTTCTTTATTATCTTCATTGCCATAAATATCTTTTAGTTGTTCTGTTGTTAGGTTGTCGCAATCTTCTATAATAATATCATATATTTTATCTTCTAATAATTCAAAATTTTGATTTACTTGTTCCTCTATGATTAATACATTAATTTCTTCTAATAGTTCCTCATTGTTGTTTTCTAACGATTTATATTTACTAAAGCTAATACTACTTTGTCCTATTTTATTTTCGTATATTTTTTTTGGGCATTTATTGTTAGTTATAGTTAATTGTGGTAATTTCTATTCAATTTCTTCATATATGCTACTATTAATTTTTTGTGCTTCTATCATTTCTACATATTTACCATTAAAAGATTTTACTATACAGTCAAATTTGTCTTTAAAATTTATTTTACAGTGGTTAAATAATTTTCCCATAAATAATCTATATATTAAAAGATTATTATGTTGACCAGTCATATTATATCCTCTTGTTCTTATTGTTATTTTTATATATTTACTAAATTCATTTATGTCCAAAGTTTGGTATGCATCATATTATTGCAGCATTTTTAGTTGAGTCTACTTCTGCGTTAGCTATTTGTGCTTGTTTATGATTATTCCATCTATCGTCATATATATATATACTAGGACTTTGGTTCCTGCTTCCAACCAGATTAATCTTAATAGTCCTAATACTATTACTGCAAAATGCATAAAATCTAAATTTATTTTATTTAGTTCTTTTGCAGATTCTTCGGTAATTACGTCTAAAATTACTTTACTATTAACAACAATTATTTTTCTTTGGCTAGTGTGATTATATATTTTATTAGAAAAATCTTATATATTCTTTTTATATAAATGTTATCCCTTTGTTTATTGAATACCCTTTTCTATATATTTTTAGTGTCTTCTTCATTATTATATATATTTTCTATCATATATATTTATTTATTTTTGTTTGTAGATGTCATATGTAGAATAAAAAAAGCTTTAGATTTGTTTTAATGATTTTAGTGTCTATTTTAATTTGTTTAAAATGTTCTATTATTTAGGTTATTTCTGGTGTTTCTTGTTCGTGTAGAAATTTAGTGAGTTTTTCTAATTCAAATTTTATATTATGTGTGTTAGTATTTTCTTAAATCTAGTTGTTCTTTAATAAAATCTTGATTATCTTCTAATTTTGAAGTTTTTCTAATATAAGGTTAATACTATTACTCATATACTTATAATCTACCCTTCTCTGCTAATACTCCTAATTTTGTTTCTAAATCTATTATTGCTTCTTCTTGATCAATTGTTATATTACTACTACTAGTGGCAAGATTATAATTTCCTATTTTTATACTTATTTCTATGATTGTATGTTGTGTTTTTATTACTCGTTTTTTAAGATTTATAGAGTTCTTAATTCCTTTTTTTCTAGTCAGCATTAATTATCCTAATCTTCCTTTTTCACGTAATATTTCTAATTCTAACTTACAATGGTAAATTCTCTCATTTGCAATCTTAATTATCCACTTATTAGTAGTTGCTTTTATATAATCTCTATTTTTTTATTTTCTTCAAATTATTTTGTAGCGTCGTTTAAAATTTCATATTCAAATATAGTTGTCTCTTAACAAATTGCTTTTCAATACTCATATAATTTATTAAAATAAGTCTAAGTCTTATAAGTTGTAATTCCACTCCTTTCGTTAAATAATATTACCTATTATGTAATGATAAATGTTAAAGCAATTCTGATACCATTATTTTTTATGGATGAACAATGACATGCACAGTAAGATGAATAGTAACTATTTAAATAATTCCTCAAGTCCACAGTACTACAGGTTATTGTAGTGGCCCAGTCAAGCTTAAAAATGCCAACATAACGACGATAATTGCAACACACAGGGCATCGAAAAGTTTAAAAACTTACAGTCATTCTAGAGTTCAATCAGTTATTCATATGAGTATTTTCCATGGTTAATCCTACTTGTCCTATTACTATTACTCCTAAATGCATAAACTCTAAATTTATTTATTTAGTTATTTTGCAGATTCTTCGATAATTAAGTCTAAAATTACTTCACTATTAACGTCAATTATTTTTCTTTGGTTAGTGTGATTATATATTTTATTAGTAAATTCTAACATATTGTTTTTATATAAATGTTGTCCCTTAGTTCACGTGTACTTTTACCTAAACTTTTTTTTCTCATTAAGAACAGTAAATAATTAGTTAATATTTCCTTTTGTGCCTGAAGAGGAGCCTTGATGATGACACATCTGCAAAATTTAAGAAGAGTTAGTGATTAATAGTGACAAAATATCAGCTAATTGATCCAATATTCTATAAATTTTCTAGTGTAATCTCCTATATATTCTAACCTATATATTTGTAATCGTTCTAGATTTCTTAGTGCATCTGTTTGTCTTTCTGTTAAATGTAAAAGTCTATTTGATCCTATAAATGTTTCTTTTATTCTAGAGTTTTATATGTTAAATACCAATTGGATACGCTACCTTGTAACGTATTTTAAAAAACGGTTTCATATTCTGATCTATTTTCAAAGCTTATTAATGTACAAGTTCTAAAATATCATTTTTCCCAGTTTTCTATTACTGTCTCCCAATCTTGAGGGTTTATATTATTTAAATTTAATATACTACCATATATATTTAGTGTGTTAGAATTCATGTCAAATATATATCTATTAAAATTTTCATATCATGGAATAGGTTTAGTATTTTCATACTTTTTTTCATTAGTTGCTTTTAGTTTTTAGTGAGTTGAGTAATTTGTATTAGTTGTGGTTGAAGTTGAGGTTTCAGCTTCCATTTCTTCCTTTGGGTTTATTTCTTCTATTATTTTTACAATTTCATCTTCTTTTATAAATTTATCTATCTATTAATTTTCTTTTATTATCTACACTAGTTCCTTCTGCACAGTATATAGATATTATAGCTTCTTTATTATCTTCATTACCATATTTATCTATTAGTTGTTCCGTTGTTAGGTTGTCGCAATCTTCTATAATTATATCATATATTTTATCTTCCAATAATTCAAAATTTTGATATACTTGTTCCTCTATGATTAATACATTAATTTCTTCTAATAGTTCCTCATTGTTTTCTTCTAAAGGTTTATATTTACTAAATCTAATACTGCTTTGTCCGATTTTATTTTCATTTTTTTTGGGGGGGGGGGGGGGGGGGGGGGGAGGGGGGTTAGTGTTTGTTATAGTTAATTGTGGTAATTTCCATTCAATTTCTTCATATATTCTACTATCATTTTTTTTTCTTCTATCATTTCTATATATTTACAATTAAAAGATTTTTATTATACAACCCAATTCAGCCTTAAAATTTATTTTATAGTGGTTAAATAATTTTTCCATTGAAAGAGTTGGCGCTTGCGTTCAATTAAGAAATAATATAATAAATACCATTTTTAACCCAAATTAACCCTAAGCATGCAACTAGGTGTGATTGAAACAATATGAAATCATGCACAAGATATTCAACACACAAAGTTTAAGGAAAAATCCCCCACAGGGGCAAAACCATTTGTATATCACTATAATTTGTAAAAGACGGTTTACAATCGGATTACAATGAAATACAGGTTGACTAAGAATTACCCTCGGGTATCGGATTCTGTAGTCGCGGCTGGAAGAAACCCTTTCCAGTAGGGCTGGCGGCTGGAACTCTCCCTGTCCAGTAGGGCTGCAATGAAGAGGAAGGAGCGGTCCACTTCACAAGGGTTGGACAACAGCAATGGTGTTCTTTGGGTTACCAAACTTGACTCACAAATGTATGGAATTTGTGTGAATCAATGGTATGAATCAATGGACTCAAATACCATGAAGACTTAATAGTTATGGAACTCAGAAAATCGTGTGTAAGTCTCAAGAAAACCAACTCCCCGATCGTGGTATAAATAAGAATTCATTTGCCCTAAAAATCTCCACACGATCTGTTCGTGGTTATCCAGGGCGGACCGGTCCGGGCCTGAAGCGGATCGGTTCGTTTTATTTGAAGCAGATTCTGTTCTCATTCGATCTGGGGTCCACTGGCCAATGCAAGGCGGATTGGTCCAGGACTTGGCGGATCGGTTCTTTTTAATTAGAGGCGGACCGGTCCGGATTTCTGGATTTCTGATTCCTTCCTTGGAATTTTCTCCATCTTCAAAGGGCCATAACTTCTTCACCGTAGCTTGGATTGAGGTGCCGTTTCCTCCAGTATCTTTGTTGTGGCAGGCTCTTCAACTTTCCAGTTGACCTATTATCCAGTCGGTGGCTGTACAATTACCCAATTGCCCTTGAACATCCTTATCGTGCCATATTTCACTGTTTTGACTTCTCTTCCGTACCACTTGCATTTAGTCCCTAAAATCATGGAACTTGAAGTCGTTGGGGCCGATGTAGGACACATGATGGAGGAGCAGGATGCTTGATTCTCGGAATTTGGATTGGGGCCGTCACATGTGATCGAGCAGAGACGTGCCAAATGTAACGGCATACGACATACAAAACATTAAGATAACGGACATGATAAACATGTCCTTACAAATCTCCCCCTATGTCTATGCCGGTACATACATAAAAACCAACATCCGAATTATCAAATAACAAATTGCCTATACAAATCTACCCTTCCATGAACCCAAAACTGGAAAGATACACATGAATAAGTCTTCATCGTTTGTTCTTCAAATCTTCAGAAATCTCACCGCTTTTCTCATCAAGGTGTGCAACATGGGATTATCAAAAGATGTACCTACACACATGAGACAAAGCAAATACCAAGTGACGTATCGAATTTGAAATGAGATACATATAAGCATATATATCAATTTAAGATGATATTCTCAGAATTTCAAAACTCCCCCATAATCAGATAATTCATTCTCCCCCTTTTTATGATGTCCCCAAATAGACAAATGAGAGAAATAAATCAAGCAATCAAGAACCGGGGTGACACAAGGCATAAAATCACACCATGAATGAACATAAAACAACCAAGTCGGTGATGGCGTAAATGAATGGGTGTGATCAAAATTCGATAGGAAAATCAAAGCATACAAACATGACATATGTGCACGATGAATATTGGATATTCCTAACGAATGAACTCAAATGCTTCCGTTGGTGTAAAAGATTGGAAATATAAGACATTGACTATATCAAATCTACAAATCAAAGCTCAAAGTGATTTCTACACCAATAACGTCCAAAATGATTTTCATGCTTTTTCAGGACTTTCAAGGAAGTGCAAACCCGTTTTTCTCATTCTCCAACCAAACTCCCTCAGATTTATATTTTTAATAGAGGTATACTAAATTCTCAAACTTTGGAGAATTGATGGTGACAATCTAAATGGCCCATATATGGCATGTATTTCTTTTTATTGCCTTTTCACTTTTTTTCGGGCTCTTTTAACCTCTTAGGACCTCGGATATTAAAATTCTTCCATTTTTTAGGTCCTTTGAAACGGTGGCTTTTGCGCAAAGGATGAGAATCAACTTTCGCAGCCCCTCCCCGTTATGGAAATAATCACACAGTCTCACCAAAACGGTTTTTACATGCATTCCAATCTTGTCAAGTTTTATTGCATATTGGACATTGTATAGACAGAATTGAGATAGAAACACTCAAGCCAATATGTGATAGACAAGTGCAATAATCAAATATAGCCGTGCATGTGTGCATTAAAGGATATAGGAGTCAAACATGTAGGAAGATATCACTAATTACATCTCAAGGACTCCAATCAATGTTAAGCACATGGATGAAATGATGTAGCCTCTCAAATCTCTATCAAGCAGTCACATGGATAAATGGAATGAAGTTGTGACTTGGCTATCTTAATTGCTCATCCATAAAAGACAAATCTCTTTTTCAATTTTTCAAAAATTTTATCAAAATAAAATCTTTTTGTGCTTTTTCTCAAAATTTTTCTCAAAAGAAAATCTTTTTGTATTTTTCAAAAGAAATATAAAAAGCAACAAGAATAAAACAAGACTGTACAACTAAGCAATGGTACATATAAAAAGACTAGCAATAGGAAGTATATGATATGAACATGAAGAAGCATTCTATTCTAGACATAGACCAACCCCTCAGTCAACTGTGCAAATCCCTAAAGATTTCCTAAGACTCTCAAATCTAAGGGCATCTAAAGGTTTCGTGAAAATATCGGCTAACTGACGGTCGGTCGGAACGAAACTGAGGGATACGACTTTCTCCTCAACTAACTCACGTATGAGGTGCTCGCGTAACCTGATGTGCTTTGTGCACGAATGTTGGACTGGACTGCGGGATATGTGTATCGCGCTCGTGTTATCACAGGAAATGAACATGGTGTCCTGTGAAATCCCATAATCCTCCAACATTTGCTTCATCCACATGAGTTGCGTGCAACAACTCCCAGCGGCGATGTACTCAGCCTCCGTAGTGGACAAAGAGATGGAGTTTTGCTTCTTGCTCAACCAAGAGACAAGAGCAGAACCAAAGTAGAAATACCCACCAGAAGTGCTCCTACATCCATCTACGTCCCCGGCCCAATCGGCATCCGAATAGGCGAACGAACGGTCATCGGTATCAAAGGAATACCAAATACCGTATGAGAGAGTCCCACTCACGTATTTGATAATACGTTTTAGAGCGAGTAAGTGTGACTCTTTAGGAGACGCCTGATAACGCGCACAGACTCCAACACTAAAGGCAATGTCGAGACGACTAGCAGTCAAGTAGAGAAGACTGCCTATCATACTCCGATACAAGGTTTGCTCTACGTCCTTGCCTGAAGTGTCCTTACTAAGCTTGGTAGTGGTACTCATAGGTGTACGTGCATGCTTAGCGGAGTCTAAACCAAATTTCTTCACTAGGTCTCTAGCATACTTGGATTGGGAGATGAACATCCCATCCTCTAGCTGACGAACCTGGAGACCAAGGAAGAATGTAAGCTCACCAACCATGCTCATCTCAAACTCACTTTTCATCTCCTCCTCAAAGTGATGAGCATACTGGGAGCATGTGGATCCAAAGACTATGTCGTCCACATAGACCTGGGCAACCAAAATAGCACCGTCATCTCTCCTGACGAACAACGTCATATCTACTCCCCCTATCTTGAAGCCACGAGCTAAGAGATAGGAAGTAAGCCTCTTGTACCAAGCACGGGGTGCTTGCTTCAAACCATACAAGGCTTTCCTCAGATAGTAGACGTGCTCAGGGTGCTGAGGGTCTTCAAACCCTTTTGGTTGTTCCACATAAACCTCTTCCTGTAGAATGCCATTCAGAAAGGCACTCTTGACATCCATATGATATACCTTGAAGTGCAGATGACATGCGATGGCGAGCAGAAGACGGACGGACTCAAGCCTTGCAACAGGAGCAAATGTCTCCCCAAAGTCTACACCCTCTATCTGTGTGTAGCCTTGAGCGACCAACCTAGCCTTATTTCTGATTATGGTACCATTTTCATCCATTTTATTCTTGAAAATCCACCGGGTACCAATAACATTAGTATCACTAGGTCGGGGGACAAGTTCCCAGACATTGTTCTTCTTAAACTGAAGCAACTCATCCTGCATAGCAGATATCCAGTGTTCATCTTTGAGTGCTTCTTTGTGGTTCTTGGGCTCGACTTTGGACGTGTAGCAATGATGACTAACAACGTTCTCTAGTTTAGCACGAGTCTTGACCCCTAGAGTGGGATCGCCAACAATGGCTTAAGGATCATGACTTTTGCGAACCCAAGCAGGTGTGTCCCCTAACACAGGAATATGGTCCACAGAGTGTGGGAGAGGAACAGGAAAATCACTGTCAGAACAATCCTCATCCTCACACTGAAGGTTGGGATCAATAACCGTCGGAGGTTCGTCATCTTTCACAGTGACGTTTATTGATTCCATAACCTTAGAGTTCTTCAGGTTAAAAACCCGGTACGCTCTACTGTTCGATGAATATCCTAGCAATATTCCCTCGTCGCTCCGGGAGTCAAACTTTCCTAATTGCTCTCTATCCCGTAGGATGTAGCATTTACTCCCAAACACACGGAAATATGTCAGGTTGGGTTTCTTGCCTGTCCACAATTCATAAGGCGTCTTAAGAGTGTGTGGACGCAAATAAACCCTATTCACCTTGTGGCAAGCAGTAGACACTGCCTCTGCCCAAAATCTCCTAGAAACTTTACGACCTAGAAGCATAGATCTAGCCATCTCTTGGATCGTTATATTCTTCCTCTCAACAATCCCATTTTGCTGAGGAGTTCTCACAGCAGAAAACTCATATTTGATCCCAAGGCTATCACAGTACAAATCCACCTTTGCTTCCTTAAATTCAGTGCCGTTGTCACTACGTATTCTGTTAATAGTGACCCCGTGTTGATTTTGCAGGACACGGCACTTGGTCGTTAAAAAATCTACAGCATCAGATTTCTCTCTTAGAAAACCTACAATAGAGTATCTAGAGAAATCGTCTACCATCACGAGAATGTATCTCTTACCACCTAGACTCTCCGTGCGAGTAGGACCCATAAGATCCATGTGAATCAACTCAAGAGCACGGGAGGTGGTAATGGAATTCAACTTCCTGTGAGGACTACGAATTTGTTTTCCCAACTGACAGGGTCCACAAACGATCGAAGTTGACTTTCCAAGAGATGGTAAGCCACGTACTAGGTCCTTTTTAGCTAAACGATTAAGATCTCTAACGTTCACGTGACCTAGACGTTGGTGCCACAGATCCATAGGAGTGATCGTGGCGCTGTTGCAGACAAGTGAGGATGTGGGCTCAGTCCCATAGCAGTTATCCTCTGTCCTCACCCCTTGCACTAAAAGTTTGCCGGCTTGATTATAGACCTTACAAGCTTTTCGGTCAAACTTCACTGCAAAGTCATCGTCGCACAGCTGGCTGATGCTAAGAAGGTTTGCTTTCAAACCTTTGACGTACAGCACGTTCTCTAGCTTTGGAAATCCTGGTAACTCTACTGTACCTCGTCCTACTATGCTAGATTTGCTCCCATCTCCAAAGGTGACTCTCCCATCATTATAATCCTCAAGATGGGTAAAATATGAGACATCACTTGTCATGTGTCTGGAGCATCCACTATCAAAATACCACTGTGAGGTATTATGGGCTTTGAGAGCGACATGGACAACAAGGGCCTTTTTCTCTTTCTTAGGAACCCAAGTGTAGGTACCTTTTTGTATTCCCTTGTTGTTGTTGGTTTTAGCCGGAATGCGGGGCGCATTCAGTGATGGTAAGGTCATCTGTCGGAATTCCTCCATCAAACTCTGTGATGTGGCGACTAGAAACTCAACACGCTCTCTCAGACTGGCAAACTCATCAGTCTGATGTGGTGGAGCAAACGTACGTCGTGTCCGACCCAACTTATAGCAATCATCCCTAAGGTGTCCATTTCTTTTGCAATGGGAGCAAAAGAGCACAGTATTAGGAGGACCTTGGTTTGCTTTTCTTGGTCGAACTCTCCTTCTTGGTTTTTTATGACGGCCATAAGGAGTCGTAGTAAACTCAGGAATTGGTCCGGGTGCAATTTGGGACGTGAAGACACCATCAAAACCTATTCCTTGCCTGTCACCAAAACCTAAAGCGGGACCGATGAGCATCTTTCCCATCTTCCCAAATCTGTCCTCGATTTGTACCTTGACTTTCCTAGCTCTCTCAAGGTCATGAGTAAGCTGAGCAACAAGGGCTTCAAGTTTCTTCCTAGTCTCCATGGAGGAATGGAGCTCACTAGTAAGACTAGCCACTTGTTTAGTTAAGTCCGCTTTCTCTTTCTCAAAACTGCTCTCTCTCTCTCTAAGCAAAATCTCTTTACTAACCCAGGCAGACTCTCTCTCTCTCATGGCGGTGCAGGTGGAGGACTCTCTCTCTCTCTCGTTTCTTCTAACTCTTCTTCTAACGCGGTGATTCTAAGAACTAACGCCTTGTTACATTTTTTAGTTTTGAAAGACTCATTATATAACTCGGCGTAGGCGCGTTGAAGGTTACTCTCATCCTCACTACCTTCCTCCTCTCCCTCACTCTCTTCGCTCTCGCTGTCGAGGTGTCCCTGTGAAGTAGCATCCTCATCGTCGTGAGATGCACTAGGAGTACTCACATGACTAGCCATGAATGCGGTGAAGTTACGCTCATGCGGTGACTCATCTCCCGAGTCCACCGACTCGACCTCACTGTCGTCACTAAGGGTAGCATTTAGGACAGCTTTACCCTTTTCCCTATTCAGACGAGTGGCACACTCAAACGCTCTGTGTCCCTTACCGTCGCACTCAAAACACCTCTCACTGTCTTTAGGGGGTTCTTTGAAATCTTTCTTTTCAAACTTATTTTTCTGAAAATTCTTTTTATCTTTGAAGTTTCCACCCTTTTTAAATTTCAGAATTTTCTTGAAGTTTTTAGCAAATAATGCCAAATCATCTAAGTCAAACTCACATTCAGAATCATAATTTTCTATCTTTCTAGATGACTCGACTTTCTTTCTTGCTGACCCCTCACTTTTTCTCTCTTGGGCTTTAAGGGCAATTCCCTTATCTTTTGGCTTCGTAGATTTAGGAAACATGTCTATTTCATAAGTTTGTAAATCTCCTACCAGTTCTTCCAATTTTAGAGTATTTAAATTACCCAAGGAATTTAGCACAGTGACTTTAGGTATAAAACGCTTGGGAAGGGAACGAAGAATCTTTTTAACAACTCTAGCATTAGGAATATGTTCACCAAGATTATAGCTAGTATTAACAATGTCAGAAAGCCTAGCATAGAATTCATCAAAACATTCATTTTCATGCATGGTGATGGTTTCAAATTGAGTTGTTAAATTTTGCAATTTTGACTCTTTAACAGCATTTGTTCCTTCATGGGTAAGTTGTAAAACATCCCATGCTTCTTTTGACGTGGTGCACGTCATTATGCGTTTGAGCTCATCAGGTGTGACAGACCCAGAAATAGCACTTAGACCCTTAGAATTAAAAGATGACCATTTAAATTCTTCATCAGTCCAAGTAATGTCAGGTTTCAAGTTGGTCACATTATCAACAGTCACGGTGGGAGGAGTCCACCCTCATTCAACCAAAATCCAGACACGTTCATCAATGGCTTTTAAAGCCGACCTCATAAGGGCTTTCCAATAAGCATAATTTGACCCGTCAAAAATAGGCATTTTATAATATGACTTCTCCATATGAACACGCTCTTTTCAAAAATCAATTTATTTCAAAAATTGATATCTTTAGAAAAATTTTGCGGCAGTAAGGAATACGCGATAGATTAGCGTAACCTGCTATGATACCAATTTGAAAGAGTTGGCGCTTGCGTTCAATTAAGAAATAATATAATAAATACCATTTTTAACCCAAATTAACCCTAAGCATGCAACTAGGTGTGATTGAAACAATATGAAATCATGCACAAGATATTCAACACACAAAGTTTAAAGAAAAATCCCCCACAGGGGAAAAACCATTTGTATATCACTATAATTTGTAAAAGACGGTTTACAATCGGATTACAATGAAATACAGGTTGACTAAGAATTACCCTCGGGTATCGGATTCTGTAGTCGCGGCTGGAAGAAACCCTTTCCAGTAGGGCTGGCGGCTGGAACTCTCCCTGTCCAGTAGGGCTGCAATGAAGAGGAAGGAGCGGTCCACTTCACAAGGGTTGAACAACAGGAATGGTTTTCTTTGGGTTACCAAACTTGACTCACAAATGTATGGAATTTGTGTGAATCAATGGTATGAATCAATGGACTCAAATACCATGAAGACTTAAGAGTTATGGAACTCAGAAAATTGTGTGTAAGTCTCAAGAAAGCCAACTCCCCGATCGTGGTATAAATAAGAATTCATTTGCCCTAAAAATCTCCACACGATCTGTTCGTGGTTATCCAGGGCGGACCGGTCCGGGCCTGAGGCGGATCGGTCCGATAGCGGATCGGTTTGTTTTATTTGAAGCAGATTCGGTTCTCATTCGATCCGGGGTCCACTGGCCAATGCAAGGCGGACCGGTCCGGGACTTGGCGGATCGGTTCGCTAGCGGATCGGTTCTTTTTAATTAGAGGCGGACCGGTCCGAATTTCTGGATTTCTGATTCCTTCCTTGGAATTTGCTCCATCTTCAAAGGGTTATAACTTCTTCACCGTAGCTTGGATTGAGGTGCCGTTTCTTCCAGTATCTTTGTTGTGGCAAGCTCTTCAACTTTCCAGTTGACCTATTCTCCAGTCGGTGGCTGTACAATTACCCAATTTCCCTTGAACATCCATATCGTGCCATATTTCACTGTTTTGACTTCTCTTCCTTACCACTTGCATTTAGTCCCTAAAATCATGGAACTTGAAGTCGTTGGGGCCGATGTAGGACACATGATGGAGGAGCAGGATGCTTGATTCTCGGAATTCGGATTGGGGCCGTCACATGTGATCGAGCAGAGACGTGCCAAATGTAATGACGTACGACATACAAAACATTAAGATAACGGACATGATAAACATGTCCTTACATCCATAAATAATGTATATATTAAAATATTATTATATTGACCAGTCATATTATATCCTCTTGTTCTTATTGCTATTTTTATATGTTTACTAAATTCATTTACGTCCATAGAAAAGTTGGGTATGCATCCTATTACGACAGCATTTTTAGCTAAGTTTACTTATGCGCTAGCTATTTGTGCTTGTTTATGATTATTCCATCCATCGTCATATATATATATATATATATATATATATATATATATATATATATATATATATAGACACACACACACACACACACACACACACACGGAGTTTGGTTCCTGCATATAACCTGGTTAATCCTAGTAGTCCTATTACTATTACTCCTAAATGCATAAGCTCTAAATTTATTTTATTTAGTTCTTTTGCAGATTCTTTGATAATTAAGTCTAAAATTACTTCACTATTAACGACGGTTATTTTTCTTTGGCTAGTGTGATTATATATTTTATTAGTAAATTCTAACATATTCTTTTTATATAAATGTTATCCCTTTGTTTTTTGAATACCTTTTTCTAAATATATTTTTGGTGTCTTCTTCATTATTATATAGATTTTCTATCCTATATATTTCTTTATTTTTGTTTGTAGATGTCATCTCTAGAATAAAAAATGCTTACTTTTGTTTTAACGATTTTTGTGTCTATTTTAATTTGTTTAACTTTTTTTATTATTTCGGTTATTTATGGTGTTTCTTGTTCGTGTAGAAATTTAGTGAGTTTTTCTAATTCAAATTTTGTATTATGTGTTCTAGTATTTATTAAATGTAGTTGTTCTTTAATAAAATCTTAATTATCTTCTAATTTTTGAAGTTTTTCTATTATAAGATTAATACTATTACTCATATACTTATAATCTACCCTTCTCTGCTAATATTCCTAATTTTGTTTCTAAAGATATTATTGCTTCTTATGGATTAATTATTATGTTACTACTACGAGTAGCAACATTATAATTTCCTATTTTTATACTTATTTCTATGATTTTAAGTTATGTTTTTATTATTCATTTTTTAAGATTTATAGAGTTCCTAATTCTTCATTTTTCAGTTAGCATTAATTATCCTAATCTTCCTATTTCACTTAATATTTCTAATTCTAACTTATAATGGTAAATTCTCTCATTCGCAATCTTAATTACCCACCTATTAACAGTTTCTTTTATGTAATCTCTATTTTTTATATTTTCTTCAAATTTTTTTGTAGCGTCGTAGTTGTCTCTTAATAAATTGCTTTTCAAGACTCATATGATTTATTAAAACAAGTCTAAGTCTTATAAGTTGTAATTCCACTTGTTTCGTTAAATAATATTACCAATAATATAATGATATATGATTAAAGGATCTCTGATACCATTATTTTTTACGAATGAATAGTGACATGAAGAGTAAAGTGAACAGTAGGATGAATAGTAATTATTTAAATAATTCCTCAAGTCCACAGTACTACAGGTCATTGTATCAACCCAGTCAAGCCTAAAAATGCGAACATAATGGAAACAACGGCAACAATGGCAACACACAGGACACCGGTAAGTTTAAAAACTTACAGTCGTTCTACAGTTCAATAAATTATTCATATTAGTATTTTTCATAAAAACAAATCCTCAAGGATCCTTTAATTCTCCTTTTCAGGAACAAAAGGAAATATTAATGAATTATGTACTATTCTTATTGAGAAATAAAAAATTAGGTAAAAAGTACAAGTGACAACAGAACAACAGAACAACAGAAGCTCCTTGACAACCTCTGGTTCAACCGTGAATATAATAAATGATCATTTATACATACTATGAATTATCTTAATACTTACTTTTTTAACCTCACACACCTAGATCAATAGCAACCAGACACACACTCTCTCTCTCAAACCTTTGATCAATTTTTCGACCATCTTTGTCATATACAGCAGCAATAGTGTTGTACATTATCTTGTAATTGTAAGTTTTCTATTACTTGTAAATTATTTCATGGCTTGTAATCTAGTTTATCGTTTGTAAATTAATAGTTTCTAATCGCATGTTTCATTCTTAATAATAAAATTTAAAGTTTTTATTATATCTTTCGATTAAACCACTTTGAGTACTTAGGTAATATTCTTATTATGTACTGATATATCATTAAAGGATCCTTGAGGATTTATTTTTATGGAAAATAGTGATATGAATAACTGATTGAACTCTAGAATGACTGTAAGATTTTAAACTTTCCGGTGTCCTGTGTGTTGCCATTGTCTCCATTGTTATCGTTATGTTGGCGTTTTTAGGCTTGATTGGACTGCTACGGTAACATGTAGTACTATAGACTTGAGGAATTATTTAAATAGTTACTGTTCATCACAGTACTACAGGTTATCGTAGCAGCCCAGTCAAGCCTAAAAACGTCTAACATAATGGAAACACACATGACACCAGAAAGTTTAAAAACTTATAGTCATTCTACAATTCAATCAGTTATTCATATCAGTATTTACCATAAAAATAAATCCTCAAGCATCCTTTAATGATATATTAGTACATTATAAGAATATTATCTAAGTACTCAGAGTGGTTAACCCGAAAGATATAATAAAAACTTTTAAATTTTATTACTTGAGAATGAAACATGCGATTACAAACTATTAATTTACAAACAATAAACTATATTCCAAGCCATGAAATAATTTACAAGTAATAGAAAACTTACAATTACAAGATAATCTACAACACGGTTGCTGCTGGATATTAAAAAGCTGGTCAAAAAATTGATCAGAGGTTTGAGAGAGATAGTGTATGGCTGCTATTGATCTAGGTGTGTGAGGTTAAAAAAGTAAGTATTAAGATAATTCATAGTATGTATAAATTATCCTTTATTATATTCACGGTTGAACCATAGGTTGTGAATGATCTTCTGTTGTTCCGTTGTCACTTGTACTTTTGACATAAATTTTTGTTTCTCAATAAGAACAGTAAATAATTTGTTAATATTTCCTTTTGTGTCTAAAAAGGAGCCTTGATGATGAGACATTTGCAAAATTTAAGAAGAGTTAGTGATTAATCGTGATAAAATATCAGCTAATTAATTATCTTTACCTTTTATATGTTCAAATTGTGGTGTAAAGCCTTTTCCTGTAATATTATCAATAAAATTAAGCCATATTTTTGTAGTTGATTTACTTTGATTAGATTTATTAAAGTGTTTTACTATATTTCGCAATCTATTCTAATTAAAAATTCTTTACCTAAGAATAATTGAAATCTTTCTATGGTATTTATTACGCCTAATATTTCTAAGTCAGTGCATGGTAACATACTTTGTGTTTCATTAAAATTACCTAAACAATATTTACAGATTTATTTTCAGAATGTATATATACTTTTTCTTATCTATATGTGCATCCTAATGGGGCTAGGTTAGAATGAAAATAATTTTGTATTGCTACCCAATTTGTAATATCTTTTTCGCATCCAAACATAAATATTTTATCTGTTATTGCTTCTGGCAAAATAGTTTATACTTTAGTGCGTAATGTAAACCTATAGTATGGGTCATAAAAAAAAAGTACTAGTATTATATAATAATACTTGTTCCAATTTCTTTTCAATTTCCTATTTTTTAATATTTAATATTTTATAGTGTTTTATTATAGAGTTATGTTCTTCGACAAATTTTTGTTTATTATCAGAAAAGTTATAAATTTTGTTTGTGCTTCTAAAGTGTGTACATGGTGTGTGAGGTTAAAAAGTTAAGTATTAAGATAATTCATAGTATATATAAATGATCCTTTATTATATTCATGGTTGAACCAAAGGTTGTTAAGGATCTTCTGTTGTTCTGTTGTGACCTGTACTTTTGACCTAAAATTTGCTTCTCATTAAGAACAGTAAATAATTGGTTAGTATTTCCTTTTGTTCCTGATGAAGAACCTTAGTGAGACATCTGCAAAATTTAAGAAATGTTAGTAATTAATCGTGACAAAATATCGGCTAATTGATTATCTTTTCCTTTTATATGTTCAAATTGTTGTGTGAATCCTTTCCCTATAATATTATCAATAAAATTAAGATATCTTTTTGTAGCTAATTTACTTTGATTAGTTTTATTAAAGTAATTTATTATATTATCGCAGTCTGTTCTAATTAAAAATTCTTTACCTAAAAATAATTGAAATATTTCTATAGTATTTATTACGCCTAATATTTCTAAGTCAGTGGATGGTAACCTACTTTGTGCTTCATTAAAATTACCTGAACAATATTTGAAAATTACTTCTTCATTTTTATTACTGTCTTTAGTTAGTTTTTGTAACAAAATTTCTGCCCATCCTATTGTTGTGTATTTGTTTGTATAATTTTATAACTATTTTCTATTGGTAAAGATACGGGTTCTAATTGACTAACTATTTATTTTATCTTTTGCACTAATTTTATGTCTTCATTATTAAAGTATTTTTGTCCATTTTTTCCTAATTTAGTATACAATGGTCTTAATAATTTTGACAAGTTTGGGATAAAAGATCTACAATAGTTTAATAATCCTCAAAAAGCTTGTAATTTTTTAGTTTCTTCTAACTTATCTAGGAATTCTAATACTTTTTTAACTATATGTTCATGTAATTCAATTTTTCCTCATTTTATAAAAGTCCTAAAAATTCTATTTCCTAATTTTCTAATCGCATCTCTTTACTATTAACTAGTAATCCCCGATTTATGAATTCTTGAAAAACTATTTGCAAATGTTTTCTATGTTCTTATTTAGTATTACTAAATACAAGAATATCATTCTATATATACTATACAAAAATCTGAGTGTTTTTTAAATATAGTGTCCATTTTATTTTGAAATATTTGAGATGCATTTTTTAATCCAAAGGGCATGACTATCCATTCAAAATGTCCTTCGGGGCAAGTAAAAGTTGTCCATTCTATTGCATTTTTATGCATTTTTATTTGCCAAAATCGTGATTTACAATCAAATTTTGAAAAATATTTTTTATTTTTTATTTTATTAATTAATTTTCTTTATTAGTTATTTTATAGCTATCATCATATGTATTATCATTTAATATTTTGTAATTAATTACAATTTTGGCTTTACCTCTTTTAGTTTCTAAATGATTCCTCACTAAGAAGGCGGGGCTTCTATGTCTACTAGTGCTCTTTTGTATTACTCATATATTTAATAATTCTGTAATTTGGATTTTAAATTCTTCTTGGTCTATTATATCACATGCTCTGCCTTTAGTTTTTATAGTTATCTCTGGATTAATTATATTTAATTTTGCTTCTAATATATTTTTATTCTGGTGTTTTGGGGGGTTTTCTCCTATTATTTCAGTTTTTTCGGCTAATTTAATTAAGTCTTCTAATTCTAGTTTTGTATTTTTAAACATTACTTTATTTATTTTATCGATGTTTTTAATATATGTTTGACTATCCGCTAGTTTTTGTAAATATTCATTGCGTTATAGGTATTGCTCCTTTATTAAATTGGTATATTTTGTATACATTGTGTTATAGGTATTGTTCCTTTATTAAATAGGTATATTTTGTATACATTGCGTTATAGGTATTGCTCCTTTATTAAAGTGGTGCATATAGACAGGGTAGTTTAAATCTTTTATATTTTTTTGTTGTACTAATTCTTCATGAATTACACTTTTAGTTGCTCCTGTATCTAACATTTCTGTTGTGTCAAAGAGTTTGTTAGTGAATTTTATTTGTACAGGGAAGGTTATTAGTGGTGATCAATTTATATTATTTATTTGTTCATTAGGTTGGTTTTTTATTTCTTCATAATATTTTATACTTAATTTCTATTACATATTTCGCATAAATACATTTCTTTATCTTCTATCGAACATTTTAGACATTTTTCTTTTATGAACATATGTTGTTTAAATTTATATTCGCATTCTTCTACATTATATAGATTATTTAAATCTTCTAAACTATTTTCTAGAGTTTCTATGTTAGCGTCTTCTGATTCTATTGATTATATACTATATACGCTAATATTATCTATTTCTTCATACTCATCATATATACTTTCTAATTCTATTGTGTCTCCTAAATCATCCTCAATATCATCTAATATGTTTATTTTTTATTGAATTTTTGATATATTATTATTTTTATATCTATAAGGACAATTAGGTTTAATATGATTAGGGTCTCCACATATAAAATATTTAAAATTTGTTATTCGTTTTTTGTTATCTTTTTTAACTTCTTTATTTTCTTTATGTATGTTACATTTTTTATACCACGATCGTTTTCTTTTATATGTATAATATTTTTTATAAGTTTTACTAGGTCTTTTTCTACATTTTTATAAGTTTTATATTTCTTGTTTGTTTTGTTTTTATTAGTTATTATTTTTTTATTTTTGCATCTGTATTGCGGTGGTAAATCTATTTGTTGACAAGTATAATAATATTATTTTTTTTAATTTCTTTTCATTCTTTTAATATTTTACATTCAAATTTTAGAGTGTCATACACAAATTTTATTTTAGTTCTTATAGAACAGTCTCCTTTTGTTCCTATGTCTTCTTTTCGATTTTTCCATATTTTTTCTTCTATGCTACCTAGTATTTTTTGTAGATATTTATCCAATATTTCATTATATGTTGCTCGTCCAGTTTGCGTCCAATATTCTACAAATTTTCTAGTGTAATCTCCTATATATTCTAACCTACATATTTGTAATTGTTAAAGATTTCTTAGTGCATCTGTTTGTCTTTCTGTTAAATGTAAAAGTCTATTTGATCCTATAAATGTTTTTTTTTTATTAAATGAGTGAATCTTTCTACATTAAATATTTCTTTAATTTGTTTATATTCGTCTACAGTTTTTTATGTTAAATACCAATTGGATATGCTACCTTATAATGTATTTTCAAAATAGGTTCAATATTTTGATCTATTTTCAAAGCTTATTAATGTACAAGTTCTAAAACATCCTTTTCCCCAGTTTTCTATTGTTGTATCCCAATCTTGACGGTTTATATTATCTAGATTCAATATACTACCATATTTAGTTATTGTATTAGAATCCGTGTCAAATATATATCTATTATGACTTTTATATCCTGGAATAGTTTTAGTGTTTTCATTATATGTTTCATTAGTTGCTTCTAATTTTTGGTGAGTTGAGTAATTTGTATTAGTTGTGGTTGAAGTTTAGGTTTTCGCTTCCAATTCTTCCGTTGGGTTTATTTCTTCTAATATTTTTACAATTTCATCTTCTTTTATAAATTTATCTATTCCTATGTTTATTATTTTTCTTTTATTATCTTTATTAGTTCCTTTCTGCACAGTATATAGATATTATAGCTACTTTATTATCTTCATTACCATATTTATCTATTTGTTGTTCGTTGTTAGGTTGTCGCAATCTTCTCTAATTATATATATATTTTATCTTCTAATAATTCAAAATTTTGATCTACTTGTTCCTCTATGATTAATACATTAATTTTTTCTAATAGTTCGTCATTCTTGTCTTCATAAGGTTTATATTTACTAAATCTAATACTACTTTATCCTATTTTATTTTCATATATTTTATTTTATTTCCTGGGTTTTTAGTGTTAGTTATAGTTAATTGTGGTAATTTCCATTCAATTTCTTCTTATATGCTACTATCAATTTTTTGGGCTTCTATCATTTCTACATATTTATTATTAAAAGGTTTTACTATACAGTGAAATTTGACTTTAAAATTTATTTTATAGTAGTTAAATAATTTTCCCATAAATAATGTACATATTAAAAGATTATTATATTGACATGTCATATTATATCCTCTTGTTCTTATTGCTATTTTTATATGTTTACTAAATTCATTTATGTCCATATAAAAGTTTGGTATGCATCCTATTACTGCAGCATTTTTAGCTAAGTCTACTTTTGCGCTAGCTATTTGTGTTTGTTTATGATGATTCCATATATATATATATATACTAGGACTTCGGTTCCTGCTTCTAACCTAGTTTATCCTACTAGTCATATTACTATTACTCCTAAATGCATAAACTCTAAATTTATTTTATTTAGTTCTTTTGCAGATTCTTCTATAATTAGGTCTAAAATTACTTCAGTATTAATGAGGGTTATTTTTCTTTGGCTAGTGTGATTATATATTTTATTAGTGAATTCTAACAAATTCTTTTTATATAAATGTTGTCCCTTAGTTTTTTGAATACTTTTTTCTCTATATTTTTAGTGTCTTTTTCATTATTTTATAGATTTTCTATCCAATAGAGTGGGAGGGATAAAAAAATTTGAGAGAAATATTTTTGGTTTAGTGAGAGAAAAGAATGAACAAAAAAAAATGTTGTAGCATCAAAAAGAGATTTTTGTATTATATATTGATTGGTTGAATTTTTTTTCCTCTTATATTCATATGGACTCATTTATTTATTCTATGTCTTGGAGTCCCATTATGGAGGGCTAATCTCCCATTTTAAGGGATGAAATGAAGCCCCCATGGATCCAACTTATCTAGTTTGCTAATTTTTTATGTAACTTCCTTTGATTAGTGACTTTGATTCCTACAATTGTATATGCATTGAGAAATGGTAAATAAATCCTTGAGAAAGGATGAAATGTTATTTTTATGATTTTAAATTTTAAGATTCAAGCTAGAGATAGACTTATCTTATTATTAAAATTATAATATAGCATTCTCTTACTCTTGTTTCATGTTGTTGAATTGAAATTAGTTTTATGTAATTTTCCCTAGCGGGTAGATCATATAATTGATTTTAATTCTTTTTGGTTAAGAGTTTTTAGGAGTCAAAATCACTTTTCTAAAATCATGTTTATAGTAATTCATTAGTTTGATGAGAATCAACTTTTAAATTAAACAAATATGTTGGAAGTTAACTAAATTGGAACATGTCAAGTTAGTGTTAGTTATGTGAAGTGGGGGTGGATTTCATTCCTTATTTCTTTTTCATATTAATTACATCACTTGTTTTATTTCTCAACATCTCACTACTTAGATTACCTTATATTTTTTTTTACCTAGTTACTTAGTTTTGTTAAAAAAAAATTTATTTTTAAAGAAAAAAAAAATAGAAAATAAAAGCAAAAAAAAAATAAAAAACTAAAAATTCAAAAAATAAAAAATCGCTAGTTAATTGGATTACATGATTTTCCTTGTGTTTCACTCCCTTGAGTTGGATAGGCACCCTTACTTACGTCTACACTAATTTTGTTATATTTTTGTAGTTAATTGAAGGAAATTTTTGATTGGAAAGGATTCGCAACAACGACTATACGAGTACATACTAAGAGGCAAATTTTTCTTTCTATCATAGCCCGTGCACTATGCCGTATGGCTCCAGCCGAGATGAGGGAGTTGCGGGATCAGATTGAGCAGCTGTTAAGCCATGGCTTCATTCGTAGGAGCACCTCGCCTTGGGGCGCTCCGATGTTGTTTTTGAAAAAGAGAGATGGTTCATTGAGATTATGCGTGGACTACCTAGAGTTAAACAAGGTCACAATACGGAATAAGTATTCATTGCCCCGAATCGACAACTTGTTCGACCAGCTGAGGGGAGCTTCCTTCTTTTCAAATATAGTCTTGAGATCGAGATACCACCAATTACGGATTAGGGAGCAGGATGTGCCGAAGACTTCTATCTTGACGAGACATGGGTCCTATGAGTTCAGAGTTATGTCGTTCAAGCTGAAAAATGCTTCAGCCGTATTCATAGAATTGATGAACCGAATGTTAGAGAGTTCTTAGATCTGTTTATCATCATCTTCATTGATGACATACTGATTTATTCACAGGCTGGGGAGGAACTTGCCGAGCACTTGAGACGGATCCTTCAGACTTTACGAGAGCATCAACTGTATACCAAGTATGAAGAGTGCGGATTCTGGTTACGAGAGGTAAAGTTTTGGGGGCATGTTGTGTTGGAATTGGGGATATCTATGGACCCGAGCAAAGTGTCGGTAGTGAGCGAGTGGGGACAGCCCACGTCACCGACAAAGGTGCGTAATTTCTTGGGGTTAGCCGGATACTATAGGCAGTTCATTCGAGGCTCTTCAAAAACAGCGGGTCTATTGACAAATCTTCCTCGTAAGGGGGTACCGTACGTATAGGATGGCGCTTGTCAACTGGCTTTTGAAGAGATGAAGGATAAGTTGACTTCGGCGCTAGTTCTTGCTCTACCCAGGCCGGGGGTGGAGTATCTGGTGTATACTGACGCCTCTATACGAGGACTCGGTGGAGTACTTCAGCAGGAGGATAAGGCTATAGATTATGCCTCCCGTAAGCTTAAGCCTCACGAGAAGAATTACCCCACCCACTACTTAGAGATAGAAGCAGTCGTGTTTGCCTTGCGGATTTGGAGATACTATTTATTGGGGGAGAAATCCTCCTGTTCACAAACCACAAGTCACTATAATACTTGTTCACTTAGCATAAGTTGAATATGCATCAGTTCAGGTGGCTAGAGTTTGATAAAAGACTATCAGTTCGAGATACAATATCATCCGGGGAAAGCTAACGTAGTTACTGATGTGTTAAGCTGTAGGTCGGTAGGTAAGGTAGCAGAAGTATGGAAGGTGAAGTGGAAAGAATTGGGACATTAGGAGGCAGTGGCCCTGTCATTTATATCCGCCATAACAGTTACTCCAGAGATTGTTATAAGGGTGATCCAGGATCAAGCAGATGATTTGTTTTGTCAAGATCAGATTGTAAGGCTTCTAGCCAAGGGCGCGGAGTCCTACTCAGTGAGTTTAGATGGAGGATTGCCATTTAATGGGAGATTAGTAGTCCCGGAGGGTGAGGACTTATGGCATACGGTGATGATAGACTCACATGGATTCCGATTTGCAGTACATCCCGAAGGGGATAAGATGTACCAGGATATGAGGCGACAATACTGGTGGAGTGATATGAAGAATGACATTGCGGAGTTCGTGTCCAAGTGTGCCACCTGTCAGCTAGTAAAGGTTGACCATCAGAGACCGCCAGGGTTACTTCAGTCGCTAGAGATTCCTACGGGGAAATAGGAGAGCATTTTCATGGATTTCATCACCGGATTACCGACATCACAGCGGGATCACGATTCTATATGGGTGGTGCTGGATAGTTTGACCAAAGTAGTGACTTTCTGTCGGTGCGAACAAACTACACTACTAAACAATATGCCTAGTTATTTATTACTGAGATAGTGAGGTTACATGGGGTGCCCCTAGATATCGTGTCTAATAGAGATAAGATTTTTGTGTCACGCTTCTGGGAGAGATTTTAGGATGGTATGGGTACTGAGCTGCGGTTGAGTACGACATATCACCCGCAGACAGATGGGTAGACTGAGCGTACTAATCAGATGCTGGAGGATATGCTACACATATGTGTCCTTGATTTTGGAGGAGGATGAGAGCAGTACCTTTCTCTAGGGGAGTTCTCTTATAATAACTCCTACCAGTTTACGATTGGTATGGACCCTTTTAAGTCATTGTACGACAGACCTTGTCGTTCTCCCACTTGTTGGCTAGAGGTGGGAGATAACAAGCTACTTGGGCTAGATGTGATTCAGGAGACATCAGCCGGGATCTAGTTAATCAGGAGTCGCATTCGGGTAGCCCAGGACAGGAAAAAAAGCTACGCCGATGTAAAGCGGTCTTTAAGGGAGTTTGTCATGGGAGACCAAGTATTGTTATGGGAGACCAAGTATTGCTACGAGTGTCTCCTATGAAGGGAGTAATGAGGTTTGGAAAGAAAGAGAAATTGGCTCCGAGGTATATAGGACCATTTTCCATTATCGAGAAGGTAGGACCGGTGGCATACAGATTGGGATTACCAGAGCACTTGCACCATATTCATGATATGTTCCACATTTTGTTGTTGAGGTGATATCTTCGGGATGATATGGCCCACACTCACATCGTGATAGAGGACATTGAATTACAGCCCAACAGTTCTTATAAGGAGAGACCAGGGGCTATCCTAGATCATAGTGAGAGCAGATTGAGGTCGAAGGTAGTTCTACTTGTACGGATCCAGTGGGAGCATCATAATGTGGAGGAGTCCACTTGGGAGCGTACGACAGATATGCGTAAAAATTATCCAAATTTGTTTTTACCAGGTATGCCTTATTTTCTGAATTTCAGGACGAAATTTAGTTATTAGGGAGAAGTTGGTAATAACCCGTATTTTTTATGGACTTTAATAATGGGATTAATTAAATTAAATTGGGAAATTAATTTAATATTAATCTAGATTTAAAAAATAAATATTTATTAGCATGACTAGAGTTAGTAATTATTTGGTGGAAATTACTTATTGAGTAGAACTGAATTTATTAAAATTGTCGCGAGTGAATAATACGACAATCATAGAAATTAAGTCGGGACGCTCATGTGTCGTGTCGGGACTAAATTAATGGAATAAGAAGTAGTAAAATTATAACTCGCTTGTATGGCCATTTTGAGTGCGCCAACGTGTCCAAAAGGGTCGAGATAGTCAGAAAAGCATGCTCGGAGGTTTAGTTTGGGTCTCGGGATGTTTTTAGGCCTAACCAGTAACCCAGGAGGGCATTTTAATAATTTTCCCTTTTAAGGCTTAATTATGGACAAAAGTTGAAGGGGTATATCTGATGGGAGTTATAGTCCTCGAGGGTTAGAAGTTGTAGAGTTACATAGAGGCTAAGGAAGAGGGAAGAGAGAAGCCTTCTAAGGAGGAGAGCCACCAAACAACACTACCTTTGCCATCTTTCACCACTAATGCGAAGATAGGGAAATGAGGGACGCAACCATACCCATCAACACCTGAGAATCAGACCTTCATATCTGAGGCAAGTATCTCTCTTGTTGTAATCTTGGTTGATATTACACCCATGCTAGTGTAGGAGGATAATATTTATTTTTCAATAAAAGATAATTGATGTTTGGGACAAATTGTTGAAAATTACAGAATATAAATCATGTTAGGATGATTCCCTTGTTGGATTTAGATTGGTAAACACGAAATTGATGCCCAATAGAGATGGGAATCTGAATATCAATGGAATTCATGTGTAATAATATAAACTAGGGTTAAAGAATATTTTCTTGAATTCAATTTATTTGATGATGTTTCTTGATGAATTAATGGAAGTTTTATGTTAGAAATCATGGATAATTGTTTATATAATGTTCCTTATATTTGGTTGGAAGTTTGGGACTTGCTAATGGTGATTTGGTTAAAATTTATGGAAGAAACTCGTTGGCTTAGAACTACAGAATCTTGGCAATAACCGCTCGATCGATCAATCGACTCAAGAATGTCGATCGATTGACCCCTTTTTATCGATCGATCGACTCCTCTTGAAAACTGAACATTTCTCCCCATTTTATGTTACCGCGATTCAAATGCGTAGGGACCTTTGGATATAATTTAAAGACCACAATAGGTCATAGGGAGGATCAATAGGGTATAAGTAGGTTCCGGTGAATGTAAATGTAACTTTATACAAGATGTAACCGTGGGGTAACGGGGGTACATAATTTATTATAAATCGTGCGTACGTAAAGTGAGGTATTGGGAGACTCAAGAAAGACTCATACCGGTATGTTAGTGAGGTCACACCTACTGAATTCACATCCAGTAAAAGAAAACCCTTCTAGGGACGAGAAGTACTTATGAAATGGCAACAATTGAATGCAAAAAGAAATGGGTTAATTATACGTATGACTTGGGTGATTTGTGCCACGTATGAATAGAATATTATTATGGGTCGTGGGAGTACCTAAAAGAACAATGGGAAAATGTATATATATAACCGAGTGCAAGTGTATATGTATATAATGATATTTATATGTGTATAGTCATACCTGCGCTACTTGCTATCACGGAAGTTTTCGCCCCGGGACAATCTTATCTGGATGGGACCTTTATGGGGGATATTGACTCGTACCCTAGAACATAGGATTCCATAGTACAGCCTATCAGAGAATGATAGTTAGACGGTCCTAAGAGACGTGAGGTTATTTGCTAACCTCTTAGTGACTTGGAACTATGCTTCGCTTCCATTATGTGTGTATTGTGTTAATATTGCTCGAGAGTGATTTTGAACTAGTATTTCCCTTTTGTACGAGAGATTCGGGGACTTGATAGCAGAGTATGCCAGCACCATAGATTTTATCTGGGATACCGATTAGTATATATATACCTGGAATTCATCTACTGTGCGTATATGTAGATAAATATTGAATAAATGCTCCTAATTATGGTAAGTTCTTGGAACTTTACATAGTGTTGAGAAATACAAATTGACTTAAATAATCCCTAAGAAGATGATATTTTAAATAAATCATAGACATACGATCTCGCGAATTAGAATTTATGAGTGGATAATTGGATCGAACTTATGAGTCATTTTACTAGTACGATAGGCGTGCACACTAGATGAGAGATGAGAATTCTAAAGAGAGTTTTGCGTACTAACATGTGTGTCATATCAGCTAGTAAGCATTTTAAATACTTGCTAAACCGTTTTTAAGCTGGTTTACACTCGGGCTCTGACTCGTTTCCAATTATCTTTTGTTCTTGTATATATACTTTACAGGTGCCCAGCCAAAGGGGCATTAGGCTTAAACCTTCGGACCATTGACGTGCTGTAGATATTCTGAAAGTTGCAGGTCCTTACAGTAGATGACTCCATTCTTGATTTTTCGGTCTTCTACCTAGTTAATCTCAAACAGGGCATGTGTCACCCGTTTCCATATTTCATTTTAGTTCAGAGAGAGATTTATACTCTTTATCATTTGAGGATTTAGCTATTGTTGGGATTGCTTTTATTTATTTCGTTGTCCTGCGATTGGAATTTATTTAAGTGAATTGTTTAATCTAGCTTGAATATTTCATTTGGATGGTTGGGTTTAATATTATTAATTGTGTTCATTAAAATAATTTTTTTAAACCATAACGATAGTTCTTAATTTATAAATAAAATGTTTTGACACTTAGCTTAATTATTTATTAGGTGGTTAATAAAGAAAATTATTTTACGATAATGATGCTAAGAATGAACCAACCGGGCACCTTGAATTAATTTAATAAAGGACTAATCACCCGGTATTGAATTAGGCAGGGTTTCACATAGTTTTAGGATGAAATGGGATAGTTATGTTTAGTGACTCGGATGGTGATTTCAAATGCATGGTTGATCCAGAATAGGTGGAAATAGTCTTAACTGAGTACCCGTGGATAGTAATTGGGTTCAGGGGCTTTTTAGACTATCCCGGACTCACGTAGGGGTATTTAAATCATTTTAATGTGGGATAATAATCTAATTTCATAATTTGTGAATTAAAATATAAGGTTTAGAGATGTGAGGTAGCCATAACATTTATTCTAAACCCTGAAAGAGAAGGGATAGAGTAAAAAGAAGAAGAAGAAGAAGAGAAATCAAAGGAGAAAGCTAGAAGAGGCTAATTTAGGAGGAGATTCAAGGACTCTAACATCAAATCAACACACATAAGAGAGAGATCATACCCTACGAACAATCCAAGGCAAGTTATTAACTTGCTTTAAATCAAATTGAGGTGTATTCATGTCCATATCATGGTAGGTGTAGAATAAAAGAAATTTTGGGAAGGGTTCTCACATGTAAATGATTTATTTTTTTTATGAAATAGATATCATGGGCAGTTTAGTTGATCAACTAATGAAGTAAAACCATTTATGATTGATGGAATTAGATTATACTTTAAAATTTAATTTTTAAGACATGAATATGGAATCTTTTTAGGTTCTTAGTTAAATAACATGAATCTTGAAAAACTCAAGGTTTACTTAATGAACATAAGATGACAATCTGCCAAATTTTTTTACATTACTTTAAACTTATGCCATTTTAATTGCACTTTTAATTAGATTGCGTGCCAAATGTATGGAACATTCTAGATCTTATCTTTCCAATGATCTTTGAATGAGGTCATTTGGAGTTCTACAGAGGGAGAAATCACAATTTTACTACAGGGTGTGTAATCTATCAGCATATCAATTTTGTCAGAATTTTTAACATTATTTAAACTTATGACATTTTAATTTGACTTAGAAATATATTTCATGCCATACACTTCTGTAAAGGTCTATCTATTAGCTTTCCACTGATTTTTGAATGAGGTCATTTGGAGTTCTAACGAGGGAGAAATCTCAATTTTACTACGGGGTGTTTAATCTGCCAAACAATTTACGATCTGATTTGGTTGCTTAGAAAATGAAAATTTTGTTAGTTTGGGTGTAAAACTTGAAATAAATTATTGCAACTATAATTTGACTATTTTAGAATTATCGATCGATCGATGAAATGTTTGGAGAATTTTTTGGTTTGTTTATTAGGTAAATTCTCGGGAGTTCCAGATGAAATTTATAAGCCCTAAAGGTCAGACATAGTTTAGTGCAGTGATTTAAAGAGATTTATTACCTAGGGGTGAGTGGGTAATTAAATTTGAATTGGAAATCATGAGAGAAATAATTAACGATAAAGTTTAATTGAATTGAAGAGTTAAATTCAGAAATAAATAAACGGGCTAGTTGGGTTAAGTTCGGGTGTTTTATCAAAGTGATGTTACTTGATAAACTCGATTGATTATATGGCGGTATGGTTGGGTAAGTCCCGTCATTTTAGTAGGGTGACACTATTGTATTTTAATTAGAGAATACGAATTTAATTAATTAAGAGTCGTGAGATAGACTCAGGATTTATGGGCTACTTCTTTGAGTGATAGGCACGGGTTAGCTGGATTTTGTGATTTAATTTATATATAAATATATAGAGAACATATATACATGATTATGAATGATATCTGTGTGTATGATATTTATATGAAACATACCTATCCAAGACGTTATGCTATCAAGGAGGTTGCGCGCAGTGGGAGGTCACTCTAGCGAATCCCAGCAGAGGTAGTACCGCTCCCCGGGGTCATAGGTGTTGTGCACGCCCGTGTGATATTGGGATGGAGTACCGTGGAATAATGTGGTGTGAAAATGACCACAGACTTAAGGACATGACTGCCTCCAATGTTCGTTTGTGAGATTCCGACCCAGTTGTCTAGAATGTGGTGGACATTCCTGGAGCATGATAGCATGCTAGTGAACTCGCTTTCCGAATGTGGAGGACATTCAAAAATGCAGTTGCATATATTATGAGTAATATATATAAATATGCATATAATGTCTTGGTTTGACATGTCTTATAAATGTATATAGTAGTGAAATAAATTATATACGGGCTTAATACGCTAATAGTGAACGTGAATAATAACTGGAGTAAAGTTATAAATTGAGGAATGGTTTAATAAGCTAATGAGGGATATAGCTAATTAAGAAATGAAAGTTAGACAATAATCGAGTCAGGGTAGTGTGCTAGTGAGATTTTCAAATAAAATTAGTTAGGTAGGTAATGTAACTAAGTGGGTTAAGATGTAGGCACTAGGTGTGTACAATAGTTGAGGGGTGAGGGGTGAGGGGTAATCTATTAAAGAGTGCGACACCGACTTATTCATGAAAAGTTTAACTGCATATTTATTTATTGCATCTTAATTACTTGATAAAAGTTTTTAAAAGGTTTTGGGCTCTGACCCGTTTAAAATATTTTAGGTGTCCAGCCACATGGATGCCAAGGATGATTGATTCTTTCTAGGCACACATAACTGCAGCTGATGTGCAATCTTGCAGGATTCTTGAGTAGCTGATTTCATTCTTGATATTCTAGATTAGGTTCTATAGTGTTGGACATATTGACCCTTTTATTTAGACTTATGTTTTCAGACTTTTTAATTGGTTGGATTTACTATAATGGATTCTTACCCGATGGTTTATTCGAGAACCTTAATTGTTTATCTCAGTTTTAGACTTTATCTAGTATTTCATTTATATTGCGACTATTAATGGATTTATTGGGTATTGCTAAAATCTTGTTGTGTGTTAATGAAAGATAAAATTTGACACTGCTTGTTAAAATAATTACGTTGTTAATAATTAATCATGTTTCGATAGTGATGCTAAGAATAAGCCATATGAGACAAACTTTTTATTTTGATAAAGGGCTGAATACCCGCAATTTTAATAGACGGGGTGTCAGAAAAAAAAGACTTGAAAATGATAAAATTAAGTGTGGAAAATTCGACTATCCTTAATTTGTAATCATTTTTAAAATTATTCATCTAACAATATTAGAACAAAATATAATAAACATAGATGACATGTCCAAAATTACACACCCCATTGTGTGTCCATTGTTAGATACTATCCACTCTTCCTCCTCTCAAACACATCTTAACATCCTGCAATATGAGTCACGTTCAGAAATATATTAGGCACTGCATATGGCCTAATTTTGTATATTCCAAATTAATTTTTATAAATCTAGTAAATCGTTATCTACTGAAATAATATTAAAAAAACTCTATTTTAACTCACGCCCTTGTGACACCCCGCCTAATTAATCCCGGGTGATCAGTCCTAAATCAAGTTAGAAAAGGTTTTTCAGTTGGTCCATTCTTAGCATCACTGTCGTCTTTTTAATTACTAACCACCTAAGTGAGAAAATTAGACTGGTGCCAATTTTTATCTTTCAATTAATTAAATAAAACTCGTGCGGAACATACAATAATTCACAATCACAGTTAATTAAAATAACCATCCACAATTAAAAACACCTAACCGAATAAACCATCGGTCCAAATATCCAATACAAGTAAACATCAGAAAACACCTCAACAAGTCTACTACTGATAAATGAACTGTGAGCGACAAGCTCAGATAACTACTAGAGAGTCTCTACAAGAATGGAAGAAGGAGGCGTCTATCAAAACCCTGCAACATCCACATGTGCTGCAGCAAGGATACCTGGAATAGAGTCAAGCTTGGCGCCCTTGTGGTTGGACAACTAAAAGGTTTTTAAAAGAATTTTATAGCAAGGGTTAGTACCCAAAAACATTTGAAAACATTTAACAAATGATTAACTTGCAGTAATAAATAAATATGCACGCTCTTCATATTTTAGTTAGTGCCGCACTCGCTTGAGGACTTCCTCACCCCTCCTCTAATGTGCACTACTAACGCTTCCATTTAATTTACTAGGTCCTACACTCCTGACCCAATGCTAATTTTAACCCTTGAATTTTACCTACTCTAACCGAGTATGCCTAATTCATGGTTTTTAAGTTATTATAAACGTCAACTTAATTGAATCACTACTCCTTTTAAATTTCATATAACATTCACACCTGTTATGCACATAATACATTTTTCACTATGTATTAATTATCTCCTATATAATTATTTACCTAATTATATATTTAATCATATTACAGTATTCACAAACATACTGAAATAACATTTAATACAAACTTTCGACCGAGTAAGAATACTCACAAAATATAATATTTTCCAAGTGCTATCCCACTAGGTGTATTCACGTAACCTAGTTATCCAAGTTAGATTCACTCACTAACTTAGTTTAACATATGAATTGGAGGCGGTCATATTCCTTCCCTGAAAATGAGATACCTCTCACCCATACAACGGACGCTATGACCTGGGATTATACTCGCCCTACTCCTCAAGCTAGGGGATTCATCCACTGCGCGCAACCTCCCCCTATAGCACTAGAGTACATACTAATAATATTCAATCACTGATATTAATGCACACACACTAAATATATATACTACCACACTCCGTGTATATATATATATATATATAAAACGTCCCGACTACACCATGTACAAAACCCGTAACATAAGCCCATTTAATTTATTAAGAGTTTATGGCCCAACTCTAATTATTAATTAATTTGCACATTAATTACTTAAGTCACCTTTGGTGTCGCCCCCACCATAAAATTGGACTTACTCTCGTAGTCCGAAATAACCTCACCCGAGTCTAAATTCCCGACTCCTGAATTTTTAATCATTACGTGACACCCAAAAATCCCTCAAATCCTAATTAACTTTACTCATGATTAATTAGGTTTAAACTCATGTATAAATTCCCCCATAATTAATTACATAAAGATTTATTATATAAATTCTCTTTTATATACATAACTGGGCAAAACTGCCAAAATCTGCCGACCTTCGATCGACCGATCGAGCAAGTCTTCGTCTTCTTCACGAAGACATAATCAGCCATGGACAAAAATTCTCAAACCCTAATTCCTTCTGCCAGTAACCTCAAGCCCTCTTAGAATTTATACATGTTAGAAACCTTATTAGGGACCTCCAGAATATCCACCAACATCATTAATTCGTCTATTAACTACAACTTCTGAATTTGGAGAAATATCCATCTTTAATTCCTTACACATTTACATCCCAAATCCTTTCACCAAATTCATTTCTAATTATCCAGATATCATCCTACCAGATATGTATCAATTTATAATATCAGATTTCTACAAGAATCCTCATTCAAATTCGTAAATCGGATTATTATTTTTCAAAACCTCATGTTTATGCCATGAACACCCAAAACGAATTTTCATCAAACACATCACATGAATACGAATTTCAAAAATAGATTCAATACTATTGCAAGTTATCCACTTGCCTTAGGTTTCGTAGGGTCTGATTCGGAGATGAATTTCCAAGGTTGAAGACGATCCTTGTTGGCTCTCTAATGATCCCAAAGCTGCCTTTAACTGCTATTAGGGTTCTTAATACACTTAGCCTTTTCTAAAACTCTATCAGCCGTTTTATCATTCCTCCCAATTCCTTAATTTACCTAATCCCATTTTTTTCCTAATGGGCCGAGCCCAAGTGACCCAAATGCCCCCGTGTGGGCCCGGTTATGTCTAAAAACACCCCGTGACCCGTTTACTACCCCCGGGTACACTTTTCCGACTATCTCGGCCCATCCGAACTCAATCGTACACTCAGAATTGGCATCCGAATTAATTTATAAAAATATTTATCCCCTCACCCCTTTAGTCTATACCGACTCCCGATTGAGATAAGTGCATACCCTGTCATTAATACTCGAAATGACTTAAATAATTAATTACTATTCACTTAGTAAATAACTTCCCATAAATATTAACCATTTACTCCTCGATTAACATTTAAATAAAATTTCCCTAATTAATTCAATTAAATTACGACTCACAAGTAATTTTCAATTCCCGAATTAATTAAATATTTAATGCATGAAAAATGCGGGGTGTTACATACTCCCCCCCTTACAAAGGAATTTCGTCCCCGAAATTAGGTCATACCTGTGATGAAAAGCTATGGATAATGCTCCCGCATATCCTCCTCCCGCATATCCTCCTCCCGCTCCCAGGTAGACTCGTCGATGTTGTGATGACCCCACTATACTCTAACTAGTGGAACAATCTTGGATCGTAATTTCCGCTCGCTACGATCTAGGATAGCCACCAACCTCTCCTCATATGAGATGCCTGGCTGTAATTCAATTTCTTCTAGTGGAATGTGCCAGAAGGCCCTCTCACTCCTGCGATATTTCTTCAGCGATGTTACATGGAACACGTCGTGTATCCGCTGAAGATGCTCCGGTAATCCCAGCCTATAGGCTACAGGCCCCACCCTCTCGATAATAGGGAAAGGTCCCACGTACCTCGGTGCTAGCTTACCCTTCTTGTCGAACCTCAACACCCCTTTCATGGGGGACACCCTGACCAATACCTGATCCCCAACCTCTAACTTCACGTGTCTCCGTGAAGCATCAGCATAACTTTTCTGCCTATCCTGAGCTATCCGAATCCTCCCTCGGATCAACTCTATCTTGGAAGATGTCTCCTGAACGATTTCCGGCTCCAACAGTTTGTTGTCCCCCACCTCTAACCAACAAGCGGGTGAACGACAAGGTCTCCCGTATAATGCCTCGAATGGTGCCATGCCGATCGTGAATTGGTAAGAGTTATTATACGCAAACTCTACCAGAGGAAGATATTTCTCCCAACCTCCCCCAAAGTCTAGTATACACATTCTGAGCATATCTTCCAACATCTGATTGACTCTCTCGGTCTGCCCGTCAGTCTGTGGGTGATAGGATGTACTCAAACGTAACTCCGTGTCCATGGCCTCCTGAAAACTCTGCCAGAAATGGGCCACAAAGATCTTGTCCCTATCCGACACAATATTAATCGGTACCCCGTGCAGTTTAACAATCTCCGCTATGAATAGTTGTGCATAACGCATCGTCTCAAAGTCTGTGCGAACCGGTAGGAAGTGGGCCACTTTGGTCAACCGATCCACAATAACCCATATGGAATCGTGACCCTTTTGTGATGTCGGTAACCCTGTAATGAAGTCCATAGAGACGCTCTCCCACTTCCACACAGGAATTTCAAGTGGCTGTAGCATCCCTGATGGTCTCTAATGGTCAACTTTCACAAGCTGACACGTGGCACATTTCGAAACAAATTCTGCTATGTCCCGTTTCATCCCTGCCCACCAATACTGCCTTCTCATATCTTGATACATCTTATCCCCACCGGGATGTACCGTGAATCTCGACCCATGAGACTCCGTCATAACAGCGTGCCTCAATTCCGCATCCTCTGGCACAATCAACCTCCCATTATGGCGTAAGCCTCCCTCCGAGCTGATCGAATAGCCTTCTGCTCCCTCAGCTAGCAACTGGCTCACCCTATCCCAGCAGGTCTGATCCTCTGCCTGAGCCCTCACAACCCGCATAATGATCTCGGGTGTGATGGATAATGCTGACATGCAAGCCCTGGCTACATCATCCTCGTATTGAAGTTCTCTCCACTTCGCTTTCCAGACTTCTGATATTTCCCCAGTCGATCTCCGACTCAATGCATCTGCCACCACATTAGCCTTACCAGGATGATACTGAATATCAAACCGATAGTCTTTCACGAATTCTAGCCACCGCCTCTGTCTCATATTCAGATCCTTCTGAGTGAAGAGATACTGAAGTGATTTGTGATCCGTGAATAGCGTGAGCTTCTCCCCCAGGAGATAATGTCTCCATATCCTCAAAGAAAGTACGACTGCTGCTAACTCTAGGTCATGAGTGGGGTAATTCCGCTCATGGGGCTTTAGCTTCCTGGACGAATAAGATATATCCCTTTCCTCCTGCTGAAGCACTCCCCAAGTCCCTGTAAGGATGCGTCAGTGTAAACCCGATACTCTAATCCTCCTTTCGTCAATGCAAGCACGGGTGCAGATGTCAACTTATCCTTTAACTCATCGAAGGCTAATTGACAGTGATCATTCCAAGTGAAAGGTACCCCTTTCCGGGTAAGATTCGTCAAAGGGCCCGCAATCTTCGAGAATCCTTTGATGAACCGTCTATAATAACCGACCAACCCCAGAAAACTGCGCACTTCTGTCGGTGTCGTGGGCTGTCCCCACTCCCTCATCGCCGATACTTTACTTGGATCCACCGCAATACCCTGGTCTGACACCACGTGGCCAAGGAACTGAACCTCCCGTAGCTAAAATCTACACTTATCGAATTTGGCATAGAGTTGGTGATCCCGTAATGTCTGTAACACTATATGTAGGTGCTCTGCGTGCTCCTCCTCGATACATGAGTAGATTAGGATGTCATCAATGAACACGATAACAAACTGATAGAGAAACTCATTGAATATTCTGTTCATGAGGTCCATGAACACTGCTGGTGCGTTGGTGAGTCCGAATGGCATCACCCTGAACTCGTAAGATCCATATCGCGACAGGAAAGCGGTCTTTGGAACATCATCCTCTCGGATACGTAGTTGATGATATCCTGACCTTAAGTCGACCTTAGAGAAATAAGACGCCCCTATCAACTAGTCAAATAGGTCGTCAATCCTAGGCAACGGATACTTATTCCGTATCGTGGCCTTATTCAGCTCTCTATAGTCCACGCATAACCGTAGTGAGCAATCTCTCTTTTTCACAAATAACACCGGTACACCCCACGACGATGTACTCCGTCGTATGAAACCCTAACCCAGAAGCTGCTGAATCTTCTCCCTCAGCTCACGCATCTCTGAAGGGGCCATACGGTATGGGGCCCGAGCAATTGGCCTCATCCCCGGTGCTAAATCGATCACAAATTCGATTTCCCTGCTAGGTGGCAACCCTGGTATCTCCTGAAACACATCCTCAAAGTCTCTCACCACTGGGATTGAATCCAAAGGAATAGCCACCTCTTGTGAGGTTTCATCCTCAATGTAATATAAGTGTGTGCGTGGCCCTCCCTCGGGTAGTGGCATTGCTATTAAGAACATATCCTGCCCTGGAATGGAGAACACGATAGTCCTTTCGTAGCAATCCACCATCGCCCGATAACCTGCCAACCAATCCATACCCAAGATGACATCGTACCCCTCCATATCTAACACTAGTAGGTCTGCTGCTAAACTAAGTCTCCCGATCAAAATGTCTACACCCCGACAAATCGAGTGAATCATAGCCCCGCTGCCAACTGGCGACTCTACACACATCCTAAGACCTCCCGCGGTCTCTAGTAGTCCGGCCCATTTAGCAAAATTTAATTTAATGAATGAATGTGATGCTCCCGTATCAAAGAGAATACTACCCTCATAACCATGAATGAGAAACATACCCTCAACTGCTGGCGGTGCTTGCTGCGCCGGGGGATTAGGAACATCTCGGACGTTATACACACGTCCGTAGTGCATCTGCCCCTGCTGAGGTGGGGCAGGTGGGGCTGGTACTGCTGGTGGTAATTGCCCCCGTTGCCCCTATTGGGCCTCCTGCTGTTGACCTCTGCCTCTCTGTGGGCATTCCCTCTTGAAATGTCCTGGCTGGCTACACACAAAACAGCGTCTCTAACCATCCCCCTGTCGTTAGCCCTATTGGCCCTGACGTGGCTGGCCCTGGCCCTGCTGGCCTCCCCCATTATTCCCTTGGCCCTGACGGCCCTGAGGAACCTGCTGTTGTTGGTTCGGGCCCGGCTGCCCCTGCCTGAACCCCTGTCCTCCCTGTCGAAAACCACCGGGCTTAAACTTCTTAGCCTGATTCCCTTGCTGACTACCCGCCTGCTGCTGAGTACCACTTGTGTCACTACTAGTATCAGCCTTGCCCTGTTGGCTCGGCTCCCCTGTTCGCTTGCTACCCTTCGCATGGAAGCGATGGTCCTGGCAGTGTACAAGTGCGGCATTAACGACGTCTGTATACGTTACTAACGCCGGATTCCCAATCAAGTATTTCCTGATTCGCCAGGCGAAACCGTCCATAAACCTCGATTTCTTCCGCTCCTCATCGCTCACCTCATTTGGCACAAAGTTTGCCAAACGGGTGAACTCTTCCTCATAGTCTGCCACTGATCGGTCACCCTGAACTAAATCACTGAATTTCTTCCTCATCTCAGTCTCTACTGCTGGTGGAAAGTATTTGTGGTCGAACCGCACCCAAAACTCTGCTATCGGCATCAAGTATCGCTCCCCGGCGGTGGTAACTGACTCCCACCACTGTGAGGCTCCCCCTGATAGACGAAAGGTAGCCATCATCTGCTTCTGTACCTCGGTACACTCTAGCATGCACAAATGGCGCTGAATGTTCTTCTTCCAGTCACAAGCCTCTATCACATCTGTACTACCCCGGAACTCAGGTGGGTGACCCTTTTGAAAGGTCTCCCTAAGTCTCTGCCAAGACGGTGGCCCCACTGGAGCCTGAACTGCTGGTGCCACTGGAGGCGGCGCCTGGGGCTGTGGAAAGTGAGCTGCCATAGCTCTCATTGCTATTTCGACCGCCTGGGCCACTATCACTGCCACCTGAGTAGTGGAAATCAACTCGGGTGGGGGTGGTTGTAGCGGTACCTGTGGCTCCTGATGAGCCTCCCTGATTTCATCCATAGCCTCAGCCCTCTCCGCTCTCAGTCTCCTCGGTGGCATCTGAAATAGATTGAATTGTATAAGTACACAATTTATACAAAAATATACACAGAAGATATACGATATTTCACAAGCGGACAATGAATCAACAGTCCTAATAATAGGGCTCTATAACAAACGAGTGCTACACTGAAACGTAGAATGCCGCACAGATCCTAAGGACACTAGAACCTGATGCTCTGATACCATCTGTGACACCCCGCCTAATTAATCCCGGGTGATCAGTTCTAAATCAAGTTAGAAAAGGTTTCTCAGTTGGTCCATTTTTAGCATCACTGTCGTCTTTTTAATTACTAACCACCTAAGTGAGAAAAGTAGACTGGTGCCAATTTTTATCTTTCAATTAATTAAATAAAACTCGTGCGGAACATACAATAATACACAATAACAGTTAATTAAAATAACCATCCACAATTAAAAACACCTAACCGAATAAACCATCGGTCCAAATATCCAATACAAGTAAATATCAAAAAACATCTCAACAAGTCTACTACTGATAAATGAACTGTGAGCGACAAGCTCAGATAACTACTAGAGAGTCTCTACAAGAATGGAAGAAGGAGGCGTCTATCAAAACCCCGTAACATCTACATGTGCTATAGCAAGGATACCTGGAATAGAGTCAAGCTTGGCGCCCTTGTGGTTGGACAACTAAAAGGTTTTTAAAAGAATTTTATAGCAAGGGCTAGTACCCAAAAACATTTGAAAACATTTAACAAATGATTAACTTGCAGTAATAAATAAATATGCATGCTCTTCATATTTTAGTTAGTGCCGCACTCTCTTGAGGACTTCCTCACCCCTCCTCTAATGTGCACTACTAACGCTTCCATTTAATTTACTAGGTCCTACGCTCCTGACCCAATGCTAATTTTAACCCTTGAATTTTACCTACTCTAACCGAGTATGCCTTAATTCATGATTTTTAAGTTATTATAAACGTCAACTTAATTGAATCATTACTCCTTTTAAATTTCATATAACATTCACACCTGTTATGCACATAATACATTTTTCACTATGTATTAATTATCCCCTATATAATTATTTACCTAATTATATATTTAATCATATTACAGTATTCACAAACATACTGAAATAACATTTAATACAAACTTTCGACCGAGTAAGAACACTCACAAAATGTAAATTTTCCCAAGTGCTATCCCACTAGGTGTATTCACGTAACCTAGTTATCCAAGTTAGATTCGCTCACTAACTTAGTTTAACATACGAATTGGAGGCGGTCATATTCCTTCCCTGAAAGTGAGATACCCCTCACCCATACAACGGACGCTATGACCTGGGATTATACTCGCCCTACTCCTCAAGCTAGGGGATTAATCCACTGCGCGCAACCTCCCCCTATAGCACTAGAGTACATACTAATAATATTCAATCACTGATATTAATGCACACACACTAAATATATATACTACCACACTCCGTATATATATAACGTCCCGGCTACACCATGTACAAAACCCGTAACATAAGCCCATTTAATTTATTAAGAGTTTATGGCCCAACTCTAATTATTAATTAATTCGCACATTAATTAATGAAGTCACCTTTGGTGTCGCCCCCACCATAAAATTGGACTTACTCTCGTAGTCCGAAATAACCTCACCCGAGTCTAAATTCCCGACTCCCGAATTTTTAATCATTACGTGACACCCAAAAATCCCTCAAATCCTAATTAACTCTACTCATGATTAATTAGGTTTAAACTCATGTATAAATTCCCCCATAATTAATTACATAAAGATTTATTATATAAATTCTCTTTTATATACATAACTGGGCAAAACTGCCAAAATCTGCCGACCTTCGATCGATCGACCCCAGACCTTCGATCGATCGATCGAGCAGGTCTTCGTCTTCTTCACGAAGACAGAATCAGCCATGGACGAAAATTCTCAAACCCTAATTCCTTCTACCAGTAACCTCAAGCCCTCTTAGAATTTATACATGTTAGAAACCTTATTAGGGACCTCCAGAATATCCACCAACATCATTAATTCGTCCATTAACTACAACTTCTGAATTTGGGGAAATATCCATCTTTAATTCCTTACACATTTACATCCCAAATCCTTTCACCAAATTCGTTTCTAATTATCCAGATATCATCCTTCTAGATATGTATCAATTTATAATATCAGATTTCTACAAGAATCCTCATTCAAATTCGTAAATCAGATTATTATTTTTCAAAACCTCATGTTTATGCCATAAACACCCAGAACGAATTTTCATCAAACACATCACATGAATATGAATTTCAAAAACAGATTCAATACTATTGCAAGTTATCCACTTGCCTTAGGTTTCGTAGTGTCTGATTCGGAGATGAATTTCCATGGTTGAAGACGATCCTTGTTGGCTCTCTAATGATCCCAAAGCTGCCTTTAACTGCTATTAGGGTTCTTAATACACT